>OX336890.1:23588723-24188723 GCA_946959425.1 Argyrosomus regius | reverse complement strand
GTTTAGTGGGCACGCAACAAGCTCGTGCAGCCTTCTGGGGACTGTTGATGTTGACCAATGTCTGGACAATGGCATGTTTGGTGGGTGTGACATGCTTCGTCAGCGGAAAGGAACAAATACCAGCGCACTCAAAGGCATCGTAACCGGTGGGTGCGAGAATCCAACTGTCCCATCCAATATCTTTGAACTCTACGTACAGAGATTGTTTCTTGCAGTGGTTTCCCTTGGCATTGCGACGAATGCGGGATGCTGTGTCATAGATCAGATTGGAGCGCATTTGGATGAGGTCCTCTTCATCTGGCTCAACTTCTTCATCTCGTTCATCCCTGCCCATTCCCACCTCCCCCCATAGATCATTCGGGCCCGTCCCCAAGTCATTCTCGAGAACCATGTTAGAAGTTTCATGGTCAATCATCTCGTTAAGCTCGCGCTTGTCATCACGGTGATCACTACTTTGGTCATCAGAGAAAACAATCAACAGAGGTTTGTGTTTTTCTTCAGGACTGGTGTCAATCTTCATGTCCCCTTCAGGTGGATCCCTGTCTCTGGTGTCCGCTGTCATACCATTAGTGGTATCTTCACTAACCATGCTGGCAATATGTACTTCCAACCGGTGCGTAGTACCGGCGTCAGATTTGCGCCACTTTTGAACAGCAGACGTGAGGTCAAAGGCCTCCCAGCCGTTATCTGTGCCATAGACCTGGCGTGAAGCCAACTCCATCAGCTCTATGTGCTCTCTGCCTCCTCTGAATCCATCGCCTCTCACGGTATTTTCATCAGTCATGTTGTCATCTCCGTCATGCAATTCTAGTTCGTAGATAGTGACCTTGCGGTCGACACCATCATAGAGGTGGCGGTCAGTCTGGACAAGGGTGTAGAGGCGGAGCTCTGCTGCTGTGATGCGTTCATGATGTGGGACTGACACATTGAAGAGGAGTGGGTGACATCTCACTCCTCCAACACCCACAACACTCGGAGATAAATCTGGGGAGAGAAATAAATGCTCTGATTTACATTTTGTTTGGAGGTTTTTTAGTCAAGTTCTGCAACATATCCTAACCCTAATGATGATTATGTCCTCAGTTTCTTCTATTATTACTACATACTTACTATTATGTTTTATTATTATAGTGCATTGATGAAAATTGCCTTGCAAAAATAAGTAACAAGGAACAGAGTCATGTCTAAGACTTGGTTTTAACTGACAATTTAATTTTTTTCATATATACTTGAAGCTACAGTCCACTTAAAACAGTACATATATACAAGAAGAGCCTTGTTCTAAAATTCAGCATGCACATTCTTTATCCTTGCAGACCAGTGATGATGAACACAAATAATATTTGAAAATGTTAAAAATGTTGTAAAAATGTTCAATAAACATGAAAAAGTAGTTTTAATTTTTAATCAATCTATGATTAACAGGACATCATCATATGGAACAGAAGATCTTTACCTTCATTTTTGAAGCTGCGGATGATGTTGGCAGTGGGCATGGAAGTGCGGTCATTAGCAAAACGGTTGTAGAGTTCCATCATGTACTCAGGCGGCTCTTTGCGAGTGTTTCCAGGAGGCAGGGAAGGAGGACCCAAGCCAGACAGGTTGAAAGTCCGCAGGAACTGTTCCTTCAGGCTCTCCAGCAGACTCTGCATGCTCATGGTGTTGTCCTGCTCCAGCATTGATGGATCCACCACTCCTCCATGCCCGTCTCCCAGCCCTGGAGCAGGGCGATGCCTCTGATGGGTGGTGGAGATCGGGCTGCTCTGTCCACAGAAAGGCTGCTGGAACAGCAGGATGGAAAACAGCAAGAGCAAAGTCTTGGAGCTGCAGATGGTTCCCAGTTGAGAGACCCAAATGCTCGCCATGGGAACAACAATCTGCAGCTTTCTATTTAATGCCCTCTCGGGTTATCTATGAATGGTCTGATGCAGTAGTAAAATAAAATGATTGTAATCCCTGAATGGCTTAATCCAAAGGTTTAAATCATGGTCAGTTCATCTGTATGCTTAGAAAGTTCTGGCTCCTTGACAGTAGACAGTAGTGCTGTTGACCCTTGCATCGACCAGTGTGAGCCTCTCTGTGTATTCCTGCTGCTCTCTTCCAGATCTCACAGCATTTATTGTGATGCACACCTTTTGATGTCCCTTGCAACAGGACTGCAGTTCCGGTGACAGGGTGGCCGAGGCTTGGCTTTGTCCGTCTGAGTCATTTCTGTTGTGTCCTCTCCTCTGTCAGTTTCTCTCTGTGCTCTGCTCTCTTCTCCCCAGCTCTTTCTTTCTGTCTCTTATCTATGATATGGTGGGCCCAGTGCTTATGGTCTCTTTGCTGGTGTGTGTGTGTGTGCGTGCGTGCGAGCCTTCAACTTTGTGTGATGCACATGAGCGTGTGTTATCTCACAACTTCCTTAATGAGGATTTTGTAAACACTGTCCTGTGGCTTCTTCCTTGTGGAAGCGCTATTTTGTTTGGGTGGGTGCTTTGTTTATTTGCTTTGTAAATGGTGGAGCTCTGCGAGCTGCTGTCTAGGCTCCATTGAGCATTTCTTTTTGACAAAATACACCAAGGGTCTGTTGATATTATTGAATGTAACAGGATATATCTATTAGACAACACATGTCCAAATGAAATTGAAATGCAATGAGGTGTGAGGCCGTAACGATTGAGGATGACAGATACTGAGCTGACTCTCAGGAACATTTCTAGCTGCTTAAGAGGACAACAAAATAATCTTACACGTTCATTGAACAAGGTAACGATCACATACTGCTGTGCTTGTTGAAATGTTTTGTGCGTACTTCTCCCTCTGGGAAGGAAACATTGTGTCTGAAATGGGTTATCTGTGCACAAGAGGCAAGAGCAAAGATGAATACGCTAGGAAAGATAAGGCACATTCTTTTATGGGAACAGGGGGTCTGAAAGACTGTCACCTTCCAACACGTCATCACCATGTACAGTTAATGTATGGATAAACTGTACATGGTGAAGCAGACTGGTATGCTACCAACACGGGCTCAGATATTCATTGATTCATTGAGATTAATGACACACACTGGCTCCTAAACAGATTTGGAGAAGTGTTGCGTTCATCACCTGAACCCTCATTCCACCACACAACTGTCGTCTCATTCCTGAGCTTCTTTGTGTGACCTGCAGATACACTCCTGATTGCGGTGCGTCACGGAGAGGGGAAAGAATGAGCTTTTCCTGCTTCGTCTGCCAGTCTGACAGTTGACAGACATGCTGTTATCTCTCACGCTGGTAAACAGACGATCACATCTTCCTGATGGCTGTAAGAAGGCTTGATAATGGCAATGTGCTTTCACACAGTCAGCCTCATCCATATGGTCTATTTTATGGACCTCAGTGTGTAACAAAGAGGTACTATTTTTACATTGAGCCTTTCAACAAACAATATTATGGCTGATGATATCCAATATGCATATTTAATGTTGTTTTAGGGTGGAAAATGTATGAAAACTAGCGCACTCCCAGATAATGTCACCACCACTACAATATGGCTTATAAAATCAATTCAGGTTAAGAGGTTCTTTTGGGAAACTGATGTAGCCGTGAATTCATTATTATTAGCATTCAACTTTCTACCATGATGCACAACAACCACTTTCAGGCATGTACCATTTTTATTCACGTCCCTCGCAGGACATTGCCTCATCATCCTTTTTCTAAAGGAAAAATCAGTTGTATCTTAGGCTTAAGTTTAAGTGCTGTAAGTTTAATTTACGCATCAACAAAATGACTTTGTGCTATTTTATTAGTTTAAAACAAATGAACCCTAAGCACAAATAAAACTATATTCCACATATGACACATTGTACCTTTAACATTATTCAGTCAAGTTGACCTCTGATCAAAGGGTATATCCTGTATAATGGCTCAGCAGATTCATATACAGTGACATGACGCCTGCAGCAGGGAGGAACAAACTTGTGTTTAAAGTCTTTAATGTAAATAGTGATATTAAAGCCCATTTAGACTTTCCTCACAGGCACGAACCAATGAGCCAATAATTTATCTTGAGGACCAAACAGGGCTCAAATGGAAACAATCCAGTGTCCAAATGCAGGATGATAATATTTCCCATAACCGCTTCATGTGAAATTAGCTCTTTTGAGGTTAACAAAGTCATAATCCATATACTAGAGAGTCTGAAAATGACTGCTAGGTTGGAGCTTGTGGCTGTTTGGTGAGAAATTGCTGAATGTCTCTTTGCAGCTCCTTGTTGCGTCTCTGGGCCTCGTCTCGGCTGCGCTCGGCATTTCTCAGGCAGATCTCCAGAGCAGCCACATGGCGGCGATCTGTTTCCAGAGCAGACTGGAGCTCTGCAATGGTTGCCTTCAGCTCCTTGTTCTCCTGTTGCAGGCTGTAAGGGGCAGTGAGAGGGACACACAGTAAAAAGTCAAAAAAGAAACTTAGTTAATAGTATTATTGAGTCCTACAATTACATTTTCATTAAAAAGGCAAAAGTCTGCCTATGAAGTGAGATTACTACATCTGTTTTCAATGTCTGGTGTGTGGTGAGTTAGTTGTCAGGTAGTTACAGTGATTCCTCACCTTTCAATAAGCTGCTTGTCGTCTTTCTTCTGCTCAGGCTTGCTGCTGACCTGTTGAGCTGAACCGCTCACAGTCAGGTCCCCTGCACTCTTTTGATGAGACAGCACAGGGGCAGGCCGGGAGTCACTGTTAGATTTTTGGGAGGCAGCAGTAGTAGAAGAACCTGTGTTGTCACTTCCTCTCCGGGCTGTTAACCTATCCTCTCCCTCCTTGTTACTGATCTTAGGCGCCCCAAACAATGAACCTGAACTCCGGAGGTCGAGGATCTTAAAGATATCCTCTGACAATGTCCCACTGTTCTCCTCTATGCTCTCCTGAGCACGACTCCAGCGGTTGAGTGTGTCGGCCTTGGCTGCCATCCCGATGAGGGGGCAGTTGAAGGTTGGCAGGGTCTGAGTGCGTTTGCGGGGACTTCCGAGCCAGTCATCCGCGGAAGGTGAGGGAGGCTCCTGAAGTATGTTATGGGGACTGCAGTTTCCTCTTTCTGGACCTGGACTGTCAATGTCCTCCTCCTCTTCTGGAGACTCAGACAGAGATGCATCACCCATCTGATTCAAAGAAGATTAATGACAGATTAATATCTACTTCAGCTAGTGCCAGAGAAAATGAATCTATAATACATTTTCAAGGATCTATCACAGTCTACCTACCAACACATTTTAAGCTCACTGTTAACACAGAAAGTGGCTCAACTTGGATTTGGAATTTAGAGACTTGTGACTTCACTTGACTTGAGTCAAGGTGACTTGAATGACTTGTCTGTATTCACTTTATGTTTTATGTTTAAAGATTAAATCTAAAATTAAAAAATATATTCAATGTTGTCATTGTTGACATAAAAGTGTCTGTTTAATGTTACCCAGTAGGAACTCGGGATCGCATTGTCATGACTGGATAACTACCCTGTCAGTCAAGCTCATCACAACACTACTTTCTGTGTCTACGGTCTATAGATCAGATCATATCATCATCATTGTCATCCTTTTTTGACATGAAGTTAAAAACCTGCTCATCAGTTTGTTTGTTGAAGACTCATTTTGGTTGGTTAGTGAGTCTGTGCGGGCTGATACCCCATATCTAACTAATACTAGCTTGCTAATGATTGATATGACCAATCAACCCAATCACCATATCGTAAATGTGTGTCATGTTTAATGTCATTGATCAGTTGAATACTAATGTTTTATGTTGGTTATGGTTGGGTTAGGTTAGGGTTAGGAAGGTCTGATTAGGGTTAAGAAAAGGGTTTTGTCAGCAGAAAAACAGTTGCAAAATGTCCTGACCTCTTGTGAGTAGTATCAGACAAACCCAGAAAAAAACTGGTTAATGATATCATTATTAGACTCACAGTACTCACACCTTGTCTGTACTTGACTTGACTTGTCCAAGGAAAAATGAATGGAGACTTGGTTGACAGTCACATTTTTGACACATGACAACACTTACACGGATTGTTTTGGATATTGTAGTATTCTGGTTCAGTTTTCCATTGCCAGTTACCTTGTTGTGTTTTAAGTATACGTTCTGGTGTTTTGTGTAACAGCAGAACCTGCCCTAAAAACAGGACATTAAAAATATGTCAGAGCCTTCTTGTGTGGTCAGCTTCTCGTACCTCTGCAGACTCCCAGCCCACAAAGCTTCGGGGTGTGTTCTTCTGGCTTTCGGCCTTCTTTGAGGGCGGGGAGGGAAGCACATCTTTGGAGAGAGGAAACAAAGTCTCATGCTGTCTGATCATCACTGTCATCAACTTCTGGATCTGAGGAGTCGCTGCAAAGAAACACAAATGTGAAAAGATTATCATCAAAATGTCTTATCTTCAGGTTCTTTTGGAAATTCCTCAGTCCCTTTCTTCAGTCTTTTGAAAATTCACTTGAGCTGATTTAGTTAGGTTCATACTGTGCTTTTCTTGTTCCTTTTCTGTTATTTTGTACATTTCAGACACACAGGTACAGTCATAACGTATGTCAGCAATAGTTCATAAAAGAGTAGTGGCAGCATCACTGAGATCGCAGGTCAAAGTTCGTGGAATTAATGAAGTAGCATGTCTTTTTGTGAGGTCTTTTTGTAAAAGGGTGTTTTATTTCTTTAGAAATAGTGTCTAAAAAAGAGAAGGATGTAGTGATGTCACTGTATTGCCACATATCACTGTCATTGCTTAATAAAATTAAATGTCATTTGGATTCAAGGTGCTTACCAGAATACAGTTTTCACAGCAGGACACACATGTTGGACACATCAGTGACGCGTTCTTACCCTTCATCACAGTGATAGGGTCTTCTATCTGAGGCTTGAGCAGGTTGATCCCCATCACTGTAGCCAAGTTCTCCACATTCATCTTATTGACCTTGGAGTGGAGCTGCACTTCAAACAAAAACCTGCAAAACAAAAAGACATGATCGGCAAAGTTAACAGATCAAACTGATCTCAGAACAGACTGATGTTCTTCTAACAGAAGTGCCTCTCTAACCACAAAAGTCCTGTGTTCTACTCACCGGCAGACATAACTGAGAAGGTTGTAGTTGGTTTTTGGGAGAAGGGCGACTTGTTTCTCCAGCTTTTCCCAACCCTGAGGGGACACATGAGCGTGAATATCTGTGAATATCACAGGAGCTCTGCTTCATGCACTCACATACACTCAGACGTACAGCAATCTTTTACAAATGAAATAAAGCGCACCTCTGTGGTGCCATTGTCCAGCAGGTTGGTACAGTCCAGGAAGTCTTGGTACTGAGTCCAGGGAACTACAGGCTCAGGCAGCTCACGCAGGTACAGTTTGAGCAGTGACGCCACCGTGTGGACATCTGTATCACTGCGGGCAATGACACATCATTCAATGAACACCCACGTACTTTACAACTGACTAAACCTTGAACACCTTGCACGTAATGCATTAAATAGTGTATAATGCAAGTACATGGAGCAGGTGCTGGTTTTATTGTGCTTTTTATTAGCTGTGGGCTTTCCTCCATGAGCGTCCATGCGCTTACAGCTTTAGTTTTTTCTACTTTGACAAGATCTGTGTAAATATTTTACTGGACTAAACTAAATTTACAAGATGGGATGTGGTATAAGCAAAGTCTTTTAGTCCTTCAAGAGTCATTTGGACTCTGCCAAGAATACATTTCATGGACCAAACACTTAAATCTTGCATTCTTTGTTTTACTTTTGGCCTGATATTTGACATCTTTCAGCAGCCCTTGACTCTGCTCTCGCTGGATTACAGACAAACAAGTTAAATGGATGTTTTAATCAACAGTGCTCTGTCAGAGGAGCTTGTGATGTTGAGTAATGCGGGCTTCCTCCTGTGTGCCTGCCAGAACAGGATGTGGTATCGCCTTCAGCTCTGAGCAGACACAAATCTATCAGACGTTCTGCATCTCTCTCATCTCTCCTTGCTTTCTCAGAAAAAAAAAAAATGATGATGCCGTTGATTAATTGAGGTTAGGACATTTCCTTATATAGCAGCGACCTTCTTAAGCTTATACGTTTTCCAGCCAGGTTTAAAGAGAGCTTACAATCATTTCCATTTTTAGTCGGTCTTAGTTTTCATGTGTGATGAATAAACCACTTCACAACCACTTCATATTTCTTGTGTATTTCAAAAACCAGAATGACTCTCTTTCATATATTAGATACCATATACACACGCACAATACCACCACCATTACTACTACTACTTCTGAAACATGTTTGTGTGGAATCAGATTCAGATTTTGTTTGGATTTTTCAATAAACAACTGGTGTAATATTTTATACATTTTTAAAATATAGTTCACATGGCTGTAGTCTGGACAGAGAGATCCATGAGAGTGTTACCTGGGGAATGAGGGCCTCTCTCCTGCATCGAAGGCATCTCTGAACTGTTTGACAGCGTTGTCCTGACCCGGGAGGCGGAAGATGCCCTCCTCATCCAGGCCGTGTTCTTTGATGAACTCCACACACTTCTGCACCAGGATGGGCACCATCTGAGGTCCAAATCGTTGCTCGTATGTTACCGTGTCCATGAGACCCTTTCCAAACACTTTAGAGAAGCAGAGAGGGAAAATAAGACATCACTAATGTCCAATCAGAAATGACTTACAATTCAAATAAACATCATTCTTGCCCCTTTTCAAAAGGTCTCTATGGTAATTGCCAGGTGGTGCCTGTGCTTTTGTTGGAGTGAAGATATTTCTATTCATAGAAGTTTGAGAAATACATTAAACGAGTGGTATCAATGTTCTCTGCTAACTCTTGACAAGAAAGAGAGTATGTCCAACTATTCCTTTAATTTCTAGAAGTCACACAGGACAGCTGCAGTGTCATACTTTACATAATCTAAGTTCCATAAGGAAATAAGGTTTTATGGAAACCTCCACTTGTTGGCACTCCGATGACCCTGCGCAGAGTGCGCACCCACTCCTCCATGTCACTCTGGGAGTTTGCCATGAACACATAGGGACATCGCTCTCTGTCTCCAGTTGCACCTGTACAATGATGGATATTGTTGGAAAAATGCATCATAGCAAAGCAAAGAAGAAAAGACGTTTCTCTTTTTAAAAGCCTCAGCATAGAGGAAATGTTGAAACTAAGTTTTTTTTTTCTGTAACATATGAAGACCTAATAAGACAAAGATGATGCAAGGCCATCAGAAACAGCACTAGTGTATTATTGCTACACACAAAACTGTCTTTAGGTGCTGGAATAAATAACAACACTTAAATGCTCTCTTAAAAAAGTGGGTTTCGTGCTTACGTGGTATGATCTCAAAGAGGTACTTTCCAGGTTCATCTGAGTTGAGAGGGAGCTCATTAACTTTACTGAACCGCAACTGGATGACACCCTGGAGACCAAAAAATAAGAGCACAAACACAGAAGAAAGAACTTAAGTCCAAAGAAAATAAAATTCACAGACCACCATATTCAACCACTAATATAGAACAGTTCACCTCCCCAAGATATCACACCATAAAGGCCTGCACTTTCTTTTATTGTGGCAAAATGGGGCTTTTATGAAAAGAATCTATAATCAGTTCAGAGTCCACTCGTGTTCTACAAGTTCACTGTTTACATTACAGCATATACAGAACAGTATATTTCCCAGTTCACCGTGTGTGCAGACCACTTCCTCTGTATCCCATTCTCTACCCACAGTTCTGACTTTGTGAGTACTTTGAGGTCTGTCCATCAAACAGATAGTGTAAGAGGCTTGTTCAGTGTCCCTTGATGGAGATTATAGTTATTTTTCTTTCGATTCTTCACAAATGCTCCTCTCCCTTCCTGTTTCACTACCACTTAATTTTAAACAGGAAGTAAATCGGAAGGAAGAGAGAAAAACAAACATGTAAGAGGAGAGGTGAACAGAAGCCAAAGCTGGTAGCGAGTGATCTTATCACATTTTATGACTACAGAAATAAACACCAGAGTTCGTTTAGTTTGTTTTTGATATTTCACACATTAATATGCTCTATAAATTCGACCCCACTCCCTACATAGATGGTTATAGCACAGTAATGGGTTGTGTTTCTAACCCTAACCCCTGAAGTTCCAGCTTGTAATGACACCCCCTGAGTGTTATAGTCTTTTTTGGAAGTTACACACTTTGTACAACATCTTGTATTTGTCCCGCACAGACAGATCTACAGCATGATATCAAAGACTTACAGGGTCAAAACCGGATGGATTAAGGTGTGAGCAAAAAGCAGTGGATTATAAAACAGACATAAAAGTTTTAAAAAGAAAAAAAAGACTTTCAGTGGCAAAAGTGACTTGTGAGGCTTCAAGCTTCATTTGTTTTGTTGACAGGAAGTGTGCAAAGTTAGCCACACTGCTAGGGTGTTTGTGGTGTTGATTAGAAATGATAATGGACACGTTTCTTCTTAACCATGAATGAAACTGTGGATATACAAAACATTTAAATAATAAAAAATAAAAAATACTTTTAGATTAGTAAATATTGCTTTTATAATCCCAGTTTGCATTTATCACTTACATCACATAATGTAAGACTGAGCACATAGACATGGTTTTGGTGACAGTCCTGTCTTTAAAAATATTAAATTCAATCCTAATGAAAATAATTGCATCATTAAGGGCTAAATTCCCAGTATCTCACCTGAACAGTGGTTTCCTTGTCATCTTTGTGGTAGGTCAAAGTGCTTCCTCTCAGCACAAAGTAACGCTGCTGCCAGTTCTTGACTAAAGACCTCTGCTGTTTCTTGAGCCAGCCGGCCTTCAGCGGCCTCTCCATGGACCTGGAGGAGCGCGGCGAGCCTGGGCTGGAGCCTCCCTCACCAGGTATCACACTCTTGGATCGTGCTGCCGAACCACCACAAGAAAGCAGTTGGTAAAAGCGTCAGAAAGAACAATCCATTAAGGTGCTGTGTCACAGCCGATGCTGTGCAACATTACCAAAATATCAGTGCTGTACTCAACTGCAGCAGAGGACTTCCTCTTTTTGATCTGAATATGCATCAGCCTATCAAAGTTGAGGGGGGCCTGTTCAATGTAGCCTATTTTTGTTCCTCACCTATACTGTGTCAGGCTGAAAGGAAACTGCTGGTCTGAGCTGACCAATTTCCTGTGAAAGATGAATGTCTGCAGCTGTGATTGTTCTACACAAATAACACAGTGGTCTGTAAGAGACTGCATAATACAATCAACTGGAAAAGGTCAGAGAAGAGAAGTTTTCTGACTTGAACTGAAACTGACACGTCCTATTTTGAACTTTGAAGAATGTCACCCTTGACTGAAATTTGTCACCCTTGAGTTCTGGGCTTGTGAGAGGGCATGATATTATAGTCTAAAGGCGTGATGAAAGAACAGGGGCTAAGGTCTACGTGGCCCAGAGAAGGCAGAGTCAGTCTGAAGACTGGAGACAGTCTGAGGAACATGCAGGGTGGCAGGACTGCAGAGATAGCTGGATTGAGATTAACCCCATTTGCTCAGTTGTTCTTAAATTCACCGTGTCCTGTTAAGCAAGATGATAGAAGAGAAGAGAAGAAGAAGGGTTGCACTAGGGTAAACAGGAAGCTGTCACATCATTGCCAGAGGGCCAGTGACACTTTGAAGGTCTCCACCTAGAGGTTTGACAGTCCTTTAGTCTAATTTTAATAGTATCACACTCCCTTGATCAGTGGAAAGTTAAATGCTGTTGAGGAACCCTGAGCCCACACACAGAGGGCGATGTCACACCACACCCTCTGCTGACAAACACACACAGTTCCTTTAAAGTGGCCTCAATTCGTTATGAGCCTACAGTCCCACAGTACGTCAAAGATGTGTTCAGTGCCCACGATCAAAAGCAATTTACGTCAAGTGCAACACGTAGGTCTTGACTTACATCAAGATGGAATGATATTCAGAGTTTCCCAATGACTGTGTGGAGGCTTTTATATACAGTACATATAGAACTCTGAGTTCTTCAAATTTCATGGTTAAATATTCTGAAATTAGACGTACAGGCCTGAACTTTAATAACCATGCACAACCATGACATGACGGTTCATTAAAGATGAAGCTAGAGCCAGTAGGTGTTGACTTAACTTAGCATAAAGACTGGAAACAGGGGGAAACTGCTAGCTCGGCTCTGTCCATAGGTTACAAAATCCACCTACTAACATGTAACACCTCCACATCACTTTGTATCTTTCTTGTTCTATATCTTATAACTTGTTTTTACGTTGAACAGAGTCAGGCTAGCTATTTCCTCCTGTTTTCAATCTTCTTGTGAAGCTAAGCTAACTGTCTGCTGGTCGTTGCTTTATATGAAGTTTAAAGGAAATTGCATGGATTAAACAAAGGTGATGGAAAGTGTTAATTGGTAGTTTTAGAGTTGGACTTTGTCACAGTTGGACAGAACCAGGCTAGCTGTTTCTCCCTGTTTCCAGTCTTTGGGGCCTATAGTGTATAATCATGAGAGTGGCATCAAACTAATCCTGCATTAAACAGCAGATGACTCCATCAGGAAGAATCAGGGTCAGGTACTTTGTCAACCATGAACCAGCATTCACTTATAAATGTGTGGCTGTTCTTTCAAATCTTTATGAAAACACATATGCAGCATAAGTGCACACACATACATTGCACACACGTCATATGGAAATACACCCACACATATATACGCATAGTTACATACAGTCAGAGCTCTGCAGAGACTGAGCTATTGCATCAGTTTCCTGCTGAAAGTGTCACTACAGCCCCACAGTATAAAATCATAAAGTCATCTGTCATGGTTCACAAAACATCCCGAGGTAAAGAATCATGAGGACTTCATCAGCTTTTAGGAAGTTATGCTTTCATACTAAGATAATAATAGCAGTCTATATTCCGTCAACATAGAGCAGATAAAATAAATGCACTACAGGCAGCAACTTCCCTCCATAGTGCTGAACATCCAGTGCTGCTGATTGTAAAAGCGATTAGAGCAGAAATTATGCACGTAGTGAACAATCGTAGGATTGTTCTGTAGAGAATTTATCCAGTCACTGCTTGTGTGCAAAGCTCCCTCTCTTATCTGAATGTTGCAACTATTGTGCCATCTGAGCCCGAGAGGAAACAAGGCATGTTACTGCTGATTCCACCCTATGCAAAGCACGGTGGTAAGCACACTATTAGTAAGTCTAGACCGCTGTACAGTTACTTAAAAATACATGACTGCACATAGCTTTGCATGCAGACACACATGCACATGCACAGACATAGGTTGGTCAATGTCTTAGTGCAGAGAGTTCCTTGACTTATGTAACTCTCAGTGGTTAAATGACTCAAGAAATGCACATTACAGTTTAAACTCAAGCTATGTTTTGATATAGAAACAATTCATTCTGTATTAGAGGAAAGTGATTTGTGTGTAAAAAAAAAAAGAGAAATAAAAAGGTCTAAATCATCTCTGCTGGTTGCTGGTTACCATCACCAAGTAGCAAACAACCACCAACATCCCAGAAAACCCACACTTTGAAAGTGCAGTCTTACTTTCGTTGAATAAAACACTAATATGATGGCACATTCAATTTACTGTAAACACTATAATTACATATGAAAACATAATATTCTGGAAGATAAAGAGAAAAATAATCTTTAAAAAGTGCCCTGTCAGCTATATGGATAAATATTTTACAGTGTACCATCTCTGATTTAAAGGAAGATGAGGAATTGTATCTTATTTTACTGTTAGTTTAAACACCAGTGAAATCTCCAAACTGTAAAGTGCCTAAAAAGCATAGAGTGAAAGCACTGCTTCCACACTGCTGACAGTGAACGCAGCACGGCCACTGGCTTACCTATTCGAGCTGTCTCAGCCTTGAAGGTGCTGAAGTCCCAGTTGCGAGGTAGTTTCAGAGACATTGTCCTTAACTCATAGCACAGGTCAGTGTTTCATTTCACACATGCACCCCACCAAAACACACACACACACACACGCACACACACACACTGATACACACACAAAGTGGTGATATCGCAGATCACGCTTCCTTCTTCCTGTGTTTTAATGTCTTCTTCTTTTTTTTTTCAGCCCTTCATAACGCGTCCCCTCACGTTGCCTTTACTTCCATGTTCATACTTGTTCTGACAGAATGCTGTAGAAACGGTTTCCAAGCTGATTCACTGAGCGGTGCAGGCTTCCAGGGCTTCACGTAGCAGGGGAGTTTTCAAATGACTGGTGTTACAAAAAAAAACCACAGGTGTCTTCACAAAGGAAATGGTTTACATCTCCTGGTTTGAGTCCTTCAATAAGCATCTTACTTCACAGCTCAGGCTGCCATGAGAAAAATAAGACTGCAACAGATTTATTGAAAGGTGTATGTTCAGGTCAGAGCTTGAGCCATCATCAACTGACCTTCAAGTAAAGTAACTGCAATATCATCCTTAAAGAAGTAAATCATTATAACATTGGTCGGTAGGTGGGAGGAAATTAAATGAATATCTATTTCAAAATAGGGAAGAAGAAGAATAGGGAAGAAACAGGTCACACACACAACACATGATTTTTTTTTATATATACCTTTAATTTTCTTTGAACCAAGGCGAAGCACATTTCAGCATCAAAGAGTACAGCTTTTCTCTAGACAAATGTACAACTCAACACAAACCATTGCACAGTTTAAGAATAATATACTGAAATCATACAGCTTCATAAGAGAATCTATAACCACAAAATAAAATGTCCACAAGGGGACAGCATGTGGGGACAGACACAACTCCCGTACATTCATTTTAGGGCAGGATTCACAACAGCTAAGTGGCACTGTGTTGATTCAAAATGGCACAGAGGTTGTTGTTTCCCGGGTGCCATGACACAAAAAGGTTTCTTCTTTAATAGTATCTCTTATGTTCTGCCTCCCTGTGAGCAAACCTTAACTTTAGGGATACTGGAATGTATCAAACAGCAGTGACAAAGGGTCAAACCCTTCTGCTCAGATGCAGCATCAGTGTTACACTCAATCGGCCGACCGCAGGAGCTCCAGCTCTCTCTAGTGGCCGCCTGTAACACCAGGCAGTGAAATGGCAGGACAGAGCTGCAGGGGGGATAAAACCTCAAACCACCACAGAGGCAGTGAAGCATGAGAAATATAAGACATCTACCAACGCTGAGGAACGGAGTCCTCAGTTACTTTCTGAAAACTTCCTGTCTACTCAAAAGGGAGACGATGCAACGCAGTGCTATGAGTATCTGCACTGTGACACACAACAGCTACTGGGGAAGAGCTTAGAAAACACCCAACTGCACTAAAGTCACAGCAAGAACAGACAGAGACTCCGCTATCTCAATCCTCTCCTATATGGCAATAACAATACTTTAAACATTCCTCTAGCCAAATATACTAAAGAACGCTCAACGTGTTTCTTAATAACTTCTTAAATGTACAATACAGTAACTGAAAAGGTTTGATTTGATTACAGTAAATAAAATAAATACTTCAAGAAAGACAAGCTCAAGAGTGGCTGGATATCACACAGGTCAAACCAAAGACATGAATGAAACACAATTAAAATGTGAGTGGAATGACATTCAAATATGGGGAAAACACGGAATAGAGAAGGTCACGCTTTATCATTGGTTTATACAGTTGTTCATTCTTTGTGAAAAAATATTGAAGTCCATTCTTATAAATTGATTGCCATAATGAAGCAAAAGCAAATTTTGGGTGACAAAAGCTTTTATATTAAGCCTTTGCTTAATTATATATATATATATATATTTTGAGAGGAAATTTAAGGTGGCAAACTATTTCTAAAATGACCCTGATTGATTTAGAAGCTGCTTTATATGATTACCATATAGAGACACTTAAAAACTGACCCTCACATCCCTGCTACACTGACTACTGTGTGAATGTTCATATTGCTGTTTTCTCCTGTAACACTGGGTATAGAAATAGTTGCACCTGGCTTACATTAACACCTGTAGTACCTCTCTCCACCTCCACAGAGATCATTTGGCTTTCGACACCAACAAATCAACTCTTTTCTCTGATAGAGACAAAACGATGAATGTGCACAGAAATGATGGACAGCCTGAGGTGATTGGTTGATTGATGAGCATGGTCAGCTGATTAGAGCCTAATCTTTGTCTAATCAGAGTCGGAGACACATACACTAGATATACTGTTGATGTTTGCTGCAATGCTTAAGTACCTCTATAGCACAACAAGGCAGTAATCTATGACTAATGACTTAACTTACTAAAAGTTTGAATCAAATTTTGTAATCTTTCAGAAAAGTCACATTTTCTTTACTTAGCAATAGAACAGAAAATCTTCCAAAAGTCTTTAAATTCACAGAAATTTGCTGTGTACCAGTGGTAAATGATAAATAACTCAGTTTTGAGTTTACATTTAAAGTTTTTGGCTCAGTCAGAGTTCAAGTAAATGAAAGTATACAACCTAATGAAGCTCATCAGAGCAGATAGTGTTTGTTGTGGCAGTTTTAAACAAGTATCCCAGCAATTTAAGTTGGGCAACTTGCAAGAGACAATTTAAAAGAAAAATCCTCAAAATGAATGCAAGCTGAGATAACCAAACTTCTAGTAACTTTCACTATTAAATGTCCAGTGTTCTTGAGAACACAACCTTACTGTTAAAGTCTCTAAATAACGGATGATTTCCTGGAAGATTATTTTCTATTTTCTCACACTTAAAGCTCCTTCCACCACCTCAGAAGATGTTATACAACTTCTCACGACAAGTAAACTCATCTTCATCTGTAAAACGTTGCCGTTTAACAGACAGTAACATAACTACTGACTGAATTCATTTACAGTGTTTAAAAAAACCCCCAAACAAAACAGAAATGAACTCTGCAGTGGAAAATCTTCAGCTTTTATATTTTACCACCAAATGGAACAAACAAGCCAATGGCATCAAAATCACAGAGTCCCACTGTAAAACGTCTCGAGCACTGACTGCTGTGTGTACAGTAGCTTACTGTATTGGCAAACTCCAACCAGAACATCAGCTGCATGTGATCACAACTGCTGTCACACATACAGGCCAGTCCGACCATAGCCAACGTCAACCAACTGATGGTCATATATTCTGTGTTTCCGCTCTGAACATGGTGAGGTCACAACACACAGATGCAGATACTGGTATGTCCCATCCCAACAATGTCATAAATAGAAACCAAAATGTAACAAACCCACCACATTACAACAACAGCTCCCTGTTAGATTAAAAAGTATTAACATAAAATGGGTTGTTTAATGCTCTGAAATGATGAATGGCAGTGAAGAGACAGGAAAAAGACACTTAAACGCCTGTGGCAGGTGGCAGGTGGCAAAAGGTGAATTCAGTCTGAATAAAACAGACACAACATTAAGATATAATAGAACATACCAAATATAAAAACCATCTATGTATAAATAGAAACAATCACAATAAAGAAAATTAAAACTTAAATTTGGCGAGAGGGGGGTAGCGGGGATAACAATACAGTGAGTAACTGGGTTGAGAGCAGTGCATTAAAACAAAAAAGTACAATAAAATATTAACACACATTAATAGGTATATAGAGGTTATCCTGTATACAGGTAGAAATGTACAGCTGACCAACATTTTGTTTAACAGTGTGAATAGATACAAGTCGGCTATGATGGAAATGTAACTTACAGTAATTCACTAACTCAACCTGAAAACACTGGAGTCAGAAACATGATTCACAGACTGAATGAACACAAACATGCTCGACTCTCAACCCCAAACCAAATGGAAATGGAATGACCCAAGGCTGTAGTTTTTTTCTTGTTCGTTTTGTATATTTTTTTCTCGGATGTGTTCTCGCTCACATAAAGCACTGCGAGTCTCCCAGAGCTGCCAGGGGGCTGGCCACGGGGCCCTCAGGTGCTGCCCACCTCTCTAGTCTCCCTCTCAGGGCGAGCTGGCATGGGCGCGGGTGTCTCTAGGCGGCGGCCTCCTCCAGCGCTGGCAGCAGGCCCTTCTCCGTCAGGTGTGCCTTCAGGGAGTTGAAGATGTGGAGCTGCTGATCAACTCGGAGGGCCAAGAGCTGCTGGATCACCTTGCTGGGGTTGGGGCCCCTGGGAGAAAGGAGAAGATGATCACACAAACATGCCGTATGCAGTGTATGCAGTGTATGCAGTGTGTTTGTCTGCTGCTCTAACACAAGCACGCCCTGCTTGCTAGCTTACCCACTTCCAAGGCTAAGAATGATCATATCATTAACATTATTCTGTGGGGTTATAGGTTACTTTAGCAAAAGCCAAAGTTCAAGATTGGTATTTTGTTTTCTTGAATTCCCCCACTGTGTGGCAGATCCTACTACAACAAAGCCGAGGCTAACATTATAAACTATGTACTGCTTCTGTTAATTCTCGAATTTGGGGGAAGTTTTTTGTTATGCGAGATAGTATCACTTTTCAGTTAGTCCTCATTTTCAAAGCCATTTCTCTTGTGAAAACAGAAACAATGCAGCATTAAACAGACCGTGCAGCTGCTTGTCAAGTTACGTTATGCTATAGTAAACATTCAAAAAGGGTTATGGAAGAAGAAAACCAAATATCATATGTTAGACCCTTCTGCAGGTCTCATTTTCAAATGTGTCAGCTGGACACTAAAAATTAAAAAAAAAAAAAAAAATCTGCTGCTGTTGTTGTAACCTCTGTGTGTGCAGTGCTAGAGACAAAGTCTGACAACAGTACCCAAATACCTGATGATTAACAAAGTCAAGTGTCATTATTTCATATAGATGTTTACCTGATGAAGCTAGCGATGTAGACATTAACAAATGTGGCCATGAGGTACTGGCAGTCGAATCTGTCCATAATGCCACCGTGGCCTGGGATAGTGTTGGCGAAATCCTGAAAAGGAAAAAGGACAGTACATGTGCTTGGACTGCTCCTCTAAACATAAGAAGAATAAGAACTTAACATGTAATACATTAAGCTTAGCAAACAGAGTATTTTATATGCAATTATTAATCATATGTGTTCTGTAGAAATCTAAAACACCTACCTTGATCTTGAATGCTCTCTTGAAGCCGCTAGCAAAGAAGCCACCGAAAGGTCCCACGATGGAGGCAAAGGTGGAGAGAGCAATGCTGTGGATCTGGAACGGATACAGACGCACTGTGGTCTGTGGAGACAAGAGGGAAGTGTTAGACCACAACAGAGACCAGCACTTCCAATAAAGTGTTCTTCTCCATTTTTTGAGTCTTACCCATCCTGTGACAGACTCCAGGATGCTGGGCAGGGCGTAGTCCTGGAGCTGGAAAAGCTCTGACGGCTCGCAGTCCACCTGGAAACTGTTGGAGTCGTTGTTGAATTCCACCGGGCACACAAAGTAGCGCCAGCCGGCCATCACATAGGAGAGCTGAGAGGAGAGCAGGCTTCAGTTACTCTGCAGTCACATCACCGGCATGTGGCTCTCATTTTAAGGAGCTCCAGTACCTTCACCAATGATCAAACTAATCGGCAACACTGCAGCCAAGTGTAGTAGATCTAAACTGAAGGTGTTTTAGTCCATTTTAAAATAGGGGAAGGTGCTTCATGAAAACAAATGGAGTCTTCTCCAGAGTGTGTGGGATGTCAACACTTCTTACCATGATACCAAACACGATGGTGGCGAAGAACCCACCGATGAATCCCTCCCATGTCTTCTTAGGTGACAGCTGCAGAGGACACAGCCAAGGTGTAGACACCAGGTTAATGTATCAGCATGTACCACACAATACTTGTGTCCATAAAATAAGCCGATACCAAGACCTCTTAGACAGTGATCATCTTTGCTACACAACACTGACAGAGAGGAGAATGATCTTTACATAAACACTGTGCAGTAATTTATTTGAAACGTGAGTTTGATTGAAGTATTAATGGTTTCTAAAAGTTAATGGTGAGACAACCAACCTTGATGAGAGGGGTGCGGCCAAAGAAGAAACCAAACATGTAGGCCATGATGTCATTACAGATCACACAGGAAATTGGCACGATGAACCTATTCAGACAAAGAAGAGGTCACATCAGAGTCATGTGAGGCTAAGAAAGTATGTTTTATGAAACAAGACATGAGAGGTAAGGACACTTGAAGAAGTGATAATCTATACAAATGAACATTCAAAAAATAACTGAACTGAAGAACTGTATTTCAGCATAATTAGATTTTAGAGGTGGAGTAAACATCTGAAAGAAGGAGCAGCAATTTTCCTGCTGATTTAGATCAACTGGAGGATATCAAAGAACTGTTCACGTACCAGATCATCCCCTCAAACAGGTTGTGAATGATGAGGTGAGACTGAGTCACCACGATCAGCAGAGTCACATGGGTCCAACCAAACTGTGGAGACAAAACAAGAAGATTAAATATGTAAGGATACGTTAAAACTTGCTCTAAAGCATTCTTGACACACTGGACTTTTTGTTTCTTAAACGGATTTTGGCAGCAGCAACAGCTGAAACGTGACCAGATAAATTAAAATGACTGTGACTGGAAGATTTGGGTGGAGAAAGTGTCTCCTCCTCGACATTAAGAACTAGCTGTACTCCTCACATGCAGACCTCACATACAGTCGAGTAAACTCAACTGACAAGTGGGAATGTTGTAACTATAAATCCCAGGAAAAAGATTTTGTCTCCTGACACCTGAACAAAGACATCTTTTTTCTGTCTGGGTGTGCTTCATGACAAAGACATGGGCCTTTTTATGTAGGCTCCTTATCCAAGGACTGTAGAGCTACACAATTTGCTGCAATTTTATGATTTGTTTGTGACAAAACAGCATTATATGAAGTATTGTTGTGCTGCAGAGATGCCCCGGGCTACAAATCCTGTTGTCCATATGTAAGACATCATGTTTATAAGGTCCAGACCTGCACAAATGTCACATGATTATGATTTTAAAAGGTTCTTTCAGTGAAAATGAAGATTGAGATGCAAAAATCATTTTTTTTACCACATTGTGCATTCCTAATAGAATACATATTGTGTTACGATTTTGCTGTACTGTTGATTTTCTGTTTAACACAACCAACTGTCAGGTCGGCTGTGTGCCAGACGTTTCAGTTAGAGCGATCCACTGGCCCACTTGTCCACACACTTGCTTGTATTTTAGCTAGCCTCATCAATAACCCAGCAGCCTTGAGGCTGGAGGCCCGAGAGGAAGAGGGGAAGGGGGTGGGAGGGCACTTGCCATGTAGAACTGAAGGCGGTAGTGCTTCTTCACCAAACTCAGCACAAACATGCAGAAACCTGTAACAACACAACAAATAATGTGTCAGATATTTCTAGGGACACAATCAGGACTGAAGAGAAAGAGGAGGGCGATTAATGAAGTCAGAATCCTGGTTATCTTTCAAACACAACTAAATTTAGCTTGACCTATTTCAGACAAAGCCCAGAGTTGATGTGCAGTGAATAGCTCAAGACTGCTGGAGCCTTTTGTTACATGCTGTGTAGAAGACTGAGGTGAGGAGAGGAGGCTGAGAAGAAGAAAATATGTCAATAAAAAGGGCTTTTGCTGAGAGGAAGTCAAGACAGATTAATATGACATTTACTCTTTTTTCTAAAATCTGTTGGCATCAGTGACATCGGTGAGGTGAGGTGTCTGAACAGAGCCCAACAGAGTTCCTAACAGTATAATTTTTTGTTTTGGGAGCAGCATTAAGGGACTACAAATTGTATTTCACTACATCCCTGTGTTGTAGAATGATAAATAAATGAACCATCTTATCAATACATCATACCAAAACAATGCAGATGTGTGAATTTTCTGCCATTTCAAAGTATGAGACTGTCATCTTTGAAGCCTCTCCGCTCGAAGGTGACGTGAGAAAGCCGGCCCATTCAGTTTCACCGTATGTCTAGTAGGCAAGAAACAGCCGGGGTGCTTCCTTCCTCTCTACATCCTGTTTGGCACCAGACGGCACCTTGAGAACTGAATCACTAACTGACAACCTTCAAGGCAGGAAGTGGGACTTCTTCAGCTAGTATGGTGCCTGAAATAACCTAATGATGCCCTATTAGCTGACCTATTGTGTATTGTGGATCAGGCCACAAAAGAACTTTTAATAGAAAGTATTCATTTGACACCAATGTGTGGCTGGAGTTGCTAATAATAGTGTTAAGAGCGTTACTGTTTTGAGGTCGTGTCATGAACTGAATAGATGAATACATGTTTATTGTGGCCCACTGGCATGATGATGTGACACATTTCCAACACGATAAGATGAGAAAATGATTTCCTCATATCTTTTCAGCTCGAGTCTCAGTGTTTGTACCTGTGAGGTAGAGGGCAAAGGAAATAAAGCGGTGGTATTTGCTGAGGATGCGAAGCGGCTCCTCCCTTTGCACCAGTGTGAAGAAGTAATCCGTCACAGTCTCACCATAGAAGAAGTAGTTCACACACAGCAGGAAGTACCTGTGGGGTTGGAGGGGTGGAACAAATACACACATCTCACAGCTTAAAAAGGAGTTGCAGCTAATCAGACCGTGCATTCAGTATGCCTGCAGAAAAACCATGAGGCTGAGACGTTCATGTGAATAAACTTGCTGGCTCACTTACCTGCATGAAAATACTCAAAGGTCAAATGTTTTGCACATGAGATACAGATTTGATTTTTCAAGCTCACGGCATAGTGAATGTCACAACTCTGCTACCTGTCATACTATACTGTCCACCGCTAAAAATCAAACGGCACCGATGATTCACAGCTTTGCTATTTCTGCTGATCGGCTTAATAATCTACAATCTACGCTAAGTTTAAACAGATCAGAAAAAACAAACCTCAGGAAGTCTGCAACAAAACAAAACATGAGACAACACAATAAGAGAGAAGCAAGCGAGGATATGTGCTGCGTTCATGACACCTCAAAATGTGCGATACTTGTGTGCTTGGGTGTGCCCTCACCAGCTCAACGTCCTGAACCACGGCAGGTGGTAGGAGTGGTAGACACTGTAGCCGATGGTGATGATTTCTTGGAAGCACTTGATCTGAACACAGAGGACCTGCACAGAGAAACACTTTGTCACCACCGGGGATGGAAATACTAGAGCATCACAGTGTGTGTGTGTGTGTGTGTGTGTGTGAGAATACGTCCTGGTGTTCCAGTGACACAAAATGGCTGACAGGCCTATTTTCACAGAATTCCCAGATGACAGGAGCAGCCACCCTGAGTGTTATTAAAGAGCCTCGACCCCATTAATCCACGAGATTACCTGTTTTCATTTGTGTGCTAAAGGTCAACTGAACGTGCTTGCAGAGAGTAATTACAAACACGTGACTTTTGCACAGCGCCATCGGCGTTGTTTATACTCACAATCATCATAAGCACCATGGGGCCCAGGTAGATGATGAAGAAGAAGAAGGAGATCATGGCTAGAGTGAGGATGCCTCGCACCCACCAGTTCTTCCATCTGAAGGAAATAAACAGAATTTGGCTTAATGAAAATGTAATTAAGTGATATTTGCAGGCAGCTGCATTCAAACTGGATCCCCAAGCATAGTTTCAGTTTTGTCTGGCATGTTTATTAAAGTAAAGTAATTATTAATAGTTATGTGTAAGTGTTAAAACAGAAGTCTCATAGGGACAAACTATACTACTAATAATAATTATACTAATAATATATCTGCTAGATTACAGGTTCAACAGTGATTCATATCTACTGTTCAAAGAAAACTATGTGTGAGGTGGGATTCCTCTCTATGATTCATGATCTCCACACGTGTAGCTGTGCTAGAAAGAGACGGAAAAATGATTAACTCAGAGCGTTTCCTTAAATAAAAAGTGTCAAAACTTCCAGAAATATTTGTTCTATTGAGGGAAAATTAAGTGAGCGTGCTAACCATTGTGCTTTACAGTCCTACTGTCAAACACTGTAAAGACACAGCTTTCTTTACTGCTCACAAAACTCTCTTTGACCGTGATGGTACCTTGAAGAGAGTCCAGACAGGGCCTTGTTCAGAACTTCGGGTGTGTCATCAGCAGTGACTGGCACCTCTGGGACCCCTGTGTCCACCTTGGACTCCGTTTCTGTCGCCACATCTTTTTCCACCTTCAGCTCACCGTCTGAACCCTGAGGAGAAGTGAGACACTGACATTTAGCAAAAAATCTGGTGCTGTGGTGACTACAGGTACAACAAGCTCTTCAGGCGCTGCATTTAAAACACATTTAGATTTTAAATGTAGCAGTTTAAGAATAGCTCTTATTTGGATTTCCACGTGACAAATCTAATTAATTGTGCACCAAATGTTTTCTCTTTTTCTTTCTCCAAGAATGTGACATACGTATTTACACATTTCCAACACAGCACAGGGCCTGTGCTGCTAAAGTAAATACTATTAAAGTGAATACTGTTTACATGACAACCGCCACGGGGATGGCCTCAAACAAAATCACATGACATGGTATCTAGGTTAGCTTTTGGTATTTTATTTTTTCATAAGCACACACATGTAGCACCATTTCCCCCGGCACTTAACTGCAAAAACAGTTTCCCACAGAAAGCAAGTCAGCTGCCTCAGCAGAGAAACAAACTGTCGTCTGACTGTCTGATCTGACAGTAATTCATCAAGATGTGTTTGAGTCAACAGCGTTACTATAGAAGTAGAGACGAGAATTATTGTTTCTATTATAATAAATGAGCATGTGTGAGCAGTAATCTTACACATTACAATATTTCTCTGGTCTACAACCAGTCTGTAATCATCAGCTTTGAGAATTTGAAAGTTGAATAAATAATCTATGGATCTAACATGTCAAAACACTAATAACATCATTGAAACTTTTCATGTTTAACAATATAAATTAATCACATTTTAACGTGAACCATGACATTTTATAACATGATACTGATAAATCTTTATTTTCATGTCAATAAATTGGTTCAATCCTATTATATCCAGCTCAGAAATATTCTAAAAATCAGACCTTTATATGAACTCTTGATTTAGAGCGCATCATTCATTTTTCTCTTTTCACTTGCCTTGGTAAGAACTACTCTGGTACGTCTTCAGCTTGCACAAAATGCAGCGGCTAGGCTATTACCTAGAACTGGCCGAAGAGTTCACATCAGTCCTGGTTTAGCCTTGCTGCATTGGCTGCCAGCGAAGTTCAGGACATCTCACCTGCATTTGCAAGCTGCTAACCCCATACACCACCGAGTAACCACTTAGGTCAACCAACCAGAACCTGTTGCCGATACCATTTGCCAAATGTAAAACCAATTGTGACTGCTCTTTTCCTGTCCTATCACCCAGACGCTTAAACTGACTTACTGATTCTGTAGTGATGCTGATTTAAAACACTTTGTATCCTGTGTTTAAAAGGTGCTGTATATTTACTACTACTACTATTACTACTACTACTACTACCTACTTACATAAATCTAAACAAAAGCAGGTTTCTCTTATTCATAGCCAAACAACTGTCTGATTTGTTGGCTGAATTGGCAAACGTCACAAACAGATTTTATTTGCTGCAGCTGTGTTACAGTGTTACAGTTGACTTGATGCCGACAAACAGTACGTGACATGCTAAAAAAAAGGCCAAAGAACTATGTCCTAGGCAAAAAGTCACTTAACTTGTTAAGTTGTGGGGTAAGGCTACTTAGCTATAATATTATACTTTAGTATTGCAATTAAAAATATGTTTCACCTCACTTTTAGGTGTGGAAATGTCACACGTTTGGCTGGAGTTTCTGGAGTAATCTTCCTCAAAATCGAATAAAGAGCAGGACAAAAGTGCTAACATTAGTCGAAACTGTGAGACACTGTCTTGGTGCCCTAAGTGGATGTGTAAGTCCTAAACGGGTATTTTTCTAACATAACCTGTGATACCACATAATAATGTAGTTGGGTTTGAAATAGCCATAGATTAGTCCTGTGAATATTAAGCTAGTTAACCAGCTATGCTGACATTTGTGGTTTACATTAGAGCAGACAAACAGACAGTTTATTTAAGTTATTTAAAAAAAATTTTTTTTAAAAACACACCACCCTTCAAACACTGCTTTATCATGCAGAAACATCCAAAACTTGACAGACTTGAAAACTTTAATTACTAAGTGATTACTTAATTACTAATCTCAAAGCTGCTGCTGCTTCTGCTGCTGAAGTCTCGATTGTGATTAACTTGTGTGTGCGTGATGAATGCTAGATAAAGTAAAATAAAGTAAAAAGTAAAATTGTATTAGTCCTTCCTTAAACACTGTATGCATACCACTTAATTCACAATACACGTTGTGTGAACTGATGTGTCCTCACACAGATATTGATATGTCATTAAACAGCAGCAGATTCATCGTGTCAGGGTGGGACACATAGTATTAAGCAGACAGCAGCAGGACTGCCGGTGCAGGGTTGTGTGTGGGCGGTTAAATATTGTCAAATCATCTCCATCCATATTGATGATTTCTCAGAACCATCTGTTTACTGATGGAGGCCTGTTCAAAACATAAACTGATCTCACAGAAAAAGTCAAAGGATGGATGTTATCAGACTGTGGAAGCTCGACAGAGAGCTCACTTTGTCCTCTCACTTCTCACCCCCTGCTGACCTCTCTGCTGCTAGTGACCAAATTAGGCTCTGAGTCCTCACCTCACATTCACACAACAGATGGTCTGCTCGCTGTTCTGTAACGCCCACTCAGTTAGGGCTGCAACAATTAGCCACTAGTTTTTTCACATTACTGCAGCTGGATGTTTTCCACAGTAATAATATACATGTCTCTGTTGCTTTTGCCTCAACAGCATGCCAGCTGTTTGTGCCTCTTTCCACACATCTAATGGTGACAGCTTAGCTTTAGAGTATGGTGAAAACACATTAAAACATGTTGGGAAATAGTTGCTGAAAACATGAAAAGACTTTGAACTATCAGTTTTCAGTCTAGGAGTTTTTGGCTGGTCCTAAATCATGGCTCAATGATGCACTGAGACTTCCCTGAGCATAACCCCGTCCCCTAGCACTGTAAGGGTATAAAGACTTTCAGCACGTTAGCATCTGTGGTTCAGTTATAACACTTGACCACACTCAGTTGCTACAACCTTTGTCAGCTAGCTTTGCCTTCGACGTCCTGCAAATTAATTTTCCCTGGATGAACAGCTCGGTAACTTTATTTAAATTTCTCAAAAATGAAGAGATGAAGACGAAGCGGATTGATGACAGATAGCTGATGATTAACACCAACAGCTGCCTCCGCAGTGACCATTTTATGCCGGCTATCTTCATGGACTTTTATCTGAGATAACAGAATCATGAACAAATCATGACTGATTTTGAAGATGACCAGACGTGGTTCACAACCCAAACTCTGTCCCCAGGGATGAGGAACATTTACCCTTCCCAGCCATGGCCTCTGTGGTTTTCTCTGGATTAAAACAAACCACAAGACCCCGTAACTGCTGTCTGCAAATTGCAGCCTATAAGACCAAATATGTGTAATAATTTCATGCTTCTCATAATACTATAATGCAAGGAATATATTTATTGCCATACACAAATCAATACCATTTCTAATCACGAAATCTATCCCAGACCCTCCTGGAAGGTAGATCATAGTTCAAGATAATATTTTGTCACAAAAAGTAAATCTTAAAATTTATATGGCCCGAACAAGGACAACCAAACATTTCTTGAAAGGCTCTTTCTCATTGTTAGGTTGGAGGACTTCTCAAGATGGAGGTTACAAGTTTCTGTAAAAATGTTACACTTGTGGAAAGTTGCATTGATCATAATGAGCTAAATACAAATTAAACTATGGCCAGCATTATATGGGGAACATTTAAGGCCTATATAAAGAGAGAGAAGGGAGGCCTCAATTATCTATGTTAAAGGAAGAAACTGTCAAATCTGCACCCACAGCATGCACTTTATATTGGTCCCATTAATGTAATCAATTAATGTTATGGAAGTGTGGATTAGTTTGACAATAATACTGTATTGTGTGTGTGTGTGTGTGTGTGTGTGTGTGTTTTATAATGAGAAACATTTGTTTTAAAAAGATTCTTCTCACATTATTAGAAACTACTTGTTATATATAGTTAGAGAACCATATTTTTAACAAAGCGCTGGCTTGCTAACCGGCTACCAAACAAACCAAAACTGTACATAAAAAATGTCATTGACTTTCCTTCAAATTACATGAAACGCTGTCAGTAGCTGTCAACACACAGAGTGAATGCATGAGCATACACAAGAAAACACAGACACACACACAGTCTTATTCTCCGCCTGCTGGTTTCTATGGAGACGGTGTCCGTCATTCAGGATGCTTGAGTTAAAAATAGGCGCTCGTTTCACATAAACACTCCCCTTTCATGCTTCCTGGTCGACCAGCGCCAACAGAAGCAGCTAAATCTGCAAGTTGTGAAAGGATCAGCACATTTATGTTTGTCTCTATTGGGATTGTACACTGTTTAGACATCTAAAGCCAGAGGAATGCAGGTCCTTCAGAAATAAATCACAAATAAAAAGAGGAGGTTTGAGTTTGAGCTGTGTCGTGCAGCCAGTTCATCAGCTGCTTTAAAATTGTTTGAATAGCTGAAGACCACACGTGTGTTCAGAAGGTCATTTGGAAAGAACACTCAATAAGAAACATGATGATACACATGCGGTGGGTCATTATCAGGCTACCCTGGTATTCTTTTTAAGCACCATGTTGTCTGCCTGATTCTGCTTTACACTGGTATTAAGTCTACATGTAAACGCTGCTTCAGATGACCTCGCAGATGTATTCAGTCCAGACATGTAACGTTCAGACGTCTGCATTTGAGCTTTACTTCAAAAATTACTGACAAATAAAGGATCACCTACAAAAAAAAATGGACGGATAGGATGGCTACATATATTTATATTTTTTAGGCTCTGCCATGATATAATATATATCCTGATAAACACACACTGTGTAAAATAACGTGGCCGTGTGGGTAGCCTGTGAGTCGAATGAGTTTGCTGTGAGTAGTTCCTGGTGTGTGAAGAGTGGAAACCTCTGTGGCTATGAAGTGAAGCCAATGCGGAAGTGCCAAAAACTGCAGTCCCTCGAGCGGCCACTTGAGGCTGGCTACAGAACGAGTCAAACTCCATAAGGCCCCATGTTATAATGTCCAACTTCACAGCAGAAATAAACATGTTTACAGCCTGGTACAAAAAACTGTTTTGGTCTCTATAGCTAATTTCCCGCTCATGACAACTGTAGTGAGGGTGAAGGTTTGAGGGTGGTATGGTTTAGACCTGCTCTATATGGAAAATGTCCTTAGATAACTGGCCAGCTGTGGCTTGTCCATTAAGATACTAAACCCCAGATTGCTCCTGAAGGCTTAACCATCAGTGTGTGAGTGTGTGTGAATGTGGCATGTAACCTCTGTTATGATTAGTACTAAATAAATGTAATTAAATTGAAAAACTAAACCATACTGAAAACAAAGATGTTGTCAAAGCCAGTTTTACCTAAATAGCTCTATGCCTATTTAAATGAATCGAAAGCTGACAAGCAGTCCACATTAGGACCACAGATGACACTCTCTGCTGCTGCTCTGAAAAACATCACGACCAAATGACAACAGAAGATAATAAAGTTAGAGCACGGAGTAGGCTTCACTCGTTTAATGACATTTCCTCCGACATGTGCTCTGTGTGATAGAGATGCAGCTAATGTCTCAACCCGTTTCCCATCTGCTTTAAAGTGTTCTCCAATTTCCGGTTAGCACGTCGTCTTGTTCTGGATAGATCTGCACGACACCACGCCCCTTTCTGGGCTCCGATTATTGACTGGGAAACAACTTTAACATCCATGTCGACAGCACAGATAATACATTTATTACACGACAGTAATTGTGTTATAATGCTACACACAAGTCCGCCTGAAGCAGCCGTTTTATTGCTGCAGCCAAGCTAATGTTGCTACACTGGCAGGGACCATGTCAGCGAGCCGTAAACACGCTCATGTAAACATTTGACTTCAGCTAACGCTGTTTGACAAACCAATATGTAGCAGCAATATAACCAGTCTTTACAGGTTTAAGAGGAGGCGACAAGGAGGGTTACCCCTGAGGCTTTTTAAACCGTTTATGTAGCCCTTATGCAACCGTGTATGCAGCTAGTTACAAAGCGTCTCACCAAACCTCATTCAAATATTTCAGAGTCTACTGTTGCTCTGCTTAGCAGAAAATAAACACACAGGTAAAATATAAATTTATGTTTTTACTACACAAGGAGAACCGTTTTATGTGTCGGCATATATGAGATACAGAAAGCAGGGTTTATTTCTTTAATATTTTCACTTCTACGTTTGGTCTGAACGTTGTTTTGACGACGAAAGCACACACAGGAAGACCGTAAATAGCAGCAGCCAATCAAGTCTAAAATATGAGCAGTCTGGCGGATGATTTGTATGGCGCATTTCGGCGCCTTTGAATGGCTTTTAAGTTACAGCTGTTATTCTGAGAAGTAATATTAATATAACACAAGAAAAAAGCGACGTTACATGCTGATTTCGGCGAGACGTTTAATGTAGCTGCAGCCACAGGGCAGCACATTAGGACTTTCAAATGGCTAGCTGGCTAGCTATGGTTAGCATCGCTTTCAAATGGTGGGACTGGGTCCTGGTTAACGTTACCTTGTCCTCTGACGGCTGCTGTTGTAACGCTGGGCCGGTGTCTTTGGCTCCACGGTGCCTTAGCTCTGCCATCTTAGCAGACAACAGCGAAGGTCCTGAGGCTCCGACACGCTCTTTATTTGGACTGACAGATCTCCTGCTAAGCTTCTAGCTGGGTTTCTGCTCAGTAACACTTGATCGGTGTCAAGTCAGCTGGAATAAAAGACACATCATTTCCGGTCTGCAAAGTAAAGTCCACATTGATTACGTTTAAGCGTAGTAATACTATATGAATAATACATAAAAGTAAATAAATAAAAACTGGAAAAAATCCCAGACTGAAGCTGTAGTAAGGGATTTATGTATCTTTTTATGTGCTAGTATCTAACATTGTAAATATGGGTGTGTGTAACTAGAAAAAACAGCAGCATACACTGGTATAGTCAGTAAGTTTTATTTTATTAAGTGAAAGACGAAACATCAATGCCTGCAGTGGAATAGCAACATAGACTGTTGAGGGAATTTGTAATGAATCTAGTAAAAATGTAAAAACTCTAAGTGTGAAAAGAGATGTGACAGAATTTTATGAAAGGTGACACAGGGATGCTTTTTGAAAAAAAATGATGGACAGTTACAGATGTCAAATTGATGAAACCCAGCAATCTGTTCTTGTTCCAGCTGTGCTGGACCAGTTATAAACTTGGCATAGGAATGTGCAGCTTTTAACTAGATCCAGCGTCTAAAAGTAAATGCCAAACAAATAATTGAAGTTTCATGTCGGTTGCTGCTTTGCAAAAAAAACCCTTTTTTTTAAAATAGATGAATAAATAACTCCTGGAAGTGTTTGTTGATGTGATGAAACATAAATAAAATGTATCATATACTATGCAGGTTTGCCAACGTGTGCTTTTATTTTGAAAGTACTGTATAAGGTTTAGTTGCATATTGGCTAAATTGACATTGCTACCACAGTCCTCTGATGTCATGTTAGGTGTGGGCTACATTCAAGATAAATATTGTGTAATAATGTGTTTGGGGTGTTACAATTGTAGATAATAACTCAACTGAACTGACTATAACTATGTGGAGCCTATTCCTTCATTACTGTATATGACAGTGGCTTCCTGCTGATGATCAGACCTTTTGACACACACATTATGAATTACACTCACCCACACTGTAAGTCTGACATAACAACTCCACTTTTCCATTAACCTCACCAACTACAATACAAGTTATACATGTCAATCTTTAGACAACAATAATGCCCCCTCCTCTTCAGGACTTTAAAATGTGGTCCGTGTCATTTTCAGTAAAGAAGAAGAAGAAAATAATTATCTTAATATTATTTATTATTGTACAGGTTTATCAGTTTAATGTAGGCTAATGTTTGCCAGTCTGGATAACGGAGGCGTTCCTGCTTGTTAAAGAATGTGTAATTTGCACCTTTAACACCAAGTGGCAGCAAAAGCTCACTATAATTGTGTGTGTGTGTGTGTGTGTGTGTGTGTGTGTGTGTGTGTGTGTGTGTGTGTGTTTGCGTGGGTGTGTGTGTGTCAGCCCCGTGGCCTGACAAGCAGCCAGCAGTTATAAATATTTAATGGCCTACCGCTGTTGCAGCATAAGTGAAAGGGGGGTGAGCATTGCAGCCCAAATAACAGTTCAATAAGATGTGACATCAGACTATAGGGTGTTCACTTTCTCTGTAGGATGTGATGGATGCTATTATCAGGGCTGAATAACCACAACAAGCACAGATTAAAGAGAACTTAATTTAGCATCAGGATGATGAAGGTTACGTTACATCACCTACAAAATCTGAGACCAATCTTAAGTTCACATGAACTAGTTGAAAACTATTTTTTTCATTTGAATGCACCACTGTTCATCTTCTGTACAGATTTGCTCATCTTCCTGTGATTTCTGCAACGATTTGCATTCCTAATATTACGTATAGTAACCACAGCTTGTGCACACTGACTCATGACTCATCGGGTCTTTACAGCATCACAGAGACGAGATGAAATCAACCTGTGCAGGTGATGTTCAGTACATACATACACTATGCTTCTGTTCACTTACTTCATCTATGCCACCTTATTCTTTGCGTCCATTTTAGTTTCAATTTCTCGCCTTAATGCTTTAATATCTTATATAAAGCACTGTGAATTGCTTTGTTGCAAGGTGCTATACAATTAACCTTACCCTGCCTTGAAAATCCATGCATAAAACTTCCATTAGACAGGCTGCAATTTCAGTATTTTTATGACCCAGTGTGGTCTCACTTGACACGCTCCTTTAACCTCCTGTGTTGTCCCTATTGTTTGATAGCTGTTTGTATGATTAATACTTCAGAGAGAATATTTGTCAGCATTGTGGTCATTTTTGCAAGACTAAACTGATGCTGTTGCATAAAATTAATTATCCTATCACTCTGAAGTGATAGTCTGAAAGGTTGCATTCATTTGTCTTGTGTTCATTGTTTAATAACTGGCTTTGCTCCATTTATACCTAATTTTCTCCCACGCATTTTTTACTTTGGTCTGGTGATATTTGATATATTACTTCAGCAACATTATTATGAAGTTATCTGTCTCTGACTGACATTTGAATGATTCATTGTGATTATTTTTGCATGGCTTACACCACCACAAGTATACCCACAGTGTGATTAATGCTCTTTTTGAAGGTGTGTACTATCTGTCCTTGAGGTTTAAGAACATCTAAAGCTTCTTATAACTGGAGTCATGACACAGCAGTTCTTTTAAAGCAAGAATCTAAGAACACAGGGGAAACGGTTCAGAATCATTAGCATGACAAGAAGAATATCTCAGCACACCCACCCAAAGATTATGACTGCAGTGGTTTTGACTCTATTCTGTGGGGGGCACTTCATCCTTGCTGCAGCGTGAGGGCTCGGACGCTGCTTGGGAATGATGCACACTAGACCGTACTCGTACACTGCTACTTTGTGGAGTGTCGTGTACCTGTCCCATCCTGTGGCTCACAGTTAGTGTGTTGTTTCTGCCTGCCTGGGCTCTGTGTGTTTCAGGCAACCAAATTTATTTTGGCTGGGTCTCCTCAGCAGCTCCTCCAGAACTGCAGGGCTCTGGGACATCTGCAATGCAGAAGTCTATATATAGCCATGGAGTTACAGAGAGACAGAGAGAGAGAGAGAGGGAGAGGGAGAGGGGAGAGGTTTGGAGAGACAGAAAGACATAGACAGAGAGGGGAAGGACAAGACTGCGAGAAACAATGAATGAAAAGTGTGATCCTGAGCTGAAAATGAGCTGGAGGATCAAGAGAATCCAGAATGCAGCTCTGTAAACTGTTCTCATATGCCTAACTTTTAAGTCAGTTTCTTTCTTCGTCAAACTTACAGCTATGACACAATCATTTAACTTAAGAAAGTCCCAACAAAATCAGAATCACCAAAACAAGTGTCCACTCAGGATGCTAGTACTTGCTCTTGAAATGGCAAGGTCATCATGAAGTATGTTTGCCAGTATCTCTGTTTCATGAAACGTAATTACATGCCAGTGAACTCCCAGCAACAGGAACAGGGAAGGGTGGTTGTTAAATGCTGAGGTTGAGTATTTATTGCTTTATCTCAAAGGGTCTCTGGAGGGCAGTGCAGGAGGAGAGCGGTTCAATTATGTATGCACATCCACAACAGCAGAATCTGCTGACAGCAGAGCCCAGCACGAACACAGCGGCGGCACGGCCAAATCAAGGACGACTCCACTGTCCAGCCAGCGAGCGGGCCACCGGCCTGCAGAGCTGTGGGATTGATCGAACTCTTGAATTTTCAATAAATCTGCCCTCTGACACGCTCGCTGTCTGACTTTCCATCACAGAGAGGTCCGTGCCGACTCATAACTCTCCCTGTGTCACTGCCGAAAGATAGAGCATCAATCATGAGTCCAACATGCAGAGAGAGGAAGGCTTGAAGAGCAGCAGGGACTTACACAACATATTATATAACTGTTATTTGTATTGATTTACAACTATGGACAAAATATGAATTCAAATGAAAGATCATTTTGGGATGTAACTGTGGCACTTATTTGCTAACTCACAAGACTGAAATGAGAAGATCAATATCACTTATATGTAGCGCCATGTTGCAAAAAACACTGGAGAAGCAACACGTTGTGGTTACACAGTTGTGTGTCATGTGCTGGACTATTTCTTAGCCAGCCAACCCTTGCCTGGCAGCGATGACAGGACAATGAGATGACAAGGAAATAGTGTGGAACAACCCCCCACAACAAACTCTCAGCAAAAAAGAGAATATGCTTCCCAAAATGTCAAATTATTCCCTTAATATCCTGAACGTTGTATGTGCTTATGGTCACTATGGCTTAGTGGTCCCCTGAGTTACACAGGTATGCAATTTATGACATTTGGAAAGTAACCTAACAACTTTTTATTGATTCTTCCAAGCACATCCAGAAAGGCATTTGCATTTCTTGCGGTATCATGTTTTTCACCTAAAACTCACATGTGCTCCTTTTCATAATTATTCCTTGCTACTTCTCTCTGCTTTTCTGTCTTTTATTGATTGTCTGTTAGTGCTGATAATGTTTTTGCCAGTGTGCTGATTCTCCCTCCCACACATGCACACAAACACACACATACAGGACTCTGTATGTACAGGACTAGTCTGTGAGCTGGGAAACAAACCGTCTCAGGCTGTGATGAAGTTCTTCCTGGTGACAGCTGTGCTGGTGGGCCAGCGTTAACAACAGTCATCCATCTTAGCCAGCCCCATCTTTCACCTCTAGCTGCAGGCAGGCGGAGGTTGAGATGGGCTGATAGTAACACCCAGCAGACATTATGCAGTTCCGCCCATTAACGAAAAGGTATCGACTGCAGCCTGAAGGCTAAGCAGGCAGGCTTGTAACTGGAAGTAGACAGTTTCTATTACAGCCCGGTTTCCAAAAAAGTTGGCACACTGCGTAATTAGAAACAAAATGTGATGATGTGCAAAACAGTGAAACCTCATATTTAATTGGAGAAAGCACAAAGACAACATATCAAATGTTAAAACTGAGAACTTTGATTGTTTTTGGAAAATTATATGCCTACTCTAAATTTGATGCCAGCAACACGTTCCAAAAACAGTGGCAGTCAAAAGCTCTAAAAGTTGTGAAATGCTAAAAGAAATTAACTGGTGGAACATCTTACAATGAATGAGGTTAACTGACAACAGGTTAGTAACATGATTGGGTCTAAAAAGAGCATCCAGAGAGGCTGAGTCTTTGTGAAGTAAAGATGAGGAGGGTTTGGGGTGTCGTTTAGCTCAGATGGTAGAGAATCCGCCCCATGTACAAAGGCTCAGTCCTTGCCGCGGCCGCCCAGGGTCCGAATCTGACCTGTGGCTTTTTTCCGCATGTCATTCCCCATCTCTCTCTCCCCACATTCCTGTCACTCTTCAGCTGTCTCTATCAAAAAAGGCCAAAAAAATATCTTCAAAAAAAAACAAAAAAAACAGGACATCACTGCATGGGCCGAGGAACAATTCCAAAAACCATTGCTGCATCCACAAATGACAGTTGAAACTTGAACATGCATAAAGGGAACCAACAGCCAGAAACACTGCTGAAGTGTGGAAGTGGAAAATGACCAAACCACATTCTGAACCTAACAGTATGGCTCCATAGTAAAAGAGTCCAGGTCCTAAACTGCTCTGTCTGCAGTACAGACTTGTCACCTATCAAAATGTTTGGTGCATTATGAAACATTAAATATGACAAAGGAGACTCTGAACTGTTGAACAGCTGAAATCCTACATCAAGTAAGAATGTGAACATTTTCCACTCTCAAGATTACAGCAAAGGTTCCTGAGTTCATAGAACAGAGAGGTAAACATGACCCTGTCCAACTTTTCTGAAACGTGTTGCTGACATCAAATTCAAAATGGGAATATCATTTTCCAAAAACAATGAAAATGTATCTGTTTCAAATACAGACAAATGGTGTCAAATTGCCTTTGAGGCATGTACCCTTCCAAACCTAAGTTAGTGGTAACTGATACATCAGTAGCCCCTTTCCACTTGAAACCATTTTAACATGTAACAGTAGGAACGTTGCAAATAATAGAATTAATAATAGCTGAATTATATTTAACTGTTCCACTTTCAGGGTCCTGGTATAATTAGATTTTTGCATATAAATGCAGAAAATGTAGGCAAAGGACCAAGATTTTGGATTGGTTTGGACTGGTTTCCGTTTTCAGTCTGATTAGTAGTGACCAATCAGAAGAGTAAAATCAGAACCCATCAGCCATGGTCTGAGGATGATTTAGTTTTCTGCATTCATATGCAGATATTTGTTTATAGAGAGTAGCAGAAATGTGTCTTTCTCGTCATTTTCATATATCAAGTTGCTAATCGAACTGCAGAGGGAATCGGCCTTGATATCCATTATCTGTTTTCCGGATATCTGCTGGCTACACCGGAAACCTAGAAACAAGTCTCCCGTTGGCAAACCGTCTTCAGACGATAGCTGATGGGCTCCAAGATTGCGGTCTTGATAATGTGTATCCTCTTGACAGACCATAAGGTGACGGTTTTATAAATTGTTCTTAAATAAGGGGTTCTGTGGACATTTGTACCACACTCAAAAAAAAATTGGCCAAAATGCAGGACCTATGCATTTCAATTACATAGAAAATTTCCATCCATTTGAATTATAGGTTTAATATAAATCAGCTAATAAACTTAATGTGATGTAATAGTACTAATAAACTCAATGTGATTCCACTGCAGTTGTAACCAGGTTTATGCATTCAGTATTAATAAAGCCAATTTGTTTGCCCAAACCCAACAGTGAAAAGTCATTTTGAGTATTAGTACTATTTCATAAATCTTATTACTTGCTTCACATTAAGTTTGTTAGTTTATTTATATTAAAACCATTGAAATGCATAAGTGGCCAAAAGATTTTTTTGAGTGCAGTCATTTTGACAGGTGATACAGCTGTGCAGCATTTCATAAATAACTTACATTGCTTAAGTACACTATGTGTATTTTCCGAGGGAAATAAAAGAACATAGGAAATTCCTGATCTCTATAATGAAAGAAAATTGAATGGAATGTATATTCTTTCTTTCTTTCTTTCTTTCTTTCTTTCTTTCTTTCTTTCTTTCTTTCTTTCTTTCTGTTTAAGCTGTCATTCTGTTCTGTATGCCGATGTGGTTGTTACTTGTGTTTTTTGTCACCTTATCTCATGTCTCCTTTCCCTTGTTCTGTTTTCTGTATCTCTTTGTCCTCAACTAACCACACTATATCCTTATCATCATATAACATACATGCACACCCAAACCTATCTCATGTGCTCACCATGCACACAAATGCTATGCTTACTACAATAAAAACTCACCTATATAAATAATTTAAAAAATCCAAACAGACCCACTACAATCTAGCCTAATTAACCATCTACAAAAATTAACAGAGATGACTACATCCTGATCCAAAACAAAATATACTTTACTCACAATAACTCCATATTAGACCCAGAAGGAAGATATGTTATATTCAGTGCCTCAATTAATAACAAACCATTTATAATTGTGAACCTTTATGGCCTCAACATGATGAATTTTTTGTTCTATCATGCCACATATGGGGTTACACAGGCTGAAGCACATGTTTTGAGGTCACTGTAGGGATAGTGTTAAATCTTAGATTGTTATGGGGACACTGACGTCTGTCCTTGAGATACAGAGCAGCTATATGCTTGTGTTTAATGGACTCACATCACAAAGGTTAAAATGTATTTATATGCCGACGATACCTTGCTCTATCTTCAAGATCTACAAAACTCACTACAGGAAGTAATTAATCTCTTTAACAATTTCTCACAAATCTCAGACTACACCATAAACTGGTCCAAATCAACAATCCTTCTTATGCCAATGAACCCATGGAATCGTGCAACCCTTTCATTTTTGGTAACATCAGATATCTGGGTATTAATTTGATCTCCTCCAGGCAGTCAGAGTTAACTCAGCTCAAATTCACCAAAATTAGCAAATCACAAATGACTCCTCACATTTACACCTTTCCACTCAATCTACTTTGACAAATCTAAAATGTGTTATTTGCCAGTTTTGATGTCTGGATACATAGTTTCTGTTTGGTTTTGTCTTGTCTTTTTTTTGCTTGGTAGTCCTCCTTCTCTGCCCTTTTTTAATACATACCCACTGGCTTGAACTCGTGTTGTAATCCTAATGTCCTTGTTTTTGCCTTACTTTGTATAATGTCTTTTGACCGTTTATGTGTAACCACATATTGGCATCTTCATGCCCACCCATTATGGCAACAAATGGCTCTGTCCCCAATCAAGTTGTGGTCTCGAACAACATCATTCCCCCCTTTCCCACGCTTTCTGGAACAAACCCCGTTGCAAAAGGCCTTACTTTTTGCATTGTGGCAGGCCCAGCAGTATTTCCAGCACCACCTCTTGTTGCAGTAGCAGACTTTGCTACTTTGACTGGACAATTCTGCCCATTGGGATGCATTAAGCTCCGCCTCAGCATTGTTTTAAGCCACACCCCCTGTTGTGGCAGGATCCACCACCAGCAATACTGCAGTCCCACCTACTGTGGCAGCTTAAGGCCCTGACTCAATCTGCCAAAATGTACTCACACTGTGGCCAAAAGCAGAGAAGACAGGAAATAGCATGGGTAGAGCCAATAAAAGTTATGTGTAATAATGTAAAAAGATGCAAGGAACACATTAACTAAAATTGATTTTATACTGGGTGGAAAAGCCTTTGTCAGCTTCAAGATCGGTCCTGTACAAAGAAACGAATCTGTCACAGTGTTCAGGTGGGATTTTTGGTCAGTCTTTAAATCTTGAAGATTCAGGTGGGTCTGCTGGTAAATCTTGATCTTCTATGTTCTATGCAGTATGTTTTGGATCAGTGTCCTGCTGGAAGGTCATTCTCATCGTCCTTGTGAATGGCAGCAGATTCTTCTCAAGAATTTCCCAGTACATGGCTCCATTTATCCTCTCTTTGATCATTTGGATTATGCCAGTACCATGAGAAAAGAAACAGTCCCATACCATGATGCTTCCACCTCTGAATTTCACCATGGTATGGTATTTTTAGGGTCATATGCACATCCATTTCTCCTCCAAACATAAGGTGCGTATTGTGTTGTATTATTGCTGAAATGTTCAGTTTTTTGTCTCCTCTGATGATACATTCTCTCAATTATCTACAGGCTTCTCCTTTTTTTCAGTAATAGAGTATTCTGGGGATTTGATTAAGGATTCTGGTGAGAGAATGTTGACGGCTGAATTGGATGCTTTAAATTGTCAGAATGCGTAATTGTGTTTCTCCATTTTAATGGTGGCCTTGCAGTCGACTGCCTTTCATCCAAAGGCATGCTGAAATAGGCTCCAGCTGCTTAATGTCCTTGCATATGAATAGGGGGGAGATTGATGTTTAACAGTAATAAGCAGATATGAACACTTGAAGGAAGATGTCACGTTATGACATCACTTACAGCAACCTTTTCAACTGCATAGGTTTTTTATCTATGCATACAAATAGATTCAAATATCCATCCTGTTTTTTCATATTACATACAAACTCAGCTCAGCACTTTATTCTGTGAAATCATGAACATTAATATATCATTACATATTTATTACAATGAAAAGGATTTTTAAACCAATGTTTTTTCTTGTAGCATGAACATTATAGCAGTAGAAGAGTATTATTATATATATATTAATTTATATGACATTAAAGACACAGAGAAGGCATGAATGTTTTGGTTAATAAATGTCTTTATTTGGCTTTGAGAAGAATATCACTGCATGAGATAGCAGCACGTACAGTCACAGTTGTATAGCAGAGGGCTGGAAAGTGTAAGCACTCCTCAGCCTCCCCAGGAACAAGTGAGATGCAAGTGAAAATATGTTTTATTTTATTTTAACTTTCAGTCATGGTTAAGGCAAGTTTTTTAATTGAACACACAACAAGCAAAAAATCTATCCCATCCAGCAAATAGTCAAGCTCCAAGAGTCAGGCCATGCATTCATGCCCATTGGTTGATTCATTTGTCAAAAAGAAAAGCCCAGGGGATGAAAAGATGACCAACAGTGAAATTAAACCGGTCAGGGCAAAGTGATAGAAGGGGTTATGGTGAAAATAGCCCTTATATGCAACTCCGTACCATATAGCCATGACCCCTGCGGCATCTGCCACTTACAGTCTGAGCTGAGGGCTGTCAGTGTCATCATCAGCTGCCTGACACCGACAGCCACACTCACCTCCATCTTGTTTCCTTTATCCAGCAAAATTAAACAAAAGCACCACTACATTTGTATGAGGAGAAAGAAAAAAAGTAGACTTGCAGATAAGTATTAAACTCTGACAGGTGAGATGGCTGATAAATTCATTGACAAATGAATCAATCGAAGGGGGGATAATTCATATTCCCAAAAATATATATATAGCGGCAATTTAAACTATATTTTTCATTCCCAAAGATGCACGTCCTCATTGAGAAGCTGCAGCACTCCTCCTTTCAAGCAACTGAAAATACCACCCACCCTCCCAACACATTAGTATATACAGTTGAGCTCCGAGTTACCATTATTGCCGTGCTTTGACACTGCCGTGAATTAAAGAGGATGGAAAAGGGCTTGAACGGTGAGTGGTACATTTCATTTTGTCGTGTTGGGATGAGATGCAGAACTCAGTGGAAAGTAATGGAAAGGAGCAGAAGAAAGGAATGGGGAGTGGAAAGCATTCACCTGCTGTGGGAAATGTGGGGTTGCACTCACAGTTCAGACGTTCCTGTGTAACAAGCCCACATTGAGGAATGAGCTGGTAGAGATTCGGTCTATGATAAAATCTTTTACTTACAGTACTCCCCAACTTTTATATGTAAAAATCAAATAGCACCGTAAAAGTTGGACTGGCTGTTACTCATGCTCCAAGATCTGTGCGTTTATCTTAAAGTCTGTGTGCTGACAGTATTGTTACTTTCAAGGTTTTGATTGCTCTTACTGTGAATATTGATCATTAATGGCACATTTACTGTTGCTCAGGTGAGGAAAAATCATTCCCTATTTCGAACTTAGGAAATTTTGTGACATCATGCTTGCGTTCTGCATGTCTCTCTGCACTTTTGTGATGTAAAATCATGAAATGATTTAACTCTTCTGCCATTGTAATACGTCTAGTCCCTTCTAAAGCTCCTTCTCCATCTAATAAAGTTTGTACTATCACGTTTGAATTACAGTGCAAACAGAGACAGAAAAACACAGAAGGTGTGAAAGGCATTTGGAGTGTGCCGAACTGTGTGTGACAGTGATGATGTGAACAGGGACCAGATCCATATAAGTGATTTGTGGGACGAGGAATGTGTTATTGATAATGATGAAAATGATGATGATGACACAAGCAGTTTAGCTCTTGCTATTCTTGCCGGTGGGGCTCTCCTTCTTCTTCTCCTTCTCCTCCTTTTCTTTCGGCTTCTCCTCTTCCTCCTCCTCTTCCTCTTCCTCGCCCTCTCCCTCACCCTCTTCTTGGTCATCTCCCTCCTCTCCCTCTTCTCCCTCTTCTCCCTCATCGCCCTCCTCCTCGTTCTCCTCTCCCTCCTCCTCTTCTTCCTCCGCTTCTTCTTCCTCCTCCTCGGGCTTGGCTCCGAACTTCCTATAGGCTCCGAGGGTGTAGGCGCGGGAAGACATGTAGGAGTAGCCGGACTGGACCATGGCTCCGCCTACAGAGCTGAGGCGGCACTCCTCACCTTCCAGCAGCTTCCTGCACAGACAGAGAGAGACACAGGGGACAAGAGATGACGTCACCTCTAGACTGGTTTCATTACTATTATTATCTCAGTGTATGTCTCCTGAGGGATCTAATGTCACCGGAGTATCAGTGGCAACACCTCCGCTGTCTGTTTTGGTATCTTCTCCCAGAACATTACCGCTGTTGCTGAGTACAGTAAGGTTTCACATGCGGTTTCTTATGTGTATATATTTATCTTACAATAATGCAATACAATAATAAGATTTTCTTATATGAATATTTAAAATAGGCAAGGGATGTGGCCAATGTAAAAACAAACACTTAAATTCTGGTTAAATCTCACTCACCTGTAGGCAGCGATCTCAATGTCCAGAGCCATCTTGACGTTCAGGAGGTCCTGGTATTCACGCAGGTGACGGGACATTTCTCCTTTGGTGCTGCGCAGGGCACCCTCCAGCTGCTGAATGGTATCCTATACACACACACAAAATCATATCATGAAACACTAATAATTTTGTCGAAGACAGATGGATTGGAAATGAGCTGATTTTCACTTTTGTCTTGCAACACTGACCATTCATTTTTTATGTTAAAATGATATATAAAGTCCATTGTTAATTGTTAAAAGGCCCTACTTTTATCTGTTTGAGACACGTGGTCTGTATCATTTTATCTGTCGCCTTTTTTGTTTGCAACTTCTGGCCTGATGTCCTTTGCAGAAAGGTTTCAAATCTCAATGAAAATACCAAAATCTCACTCCCCTGTGTTATTTACTAACCTGCATCTCTCCGATTTCATTGTTATGGCGATCCTCCATCTCTGCAATCTGCCTCTCCAGAGCCTCATTGTGGCCCCTGAGGGCCTCGATCTCCAGGGTGCGGGCCTGCACCTGCCTGCGGTACTCGCTCAGCTCCTCCTTTGAGTGCTTGATGGCATCCTGGTTGCGGGCAGCCGCCTCAGTCACGCTGGCAAACTTGGAGCGGTACCAGTCCTCTGCCTGGACCTGGTTCCTGGCGGAGAGGTTCTCATACTGAGCCCGGATGTCCTTAAGGGCTGCAGTCAGGTCCGGTTTGCTCATGTCCATCTCCACAGACACCTGAACATAGGAGAGAGGAAAGACGGAAAGACACTTTTTAATATCAGTGTTTGTTATTTGTAGGTTTAAACATAGTTATAAATAAATGCAATATTATTTGACATACTGACCAATAAGCTTTATATTTTAGGGAATACACACTACAAGAGAATAAATTTAGAAAACTGATTGCATTTTGTTGAAATTATTTAATTTACTTTTTTAATTATTGCTTATTATTTAAATTGATTATCACACTGATAAACCATAATCATTTCGATTATTGAACCATCTAATTGCCAGCTAGAGCAAATAAGTTTTAAAGTGGCCTAAGTAATTCAGTAACCTGAATACTTTCGTGCTTTTCTGTTCTCCTGGGCAGTTGACTGTATTTGTGTGTGTTCTTTGAGCCGCAGTGACTGTAATTTGAAGATACTGTTACACAATGGTTTGCTGAACTTATTGAATTTCACTACAGATGACAAAATTTGAACCCACACTGGATTACCTGTAGCTTGGAATGACTGGAATATCTCTAAATGCATGAAACCTTATAATCTAACTGTATAAAATAAAATAATATCGAAAGAATATAATATAAAGAAGCCTGCACATGAATGTTGTTTTCTCTCTTGCTCACAGCCGTGTTCAGTACACACACTTTTTTTCTGTTCTGTAGTTGTAGTGCTGTATTTCTGCCGGTGACATATATACATATATGTATATGGTGAGCAGGGGATTGATGAGCTGAGTTGCAGTCACTGTGAGCTGGACCGCTGCAGGAGTGATGAATCGACTGCTGACTCAGGCTTCTCTGCTGGAGAAAGCTGTGCTGTCAATAGCTTACATGGCAATAATATTCCCTGAAGGGAAGAAGAGAAACCCTGGAGAAATCTACCCAGCAACCATCACTACTAACTACTAATACTACTGCACGTTCAATGAATTGATTTCTGCTGAAAGTTGCAATGAAAGTTGCCCTATTCACTTTTTTTGTTTGCTCCATCTGCAACATGATGAGCTCAATTCATGTAGTTGTACAGGAATCGATATTATTGATGGTTATGTTAATGAAATGAAAACAACTCTTCTATACGTCCAGGTCAAGACATACCAAAACTTTGTTTTTATGTCAAACTGTGACAATACTTTTCACTGTTGTGCTTCTGTTACAACAGTTTAGCTTGAAATGTATATACAATAAATAATTGTTGGTGCACCTCACAGGGTTGGTGCTGCCTGCTGCCCCCTTGGGAGGACCACACCCCTGGATTATGCGCTATTTCTCCGCATTTTTTTTTCTCCCTCCCTCCTCCCTTTCCTCACCCTCACCTCCTTCACTGAAAAAAACCGTCACCATTATCATGAAGGTATTAGCCACAAAATGGCGGGGTTTACACCAGCCTACTGTAAGTTTATAATGACCTCGTTGGACTTTAATATGCTAAGAGGTGATACCCGCATAATATTTCCATATAGAATACAGTTTAACGACATACTTTGTACAAAATAGCATCGAGCTACTTTGCTGAAGAAGAAGAAAGATAAAATAAACACTATGTTGCGTCCTGAACGTCGTAAAGTTTGCACGGGGGCGTGACTGACGAAGCGCGCGGGACGCTGCAGAGGCGCTCGAGACCGGAGGCAGAGACAGCGCGCGGTGCTGAAACGGAACTGCAGTGCCATCAATTATCAGGTGCGCAGTGCTCACGCGGAGGAGGACGCAGTCGGTCGTTTATACGGAAAGGAAATGGCGCAAGACTGCTACTGTTGTAGCAGGTCATTAAATTCCTCGACTATATGCTAATATATAAACAGTAACTTAGTGTAACTATTGGTGGCGTTATAGGAATGTTAGTCTAGTGAAGCCAGCGTCTCACATTAAGTTTGATACAGTTTGATAAAGTCAGTCCACGGTATTATTTATTATTATATGGATGTGATATTGAGGATTCAGGTATATTAGAGTGTGTAAACTCGTGGTTGATAATAAATCTGACAGGTGGAGCCGCTGTCAGTGTGTGGGCTACCTGTGTGGCCTGCAGAGACGCCTGCAGCTCCTGCAGCTCCTCCTCATGAACTTTCCTGAGGAAAGCGATCTCGTCCAGCAGCGACTCAACTTTCTTCTCCAGCTCCAGGCGCGCCAGGGTGGCGTCGTCCACGTCCTTCCGGTAGCCCTTCAGGGTGTTCTCCGCCTCCTCCCGCAGCTTGGTCTCCTCCTCCAGCTTCTCCCTCACGCGCTCCAGCGTGTCGTTCATCTGCACGCAGTCCAGGTGCATCTGGCTCTTCTCGTGCGTCAGCTCCTCCACGCGCGCCCGCAGCTCGCGGATCTCCTGCTCGTACAGCTCGTGCAGGCGAGAGGGCTCGTTGTTGCGCTGCCGCAGCATCGTGACCTCTGCCTCCAGGACTTTATTCTGCTGCTCCAGGTTGTGCACTTTCTCAATGAAAGACACGAAGCGGTCGTTGAGGCCCTGCAGCTGCTCCTTCTCGTTGGTGCGGATGATCTTGAGCTCGTTGGTCACCGCGGTGGACTGGGTCAGGTCCATCACGGAGTCCTGCATGGAGGAGAAGACGCGGCCGGGAGCAGCTGTCCTGCGGTAGCTGGAGGACATCACGGAGGGGGAACCATAGGTGCGGTGGCTGCTGCGGTATCCCGCAGACTGCAGGCGGGACGGGCTGCTGCTGCTGCCCAGACCCACACGGCCGGACCGGGGGGCATCTCCGAAGATCTTCCGATAGGAGCTGCTGCTGTAAATCTCGCTGGAGTAACTCATGTTTCCTTTACCTCGTTGGTGTCCGGTCCCACTGCTCTGTACGGGAAAGAGAGAGAGAGTGTGTGGAGTTTAGGAGTGTGTGAGGGTGAGTGTGTGTGAGAGAGAGAAAGTGAGATGCGAGTGATGTCTGGCCAGGACAGGTGCTTTTATACTGAAGGCGCCGGCGCATCATTTGACGCAGGGACAACAGAAGATGAGGGGAAACCTGCAAGCTTTTGCAGAAAGCCTCCACCCTCTGGGGAGACACGAATTCACTCATGCGGCTCCTCTTTTCTGCCTTGTAGCTCAGACATCAACACACAGCAACTCTAAAGCCTTAAGTTAACCTGTTTGACCTGAATGCTCATACATGTGTAGAACTTCTTTTCATTCAGTTATAAACTCTGACTTAATGACATGCAAATAACATCCCATCATAATGAAATCACACGTGTAAACTCGCTTTTTTATGATCCCACAGGACTGTCTCATGTTACCTCAGTCCATACTGTCCACTGTCATTGCAGTTTTTCTTTGCTGTCCCAGCAAGAATAGCAAATGGGATCGATGTGTAGAGCTGTGCACCAGATTGAGTTTTTGGTGCTGCAGTCTGTATCCAGCCGCCCTCATCCCCTCCCCCCAACCCGACCTCCGCAATATCTGAATACGGGATGAAACTCCTTGTAGTGGCCTGATTCTTACACGACATTATATAAAGGAGAACAACCCCAAGTTATGTTTATAAACACTGTAGACCACCTATAAGTAAACATGACTACCTGAAAAATGTGATTTCACAGATGGTGGATGGATGGTTGTTTATCCAGATGCATAGAGACTCACACAGTGAGTGTCATGTGTCTCCTCTGGTCTGTGCTGGGTTTAGGTGCTGCGCAGAGCTGTCGCTGGCCTTGGTCCTGATCCAAGCTTGAAGGCAGGAGGAGGACCACGCCCCAGCAAAGGAGAGAGAGCACCCACCCTCAGGACTGCAGCCTAACCACCTCCAAACACCACGCCAGGCGCCTCCTGTGCCCCCTGTTTACATTGCCAGTTTGGCAAACAGCCCATACAGTGAAAATGTCAAACACAGCCAGTGCCAAGTCATCCTAAATCACCTTAGATCATTTCTGATTATACTGCATTTAGAGTGGCGATGAAGACATTAAATAAAAATCTCAATATAATGCCTTTTTAATGGAAAATACCTCCTGTATTTGCCTTTAGGGCCAACATATATTGTTATTAGAAAGAAGAAAGTATTTGCTCAGCAACAACTTATCCGTAACAAATCACTAGATTAGTCCTTCATCAAGTGTGAGACAGTGCAAAGATTTCTGTGCAGATCTGTTTGTTCCTTTTTGTTGAAGAGTCATTTTAAGTTAGTCCAGTCTCTAGATTCTTCTTTTATTGGAGACAGACACATTTATTTCATAAAAATCAGAAAACTGGAATCATGCATGCCCATATATTAAGTTTTTAATGTCTACTGCATGTTCAGATAGATAGATAGATAGATAGATAGATAGATAGATAGATAGATAGATAGATAGATAGATAGTTTTACTTACACTTGCTAACCACTAGGTGATACTAAAGCATCACCTCACATGTGCAGCAGTCCTGAGCTGATGCTGAGCACGTGTAAACAACATACACATCCTCCTCCTCCTACAGTATCACTGTCATGTCATAACTTCATAACTTCTTCACACTGAAGTCATTGCCTTGTATATAACGTGGACGTAGTCATAGGACAGGATATAATCATGCATTTAAGTCTATCCGGTCATGCCCCCCCCTCCAAGGTCACTCATTCCAGTCAGTTGCCAGGATGTAAAGCTGCAGGGCAGCACTGAGGATAAACAAACACACGACATAATGACAGCCTCACACCTCATGTTTCAGCTTCACGGTGAGGTGGAGAAATTCAATGCACCACACACAAGATTACAGTTCAGTTCATCAAGAGAAACCATCACTGGATACACACTTGTACAGACAGACTGTATGTTGTGCAAGTGTGTGTTTGTGTGTGTGTGTGTGTGTGTGTGTGTGTGTGAGAGAGAGAGAGAGAGTGTCTGTAGTGCTTTATTTCGGCCATCCAGCCATTTTGACCATCTTTGGTAACAAAAGGATGCCAGTGACTCAGCAGAAAACAACAGTTAGCCAGCAGTGTCTGATGTCTAGCATTATGTGTGGTTACCAAACTCCACCTTTCTTTTAAACACATTCTGCTGAAAGCATCATATCAGTCAGTAAAGTGATACATGCCTTCAAATCCTCATTCACTAATGCATGCATCATCTATCATCATGAGCTGTGATACAAAACTGCTGCAGTGTCTTAAAGTGACTTTCAGTTTGGCGTGCACGTGCGATGTGCAGTGTTTTTGCACCAATAAACAACTCATACGTTAATACTGAGACAACAGTGAAATGACTGTAAACAAACGAGCACAGCTGGCAGCCTTGAACAGTGCCTCCACAGCCTTCTGCATGCAGAGAGTGCCACTGGCCGGATTTCACTGGAACTGGTGTTTTACAAAGAAACACAGGAAGAGGGCGCTGTTCTTTCAGCAGAGAGCAGAGAGGAAGCCTTCAGGGTTTGTGGCAGTGACACATAGAGCACTGCAAGGTAATACACCTTTTTTTTAACTTTGTTTTGACATGTCACTGTAGGAATAGCATACACTAACAATGTTTGCTGCATTACATTTATGAGTCAGATTCAGGGCCAGTATTGTGCATACTGGTTCACTAGCACGGTTTAATGTGGCTTTCAAATAAACAGAGCCTTCAGTAAAGTCACCTGTGAAAAAGATCTATAAGGCAAGTAGTAATGTAATAATTATTACCAGGTATGGGAGAAAACCTTTAATAAATAACTCTACGTGTACTCTGGTGCAAGATGTAATATCCAGTCATTTTAAGACTGGTCAGCCACAGTTATTATTTAACTAACCTAATAACCATATTGCTTTAATGCAGAGTAGACTCAAAAAACTCAAACTTTTTTATGTATATATATATAACACCTTTCATGCAAACATGCAGCCCAAAGTGGTTCACAAAGCAAAACAGAAATAGACAACAATGAATAGAATTTTGCAAAATAGATAATACATATAAATCATAAAATAAAATTTGGCTGTATGATGATGAAATGTTATAATAAATAAAAGCCATTAAGAAAAAAACATAGAAACCAAGGACCAATTTAGTAAACATAAAACCTGTAACAGTAAAAATAAAAAAAACATTTTAAAAGTAAATTAAAATCCATAAGGCGAATAAACACAGGGGATAAGAACTATCAGAGAGGATGACTGAGGCTTAAAGGTAGGCAGTAAATGACGATGCGCCTTTAAAAAAAAGTCAGGCTAAAAATACTAAGAATACTCAGATATTGAAACTGTATGTATGTGAAGAAAACATTTAAATATCCTAAATAAATAAAACAGAAAATAAAACCCACACAACCAAACCAATCGATAAAATGGACTCTCTGACACTGTTAACAAAAAATTGCACTTACATAAGTATGGAATGTAAACACAACAGGCAATATCAAGGTTAGCAAAAATGATCAAGCTTCTGCCCAATAAGTCAATAATGTAAATATCAGAGCAGGTCTCAGTCAGGTTATATTTCATCTTTGATCTGTACAAAAACCTAAATCTAAAAGCAACAACTTGTGGTTTATGGTGGGTTATGAGCCAGCGCAAGACTTTGGTTCAGGAACCTTCTGGAGTCTTGTCACTGTGAAGTTGCCAAGCAAACAGTGGAGGTTTATGGAAGTCACTGTTCCCAGCCAAGAAATAGTCCCACATATAGCCACTGTAAAACAACAACTATTTACATGTTGTTGTTTTTTTGATTCATTAAACAAGATAGTGTGGGTAATATGTGAGTTTTAAAAGTGCTGGTAGATGATATCTAGTCTGTATGCTATGCTAGGCTAACCAGCTGTCAGCTGTAGCTTGACATTCTTCCAGAAAGAAAGTATATTCCCAAAATGTCAAAATACTTAAATATCCTACAAAGGAATCTGTTAGCAGGGAGTGAAAGACATCCAAAGTATCTCCTTTGGCATTGCTGTAATGCCATGTGCTGTTTGTTTACCCCGTCCCCCGACCTCCCTGGGTGGGATTCAAACATAGTGACCCTCCCTTCCACCAGCCTGCTACTCTAACCTTTCGCCTTCTGTTGTCTCAACTACTGCTGCCGCCAGCACAGCCACACTCTCCTCATTGTGGTTTCATCTAATGGACGTGTAAACACTGTTCCAGGGGGCGGCTAGTACATGTCAGCTGTTCATCTGCAGCATACCAACCAGAATGAATGTGAAGTAGGTTTAAAACAACATATAGTGTCACTGGATGTTAGATATGGCTCAGTTCAGTTTATGTAGTTTGATTACATGGGAAACATTGTAAACAAACAGTTGCCATCTGAGTGATTGGTGATGCTATGATGATAAATTAAATGTGTTATTTGACCACATGTACTGTATGTATTATTTTCCCTACATATATAATGGCATCTAATAACTCAGAAATTCCCAGATCTGCACGGAGGCCCCAGACACAAAACACTCTCCAGGAGCCCCGCTCTTTTGAAACTCCTTTCCTTTGGTGCTTTGATATGCCAGGTGTTACTCACAAGCGCTAAGCGAGGGTTTCTGTGAAGAGCTTTACTACGTGTCACATCCAGGGCCGCTCAGCTCCCTCGCTTTTGTTCTATCTTAGATGCACTGATCTTGTCTGATGTGCACTCTTCACTCCGGTCTCCCGGGACCCCTCTTTTTCCACCGCATGCAGACGATCTCCTCCATCTGTTTGCATATACATGCATGCAAAGCACACGTATATACACACACACACACACGCAAATGTCTATCTCTTGATCTGAGCTGTCAGCTGTGATGGAGGATGATCATGTGTGGCTGCAGGGTTTCCATTTCGGTGATGAAATTCACTGAGGCTCTGATAGATTCATTCACTTTGGATGGAAATCGTCTTAGTGAATGGTGGCCGTGTAATGTGATATATGCCACCGACTATTCACTGATCTTTTTAAATCAGTTTTGTGTGTGTGTGTGTGTGTGTGTGTGTGTGTGTGTGTGTGTGTGTTCCACAGTCTAAGACCAGAGGATCAGAAATGTGTTGAACTCTAATTCAGATAAGTAAATGTTAAGAATTCAGCCATGTGATGATCCAGAGCTTCACACGGTGATAATAAACCTTTTCCACATTGGAAATGTTGACCTGTCAAAACAGGTATAACTAATAACAATATTGGTTGCTGCATAATCATTTGAACTGACACGTTTTTGTTTTTTTATTTGTAAATACTCTGATTGCAATAAATGAATGTTTCAATACAACCACCATGTTCAATATATTTATGTTTCTGCAGCTGTTATTTCTCTTCTTTACACTCGATATATCTGAGTAAGTCCATATGTTTATTTGTTTATAGAAGAACTACATTGCATTGTTCATTTCTGAAATTATTTTGTATGTTTCAGTTACATATATTAATTCATGGCCCCATATCTCATCCACTAAAAACAATGTCTTTCATACTCCGTCTCTTCATTTCTAATCTATAAACTATTCTCTCCATCTCTTAGATGTACAGTACTTCTTTCTTTCAGAATTTATTTACAACACATACAAGTATGTGGAAAAGAGTAAGCAATAAAATGCAAAGAGAAATTTGACAAACGGCAACCGCTGTGGGCATGAAGTGAAACCAGTGCAGAAGTGCCAAAAACTGCAGTTCCTTGAATGACCACTTGATGCTGGATCCAGAAGTGAGTCAGTCTCCATAAGCCCCCAGGTTTACAGCAGAAATATTCGCCGTTCATGACAACTGTACTGAGGGTGGATTTTTATAGAAATCATTTGTTCAAATTATATTAAGGCTTAAAGTTATGCAGAATTAACAGCGTGGCTGCTTTGATTGACAGTTAGGTGCCGTTACTGATGGCTTGTTTGAGCACCCAGGCTTCATTCAGCCCACCTCAGCTCCACCGACAATCCACGTCTTTACCCATTTTTAGATTAGCCGGGAGGCGACAGAGGCAGAACTGCCAAAATGGCGGTGGCCAGAGCCACCATGGCTCTTCAGAAACCTGTGAGTGACAACATCCATATTTATACTGTCTATGGTTATGATCTATATACTGTCATTCTTTAATCTTGCTAACCTAAAGCTTGCTAGCACTGGCCCACTCATGCCAGCATTAACAATTTATCAATTCAACAACATGGACACCAACAATAGAATAAAAAAAAAATGGATGTCTAAAAAAGGTTTGGACAGAAATTCATAAAGCAACTAATTCTGATTATTGGAGGTCATTTCACATCCAATTTTTTGAGACAAATAAAGCAGAACTTTGGTGTTCCATAAACTGAAACCAGAGGAGTGAAGATCTTATTGAGACCAGTGAAAATAACCAGGTGATGATGGACATTTTTCAGACATTTTCACTTGTCATAGCAGGAAAAACACAGGTGTAACTAAGAGCATGAATCATTGCTCAGTTCCATTAAATGTCCCGGTAAGTCATACCAGTGAGCCAGCCTTCACAATAACAAAAACTCTGCTCACCCTGCTTAATGGAATGTAGTCATCATTAATAATATTGGTTTGACGTGTGCTTCTCCTGCTGTGACATGTCAAGATGTCTAACATGAAAATATGAACTACTAACTGCTGGTGAGCGCGAGATAAACCATGATCAGATTAAACAACAGCCTCTTATCACACATTTGTCATGAGTGTGGGGGAGTGGGGAGAGTCAGGGGGGATGGAGGGAGTCATTATGTGCTCTCCATTGGTGACATGATGCCTGTAGTGATTGAATTGCTATGTACTAAACTCAATTGCTCCCAAGGGCTTGGTGTTGTTGTGTGTTTCCATGGCACAGGTCATTTGTTTGATTGTGGTACTTTGGTGTGTGTGTGTGTGTGTGTGTGTTTGTGTGTGTGTGTCATGCAGGGGTGTTTCCTGCATTAGGTGTCTGAATGTAAGTTTGCGTGTGTTTGCTTGCAGGTTGTGTGTTTGCGTGACTGTTCAGGCCATCATGGGGAGGCGAAGGTCAAAATAAAACTGGGTGTGCAGGTCCGTATAAACTGCTGGATTTGACTAATCTGACTAATGAAGACTTGGAGAGGTGGGTCAGTAGGCCCGTGACTCTGACACAACCATAAACAAACACACTTACCTAACTCTGTCAATAACAATTCTACACACACACAAACACACAAACACACACGCACACATCAGCAGGTAGGTTATGTCAATACACTCAGCTGGAGTGTGTTTGGCTTGGCTCGGGCTAAGCTGCATTGCGGTGTCTGTCTCGTGTTTCATGTACAGATTAAACGTAAGGTGTGTCTTTTTGGTGGATGCATAGCAGACTCACTCTAATGACCTCAACACTGTGCAGTCTACAGGCATACAGCAGAGTCACACAGCTCTGCATTCAACTGTGGTTCCCATATGTCATACATGATTATATAATATTTGTTGATGTCTTTCAGCTTTCAAGGATGTCAAGTTTTGTACTGATATGACACATCTTGAGGAATGACAAGTGTTTCTTTATTTTATTCATTTTCATGCACGCCAAAACATGTTAAAAATCTTCCAAAGTCATTCCCAGATTTTTGGCTGGTGAACCTTTTTGGCCTTTAAAATGATGACTAAATGAGGAAGGAGTCTATGAGTTATGAGCAAGTCAATTCAAAATAAAAGCAATTCAAACTTTAAAACAGGTTGAACCAGGCTAGTTAACTAAATATTAACATCCAGTAACTTCTAGGTCAAACTGCTGCATTGCTAACTGAAATAACTGCTTAATCTCACGCTATCTCGCTAATTCATGATCCATTTACACATGTGACACTTGGATATAATGCTGTTTACTTATGACTTGCTTACTTACTAAAGAAATTACATTTCACAAGACAGTTTTGCCTGTAATGTCAGGCTATGAGCTTATGTTGTTAGCTAAGTTAGCATTATTAGATGATTCCCACACTTTCTAAACTGAGTGAAAACTGACTCTTAACTCTATAACAAACTTTATTATTATTTACATTATATTATTTCTCCATGCATGCATACAAAATAAAGAAACACATACACTTGTAAAGGATGAGTGTTATATCATTTACCACCTACAACCTTTGGAATTAATGCTACAGTGACATCCTGTTTACAGTTGGAGCACCCGGGCTTCATTCAGCCCACCTCAGGTCCACCGATGATCCACATCTTTGCCGATATCTAGAGCCACCACATTCTGAGCTTCATAACGGCTCTTCAGAAACCTACGGGTGCAACGTTCATATTTATACTGTTTATGGTCTTTACTAGCTAAGACATTTCTTTATGATTACATCCAATTGAATATCATTGGCACGCAAGCTTGTAACTACGGTGGCCGCGAAAGTCCGTGAACCTCGAAAGGCTCTGATTAAAACCAATGTTAGGTTTGTGCGCTCTGGGCTACTGTAGCAAAATGTTGGTGCAACATGGTGGACTCCTTTAGAAGAGGACCTCCCTCTGTAAATGTAAAAGGCTCATTCTAAGATAACGAAAACACAATTCTTATTTTCACACAACATAGTTAGAAATATTATTCTGAGGAAGGAACTGAGGAAGGACACAAACTTAGTGATGGATTCAACTATAAATATCTAGAGCAATCCAATCACAGATCTTATTATCCAGTCATTCACGAGAAAAAATAATTAGAGGAACATCAAAAAAAAGTTCAACTAAACAATCATTTTTTCTCTTACAATCTCTTTATTTATTTTGTGGCCCCATTGTGGGCCTGACCCCCTAGATTGGGACTCACTGCTCTAAACAGCAGAATAGTGGCTGAATGTGAGATCAGAAACTATGAATCTTCTATGAATAGAAGCATTTGGGTGTAGATTAGAGCTGTAAAGACATCAGATTATCACTACATGATTATGGTGGCCATCAATCCAATTCAGATTTAACTTTGGAATTAAATTGCACTCAAATGTAACACAGGCATCCAGTGTTAAGGTGCTTAATTACCACCTGCTGTGTTGGGGTGTGAAACATAAAGCGGAAATGGAAATGGATTTAAGAGGTGCTGGATTATTTACACAATATTATCATGTGTGTGTCATTAACACTATCAATAATTCACTTTTAAATATCACGTATTATTGTCAATGTCACTATATCATGCAGATAGTGGAGAATACATGCCCTTGATCCAGAATGGACCAGTCTAAGTGTAAGACCTACAGTATATTGGAATAGCACTGGAGCTAACAAGGCGTTACAGGGCTGGTGGCTCCCCTCCCCCTCAGCAGTCAGACAGCTCCAGAAGGGATGCGGGATGCGGGATGCTTTTCAAAGATGCTCGTCCATCCCCCTCTTTCTTCTCCTTCTCTGGCTTTGTGTGTGCGTGTTGGTTATTGAGCAGCAGTCAGATGGCTATGCTCGTACAAACCTGGGATTTGGCCAGCAGATTACTCTGAAAACACACTGGATGGCTGGCGTGGATCGAGCCCCCCCCCCCCCCTCTGTGGAGGATCTCTTTCATCTGATGTGCAAACAAAAAAAAAAAAAAACCCTCCTCATTACTGTCAACTGAACCTCTACATGAAGATTAGCCATTGTATGAGAAAGCGGTGTGTGGGTTTCTCAGTTAAAGCCTTCATTTGTTCTTTGAATATAATTAGTGCACGATAAATAAAGACAAGGACACGGTGTTAGGTAGGTAAACAAGGGTTTCAAATGTTTTATTCCTTTAATATCAATGGCAAATATAAATTGCTGCTCCACAATTCATGTTCAAAGGTTGTTTTTTTTTCCCACATTTGAAGTGATTTCTTTAGACAGTGTCCAAATTCTCCAATTCTTAAAAAGTAAGTGCACAAAACGCTCTCCTTTGAGTTATTGTTCAATAAACAGACGTGTGACCTTTCTGAGGAGAAAGGCAGCAGGCGACGACGATGTTGGTAGAGCTATGACGCGGTGTTGTCTGTGTTGGTTTTCGTGTGTTTGTTCGTGTAATGCATGAAAGCACCACGCCTGAGACCGTCACAATGAAAAGAAATGGCCTTTTTGTGATACATGTCGATATTACACTCATCGCTCATATCATATACACTCCTGTTAGGTCGTACATGTGTTTGCTGTTTTAAGGCATTTTTTATTTTTTTTTTAGCCACTTTTGTATGCAGGGACAAAAAAAAAAAAAAACAACCAAATACACACATGAACACGAGTTTCCCCTGATGCTGAAACCTGTAGCTTAAACAACTGGTCTGACTGTAGTCTTGTTCTTTGAGAGAATCCACACCTGCCTCTTAAGGCAGATGCCGAGAGCACCTGGGAGGTGGAAAAGGGGGGACCGGGACGGAGGAGGAAGGGAGGTGTGGGTGCTTGACACATACGCTCCTCCCTGCTTGTTGCATGTGGAGGAGGGAGTCACGCTCACATACAGGAAACACGCGCACACACACGTTGATTGGCGGAAGACAGACAACAGGCCGTGGATGGAAAAAAGGAGGACTCCCATAGACAGACGTTAATGCTTAGGTTAATACATGAAGTCAAGTGGACTTTTTTTTTTTTTTTTTTTTGCATTTTACTCGTAAACAAATGAATAGAAAACCAGAACAGAAACAGAACCTTACAAATTTTTTTTTCTTTTTGAAACCACCCACCCTCCCTCCACCACCCCAAGAAATTTCTCTCTGAAGACAGTGACGAAATAATCACACACACACGCGCACTCACATGCACACCGACAGATGGCGTTTCAGCGAACACACCTGCCCACTCACACCTACTTTTCAATACATTTCCCCTTTAGTCCCCCCCCCCCCCCCCCATAGCGTGGCTACACAGTTCCTCTCCGTTTGAAAGGGTTTTTAAAAATTTGACCCGAAAAAAAAAGCAGCATTCCACACTCAAAGACTAAACAATCCTCTATCTATTTTTCTGATTCATCTTCATGCTTTAACAAGAGATTCGCAAAAGTGGTGGATCGTAAGGGAAGCGGGGAGGAAGTTTCCTTTCCTTTGGCGCTGCGTTTGTGGGTTTTTTCGAGGATGTCTACATTCAAAAAGCTGCGATCCTCTTCTCCACGGCCCGAGATCCCGAGCAGGGCGACGCAGCTTTGCCAAAAAAAAAAAAAAAAAAAAAGAAATCGCCCCCACCTTCAACCTGACCACCGGCTCCTCTCACTTTTATCATTTTTAAGTCACATTTTTATAAAGAAATTATTCAGATTTTTTTGTCCTTTTATTTCCCCCGTGTTAAAGGGTAAAGCTGGCTTTGAAAACAGCTAAAAAAATTTATCATCAACGACAAAGAAAACATTTCATCTTCTAGGAGCACCGTGCCGAATCCTGAACAGACACAAAAGCCTCGAGGCACAAGAAACATTTCTAAATATTCTATGGATTGACTAGGCTGTGCAAACAAACTACACGTAGGAAACTCTCAATAAACCTCACAAGAACATAGGCTATGACTAATTAAATATATTTATATATATATATATATATATATTCATCTATATATTTAGTATATCTAATAAATACATTTGTTGATAGACGTAGAGTTCTTTCTGTAACCTATTTACATTAAAAGGTGTACATCTTTGCAGAGACAATAAATAGCTATGAACGCAAGGCGAAGGAGGGAAAATCTGTGGTTTGAACATGTCCGTGCTTTTCACGTGTGAACGCACACAGAAGGATTCGGACCTTTCTCGTCGTGTTCCCACCGAAAACTTAAAGCCAGTCGTTCTGTTTCAAGGTGACTCGGCTCGTCTCAAACTGAACTCTCCCTTCAGAAATAATTGGCAGGAACATCCACTTGCAAAAATAATAATAATAATAATAATAATAATAATAATAATAATAACGCTCTCAGTCTCGCCTGCCTGTCCTCTCTACATATTGGAATGTGCTCCAGTCTCTTGACCGGCTCTCAGTAGCTAGGCTCTTCCCTTCCTGTTAATACCTGGTGAACGGGGGCAGTGAAGAAGTAGTGTACAAAAAAATGTACCAGCACCTGCCAAAATATACCAGCATTCGGCCTGGTGGCTGGTGTTCAAAGAGTTTCCAAACCTGCTAGTGACCCCTTCGTTGTCGCCAGGCTCAGACGTGACATACACACATTATGATAAAAGGAGGCTGTAAAAACGCCACCGTCGTCAGAGAGAGAGGCAGAAAACATCAAACCCACCCCGACCCATCCCCCCCCCCATTCACAATCTCATGCTGCACGATATATATATATTTTTTTCTTGTTGTTGTTGTTTTTGTGTTACTACTCCCTCTGGATGGCAGATGTGGACAGAAATTACAGGGGTTGCCCGCCAAAGCCTGGGTACTAAAGGACTTATTGCGCGCGACGGTTTAACGCCACGCAGTCTTACTTTAGTGTACACGAACTCTGCTACACCGTACAGCACAGGCAGAACAGACTGACGTGTTTTTTTTTGAACGCTCGCTGGAGTCGGGTTGGGACCTTTTACGTGTTGAATTGAATTTTAAGTGCAAAATACCATGCACGGCTGGTCGACTGGTGAGCGGGGCAGGAAAAAAAACAAACAAAAACAAAACAAAAAAAAGGCCCACGTCATGTCAGTGTCACACCTTTGGGAGGACTCTGTCTCACTGGACAACTACGAGCAATGAAGGGGGATGTGTGCATGTGTGTGTGTGTGTGTGTGTGTGTGTGTGTGTGTGTGTGTGTGTGTTTCATTGTGTGTGAAATCTCATAAGTGCTTCCCATGGCTCTTGAGGCATAGAAAAAGAGGCAGTGGGATATTGTGTGGTAACATTCTCTGGCTGAAACTTGTGTTTCTGATGGACGGACGGACGGAGGGGTGGAGTGTCTTTAAATTCCCCGTTTTGATTGGTGCAGAGGAGAGCGGGTGACGCCCTTAAAGACTGACCGCTGATGATGTGCTGGATGTGGGCGGCTGTCTTGGAGGTGTCGCAGTCTAAAAGGAAGTCACCGTGGGGACAGGAAGTCCGTAGAGTCTCGGCTGCAGGTGAGGCCGAAGACTCGATCAGTCCTGGTGGGGGGAGGGAGCGAGGAGAGGGGAGAGGAGGGGAGGAGAGGGGAGGAGTGGTGAGACAATGTTGGGACGGGATTGGCCGAGGGGTGAAGGTGAGAGTTGGGTGGGTGAGCAGTGCTGTCTATAGGCTGCAGCCCAGCTGCTTGGCCTTCTCCTGAGTGTCCTGCAGGCGCAGCAGGCTGGCGCTGGAGTAGCCCTCGTCGCTACAGCTGCTGCGCAGGCTGCCTCGCTCGTCCCCTGAGTCGCTCACGCTGCTGGTGCTCCACTCCAGGTCACCCAGCAGGTAGTCCGTCCCCTCCACGTCCACATCTACATCCACATCCAGGTCCTCTGTTGGAACACGAGGGTTGTTAAAAACAACATTTATTCAAGTTTACTGAGTCAGGAAGCAAACGGCCTGTGCGGAGGCTCACCTTGGTCAGAGTCGGACTTGTCGGAGGACAGGGTGGAGCCGGTGCTGTCCATGCGGGTCCGCTCCACCCCCAGCTGCTCCAGACGCCTCCTCAGGTGTCTCTGCTCCCGCTGTAGCTGCTCCACGGTGTGCTGAGCTCTCCTATCGCTCTCCTCCAACCTCTGCAGGGTGGCAAGACAAACAACACAATTAAGGAGACGTTGTGAAAAATGTTGCTGAGTGTGTGTGTGTGTGTGTGTGTGTGTGTGTGTGCATGCGTGTGTGTCACCTCAGTGCCTTTAGTCACTCAAACAATTCATATCTACTTACACACCACATTGCTCAACAAATTGCCCTCTTCACACAGATAAGCTGAGTACCAAACACACACACACACACACACACACACACACACACACACACATATATATTTAGATGTACAGACGCACCTTGATATGATCTTTGGCCTTCATCAGCAGGCTGAGGGTGGTGTGCCTGTTAGCATCTGGTCCTAAGGGAACGAGGGATTTCAAGCGCTCTAAACACAGCCGTAGATGTGCCCGTCTGAAGACAGAGGAGAAGAAACAGAGAGAGAGAGAGTTTTTTCACATCAGACACATCAAGGTCCACTTCCTAACTTTCTTCTGGGGCTGCATCTCACAGTCTTTATCAGTGCGGGGAGTTTGCTCAGTCGGAACAGGCGCTGTTTGTATGCAGCTTCGGTTGCACGACGATGAACTGAGCTGTCACATCATGGCAGTTCCATCTCCTGATGAGGACTGGGAGATGTGGTTGAAAGCTTGGCTTCACTCCAAGGATCTCATCAACTATTAGATGCAGTTCATGGTCCCCAGAGGATGAATTCTACTCATTTTAGTGATCCTGTTTTTTTCTCCTTTAGCACCATGAGGTTGACATTTGTGGTTTTGAGTGAGAAATCTTGATTGGATGCATTGTCATGAAATTTGGTGCAGGTATCCACGTCCCTGTGTAACTTTTTGTCTTTTTCCATCATCAGGTCAAAACTTCAGTTCTTCCAATACTTTGGGGTTCCTTTGGTGTACTATGACGATGATTTTTATCCCTGCAAAGCTGATAACATTCCCATCAGCCTCAGCTGTACTTCGTGTTTAGTGCTAACTAGCAAATGTTGGCATGCTAACGCAAAGAAATATTCAAATAGCTCATTATAAGACATCACTGAAAGAGCCATATGTAAGATTTGGCCTGAATGATAGTTCATGAATGTTTAAATATTATCCACAGAAACTAATGAAACTAGCTTTGGTCCATAATGTGTTACTAATACAAACTGTGCCTAGAGAGGCGACAGTGAGTCAAGATCACCGTCATCATGTAGTTATTTCAGCATTCTTTTGATACTTTTGATCGTACTGTTGTAACATTAGTAGGTGGGTTCACTGCGGTTTGTAGTTACTTGCAGGAATAAGCACAAATGACTCTGGCTGTGATACAGTAACGGTTCGGCATTACTGTAATGATAGTTTGACATTTTCGAGGTTTATTACACGTGTCTGACTGGAAACCATCTTGAACAGTGTGATCACATCGAGGGTTGGAGGAGGTTTAGAGTGTGCAGCGAGGCTCCGGCTGGCTTTGAGGCAGATGGAGTGAGGTCAGAAAGGTCTGTGAATTAATTAATGAATTATTAATTGTTCGCATAACCACACCCAATTCAAACGCAGTATCAGAAAAGGAAATGACAATATTTCTCATCTGGATCGAATCTAACTCCTAATACTTTCAGATGTTTACTGTTACGTGGATTTGGGTTTCAGTGGCTTTAAGAGGTAGTGAAAAGATCTGCACAGGAAGTTCTCTATATGAACAAACGTGTCTTTATTTACCTCTTGCCTGTTGGTCCTACTTACTGTTGCACCACACGATATTTCATTGAGCAACAGTGTACAAATCCTCCCTCGACAAGAAAAAACAAAACAAAACAGAAATCTAAAGATCACACGTGACATATGTTCTGATCTGATCTCATTATTAATGTCACCTGTCCTAGAACACCCCCAACCCTTTACCCCACTCTCAGCTCCGCTCTAAGTTGGCAGCCTCAGCGGTTGCTAAGGTCCGGTGGGTGTCTGTGACCACTTGACCCCCCCCCCCGCACTGTTACGCAACACACACCTCCAGCTCCAGCCTCGGTGGAGTGTGTACGTGTTTGCCTGAGCGAGTGGGTGTGTGCACGTCAGACTCTCCCTGAGAGTGAGTGTAAAAATGTTTTTTTTGGGCAGCTGGGTGAGCTGTTGGTTTATCGTCGGCTGCAGGTAATCCTGATGTGAGCGTCACTGCCGCAAGAGTCCACGAGAGAGAGGATAAGACTGATTTGCCTGTGGTCAGAGGATGCACACGAATATATACTAACTCCTTGCTCTTCTAAAAGCACACACACACACACACACACGCACACGCACACACACGCACACACACACACAGCAAGTGTCTCCCCCACACACACACATACGAAGCAGCATTCAGCAGCTGAAACCAAGTGCCTGCTTCACAGCTGACTCAGTCCAAAGGGCATGCAGACTGACATTACATAATGTAGGAATATCTTTGCCTATGTTGTTCTGACATAATCAAGGATCAGCAGGGCTAGCTAATGTTTGCTAAACAATGCTGACGAGCAGCACGGGTCACATGGTGTCTGAATGAGAGAAAAAGCTGATGGGCGTAGCTGTAGCACATAAGCGCTTTCTCAGCAACAGGTTATTCTGGTTCAGTGTGGCTTCAGTGCAGTGTGTCAATAGGTGAGTATGTATGTGGAGCTACAAGGCTCGTCCTACATTTCTCTGCCCTAATTTCACACTTGTGTCCTCTTAAATGCATGCGACCGGTCCGAGTGCGCCGAGATGAAAACGCACAAGTCGAGTTTACCTGCAACCGAGTCGTCCCATGCAAAACCCCAAATGGTTAGTCTTGCAGAAGCCTCTCCAAAACTAGACCTACATCCAACTAAAAACTACAACTAAGTCAGCGTGATGCACTTTGTCTGACCAGCAGTAAATCACCCCACTGTCATCACTCTCACCCACTGACCCCGTCAACAGTAACTGCCTTTGACCAGCTGGGAGGAACTTGAAAAAAAAAAAAGGCGTGGTGGTGGCTGGAGTCGTGTTACGTAGACATTAACATGCACACTCTTGGTTGTGTGCACTGACAGAGGGGAGGGGACGTGTACAAAATAGGACTTTGAATGTGTGTGGAGATTTCACTGAGCCAGTATTGCTGGAGGAGGGGGGATGGGTGTGCTCCTCTGGCTTTGCTAGTGGAGGGTCGCCGTGAGTAATTTACCGTCTGCCTGTGATGGCTTTAATATCATCAAACCACCGGTGGGAGAAACTGGCTAAAGGCTGCGAATGTTCTCAAGTGTGATACGACGGCTCTGGTCATAATTTTGACGTACTGCTGAGTATGAGGTCTTCACACATGCACACACACAGAGGGCTAAATCCCAGGCACAGGCCTCAGTGCTATACATTATTCAGACTGTCCACTGAGCTGCTGGTTAGGATCAACTAGCACAGGCAGGATGGAATCACTGAGAGTGACGGAGGCTTAGACAACAGCAAAAAAAAAAAAAAAAAAGACAGTACCACTGACAGTATAAAGAATGGACAGCGTAACTATGACGTCACCCATAGGATTCTGAAGAGCTGTCTTGAAGCTCAGAATATGCAGCGCTGCATAAATTTAAGCCTTAAGATCATTTGAACAGGTGAGTTGTATAAAAATTCACCCTCAGTACAGTTGTCATGAACGGGGAAATTAAGTATAGAGACCAAAGCTGTTTTTTGTACCAGGCTGTAAACATGTTTATTTCTGCTTTGACAGAATTTTAACATGGGGACTTATGGAGACTGACTCGTTCTGTAGCCATCCTCAAGTGACTGTTTTTAGGAACTGCAGTTTTTGACACTAAAACTAAATGAAATTAAAATGAAGGAGAACATTGACCTGATGATGGTGGTGGAGGAAGAGTCATTTAAGTGATTTACTCGTGACCAGACAGGTAGACAATCTGATGATTTTATATGGAGATTTTGATCCAAGGTGTTCGAAATCTAAATTTCAGGTGACTTATAGAGATCGTGGTATTGCTTCTGTTTTCAAACTTCACATAATCTCACTGACTGGCAGATCCGTGCTACGTGAACAAACCAGTAGTAATGTAATGTAAATGTAATGCTGATTCGATGAATTACTTCATTCCTCTGGTGATGTATTGGTGACATAACTAATTTTAATCACCATTTTGAAACCTGTGTCATGTACCGTAAATTTCGGACTATTGAGCGCACCTGAATATAAGCCGCACCAGCAAAATTTTAAAAGAAAATACATTTTGTACATATATAGGCTGCACTTGAATATAAGCCGCAAGTTTTCATGTTGTAACATGAGATATTTACACAGAAAGACGGTACACGGAAGCTTTTTTTTTAGTTTTAATTTAAGACACGCTTTTTTTCAAACTGTGCCTGAAAATCGGCAGTACGGCACCAACACGCCATCAACACGCCATCAACACAGCATCAACACGGCATCAACACGGCATCAAGACAGCACCAACACGGGATGAACATGCCTTCATGGTTAGAAAATCGGTTTATAGTCCGAAAATTACAATAGTGTCTTCTTCGGCGCATAATCTTTCCCCACGTCTGTCTCACTTTTGCGTTTACTGCTAGAGAGTGCCCCCCGGTGGCAGTAAAAATAATAAATAAGCAGCACCGTTGTATAGGCCGCAGGGTTCAAAGCGTGTGAAAAAAGTAGCGGCTTATAGTCCGAAAATTACGGTAATATTGTTTTTAATGGTGCAAATGGAGAAATTAATATCATATAGCCTAGAGAGCATCTCAGAATCGAGAAAAAAAAAATATCGCAATTTAGATGATGGATTGTAATTACAATGAAATAGATTGCGATTTTTGGCCAGATTGCTCACCCCTACATTTTCCTGAACGCAGAGAGTCTAATAATACAAATGTAAAAATGTCTCCATCGAGGGATCAATAAAGTTCTTCTTCTTCTTCTTCTTTAGCTCATTGGTCCTCAAATGCACATGAAGCATGTTACTCCCATGATGCTTTTTATCCCTGATACCATTTTGTTCTTTTGCTAGCTCCTGAAGTAAACAGGAAAGTAAGAATGGTCAGCCCAGCTGTGAGTTATTGAAACATGGTCAACTGCTCTCAAGTGCTAATTGCACCTTCAGTCACCTGATACCACCACGACACCACCATGGACCTTTTTCACAGCAGCCATTTTGACATGAATGGAACAGGACCTTAATTAGTATCATTGGTAACACCTGTGTTTACCTACTATTTCATGTCAAAATGGCTGCTGTGAACAAGGTGTACTGATCATTAGTTTCAGAAAGAGGTGAGAAACCAATGGTTTTATTAGCACAAAGCTAACCTATATCTAAGCACTGAACTGAAATCAGTATCATTAGGGCTGTGGCTAATGGTTATTTCTATTACTTGATTAATAATTTGGTCTATTAAATTTAAGAAAATGCTCATCACATTTTTTTTCAACAGTCAGGTGCCGTTATATACGCTTTATATAATCATTCCTCCTGGTCATACTCGCTTTTTAACGTGCTTTCAGTTTAAATGATGAGGAGAAGTCAGTGAAAAAAAGAAAAATGCACTCTAAAGTTAATCTGGAGCTGATGAGACTTCAAAGGTGTTTTATACTGTATATGAAGTGAGTATCTTTATTTCTGTCCCTCCACTGTAACTCAGCACAGAAACACAAATATAGAATTCATAGATTAATAAAAAATGTAAATGAAATGAATTAAGATTAAAAAAGGAAGACAGAAAATTAAGAGAAAATGGCAAATAATTTGATTTATATTTGATTACTTAGGATAACCAGTCCATAATTAAATGTTATAAAAGTGGATATTGATATAATTTAATATTGAAAAATTATATTTTGGAAACAAAGTGAAATTTTAAACCTTGTTCCTGAACGAAAAAAACAAAAACGTTTCATCTTAGTAAGTCCTTTTCAAGAACACAGAACAGCATTTGTATTTGAACGTACTTTCTATTTATCCTGAATACTAAAATAAATAGAATTTATGTACCATGTCCTCCTTTCATTTTCAATTTAATTCAGGATAAAATGATAACAACATAATGTAAGATGATATTTTCCATTTACGAACCATAATTTATTTTCTTTCCACGGTGACCGTGAGATGTATGAGCTGGTTATTCTTATGGATTGAGGAACAGCAATTGACAAATATGAGCACACACACACACACACACACACACACACACACATTTTGACATACCTGTTCTTTTCCATTTCATTGTGTGTAGACCTGTGGAGATAAAACACATGTTAGAGATCACATGTAATAACAAAGCCAGTGATTAAACAGGCTAAGGTTTCCTCTCTGTGTGCCATGAATGCAGTCCAAGGCCTTACTGCAGGGGAGTGAGAGAGAGAGAAAAGGCTGTGTGGGAGTTTATGAGCAGTCAGAATGGCTGACAAAATGAGATTCTAGGAAATAAGAAGAACAGGCTGGGTATTCTGATGCCCGAGGCTTGTTCTACAGAGGACACTTGTGCTTTTTTTAAGGACTGCACTCAGATTCGTGATGAGGAGGCCAGGGGTAAACATAGTAACAGTAACTAGAAACAGAAGCCAGGAGCAGCAGTAGACGGGACTATGCCCCTTCAATATTGCCTGATTATTCACTGTGCATGTAGCGCTGAGAGGGGTGGGGGTTGGGGGAAGACAACGTGCCGAAGGTAAACTGAGAGATGGAGGTGTGCTAGTGGCCAGCATGACTTCTGCATTGCAGTGTTACAGCAGCACACACACACACACAGACAGGGATGGACATGGACACAGAGAGGATGCAGAAATGGGGTGAAGTGTAGTTTTTGGATGGAATGTGCTGGCCTGGCCAGTGTGGAAAAGGGGTGGTGGTGGTGTAACAGGGGGGTAGGGAGAAGGTCCTCTCTGAGCATTTCTGAACTCTCATCTACCTCCACCTGACCTCCCGATCCCCTCCTCACACCCCTCACCCCCACCCCAGCTCCAAAAATAGCCCCTGTACCGTCAGCTCTGGTAGGCCCAACACTTTCACGATACCAATGCCAAGATCTTCAGACACACTCACACACACTGATTCACTTCAACGTTTGACAACTTCAAGACCAAGCTTAGAAATAATGTCTTTCTCTCCGTCCTCAGTTGCAACCTCTGAACAGTAATGGCTGTGTGTGTGTGTGTGTGTTGCGGGGTATCATCTTGGTTCAGCGTTGGGTGCTCTCTATCTTACTTGGCCCCTCTCTCTCTAGCCAGTGTGCATTCCTGTGCAGAGCAGACAGCCGCTTGTGACGTAACAGTGCTAGCAGGAAAATGATCCCACTTATTTCAGGCTGTGGGACACCTCCAACCTCCTGCTCTAGCCCCATAACCCCCTACACCTCCACCCAACACAGCCATGATGTGACAAGGAACAGCTGATATTAAGTAATACTGAGGGACGAGGAGATTTGGTGTGGTTTGATCTCGTTTCATAAGAGCACATTTACATTGGATTCCTACCAAATACGCACATGGAGCACACTGACTACATCACACTTGGTCATTACACTGGATTATATAATATTACTCTAAATCATAATATTACATAACCATTATATTCTCCATCTAACCAATTCTCTGCAGAAAAGGAAAGACCTTCACCGGTGTGTATCAAACAGGAGATCGAGCTGACACTTTCATCAGTTCACCAAACAAAAACAAACTCTGCTAACCGGAGCCTCCACGTAGCTCTCAATACTGAGAGAACTTAGCGAGAGACAAACTTAACCTGCGTTTAGCTGGGATGTCAATGATTTCCATCACAAGTCAGTGTAAGGGCGGGAAATGAATCATCTCACAGAGAAGAATGGCAGCTCTTAGCTACAACTTGGAATCCATTTCCACTTCCATTAGTGTACAATCACCTGAAAATAAGAATGCTTATGTTTTTCTTAGCTTAGAAGGAGACCTTTATATATATACTATATATTCTGCGGCTCCTCTTCCATGTAGTCCGCCATGTTGAGCCACCATGATTCTACAGTAGCTCAGAGCGGACAACCCAAACACTGGCCTTCGATAGGGCCTTTTGCTTTTTTGCATGTTTCACGGCCACCGTAGTTTCTCCCTCACTCTAGGAAGGAGAGGGTGAAGCGAGGGGGTTTCAATCCACAACTACACCACTAGATGTCGCTAAATCTGACACACTGCCCCTTTAATACTGGATTTTTTTTTAGCGGTTTATTTCATTTCAAAACTACAGACGGTACAGTAGGTCTGAGTTGAATCAGAAAGTGGGTCAGTACCACTGACTGTATATAGAATGGAAGGCGTATGTGTGACATCACTCACAGGTTTATGAAGAGCCATTCTGAAGCTCAGAATCTGGCTGCTGCCACGTTGGTAGTACTGCCTCTCAGCTAATCTAAAAATCAGCAAAGTTAATTATGCATAACTTTAGGCCTTAATATAGTTTGAATGGGCCAGTTTTAAAAAAGTACAGTTGTTATGACAGTTTTTGTACCAGACTGCAAACATGTTTATTTCTGCAGACATTTTAACATAGGGGCTTATGGAGATTGACTCGTTCTGGAGCCAGCCTCAAGTGGACGTTTGAGGAACTGCAGTTTTTGGCACTTCCGTGTTGGCTTCACTTCACAGCCACAGAGATTGCCGCTTGGTCTGTGTAAAATTATTAACCAAAATGTCCATTGTAAACATTCATCAGTTTGGCTTCATTTTTTCCTGAAAATATGAGGAAAAATCTTTGATTGCTTGCTTGCTTTTCTTGCCCTTTACATATTTTTTTTTCCAGCAATGTGATTGTCAGCAACAGGAGTGACGCCCAAAACTAGAAATATAAGATCCAGGTTGTATGAAACCTTTTAAGGAGGGTTGGTTCCAGACCTCTGAACCGGTCTAAGTCAACGTACAGAAGTAAGAATTCCTAAATCTGCGTTTTTCTTTCTGAAAAATGGTAAATGAACTGCCCCTGGCAGCTTTGATTACAGTTTTTATGTCAACTAAAAATGTTTGTGGTGGATGCTTACGTCCCTTGGTACTGACCAGTCAGGGCAATGTCAAGAAAATGAATGACTAATATAACAATGAGTTGCAGTTGCAGATCTTCAATAATCCCATACTGATCTCTGAACAGAGTCTTGGTCCTATTAGCTTTTTGTGGGTCCTTGATGGAGAGATTTTAAGAACCTATCAGATTATATTGGATTCACCAGTGTACCTTTCCTTCAGCTTGGTCCACAACAAGGTTCTTCTACAGTAATCTACCATTGACCTGTGTTTTCACTGCTGAAGCCTCGCTGTAGCCTCACCCGAGTCAACCGCATTAGCCTGAAAAACAACACAGGGCGGAGAGCGTGGAAAGACTCCATTTGCCTGCTCAACAAGGATGGCAAGATCACTGTATGATTTCCACAGTGCACTGTAGATACACAGTGTGTGTGTGTGTGTGTGTGTGTGTGAGAGAGTGAGTGTGTAGGGTGGGGGAGGATTCTCCATCTATGTAATGGAGGAGCTGGTGCTCTCCATTGCCTGCCAAGAGTGAAGAACAGAGCAGGAAAGACACAGAGGGAGGAGGTGAGGAGAGAGGGAGGGAGAGAGAGATGAGGGGGAGGGAGGAAGTCACTACTACTGACACACATGCACACATATATACGCTAGAAACACAGTGACTCCCCTCCCCCACTACTCGCACATCCACGCCATGGAGAAACAACAGTAACTGGAGGGGCTTGTACATTCAGGCTTAAACAGCTCCAAATCCAAACATGGCTGCCTGTTCTACAGTCAACAAAAGACAAACCTGTGATGCCTGATCCATTAATTAACAAAAAACAATATGGTCTATTAACGATCACGAGACAACACCAACCCAGACCAAACCGAACCATCTAGGCTGAGCTTGTCAGTAACAAGTGTGGCTCTGCTGCCTGTAAATAGTAATAGCTGATAAAGTGTTCACAGACTGATGAAGCTGAACATAACCTTGTAGTTAAACAACAGTAAGCGGTCAAAGAAGCGGCTGGGAAGCTAAAAAAAGGTTTCATGACCGGAAACAAGGACAAACCGCAGCAGCTAGTAGTCTACTCAACACAAAAAGCTAGTTCCACATCATCACGACCCGAGCACTGAAACTGCTGAAGCACCTGCTAGGCATGTTGTGCTCTGTATGTTCTTACATATACAAGGTCCATATATAAACCGGTTTACATGCCTCACCTCGAATGATCCGCATGCTCATTTCAACACTTCATTCTGGCAGAGGAAGAGTCCAATGGAAGGTGGATGACAGACTCATGTGTCCCTATGGCTAACATATCTGATGTGGGTTCCAGCAAGGTCTGCAATGCATCTGTATGGGTAAACATGGATTCTATGACCTGGCTGCCATGATACTCATCTGTAACTCTGCTTCCCACCTTTTAGGGTATTTATTTTGATCAGTTGCCTCATTCTATCGAGCGTTGGGCTTCAAAGCCAACTTGACATAGCGGTCAAACTGTGTAATGACAGCAATGGTGTCCATCACGTGACGCACACCGGTCCAAAAAGACTTCCCATGAGCTTACGTTGTGAAAGAAGCGACTGTAAGACGGCGGATTCATTTCTTTGAACGTCACAACCCCCACGCAAGTTAGCAGGGGGCTAAACTGGAAGTTAGTAGATCAGCTGGCGGAAGTCTGTAGTGCGCCTATTCTACGGGCCACACAATGCGGAAGAAATAATAAGGTAATCGAACTTTTTTGGCTTCATGCGCCACCAAGCAGCTTCCATAAAGAACCGGAGCCTGGCATCCTAACCCTGTATTCAATTCTCTTCATGCATCCAATCTATTTTTGTGAGCACGCCAACTTTTCCACCTCAGCCAAGCATGAAACTCATTTTGCACTAATTATCTGTTTACGTTCTCTTCATGGGCACGTGTCCATAAATACATGTGGATGTAAACAAACTCCATGAGACCTTTTTTTGTGACAAAGATCATGGAGCCATTTCAATCTCTCCACAGAGACAATCAATGTACTCAGAGTCCTGTGTCGTCAGTGTACATCTTGTACAGCCACTAAATTGCTACACAAATACGCAGTCAGATGTCCTCCTGCACAAGATTACACAATCCAAACTCTGACCACAGAGCCCACGTTGATCTGTGCAAATTTCTCCTGATATGACTGATTTATCTGGTTATGGCCTCTGTATGTACACTGTGTGTGTGCAGTAGTTTCCATTGAGGTGACCGGAGCTGTCAGAACCCCCCCACCCCCTTTAACATTCACTAAAATGTCTTCTGCAGTCACCTTGACTGACCCAGTTAGCCTTACAGAGTGGCCATTCGCTTGAAGCCAGGCTGATGTTTGCTGCTGTCAGTCACACGCTTTAGAGAAGACAAGAGGAAGTTAAAACACACGACTGACTCACGTGCAGCCACAGCTTGGAATAACGGAGCCTCTTTTCTGTCATGTCACTAATTAGTTATTAAGTATAGAGTTTTAGTGTTGAGGTGTCGACGTTGGGATTTTGACCTCGCAAAAACAAAACCGTCTACATAATAACGCTGTGCATGTCTGTTATGTGAGGATCTGTCAGCAATACCAGCCTAAAAAAAACCAAATACGCCCTCTAAATACATGAACATACTATGCATATCTACAGCATGTATTGTTGAAAGCTGCACCATTAAAAGCACCCACCCACCCAGTAATAAAGCTGTGAGTATACAGCTATGACAGGTCAAAATGTATGCTGTGCAACCAGTCCATTCCACCAAACACACATTTCCGACTCTCAAAAGGCTCCCTGCCGTCTCGAGCATCGTGATTACAATAAATATCTCAATAATATTTGGACTGCCATCTTTAAACTGTTCCATTTCACTGGGTGCCGAGTTGAGTTTCATGTTACTCTGGTTTGAAATATGCATGTATGTCCAGGTGTGGCACCAAAAGGTGTCAAATGAAATGATAAAGGTGCTCATATGAGATTCTGTCACCATAAACTGAAAATTATAAGAAAAACAAAAAAGGGAGCTGTGGATTAACCCTTAACACACTCAGTGGGGACATTATGAGCGGCTTGTTGCAGAGCTGAAAAATGACAGTCCACATTTTCCTGGCCACGAGGAGTCGATTGGCCTTTACCTGCTACTTGTGTTTTTCTTGCTTTTGCTTTTCCTTTTCAAGTTTTCCCTCTCCCGGCTGCTGATGAAGGGCGGCATGGAGGCATAGCCGTGTTCAGCTTCTGCAAGCGAATAAACAACATAGTGGTCACATGTCCAGATATTAGGCATTGCAAAATATAACCACGGTGATGAAGAAAGCCAAACCAGGAATAGGAAGACTTGCAAAATGTGCCACATTTGATCTCGAGCCTTTTGGAATTCAGTAGCAATGTGTTGCGCTGAAGTGCGGGCATGCAATGAATGGATTTCATGCAGTATCTTTATACAGTATTTTCTCCCCCCCACCTCCCCCCAAGCCTGGACAATGATGTCATCTTGAACTGGAATAAACCCCACTAGCAAACCACAACAGAGGGAAAGGAGGGGCCTGCATGAAAACAATGTCTCCCTGCACATCTGACCGTATCTGCCACATATGCATTCATTCTTTCGTGATAAAAAAGTGCACGTGTGCTTTTTTTTTTTTGCACATTTGCAGTACACGCCAAAAATAACCAGAATATTGATTAACACCTTCTCTGTGTGGGCGATGCATTCGGCTCAATGCGATGAGGTCCGTGTGTTTAATGCATGGCTCGATTATTTCATGTAAAGAAAAAAAAATGATGAAGGGCAGCAACAGGATTGAGGATAGCTTTAAAATGACAGCTGCATAAATTAGCGTGCTTCAAGGGGGGAGGGGTGTCATTGTAATTTTTCACAAATGCAGACCAAAAAAACAACAACAACAAAAACAATGCAATTACACTTTACCTCGTTCCCTGCGTTCAAGGTACTCAGCTGCTTCGATCAACATCTGCACCAGTCCAATCGCCGCCATTTTCAACAATAACACTGATAATGTAACAATCCGATGAGGGATTCCGTGGCTGTACACAACCTGCTTCAGGTCCTACCACTGGCTCTCCTCACACTCAGGTGGCTCGCTGCTCTGTCAGTTATTTATTTTTATTTTATTTTTAAAAAGGGTAACGTTAAAGAGTTACTCCTGCACTGTATAAGACGGGCTATTTAAAAGTTAAAGGTCGTGAATGCAGCACCGGTTAGTTCTAAAAAAGCCAAACTAGTCTCTCCCTCAATGTTGTAAAATGGTTCAGGTAACGTTCAGGTAACGTTCAGGGTTTGGTGTTAGCTGGCTGACGCTAACACTTAGGCTAAGGCTGCTTTACGTTGTTCAAAGCAAAATGTTTGCTAGCTTAAATGTCGTTGTTTTTCTGGGCAGTTCTTCAAGTAAAAGCGGCTCGTTGTCAAAAACCAAACGAACGGTTACTTAACATAGAAATAAGACGAGTGTTGTTCTGTTATGGCCAACAACAACAACAAAAAAAACGAAGTTGGCTGACGTTAGCGCTAGTGACAAGTTATTAAATGAACGATGAAAAGTTGTTGCTAGCTCGGTCGTATAACGGTAAAGATTCAGCCAATCAAAAATAAGAACGCTGGCTTTTTTTTCAGTTGTCACCGACTTGCCTGATCTGAAATGGATACAAAAAAAACGAGCTGGCTGTTTTAAAGTTAAAAAACCGCCGATGTCATCCAACCTTATCGGTTCAGGGCTATGTGGCTGGCTAGTTTTGTGCTGGTTTATCGCTGATCACGCGTGTCACGTCTCGCTGGAAACACAGATAGCGACTGACATCAACTGAAAAACACTGAGTGTTTGTCAAACTGCTTCCAAAATAGTGGCTTGTTGATCTGAACGACAGCTACCTACTGTACTTTACCACAAAGCGCCTGTGTGCTGCGATATGATTGGGCACTGGACATGAGAAATAATGCCCCTATTGGGCGTTGAAGCCGTCAATCGTCGAGGGGGTCGGCGCTGACTGCTACTAACAGCCTTGTTCAGCCATTTTGGTTCTAATTCGCATTGGCTTCGGCGCACTGTTTTGAGCCACAATGGGGTGTTTCTGCGTTACACACTCGTGCGCCGTGATTGGTTGCTGTCTCATAAACTTATTCGCTATTGGCCACAGTGCCCACGAGCTAAAGTGACAACGCCCAGCTTCTGACAGAGGACACGCCTTTTTGCCATGCTGTTTCGCGGTGTATGGCATTGATTGGCTTTCGTGGTGTTGTCTTATTTCCTCTTCAGGGATTGGACAGATTCACATGCTCTCTTACTATTGGTCCGCTGCGTTCATGTCACAAATATATCCGCGCAGGCGTACACGCCCACAGCTTTCCGAAACATGATAGCAGTATAAAGCCTGCTTCACAATGAGACGGATGCCCATTTTCAAAGAGGAAAAAAACAACCTAGACCCACGCAAACGACAAAATACAATCAATGTGTGAGCTATAAAACGTCCTCCTGCTACAACTACATTTAATATTTGATTGAGCAGCTCATAGCACAGCGTTTGTGGAGAAAACACTATAGATTAAATATGGTGACATTTAGCAGAAAAACATAAGCAAGCTACATGACAAAGTAATATCTGAGTGTGTGTGAAGTTAGATTTAGAATGTGATGTGATCATATTCATCATTATGAATTATAAAAGTATTAAGACATTTACAAGAGGCAATTTGGCTTAAAATATTATATACACATTTTTACAATCAGGAGAATGACACATTTTTAAAATGCTTTTATTTCAAATAAAACTCAGTACACCACAACAAGCAGAAACTCCATGAACTGTGCCCACAGTGGGTCTCTATCAATACTCTGCTGTATCATACTGCATGCACTATTATTTACATATGTGTGTTCACTTAGAAAAACAAGCTATATACAGAATTGTTGCATCACACAGAACAGGACTGAACTAACACATCGCCCACTATTGTACGGGGAGAACGGAGGTAAGCTTCTCGGTTATCTCAATGAGTTGTTGATACTTTCAAGCGATGAAGTCCAGCGGTCTGTTGAATCCACCTTTTCTGTTCATGTACTGCCTAAAAAAAGAAATAAATAAATATATGAAAACACATTACATCACTGTTACCCTCGCAACACTTGCAGATTACATCACTAAGCACCAATGGGAGAGCTGGGATCTCTGCATAGAAACACCTGCAGAGGTGATTGGCTCTGCTAACAGGGGTTGATATTGAGAGCGCTCACTGTGATGGAACCGAGAAGTTGGTGTTTGAACTCAATAACAAACAGGGGATAACTTGAAAAAGACAGATATATAATAAAACAACGCCTTATGAAAGATCTCAATAAATGGCCCGTGGCTGTGTGCCGTACTGCTGTGATGCTGCAGCTCTATAAAGTTAGAAACATTTGTTGTTGACGTACCTGTATTTTCTCTTCATGGTCACATTGACAGCATGGGCATTGGCTGATCCGTCAGATTTCCTCCCCTGTGTGAAAACAATGTTAATGCCTCTCACATTTAAAACACACACCTTATTACATCTCAAGTTAAAGAGCGACATATAATTAATAAACAAAATGTAGAAGTCCATGCTTGACTTGCTCCTTTTATTCACAAAATAATACGTGAGGATAATTTGGAAGATGAGCTGTGAATCAATTCTAAACTACAGTAAACGTACAACTGAGAAGTATGGCTGAATTAGCAAGAGGAAATGTGCGATTCACTTTGGTAAATAAGACCATAATGGCCTTTAAGTTTTATTTGACAGATAAAACAATAATCCAATTTAGTCCGAAATTTCTGTCAGCAAAGAGGTTAAAGCTCAGTGGCATGCCTGCAACTGCTTCACAGTGAAATACTTCCAGCTGCTGACAAAAGCCTGAAACAAGGGAAACTTTACTGTAAAGCAGCTACACATACAGTAGATGATGTAAAATAAGTGCCACGTTAGCTGTGGAGGACGAAGAGTAAAAGTTATCCTGGATTTACATTTGTACATTTATCACCTTTTGTCTATAGCAGTGTTGCAGTACCTCGAGATCGACTTTTTTAAAAAGGCCCCGGTCTCATCTCGGAATTGACTGCATTTTTACTCTGCCTCGTCTCGGTCTCAGACAAACAAGACTCTGGATTTTTGTTTAGACTACAACTGCAGGGATATCACTTAATTGCCTGTGCATTTTCTGATTTATTTATTAACTGTCTAGGAGGAGTCATCAGACAAATGTAGACTGCCAAGAGTTCATCTGCAAAACAGCATCCAAAAAAACAAACAAAAAACACAGCAGTCTGTAAATACTCCAAGGTGACGCTTACTGAGGCGACTCAATGTAGCAACCCTCACCCAAAGAATTTTTGATGAATATTAGCCACCTAAGTGGGCCATATACTGTCTGGTCTTGGTCTTGACTTGGTCTCATCTCCTTAAAGTCTTGTCCTTGTCTCAATACACTCGTCTCGGTCGTGACTTGGTCACGGTTAAGTTGCTTGACTACAACACCGATATAGATAGATATAATATTGCAATAGAGGCATGACCGTCATCATACCTTCAAAAAACACAACATGTGAATGCTAACCACCGCATGATCACTACCTACTCTGAACCTAGGCTGCACCGATGCTGCAGGCATTCACTGTGCGTTTGTGGAAATTCAGAGCACAGTGGCGATAAGAACTGGTGCGCTGTGATAGTCCACCAAAACAAATACAAACTGTATACCCATCTTCAGTTTAGATGAATACAATGAACTTTATTTGTGATTAACTGCACCTCCTTGTGGCTGCATAACATAAGACACCCTCGTGTTCTCACCTTGGTGCTGTCAAAGGAACCAAATCCCATCAGTTTCATCATCTCAATCTCCTCTTCTGTTTTGCCCTGCATGTCCTCCTCTGTCACAAAAACGAGGGTATTTTACCATAAACATGAATGCACATGGAAATGTCATAAACACAGAAAAGGCTGAACTTTGTGTGAATATAGCAAAGAGATGAATATTATTCATCTAATACCTGAGATCTGAATGGGCTTTGCTGTCTTGTCTTTAGCGTCTTTGCGCTCATCATCACGTCTGTCTTTTTGTCTCATAGGAGAGAGGGAGGACGAGCGATGACGTCTAGGAGACCTGCAGAGGAAACACAAAGATGGCTACAGGACGGGTTACCACGACTACTGAGGGCGGACACGTGAGTAATACTGTTTTTGGTTTATTTAAGTCTATTTAGGTTGCAGACGAATTAACTTATTCTCCAAAGGTTGACGATACGGAGGCCCTGAGAGACACACACTGCACACACTCACCTTGAACGCCTCCTGTGAGGAGATCGTGAGCGACTTCTGCGACGGTCTCTATCCCGATCTCGAGAACGAGAGCGATCCCTCTCCCTACGTCTTCGCTCGCGCTCCCGTGAAGTGGAACGGGAACGCCTTCTCTCTGTGGCAAAGGAGGAAATGAGATTTTAAAATATACTATACCTGATGTTCATACAACATGCCAACATGTGAGTCGTATATTACTGTTGTATGTATAGTTTTCCTTTACAAAGACATGTATGCCACAAGACAACTGAACTATATCTTTGGATAGTGAAGACACGTGCTCAGAAACCACATTGTTAAGGTGTACATATGTTACTAATACTACAGCACTGTCATGACACATTTCTTTAATCACTTCAGGTTAACTTGGCCTGCTGAGTAAGCAAGAAGGGCATACAGTTGTTGTTCTACATGAAAGATAAGGCTCTGCTATCAACCAATGTTGATCCTTTCCAGTGAGGTTAGGAGTACTGCATCATCACGTACAGATAAACCAGTATTATCTCGGAGAACAGAGAGAGAGTGTTGCTGTTCACACTGAAAAATGAAAGGCAAATTAATTTATGTGAAAACTGTCAATTGTGTAGACACTTTTTGTGAGAATAAGTGGGACCAGCAGGATTTAATGTCGGACAAACCAGAGATGAGATGACATGCATGCATGAATAATGTCCATTAAAACAGGAAACATTGATCCTGATTTTTATCCACAAATATTGGCCTGTAAGAATCTTGGTACGACTTAACTTTGCTGCTAATTTGACATTTTTATTTAACAAGTGACATATTTTTTAAAAAAGGAATTAATTAATGTGACTTTTGCACAAATCTAGCACACTGTGTTGGCCTCATCTGTTGTGACCTAACTGATATCACGTTCAATAACTACGCTACATAACTAGCTACGGTGGGAACATGTGCTTGCTAATTAACCTAGAGAACTATGACATTAATATTAGACAGTAAGTCGGTTTTTAGGTTTGAACGTCGTGTTTAGTGCGTAATGTTGTCGGCTAACCATGCGTACTGTTAGCGTTACCGTTAGCTTAGTTAGCTCCTAGCATGGCTGCTTGTTTCCTTACCTCGTCTGGGAGGAGTTCGACTCCTGCTGCGGCCCATTCTCCTAACGGGTCAAATGTTCGCCTTGTAGATCAATGTAGTACTAAATATAAAACAATTTAAAGTAAGAAACGTTAACAAATATTTGGGTTTCGTTAATGACTGCGACTTCAAGACAGCCTCTTTTGTTGTCTCTTGAGGATGATATATCCGGTGACCTTCCTATGGAAGCGCGCCCCCTATCGACTCGGAGTAGCCATAGTCACAGAGATTACATGGAATGCTACCCTCATAGGTCAGGACCAATGACTGCATAGTATAAATAAGTATATAAACTATAAATATATATCATAGGATAGGATTTTGGGATGACACACAGTTGACATATAAAATTAGACTCATCTCCACTGCGGATGAGTCTGCCTATAGGTGGGAGATTGATCATATTGTGACCTGGTGTAGCCAGAACAACTTGTTGAGTTCAATGATCTACAGACAGGGAAGATAATTAGTATTAGTAATTAGTAATAGTTTAGCCCCATCACCCTGTGCAACTCCTCAGTTGACACTGTGGAGTCTTTCTGCTTTGTGGGATTCATGAAGTGGCTCCCTCATCAAGAAAACCCAGCAGAGGATGTACTTCCTGCAGAAGCTGTAAAAGTCCAACCTGCCAAAGACAATGATGGTGCACTTCTACACCTCCATCTTTGAATCCATCCTCACCTCCTCCATCCATCACCATCTGGTACGCTGCTACCACTGCCAAGGACAAAGGCAGACTGCAGCGTGTCATTCGGTGTGCAGAGAAGGTGATTGGCTGCAATCTTCAATCTCTCCAGGACTTGAACTCCTCCGGGACCCTGAGGTGTGCAGGAAAGATTGTGGTTGACAAACTCCCCTCTGCAGTCCATCAGGACCAGAACCTCACACCACAAAAACATTTTACCAACTGCTGCTGACCTCATCAACAAGGCCCAGGGCCCCTCTGACACTGACTCTCCCCATTCACCCACCCAGACCCTACAGGTTACATTAATGCAGGGTCAGCTGACTCTATGCATTACACTAACACACACCTTTTACCTTTTTATTACTATGTTTGTTAAATATCTTAAATATTCTGCATACTGCAGACACATTTCAAGCAAATACATTCCTGCACAAAACTGTACGGCTCTTTTCACCTTAAAAACGCATTATACAATGTGCATGTATTTTTTACTTAATGTTTGTTATGATAACATTCAGAAAAAAAGCAGAGGCAGAAGAAAACCACTGGTGAACTGGCTAATACTGGAGAGTGTAGATTATTGTTAGTCTTTTCAAAGAGCTGTTTGAAATACAGAAACTAATATCTTAAAGCATTTAAACAAATACTGTGTAATAGTTGTTAAATTAATAGCAGCAAACAGTACCGTAGCCTTTTGCCATCATACTTGTGTGTCACTCTAATAAAGTGTTAATGTAGCCGTGCAGGGTGACAGAAGAAAAAACATGAAACATGAACTAGACGTCCGGTTGGTTTTAAATCAAACTTGATTTTTAATGACTGATACATGGTAACCTTGCAACACTCACTTATACACCCTAATATAAAATAAATTAAAACCATGAGCAAACATCACACATTGGCATTTTGATAACAGCTACTGGTTAAGACTGAAAATAATTACAACTGTTAAGAGGTATTTTGCACACATACATTTGAAGGAAAATGAGAAAAGTGGAATGTTTAGTACCTTCAGTATCTTCTGTTACTGGGTTTCAAACTGCATTGGCAAGCAACAAGTTCTTTATGCTTTATCCTTTTTTTTTTGGGTAACAGTGGTATTTAGTTAGAGCGCCTTGTGTTTTGTTGCGAGCCATTATTTTCCCCCGCTTTCTTTCTCCTTGTTCATCCCTGCTGTAGTAATGTCGGTAGGCTGAGAGTTTTACACACAACCAGCATTCAGAAGAGCACAATCAGTAGCTATCAGTATATTTCTACATGTACTGCACCTGTGCTCACATAGTATACCTGCAACATCTATCTGATAATTAAAACCAAATCATGACTAGAAGATGCCTATGATGATGAACAAATGCAACATACTAGAATGTCAATATACATATGGTAAGTGCCTATACGTGAGGGGGCGGGGGTGCATAATTCAAGGGAACTTAAATTTCCACTGTGTCTTGCAAAGATGTGGATTAAAAAAATGGTATGAAATGTTTGCAAGTGCACAGGATCACACGACTAATCCCAGTTTGAGAAAGAAACATGTTTGACTGCCTATACAGTGAAGTTGAGCTTTGATAGCACAGCAGGTGAAAATAAGACATGAGTAATACAGGGACTCCGTGTGTATGTGTTTGTCACAAGAAGTAGTGCGTCAAAATGTTGCGTCCGACCTGGGTCAAATAGTATGTGAAAGTAATTATCAGTGTTTTTAACCTGCTTAAGATGAACCACCACATAGATCAAACTAAGTGAGTACCGGCGTACCGGAGTACAGTAAAATATTCGAGGGTTAATTTAGTACACCGTGTTGGTGGATGACATCTTAACTGAAAGGGTTTGAATAGATCTGATGTGGTTAACTCATCTGCTACTCCGTCATACACTAAGAAATGTTTCACAGTAGTATTTCACCGAGGTCTGGTGTGTCTGAGCTCCTCAGGTCTCCGCCTTCTCCTTCTGCTTCTTGCTCTTTTTCAGGAACGACGGCGGCTTGAACTTCTTTTTCTTCTTGGATGGGGACTTGGAGGGTGACCCCTCCGGGGTGCCGCCTTGAGGTTTGGCGGGCGGAGCAGCAGGTGTGGAGGAGGTGTCGTTGGTCGAGAGAGCCTTCATCCCTTTTTCCAGTTCCTCTGTCATCTGCTTCTCCTCCTCGCCTCCGTTCTGTATGGCTGGAGAGTCGGTCTTTGCCTCCTCTGCTCCGAGTATTGTAAAAAAAACAAAAAAAAACAAAAATAGAATATTAAGCAACTGGACAGAGAGGCTTGAGCAAGGTGGAGCTGCAAAGCTACATGCTAGACTGCAGATGAACATGCTTGCTTAATGAGACGTGGGTTACCATTCTGTTTCTCTGTACTTACTAGTGAGACAAGACCATAGCACCAGAAGTGCGCCCTATGAATCAGTGTGGAGTGACACAGAAAAGGACAGACAGACAGACATAGAGACAGATACAGAGGGAGAGAGTACAACAGATACAGTAGGTACAATGACAGATGGATTTCCCTGCAAGTGGCTGAAATGTGGCAAATGTAAATCAAACAGCCGAGACTTGTTCAAGACATTCTGACTTACACAGGCGTAACTAAGACATGTGATGTCTCCATCCACTTTACTTTTAGCAAAATCCAGTGCTGACAGAGCTAATAATGCTATAAGCTGAACACATTTCCTGCTATGTCAAAATGTCTTCCGCGAGACGGATCGATTGCACATGCCAACAAAACCTGACCCCCGTGTTACTCCTTTATCTAAGAATATCACAGTTACCTTTCCAACCCACAGAATCCAGGACATAAAGTCTAACTGTTTTCATCTTTAGTAGAAATAGTTCAAATGTCAGCTTTAACAATGAGGACTATGCAGAGAAACCCAGGACACTGTCTTTAGAAGATGTTGTTGAATATCTCAAATTTATTTTTTAATGCTGTGAGCATCACAAACAAATCACACTGTTATGTATTTGTCGAATTCAGGGCACATTAGTGTTAGAGTTACATAGCTGATACTGCTAGGGGTAAGTGAGTTTGTTTGGTCATTTCTCTTAACCTCTAATCTGAATTTCATCATTTGTAATTCGTCAATAATTAGGTGGAAATAATTAGTCTCAGAAATCACCAATTAATAGCACCTCAGATTAGAGCCCAAATAAATGCTTGCTCGACATCAACCGTTCAGAGAAGACTATGTGAATCAGACCTTCATGGTTGAATTACTGCAAAGACGACTGAGGGAGACCAACAAGAAGAAGAGAACTGCTTGGGTCATAAAATTCAAACATTAGACCAGTGGAAATCTGGACTCTGAGTCCAAATTTGAGATTTTTGGTTCCAACCTCTGTGAGTTTGTGACGCACAGTTAAGGATCAGTACAGTATCTGCATGTGTGGTTCCCAACTTAGAGCAGGGAGGAGGAGGTGTGATAGTATTGGGGTGCTTCGCTGGTGACACTATTGGTAATTTATTTAAAATTCAACACAAACTGAGCCAGCATGGCTACCACAGCATTCTGCAGCAACATGCCATCCCATCTAGAAGCGCTATCATTTATTTTTCAACAGGACAGTGACCCAAAACACATCACCAGTATATGTAAGGGCTATTAGACCAAGAAGGAGGGTGATGGAGTAGTTTGGGCAACAAGTGCTCAGTGCATATATATGGAAACTCATTCAAGAGTGTTGGACAAGCTGTTCCATTCTATGTATTATTTCATAGCTTTGATGTCTTTGATGTTAGAAAATAATAAAAAGTAAAAACCATTGAATGAGAAGGTGTGTCCAAACTTTTGACTGGGACTGTATTTGAATGTGTTTTAGCTAAACAGGGACAGTATCAACTGCATATGAGGAGGTGTAACACGGTTGTCAGTGAGCATTTGAAGCATGAGAGAGCAGAAGCTCAAGTCCATGTGTGACTTGGAGTAAGCTGCTGGTCAGATACGCAGTGTGCAAGGCAAGCAGGGCAGATAGTCAGCGCTCTGCCAAGCCTCACCTGAGAGGGGAGCTTGGCTGGGCGGAGGGCCCTTTGTGGGAGAGGTAGCTGGGGGAGACTCCTTGTCACTTGCCACCTCCTCCCCTACTTACACAAACACACACACAGACACACACAGTGAGGGTTTGGCTGTACAGGAAGTTAGATTTGTGAGGCAAAGAGGAGTGATCACAGTTAACAAGACAGTCACAAGTGAAATCGTTTGTGTCGGGGGGCTGTGTGTAGCATTTTATCTTCAAAACTGAGGATCTGTACATTTTCAAACATTAAGTTAAGGAGAGTCTCCAAGAACTCATACACTGCATGTTATATTTTGCACCATGCAATGAGATTTAAGCAGGAAATCTGGTACAGCACAAATGATGGATAGGGTAATGAGTTTAATATGAAATTTATAACATGAATTGGCATTTAAAATGCTACGCACAGCAACTTTAAGAGGGTTAGAAGACAGTGTGCAATGTATTAATAGTGAGTGTGAGGGGTAGCATGTTAATCTGCCTTTATTACACTACTGCACCCCTACGGTGCCAGTAAAAGAGACAGTAAAATGTTAGGGGATTAATCAAAAATCTAAATGAACGAGTCAATAATTAACACAGTCGGTTAGATAATTAAAATGAATATATTAAGCTTTAAGATTCTCCGTTAATCTGCAACCAGCTGGTAAGACGAGCAAAGCTTAAGTGATAAAATAAATGAAAACTTAAAGGACCAGTGTGTAGGAGTTAGTAGCATTTGATGGTAACCTGTTTGATGTAACAAACCTTAGCCATCTAGAGCATAGGAAAATAATTTTAAAAGTGAATCATCATACTGATTTAAGGATAAACCTATTAAGTCAACTTAAGAACCAACAGACCTCTACTGTATATTATATTATAGTCCTATAACAGGATTGTTAGGAAGTTCAATAAAGTTCATATAGCCACTGAGTCAGCTGAGTTGAGTTGGATGAATCATACCATTGGTGCCCCCATCCTGTTTCCTCTGCACCTCCTTGCGGTACTCCTCCAGCTCCTGGTCTGTCAGTTCGTTGAAGGGATTGGGAGGTTCTGGCTCTGGTGGGGCTTTAGGTGGGCTGACTGGAGACTAACAGACAAGCAGAGACACAGAATCACTCTGCAGCCCAAGAGCAGGAGTTGGAAAAGAAAAGATGTTTGGCGAGCAGTGAGACTGCAGCTCACCGGAGGACTGTCAACTGTTATAACGCTGGCGAGGACTTGAGACTGTGGGCCCGCCGTCTTCATGTCCTGACGATTCTGCTGTCGTATCTGAGGAGAAAAAAAACTTATAGAGCATTTCTGATCGATGTGACAGTATGCAGAGGACTAAGATGGGAGACAGAAAAAGTTACCTTGTTTCGTGTCTCTATCACCTCTTGAGGGTTGGTGAAAAGAGGCACAAACTGGTTTGGGTTCTCTATCTTGATGGCTGTGCTGCCAGCCTGTGTCACCTCTTCTGCCTTCAACCACTAAAGGAAAGAAAAGCAACATCAAAACAATATCTCATAATCCACTTTAAAAGACTTTAAAGGAGGAAGATCAGTCTTATATAAAAAGATGTTTAGCCTGACAAGTAGATTTACAATGCAACACCTGAGACTTACATGGCAGGAGGAATTAGGAATAGATTTTAGAAAAATTAGAAAAGAGGCACTGATCCATTCTTTGTCTGTTTGTGCCAGACACGGCCTCATACATTTTAAAGTGCTCCACACTGCACTGGTCTGAACAAAACAAAACAAAAAAGGACCAGTGTGTAGGATTTAGTGGCATCTCATGGTACTTGCTGACTGTAACCCCCTCACCTCAATCTCTCATTTCTAGCCTGAAGGACAAAGTGGCCACATAAAACACAAAAGGCTGTATTTAGAGCCGGTTTTTAGTTTGTCTGTTCTGAGCCACTGTAGGAACATGATGGTTCAACATGGCGGACTCTGTGGGAGAGGACCTCGTTCTAGGGTAACAAAAGCATAAAGATTCTTATTTTCATGTGATTATACACTAATGAAAACATAGTTATGCATATTTTATTACATCTCTGACATATAACGTAAATAGCCCTCTAAACCTTACACACTGGATCTTCATGTGAGCGTTGTGGGCTTGGGTCAGCATCGTTGACACACATGTTCTGGAGCTGTCCCAGATTGCTGAACTATCGAAGAAACAGTTTCCAAACTCTTTCTATGGCATTGAATAGAAAAGTGGGTTTAAACTGTCTGACTGCTGTTTTTGGTGTTGTAGATGCTGATGTGGGGAAAAGTGGTTCAGGGTGCAATATGATAACTTTGGTCTGTCTGCTGGCGTGTAGATTAACATTACTTTACTGGAAACAGGCAACAGCCCCTTCTCGTGCAAACTAGACGAGAGAAGTGAAGAAGCATTTAGATTTAGAGACAGTGAAATTCTCATTAAAAGGACAGTTTGACAAAATATGGTCACCTTTTGTAAAGTGCAACCAGACGAGAAAATATAGGAAGCATGATAGTTTTTTACTAGCTAGAATGTCCGTTGACAAGGGTTGTGGTTATCCACCCTCATCCACACCACATTTTCTTTTTTTACTAAATTAATACTTTCAAATCTCAGTATTTCTAAAATGTAAAGGATCCTGTTATCTAGTCAGACACGAGCCTATAAAAAGTGTGTTTTTATCAAGCAGCTTTGATAATATGGACGTTTGTCCAGCAGAGGGCAGACTCTACGCTGCAGCAGTCGTGGGCTTTCACCTGCAATGCAGAGAAGGGGAGAGAGAGGAGGATGGGAGGGACTGAAGAGGAGAGAAAACAGAAAGGGAGAGCCGAGCTCCTCCCACTGATGTAAGCCAGCCAGCCTCGTGTTGTTTTCTTCTCTAAAGGGCTCATCACTGCAGCTCTGCTTCACTTTTTTTCTAAGGCGCTGTACGTAGAAATAAAAACAAGCGCTCCACGGCGTACATCAACCTCCATGTGAGTCACAACTGTTGACTTTAGATACAGTAATGATACCTTTGGGTTGAGTGCACATTTCCCTTTTAAAGCATCAGAGAGATGGTGAGTTAATTATTGTTTGTGTCCATTTCCTGCTCACACCAGTCATCTTAAAACATAACTCCAAGCCAAGCTGTGAGTGGGAAACATTACTTGACTTTTAGGTCACAGTGGATGCAATGTAGCGTATTCTGCATGGCGTTGTGGAAATAACAACGATCAATTGGTGGGGTAATGTGAGTTTCTGGACAGTTTGGATCATCAGATCAACAATAGTATTACTATACCTGCAATACTGATCAAATATTGAGATCAAATAACATAATCATGATCCCACCTATCCCTAGGTGCCTTTTCCCATTCTTTGTCTGAGGGGAGGCCCACAGTCTCAGACTTTGGAAAGCCTTAGACAATTTTTTAGACAATCTGTTCACTAAAATGATTCCTAGAGGCTCACAGTGGTGCGGTGTCCTGGGCTGGCTTGCTCCTGGCTGACTTTTTGGTAGGTGTTGGGGGTGTTGAGCCATCGAGTCCTCTCCTGCTGCTGCCGCTGGGCAAAAGGGTGCTGCCTCAGAGCCGGGTGCACTCCGTCATCATCAAACTGGTGGAAAGCTGTGGCGGTTGCGGGAACCTCCACCTCCCTCCGCGTCCGCGATCGCTCCAGCAGCACAGGGAAGCGGTAGGCGTAGCCTGTACGGTAGCCCTGCAATACAAGAGTGGAAAGAAGCTTTAGGGTGTATACGTGCTGCAATTTATCAACTGACAACTCACCCACTGCTGGACACACACACACACACATAGAAAGAAGGCACTTTTCCACTGGTCTGCTAAAGCAACACTTTTGCTGCACCATGGCATGTCAAGCTGTAATCATATGTTTCAACACTGTGGTCACACAGCAGGAGATAACAGCAGTGATTATTTTGGTCCTGATTGGGAGCTCAGCTGAGCTGTGTCCTTGCATAGTTCAACATTTTGGGAAACACACTTATTCACTTCACAAATCTGCCTCAAAACACAACCAGTCTAAAAGATTTACAGTTCTGTTCATGCAAAAATTAAACAAATATGATATAATGAGTGAGCTTTAGAGGGGCTGGTAGGTGGATGTTGTTACCTTCAAACAAAGCCAGGCTAGGTGTTTCCTTCTGTTTTCAGTCTTTATGCTAAGCTAAGCTAAATGGTTGCTGGTTATGTTAAATGGACAGATATGACAGTTCTCAAACTCAAACTGTGGTTACGTAGCTGACCAGAGCACATTTTAAAGTTTAAAAAGTAGTCTCACCATGTTTAGTTTTGTTAGTACTTTAGAAGCTCCTGTGTAGCACTGTCATTGTATCCATATCTGCTGTTTAGTTACTGCTGATGCAAACTGAACATTTCATTCCACCGCTTTACATTAAAAGCTTTCCATCTGCAAACCACAGGAAGGCTTTTATGCTGTTATGAAGCAGCTACAGGAAATGGAGCAGTATTTGTCACGGTGCTTATGCAGCCTTCACATGATTTATGATAGATGGCAGGAACTGGAAAGATTCCCATATTTACAACTAGGAAGTGTTCACATCATCAGACAACTCCAAGTGGTGGAAGGACCGTAAAGGGTTAAAGATATTCTGCACAGGATAGGAGGATATAGCACCATATCCATTACATTTGTACTGAATTACCTTAAAGGAGCTTATGTGAGGGAGTCATATTTATTTGTCTTTTCAGGCACCTTTAGATTATTAAGCCGCAATTTGTAGCTTTCAAAGAAATACAGTTCCACATGGATGTTGACATAAATGGTATTTAACATTAATAAAATAGTAGGTGTGGTATCTTCCACACAAAATGTGGAATATTTGCTCGATATAATGTTCCACAAAAGTTAGTCTACGCAGCAAGATGTGGATGTTTTCTGTGCTGTTTGATAATCAGTTTTTATATTGCATGGGAGGAGAGGTGAGAGCTGCAGCTGACATAGATCCTGCTGCCAGTTTGTGTGAATCAGCAAACCTCCCGCACACATCAAGGTAAGTTAAACCTCTTAACGTGCCCCCTTTAATACCAGTGAATCTTTGCAAATTGAAAACATACAGTATTTAAAATGAGTGTAGCAGAAGCTGCAATATCTTTGTATTAGTATGGGTGAAGCTCCAAAAACATCCTACACTTCCTATAATGGGTCTTGCTAACATCTTTCATTAGAGTTGTCACAGGTACTCTTCATGACCTTCATATGTAAAATTGATGACTTGTTAATCATCAATCACCACCGTACACATCTTTCTGTTTTGGTATAACTGTTACCTACCAAGTTATCCAAAGTTCTCATGAGGGCTTCAAACTCATGCTCCCCGATGCGGCTCTTGTGTAGTGGTCCAAAGGTGGAACCAGCCCAGCCCACGGTGCCGGTCGGGTTGGGTTTATGAGTGGTGCGGTCCAGCAGGATCAGGTTCTGTTCACCCCCGGCACAGCACAAAGCAGTCACCTTTCAAACAAACAAACAAACAAACAAACAAACAAACAAACAAACAAACAAACCAGATTTAGAACAAGATGCCAGCTCGTCTTTATTGTAATGTTACAGAACTCATTCACTCTTTTCCAAATTCTACGTCAAGCATACACATTTGAATTCAGAGAGAGAGATGGTGCCTTGATACACACATGAGTCGGTTTATCTGGGTCTGCTAAGCAGTGGTATATGAAAACTGAATGTATTTTGGTGTTGACTGGAGAACTCTGGGGAACGCATGACTAACAATGGACTGGGATATGCCAGACCTGTCACCAATCTCTCTACTGACGGTGCCAGCAGGAAACCGATATCGGTGAGTAGGCCTACTTGCAGCTGAGGTGGAGTGGAATTAGATAGTTTTGTCTCTGATGTAAGTTGAGGCACCGGAACAGCCCATTTCACAACTAGAAATGCTCTCAGACGCATTAGGATTCAGAAAATGCTTTTATGCATATTGGCTTACGTGTGGTCAAGGTCATTCTTAAATAGAAAATAGAACAAACAGGTAAAACACAAGTGTTGATGAACGTGACAAAAGTTTCTTAATAGTTCCCATGCACAATTTAATCAAATCTGTGTGTAGGTACGGTTCATGCATGAGGCCCAGTGACCTTACAGTGACATATCTGCTTCCCTACAGGCCACTGTTGGTCCTGTAGGATTACTGCAGTGTCTCTTTGGCACGCGACACTCCTGTAGTGTATTATACTGCAGTGCAGAGCTGCTGGCTGAATTACAGTGAAAGGGTACCAATAGGAAACTGCCCAGGTGTAAAAGTGGTGCATCTACTTTACGTACACATGCCAGCTCACTCTCCCACACTCACACATATGCAGTGGCAGCACTTCTTTTCTCTAGTACATTATTAGGGGTGAAGCATATCAATATGTGCGCACACTGATATCTCAAGTACCTGCCTGTCTAACCCTAACCCCACCTAACCTAGGTAACCTAGTTAGATGTAGTAACAAATGTGGTGCTGAGTGAAGCTACAACGGTCAGGTGTCAGGAGCAACACCTGACACTACACCTAACACATCAGTACGGGGTTGAATGAAGCTGATGCCGGCTGGTAAATAGCCCTGTTCGACTACTGTAGTAATCCATGTTATGGCAAGAACTGCTCAATAAAAAAAACAAGAGTCCAAGTAGCAGACACATCTCAACATCAACTGTTCAGAGGAGACTGAGTGAATCAGACCTTCCTGGTTACTGCAAAGAAACCACAACCGAGGGAGACCAAGAAGAAGAAGAAGAAGAAGAAGAAGAAGAAGAAGAAGAAGAAGAGAAGGACTTGACCCAAGAAACACAATGAATGGACATCAAACTATCTGGACTTTGGTCAGTCCAAATTTGAGATTTTTGGTTCCAACTGCCGTGTCATGGTGGGATGCAGATACGTTGAATGGATGGTATCTGCATGTGTGGTTCCCACTGTGAAGCGTGGAGGAGGAGCTGTGATGGTGACACTATTGGTGATTTATTCAAAGTTCAACGCGAACTGAACCAGCATGGCTACCACCACCAGAGAGATGGTCTGCAGTGACATACCATTCCATCTGGTTTATGATGCTTAGTGGGACCGTCCTTTTTAATAGGACAATGACCCAAAAGACACCTTCAGGCTATGTAAAGGCTATTAGACCAAGAAGAGTGATGGAGTGCTGCATCACATGACCTGGGTGCTTATGTCAGAGCATGGTCAGATTGTAGAAGTCTTGTCATGCACTAGTGAGTTGCTTGAGGTACTGGTGTGTATACTGGTGTGTCGTCCACCCCTGATAGAACATAGTACTCATCAGCTATTAGTATAGTGTGTGTGTGTGTGTGTGTGTGTGTGTGTGTGTGTGTAATACCTGAACCTGGCAGGCAGCCTGGATGTGGTAGATGGTGTAGAAGGCCTCCTCCACAGACTCCCCCAGAGCCACAATGCCATGATTCCTCAGCACCAGAACCTACACATCATGAAATCAATATTAACGCAGGAATAAAAACCATGTTCATTATTATATATTATATACTCTTGTGGTGTGCTCACCTTACAGGTCGGCCCCAGACTCTTCTGCAGCTCCACTCTGTCCTCCTCCTCCTCCATAACTCCATTATAGTCATAATAGGCCACATCACCAACCAGCAGAGCCTCATGGGAGAGTGGCAGGAGGCCACACTTCATAGCTGAAACCTGAAAACAGTCGGCTGTCACTCGTGGCAGCGAAGGCCATGGAACAGGCTCATATTGACAATGTTGAAGTCACAATGTGCTTTACATGCAAATCCATGCTGACATAATTTTATCAGACTCAAACAGAAGAAGATGACACTATAACTGCTACAACTGTGAAGTAACTTCAGTAATCACCACTGATCTCAGATGGTATGACTAACTCTGCATGCGACCAGCAGTCTCCTCCAAACAGGACGACGCTGTGAGTAAATGCCAACCTCTCCCTTGGCGAGAGGCCAGGGTGACTCACCGCAGCTGTGGCCGGTGTGTGGAGGTGAAGCAGACAGCGAACATCTGGTCGGGCCGAGTAGATGGCCGAGTGCAGGCTGAACTTTTCTGTATCCACGCCCAGGTTGGTGCTGCCCTTCTCCACCATCTCACCCAGGATGTTCACCTTCACCTGAAAACCACAAAGCACCACCTGAGTGTGTTTCTCAGATGAGTTGGATTAGGCAGCATTTGTTTCTAAATGAGATATCCACAGTTTAAAGAAATCGTCATCATCAGTGCTATAACGTGTAAAATCTGATTTTAGCGAAGTGATTTTTTTTTCCACCTTGAACTTTGTGCAATGTTCCTTTTCTTTTTTTTTGGTAAAGACTGATAGAAAAAAGCAAATGGCTGTAAATATATCATAATATAACATTATAAACATTTTAATGTAGTGAAATAAACACAAGAAAATACAATACATGTTAATAATTACAGCTGAAATGATGAGCCAAATAATTGTTTAGTCAAGCAGCTTGATAATTGATTAATTGCTACTTTTGTCTTCATCTGTGTTAATTAGATATCGTTGAGATTTGATCAGAAAAAACAGTCTGAAGACAGAATCAGACAATCCCACAGACAGATCATTGTATTGATCAATTATACTATAAAAATGGTACAGGTGTACCTCACATTGACCATTAAGTGTATGTGTAACTTTTATCCTGACTGGAATTAGTCTTACTCACCAGACTGGATCCAGTCACTTCACTGTAGGCCAGGCCGTCTGGAAGCACCAAGAAGTGTTCCTGTTCTTTACTAACACGCAGCTGTCGGGGAGGAACAGGGACATTAGTAAAGACATACAGATGATGGAAGTAAAGCTACACGCGGTTCAAGATATCAGATTTTCACACAGCTCTAAAGTGAGGAATGTAATGTTGAAAGAGTAGCAGAACTAACTAACAGTGAGACAGTTGCGGCTGATTTGGGCCCAGCCGAAGAGGTCGAGCAGGCGGTGGACACTGGCCAGCTTGCAGCGCATCAACCTCTCCCCCTTCACCATGCTGCCAGGCTCCCAGCCGTGCAGATCATTGATGGGTGTCACCATCATCATGTCTGTGGAAGGAAGAGAGAAAATAAGACACAGGCAGAGGCAAGTAGTTGATTGATTCTTTTAAAATGTACACAGATCAACAGGAAAATGGCACTGATTATGGGGACGTGGATATGGATTATGTCTTGTCTTAAAGGATTATGTCTTTATGATGAAGACCCGTACAAGATTTCATCAATGCTCTGAAAACCGGTACCTCTCTCTGACTAGACAGTGCAACTTTTAATCTATTATTATAATGTGCATGCACCTCATATTATCCCCTGCAGAGCTCTGCCAAACTGCTGAGCAGAGGTCTAATGATCCAGAATGACTGAACACACCTGTGTGGATGTATACAGCCCTCAACACAACTGCACGTACAAGTGATAATTTTCTCTCCGTGGTCAGGTTAAATATCTTCAATTAACTCTTCATCCTCCACAATCTCCTCACACGTTTACAGCAGATATTTATCTTTGAACATTTTGTGTAACTTAATTTGTTTGAGCTTAGTCACTGCCTGTTCATCTTTCTCTGCCAGCAGTCGTGAGGGATTCACCACTTTTCTTCTCAACATGCAGCATTCGGCGTGCTGGTGTTAAAGCATGCACAACACCAGGTCCAGCTATGAAAATGGAATGCAGCCACTGTTATTAGTTACATTTACATTTAGTCATGTATCCAAAGTGACTTACAAAAAGGGAATAAAGCTACAAGCAGACCTGAGTATAGGGTTAGGGCTAGGTTTTCAGGGCAAAACGGGCCAAGCAAACTGGCGGAAGACTGATGTAAACAGTGAAGTGACTATAGTGCAGGTGAGATTGCACTACAATGAATAAATGTATGTAGACAACAAAACACCCAGGCTCAACAGAAACTTGTTCAGGCAGTAATAAACACTGGGACAAACGATAGAATACCAGGCCTGGATGTCATTGTTAAAGTACATGCTTTAAAAGTTTGGTGCACATACTAGAAGGAGAGACAGGCAGGGAAGCCGGAGAGCCATGTGAGGCCATGAAATCAGCCAACTGTCTCAGTGCCCATAGGTTGGATGAGCTGCCACCCTTCTTCATCTGTTCCTGGATCAGAACATCCAGCTCCTCCCTGAAGGACTACACACAAACACAGATATTAATATATCATCACACGTTTCATAATCATACTCAATAAAAGCCTGTATGTGTACAGTTGTTTCATTTTTAAAGTTCCTATAATCACATAAATCACAGGGCTTTGATTAACAAACACTTGTACACAGGGGTGAGAGTGAGTGAACACATTTAATGAGTCAGCATCTCTCTATCAGTCCTTTCACTTCATGGTCACCGTTCTCCACTTCACACACAAATTCATCAGCATGATGTGGCCTCACTGCTGCCCTCAAGCAGTCAAGTGGCATTTGAAAGCTGATTTACTTCAATGTGAGAAGATAACCACATCTAGATGAGTGGAGACAGAGAAAGAGAAAATAAATCACACACACAGACGAACAGACATCTCACCGGACTCTGAAGGAGGCTGGAGATGCGCTTCTTCTGCTGGGATCCGGAGCCGGGTGTGGAATGCTGAGGTGACTGGAGGCCCTCAGGGACGCCATCACTGGGGCTGCGCTGCACCGGGGTGCCTTTGGGGGTGGGGGACTTGCTCATCTTCTACTGTTTTTGCAGTGGGTGACTTATAACCAGCTGTGGGTGGGGAGAACTGTAAAGAAAGTTTATGAATATTATAAATTCTGCAATCAAAGAGTTCATTTACACATTATACACTGTAAAAACACACTTAAAAATACTCATTTTCGCTTTAACTTCTGACAGTTAGATGAGAGATACTGCTCGCATCTGTCTGTTGAAACTAGCAGCCAGTTAGCTTAGCTTAGCACAATGGCTGGAGGGAGGGCAAGGCAACTATGAGTAAAGAGTAAAAATGACAAACTGCTGTTTTAAAGGCCGTTTCCTACCAGGATAATTCCAGACCAGGACTGGTAACTTCCTGGAGCTGGACCCCCACAACCAACCAAGCCCCCACCCAACGCCCTTAATATAGAATCAAGGAAAAAATAAGCAAATCTATTTAATTAAGTTTTAATGTCAGCAATCCTAAGTATAATCATATGCTCCTAAAGCAGCAGCCACAATCCTGAGGATGAAAAAAATAATGAATGAAAAGTCACCGCTATCGCTCTTCCTGAGTCTATACTTTATAGAGTCCACATGAGCCCTGCCTAGCACCGAGGGAGATTTTAACAATGAAGAGATGCAGCGAAGATGATCAAATATCAAATTTAAATTGTCAGTTCAATCAATATGCTCACTTATGTGCAATGCGACCCCGAGCAAATCCTTTTGTATCTTGCATTCAAATTTAAACTTCCTGTTGGCAAGCACAACAACAGACAGCACACTGGACTGCACATTAAAGCTTGATTTCTTTGTTTTTTTTAAAATGGCAGCATTAAGGTGAAAAACCTACCCTTGCATTAAGGATGCTGTATTCCTCGGGGCACCGGCCGGTGGAAGTGCAGAGCTATAGTAAATGCAGCATTAGCAATAAGAGCTCACATGCAGACAGCAGCGTCAGAACCACTAACAGGAAGTTAGCTGGCGATATAGCTCAGTAATTGGAGAAAGAGTAAAGAGTTACCGTAAGGATCTTCAGAAAACAGCTGGCCACTCCCAAAATGAAACATACTTAACTCACACACACACACACACACACACGCAGACAGACAGACACACACACACAGTGCTGCAGGGAGTAGATAAGGTCGCAAACACACCACACCCTCTCTCCTGTGCTACATCTCACTAACTGACTCAATTACTCACTTAATTGGTTGCATCACAGTAACATAACAATTTGTGCATCCCTGATCACATGCATCGTTGGTCCCATCCCTCTTAACGTCCAGGGCAAGCTTTTAAGATGCTCACTCCAACAGCACAAGAGGAAGTTATATCAGATCCATGTGCATTACAAAAATCTCACTGCATTGCACACTGAAACTGACAGATGACTAAACCTTTAATGGAGTTTCTGAATAAACCGAGCACTTTATCCTGAAAACATCAGGCTTCCTGCACTCTAAAGCGCTGAAACATCATCAGCCATTTAGTAAAGCATTCACTAAACTCCAACATAAACATACAATGACCATGATCCATGTGTCCAGATCATAACAGTCAGTCAGTTTTTGGTTGGAATGATCACAAACTATCATTATGTAACTATGAGTTATAATAGCCAGATGTATCAGGTGGATGTTTTTAGCAAGCCGCCTAATCATCAGTCTTCAAAAGCCAGGATGCGAGGAAGCAGCTCTCTCTTTCGCTTTCACACTGGAGGCTGCTTCACAGTGTATATGACTCTCTCTCTGGGGGTAGAGGGAGCCCAGCTGCTGACAGGCAGCAGACAGAAAGCCTCTCTCTCCAGGGAGGGTCCTAATGACTAAGGGGAGACATAGAGATCTGGCTGCTGGCCCACCATCCATGCCTCCTCCTCTTAATCCTTAGTCGCACTATCATGGCTGACCATGATGCATCATGGAGATGTTTTTCTATATTTCTCTGCTCTTCTGGAGCTGGGTTCTTACTCAGCTGCAAAAATCACAATTTCAGTATTGCTCAACCAGAGTTAGAGATTACACAACACAAACAACAAATGTAACACCACTGTGCTCTGCTGCGAGACATCTTTGGCCTAATCCCAACCTTAAAAAAAGAGAGAAACAAAACCATCAACTTTGTACATTTGGTGTAAATTATCTACACATATACATGCCTATACAGACTGTATAATATAGACTGTGTCTACCCACCCGCAGTGGTTTTAGGAGGTCTGTGTCTGCGCTTTGACATCCAGCTGCAAAGAGGCAGATAGGCCTATAATTACTTAAGTAGTGCTGGATTGATTTTCCTCTGGCTTCTCTTTCATCGGGTTTATGTTTTCACGGCTGGTCAGTGGATCCCAACCAGTTCTGAAACTTGTTTCTAACAAACCTGTATCTTTATTGGCAAGATAAGATAATGTTGAATAATTGTGATCATGTTGAAATCTATTTATCTTTATCTATTAACATAATTAATCTTCACACATGACTTTCAATCGTATAGTCCTGGCTAACACAATAAAAAAATAAAATAAAGGCAAGCCACTAAACCAGATTATTATTTCATCTTTATATAAAATACATTTTACATAGATTTACTGTATTCAACCGCTGAGTAATGGACTTGTTAACTTTGTAATATCTAGCAGACGAGTGCTTTGCAGAAATGCAGCATACACAAGATGAAAATGCATTAATGCATGAATGATATAGAGGTTAAACTTCTTCTGATGACTCTGTGTGGTGGACAGTCTGTGGCTGAAGCTGAGGGTGCCTATTATTGCATTATTACTCCTTATAGAGGCAGAAAATGCAGAACAAGCCCAGCAAACTGCAAATACAAAGTCTAAGCTTAATGAATGGATCTTGTACAGAGTTACATATCCTCATTACAATCATTAGTTTGTTTAACTGACCCTCAAAGCCTCAGGTTTGATTTTCAATAACTGCAAACTTTATACTGAGGTTGTTTGACACAACACAAACAGCTAAATCGTCTGAGTTGTCTTGGATAAACCATGTAATCTCAGCTGCTGTGACTAAATAATCTTAATAAAACATGTGATGCATGGAAGTGTGTATATATTTAATTAGAAAATGGTCGATATTTGAGGGTTTATCACTGAGTTTAACATCAACTTGTGCACTGCTGTGGCTGTGCTGAATCCATCCTTGATTCAATGCCTGCCATTGTGCTGTGGGGAGAGACAAAATGTGCACACCCCCGCTCCCAAAGGACGAGCAGGACAGGCCTATTGATCAACTGGTCACGTGAGTGCAGGGTAACATATTTCAACGTGGACGCACAGTGTCGTTTTCATGGGTTTTTTTTTTTTCAGCCATCCTCCTCTCCTCCACCCCTCCACCCGCTCTGCATGGCTGCCTAGCAACACTCGCACGCGCCACAGCCTCAGCACCAGCACCAGCGAAGCAGAGGATCCGCTAATGGCCACCCGCAAAACGCAAGAGGCCAGCAGCGACACAACACTGCACGAACCGAGGAAAGCAGTAAAAAAAAAAAAAAAAAAGCAGCACATTTTCAAACGAGCTAAATATCTCAGTATGTCCCGCATATTAACCCGGAACACGGCTCGGTGGAAGGATTGGAAAAAAAAAATCAACAACAAAAAAGAGACCAGTGGCGCGCTCGTGAGAGAGAAAAGAGAGGAGGCAGTGCCATCACACACACATGCAGTCGTCACGAGCCTTTATCTGCAGAGCACAATGAGGGAAAGAGTGCTGTGCAAATGTAATCATCTCATACAAGCACATACTACGGTGTATCTACATCAGGCTGGGCCGTGCCAGACTGAGACACCATCAGTGAAATGCGCACACACCGCTCATGCACGCGTCCGGGAGAACCCTGAACTACGCCCAGCCATTACACCACCATACCCCCTGTACGACTCACCTAGACACAAATATGAGCAGACTGTGTACTCACGTCAGTGCATCCTCCTGACCGGGTCTTCTGAGTGGGTGCGGCACACCCGCAGCCTGAAGCCGTCCTCAGAATGAGCAATGGTTAATTACAACTGATCTGTCAGTGTTGGCTTGCGACACCAGGGTTCCTTTGTCAGACTATTTCAGGGCCGCAGCTGATACCAAGTCAATGGACCCTGATGTTTTTCATCGCTCAGTGCGCCTGGACCAGCCCACTGCCACGCCTGTCCACGGTCTGACACCCAAGGGCTCCCCCACTCTATGCAACTAGAGTGGGATTCAATCTTAGCAATGCACTTGGTTATTGTATTTGGAAACGCTTACGTGCAGCCCTGCTGGATTTCTAATGCTGTCTCCTTAAACGTTGTTTAGTTGGCTAGGCCACAGAATATATCACGTCAAACAGGCGCCACCTGCTGGTCTACTGGAGAACAGCCTGAACACTGAGCTGTCAGAACAGTGGTGGAACAGTAGCAGTACATTCTCACTGTACTGTACTGAAGTATAAGTTAGAGGTACGAGTACTTCAGTCAAGTATTTCAATAGTGTGTCACTTTATACTCGTCTAGTCTGCATTTCAGAAGGAAATATTGTACTTTGACTCCACCTCCAACAGCCACACTATTAAAATGAGCATCTTAATGCTTCAGAAATATTATTATTAAATATGAAAGGGGTCATTCTGCATTATGAGTACTTGTAATTTTGTTACTGAGATTTGTCTGAACATGCGTATGAACTTTTTTCTTATGAAAGCTGATGAAATTATTTTAGCATTAATCAAACATATGTCTTGGAACCATGAAGTGTTGAATGAGGAGGCATCCTATATTGAGACAAAAATAACATCCAGGGATAACATTCAGGGTTTATTTTTAGAGTGGTAACAACCACTCAAAAAAAAAGGACATTTTACAAACAGAAGCGGTCTTGTACATTTTATTCAGGGCTGCAGAGGATACAGTTTGTAAAATAAAAATAAAAACACATTTATATTTACTCAAACCGATTTACATTTGAAAAGTTAAATTAAATAAGACAAATAAAATTCCACTTTCTCCAAGAAAAAATCTTCAAAGTAACAGGCCCCTAAAAACAAAACAAGAGTTAATAATTAACACACACATTCAGTGATGCTGGGTATAACCAAATAGAAACATTGAACCAGAAGAGGGCACTGTAACAATGCATTTTAAAATCAGTCTGGACAGTGAGTCTATAGAAAGTATTTTCTGCTGCGCTCCGGTGTTAAAAAACAAAGCATGAAAGAGTCAAAGAGGGGTAATTACCAGTCATACCTAGTTTCAACTTGAGTGGAGGTCTAATCAGCCAGAATAACGGTGTTAGTGTGCTGGCCCTGTAAGTACACTGAGTGGTGTGTAGTGGGGATGGTGGGGAGATATTAGGGTTTAACGTGTAACGCTAATGAATAGGTCAGTTAACTAACATTTACTCTGGCTGGAACACTGAAATGAGTAGCACACTGAAAGGACACAATATCGTAGCAGACATTTTGACTGGAAAAGCACAGGTATTGTTTTACTGTTTTAGTGCCCCAGTGAATCATGACAGCAGCACACACAATAGCACTTGTTCACAGCATGTCTTCAGTGAGGAAGGCCTGTGCTTTGTTTGTTAACTGTCAACTGTAAATGTAATGAAAATGACCACAATGTCCATTATGGGTGTAATAATAATTCAGAGCAATAACAGTATGGAGATTATGCATATTATTTGAAGCCCTGATATTTGCACTATGTGTTCTGACATAATCTTTTACACCCTGCAGTGTTAGAAATCTTCCAAACTTTTGATATTTTAATAATATGGATTTTACCTGAAATGTATCTCTGATAACTGATTTGACGTTCATGTATTTTAAAAAAACCAACCTGACAGGTTTAAATATACTGGTCCAAGCCATCTGTTTTAAGCACCGCTCAGAAGGGTTGAGACATCTGTTGAATAAAAAAGAAGGTAATAACTGAGTTATTTTTTCTGGCTGAGACTTCACGGAATAAACAAGCACGAAGAAGCACTTCAGGTTGTCATTAATAAAACATTTTCAGTGACTCGCCTGATCTCTTTTCCCTTTAGACTGATGTCTTTGTCTGAGGCTTGTTTCCAGAGACTAACTAAAACCTAAACAACACGTCGCATGATGCCAATTCTGTGAATGGCGTGACTGTGGGAACAGCATGTCTTCATATAAACATCTTCACCTTGAATTATCCAATCAGATAAGAAGGTACTTATGAGGACAGTTTGAATGTCTCAAATGTTAGGGTTACACCAAACACAAATTTGTGTTGATTGCCAGTTGTAATTTTATGGTATTCCTGCCAGATCATTTCAGGAAGTAAACGTCTCTGATTGCCTATTGTTTGAAGGGTTTGTCTTTACTCATACACAACGGCTGCCTGTCTCATGTTCGAAAGGTTACATCATTTGATTACAGCTGATTTTGCATTGACTTTGTCTATCAAGAGCTCTAAATAAACAAAATATACATAATTAATGAATTCCATTCATAAATCAAACTGTCATAAAAAGTCTGGGAGAAACCAATTCAAGACAACATACCAGAGAAAGAAAAACAATAGCTATGAAAGAATATTAACTCAAAGCTCAAACCTTTAAAATGTTGAAAATGTAGGGGATAAATGCCCCTATAGGATTTCTTAATTTCATGATTTTACCAACAACAGTTCCCTACAGTACCAAGCATAAAACAAGGCATAATATTAGGAAAGTTGGATGAGTTACCGAAGTCTGATCAGGTGCTACTTGGATGATGAACTGGTATGCAGGCATCACACAATGTTGCAACATCAGTCTGGGCATATCTCCGTCCTCTGTTACCGGTTCTGGGGGTATAGTGAATCCATCTTCCATGCGCTCCTCTGACATATTCAGCAACTGTCAGGAAAAATCATGCAAGTAAAATTCAAAACATATCCTTTTACAATCAGGATCTTTCCTGGTTTAGAATGGGCCTTTTGGGAAGGACAATGCATGACATTGAGCATTATCGGTCCACGTACGGTTAGGGCTGAGCGATACGGCTTGTAAATAATATTTTTAGGCTATGCCGCGATATATGATATATATTTCAATGTACACATTTTCTCTAGGATAACATAGCATAAGATCTCAGATAGTACAAACGTATCATGAGCTTGAAGAATTTGATGCATTGTTGTACATTAAACTACCAAATAGTTTATGAAGTAGTTACAACCTCATCTCCACTTATCAAAAACATATTGTTTTTGGAAAATGACATGCCCATTTTAAATGTGATGTCAGCAACACATCAGAAAAGTTGGACTGGGTTATGTTTACCTCTCTGTTCATCACATCTTCTTTTAACAACCTGAAAGTGGAATGTTTTCACATTCTTGCTTGATGTAAGATTTCAGCTGTTCAACAGTTCAGAGTATCCTTTGTCATATTTAACGTTTCATAATGCACCAAAATTTGTCAAAAGTCTGGACTGCAGACAGACCGGTTTAGCACCTGGACTCCTTTACATACTGTTTTGTAACACAAAAGCAGAATGTGGTTTGGCATCGTCTTGCTGAAATAAGCAAGACTGTCCCTGAAAAAGACGTTGTCTTCTTGGCAGCATATGTTGCTCCAAAACCTGTATATATCGTTCAGCATTAAGGGTGCCTTCACAAATGTACAGGTCACCCATCCTGCATCATGCCATCTGCGCTAATGTACCCATATACCATCACGAATGTTGGCTTTTGACTGTGTGCTGATAACAGGCCGAATGGTCCCTCTCCTCTTCAACCCAGAGGACGCGGTGTCCATGGTTTCCAAACAGAAATTCAAATTTGGAGTTGTCAGACCTCAGGACAGTTTTCCACTTTGATTCATTCCATCGTAAATGAGCTCGGGTCCACAGAAGGTGGGTGTTCTGATTTATATACAGTTCCCCTATGGCGGAGCAGCAGAGTTTCAGCTGTCATTTGTGGATGAGATGAACTGTTCACAGAGGATGGTTTTTGGAAGCGTTCCTCAGTGATGTCCACAATAGAATCTTGTCTCTGTTTGATGCAGTGCTGTCTGACGGCCTGAAGATCATGGCCATCCAATACTGGTTTTCAACCTCGTCCCTTGTCTACAGAGATGTTTTGTAATGTTTTGTCTACAGAGATGTTTTCTGATCCTCTGAATCTTTTAATGAAATAAATGTAGACAAGGAAATCCACAGATTCTTTGCAGTTTTAGGTTGACAAACATTATTCTTAAACTGTTGTGTTATTTCCCATTGCAGTCTTTCACAGAGCGGTGAAGCCCTCTTCATCTTTACTGCACAAAGATTTAGCCTCTCTCTTTAACCTCATTCATTGTGAGATGTTCCACCAGGAGTTTTCTTTTAGCATTTCAACTTTTACAGTTTTTGAATGCCACTGTCCAACTGGCATCAAATTGAAAAATTGGTATATCATTTTCTCATTTGTCAGTTTAAATATTTGAGTTAAGTTGTCTTTGCGCCTTTTTCAGTTGAATATGAGGTTTCACTATTTCCCGTGTCACAGTTTGTTTCTACTTACATTTTACAGTGTGCCAACTTTTTTGCAAATGAGGTTGTAAAAGTAGCTCAACCAAACATCTACATAAGTAAAATCAAACATACACATTAATGCAGCAGTAATGTTAACCCAAAAACTTCATACATGATAGTAAAACACTGACAATGAGGACTTCACATGAATCTATACTTGCATACTTACTTTATCGAGTAAGGTTTAGAATGCAGAAAGTTTTCAAAGTTAGTATTAAATGAAAATTTGAACATAAAAATCAGATCAAGAATCATTTTTACGGTTGACTACCTCGGTGACTGACACAGGCAGTGTCAAGCAGAAATAAAGGAATTTTGAGATTTGTAGATTGAATAATTAATCCAAGAGTTTGAAATCAAAATATCATCTACAGCATAACAGTATGCAATGCAGTTGGACTGTGTGTACATGTGGGAATATGGAAGTTAGTTAGTGCCAAAGAAAAATGATGTCTGATGGCAAGGTAAAGTGGTGAAATATTCTCAATACAGAGTACACTTTAATGGAAATTGATTTTTTTGAGCTGGGCCTTTTTTTATGTGGCCAAAAAAACATTTTTCTGCTGCCCCTGTCCACAGCAGTGCATAGCTCTGCTTCAGTGCCAGAATCCCTGTCTGCTTCTCCAAACTGGTGATGTGCTCACAGCTAAGTAACACACTCACTATGCATAAGTACCTCACAGATCAAATACCCAAACCATCCTTTTAAATTGCTGAATCTGACCTCGAGTTCAACACTGTTCAGCCATTATGGATGTAAATGCCATGAAATACCCATAAGCTCTTAAACCTCTTAGCCATTGCTTAATTTTAAATCTAATCTGCATGAGTACAGTCAAAGAGACCCATAAAAACACACTGTCTATTATCAGTCATTTTATTTTCATTATGGTAGATGATCTTTTTCCCCAGATCTCCTGCTGAGCGTTCAATATCGCCTACGGTACCCATAAAAGGTTTGGCATTCTATCAATCAGCTTCATGAAATCGTCACCTGGAATGATTTTCAATTAACAGGTGTACCTCGTCAAAAGTTTTTTGAGACCATCAGTTGTTGTTCAGAGGTAATGTTGGCTCTATTTGACTACTCTAGTAATCCATATTATGGCAAGAACCACTCAGTAAGTAAAGAGACACAACAGTCCATCATTACTTTAAGACATGAAGGTCAGTCAATCTGAAAAATTTCAACAACTTTGAATGTGTCTTCAAGTTCAGTCGAAAAAAACATCAACATATGATGAAAGTGTCTCTAATGAGGAGCACCACAGGAAATGAAGACCAAGAGTTAGCTCTCCTGCAGAGGAGAAGTTTGTTACAGTTACCAGCCTCTGAAATCACCAATGAACAGCAGCTCAGATTAGAGCCGGCATAAATGTTTCACAGAGTTCAAGTAGCAGACACATCTCAACATCAACTGTTCAGAGGAGACTGAAGACCAACAAGAAAAAGGAGAAGAGAAAGCATCGAGGAGGAGATGTGATGGTGTTGGGGTGCTTTTGCTGGTGATGCTGTTGGCGATTTATTCAAAATTCAAAGCATGCTGAACCAGCATGGCTACCACAACATTCTGCAGTGACATGCCATTCTATCTGGTTTGATAATTTGTTTTTCCAACAAGACGCAAAACACACATTCAGTCTATCTAAGGGCTATTTGACTCAAAAAGAAGAGCGATGGAGTGCTCACTCTGATTAAATTGAGATAGTTTGGGATGAGTTGGACCACATGGTGAAGGAAAAGCAGCCATTAAGTGCTCAGCATATATAGGAACTACTTTGAGGCTGTTTAAAAACAGGTGATGACCTCATAAAGGTCATTGAGAGAATGCCACGAGTGTGCAAAGCTATCATTAAAGTAAAAGGTGGCTACTTACTAAAGAATCTAAACTATAAAACATGTTTTTAATTGTTTACACTTTTGACTGGTATTGTATATCCCCATTTGCACATTTTGAATGAGGAATGTAATGGTTGCTGTACCACTACAGTATTAGTTTACGTGAACTAAACTGTGTCAAACCGCTTGTCAAAACTGCGCAGTGGAAAAAAAACAACACTCACATCATCCACTCTCCATAGGTCGTTGCCTAAGCCTTCAGTCTGGCCATAAGTGATTGCATTCTTTAAGAAATCAGTTCCACTGCCATCATCCTGTGACACAGAAAATAACACTAATCAACATTTCAAGAGAAGCGACAGTGCTGTCCTTGGTAAACACTTGTCATTTGATTGAGTCCTGATGAATGCAGTACTTACACTGTCAGTGTCCTGCAAAACTGCAACAAGCAATCGAATGTATTCGGTCGCAGCTTTAAGGGTGTCCACTTTACTGGGTTTCCGGTCTGGTCGCATCAGTGGCACCATGCGCTTCAAGCGGGAGAACATGGTGTTCAAGTTCCTGATCTGCACGTAAGAGAAGTTTCATTAACTATGTTCAACATTAGATGATAAGATTAGATCTGAAGTTATCCATATCCATACGTAAACAAAGCAAAAAGACGTTGGCGAACACCCACATGATGAACATCTGCATTTTATTAGATGTGAAGTGCTTGAAGAAGTGATATTTGTCTTGGCTTCATCCTTCATTGCTGGCAATATAAGCTACAACTGTTTTGCAAAACCAACATCATCATGTAAAGGGAACATACAGGGGGGCGGTGCCCTTTATTGCCATAATTTGATCATGGTGAGTAGATTTCTTTACAGCACATCAACAGGACCCTATAGAGAAACTGGTTCCTCCACAGGTCTTTAGATATTAATCTAAACTCGTCAACCATTTTAAACAGACTAAAACAGTTGAATATCTATAAAAGTCATTACTGTCAATACTATTATTATTAGGCCTGACATTACAAAATTAGACAAATTAAACCTCAAAAATGTAGTGAGCTGGACAGTGTGGAAAATAAATTCTCAAGGCTAAAATGTAAAATATAAAATGTACTACTGCTGTGATGCAGCTAGTTTGTATGGTTGGTGTTGTGTGCAATATAATAACACATTCCTGAAAGGTCTTTATAAGCTTTATAGCGTTTACAGCTAGCTATATTTCAGGATTAACAGGGGAAGGGAACAGCTAAGCTAAGTTTAGTCCCCTCCCGTCAAACGCAACGCTACCAAACCACCAAGCTTACCAAACTATTACCATATTCTTGACTCATACAATGTCATTTCCTGTTGGCACTCACTCTCAGTCGTTCCTTGGCGTTGACCAATTCTCTTTTTTTCACAGTTTCATTGAAGTCTTCGGCTACAAAGTATAAGCCGTCCTTTCCTCGTTTAAACTTTTCAATGTTGCTGTACACGGGCAGCGCAGACTCGCCCGTTAACCGCTTCAAAATATCGCTCATTAATTCCTCCTCTGGCACCTTCATTTTTAGCATGTAACGTGTGTTTAACTGTACAGTCTGCTGCTCGTCATCATTTCTCTCGGTGCTAATGTCACGTCCTGATGTAAATAACGCAGAGGGAAGAGAGGAGCTCCGGGGAACACACACCTGTGTTGCGGGCTTAATTAAGCACCCTGAGGTTGTCCATCAAAGTGAGTTGAATTCACCTCAGAGGCTCTTTACTCTTTAGTCCCTGTGTAATCTAACACAAAAATCCAAAAATATTAATATAGAAAAAAGTAGCATTTTGTGAAGGCATTAGTTATTTTATACTTATTTACCAAAATAAGTTTAAACCTGCTTGGTGGGTATTTTATCTCCAGGTATGAAAGAAGAAAGAAAGGTCAGGAAAGTTGAAGGACACAGTGGAAGAAAATGGATAAAGAAAGAATGAAGACAGGAGTTAGGGAGAAAGAAAAAAAATGAAATAAATTCTGAAAAATATTTCACACAATAAAACATTGTTAGAGCCTGGCTGATGACATTAAGTAACAAGAAATTGTAGTACAGAACAACAACAACAACAATTATAATAATGAGATGCAATTAGCACTTATCAAAACAAGCATTTACAAAGTGTTTTACAAGGCAGGTGCCCAAATATAGATTACAGTGGCAGATACACAGAGGTTTTACACACACTTTTACACACAATTACAGATATAATAAAATCTAATTACAACTTGATGACAGTATCAGATACCAGAGGAAGAATATGTTTAGTCTATGAATTACACAGAGGTTAGAAGAATAACACAACTGTTTGGAACTGGTTCTTAGAAGGAAGGAAACTTATGTCTTGTTGCTTTTACTCCGCATGTGTAGTAGTCTACTGTAGCTGTGAGAATGTTTAGACTGTTGATTCAGTAGTTCAATTTCTTAAATTTAGGGCCATATTATATTTAAATAACTGTGTCTTTACATAAACATTCTGTGTAGACTAAACTTATTCAAAAAATATGACCTCCAATGTCTAAGATCTACTGTCAAATAGATTCAGTGAAGTAAAAAACACTTGCATGTAATGAAGTAGTAGTATAAAATTGCACTACTCAAGAACAAGTGCCTCTAGAGCCAAAGGCCAGTACTCCATGAATGTGAGTTAAATCAACACTTTCATGCCACATTAGGAACAAAAACACACATTAAAGGCTCCACAGAAATGATTAGATTATTATACATAGAAATATATTTTTAATTTTGTCCACTGTACGAGATCACGCCGCGCCTTCTGTGCAGCCAATCAGCGCCATCGATTCAGAATGACGTGAGCAAACTACCAACTCCAGGAAGCTGGAAGTTTCTTGGTTTGTTGGTGCGACCGACGTTTGTAACTCGTTTAAGTGACGAGTTTAGGAAAAGGAACCGAGCGAGGAACGAGAGGAAACATTGTTGTTTGTGTGTTTTATTATTTTAAAAGAGGCTGTCTTTGTAGGTAACGCGAACTTTTACGTTAACTGTAAAGCAGCAGGAGGACAAGCAGGACGTGAAGTCGCCACCATCACTGACTAAAGATGTTAACCTCGACTCATCTGGCTAACTGCTGCCCGGAAGTCCAAGATGACCAAACGCGTAAAGTGAGTACTGCTGTAAAACACTCTATTGGGACAGTTTTGTCGACGTTTGGTCTGTAATGACAGGACACGTGAATGTGTTGCCCTACTTTGTGAAAGTGAAAACCGGGGTCAAACCTGTAGCTCGACTCCTTAGCAGTGGCTAGCATGTATGGACGCACTGCGTAATTTCTCGCGTAGTTTAAATATCCCACCTCAATGAACATAACCTGTGTGCTCAGGTCTGAATGACATGAGGCCATAAGCTCTGTGTGAAATAACATAACAATAAGTGTATGTGTACAGCTTCCTAGTCATATCTCTGCAATAAGGCCCTTTTCACAGGAAATGTGACATGTCACAGTATTGAAACCACAGGTGTAAATAATCATAGTAATAATAGCTGAGTTCCTTCAAGGTGCCATTGTGTATCCTGGCTCACTGTCACACTGACGAGGCTTTACTGGAAAGGCCCTTGCGAACAGATATATTTCTTTATATTGCAACATTACCATACCATTTCTAATAATAGCACGGTAGTACAAGTGCGGTGATGATCAGTGATACTACACTTTCCTGTTTCCTTTCCTTTTTGAAAAATGATTGAATGGACCTCATTTACCCATTTGTCATGTCATTTGCTCCTATTGTTGCGTTCTGTTCCCCCCCCCTGCCATTCCCGTTTAACTATGGATTCCAGGAATTCTTCTTATTATTTCCCTGTTCCACAACTCTACCTTGATCTGTAAAATCTTGATACGCAATCTGTAAAAATGATTGTAGTAAGCACAATGGAATAAAGAGATAGAGAGAAAAAACAGGGCGATATAGTCCAATCCTGGAAACCATTGGCTATTGTCTGACAACGATTTAGCCTCTGGCATTCCGATGTAGACAGCTCTCTTTAAACTGATATCTGCACATCAATGTAGAAAACGTAAAAAAAAAAAAAAAAAAAAAAAGCATAATAAAAAGCTGATTTGTCCTCAAACGATAAGATGCTGGTCCCTTGCCTACATTCTGCATGCATATGCAGATTTCTATTGATAGAGAATAATATAGGCATAGACAGAATGCTGACCTTTGTATGCACAAAATAAAAACAGTATCACAAAATGTTGCATCTGCCCCAGTTCCTTTGGTTAATGTCATAAGGCCCATATTTTGTTTTCTTCCACCCACTCCTTAACCCTAGCTTACTTGCTGTGTCAGACAAAACACATCAGTAGTGGACCAGGCCTCATTTGAATGTCATAACATCATATGGGGAAATCTGTTTTTCACGGTCTCATCCAGTAAAGGGCTTCTCAGCCCTCTTTGTGCCTGTGAGCTGGAACGTCCCGTTCTTTTGTATCTAAGGAATTTGTTCAGTGTTTCCTTGATACATGGTCAGGTCACGGGACCAAGACGATCTAGTAGGACAGCTTTGTGAAATGTGGAAAGTTCATTCTTACAACTTTTCTGTCAAAAGTTCCAAGAGTGCACAATTATTTCATAAGAAATCCTGAGTTACCTAACGTGCTCAGATCGTGAAGTTTTGGTAGCTACTGTGTAATAATAGTCTTTTAATTAAGAGGCAGCAGCAAGTGTGATTGTACTACCACTGATAGCTCTGAAACCTCAAATGAAGTGGACGCACAGCAGACATTTTCACATGACATAGTAATCTCACAGGTATATTAATGATAGCTGCACAATAGCAACTGCTGTGACAAGGCAACATATCTGCTGTGCAGGCTATTAGAGTGAAAAAGGAAACAATGTGGTAAGAACAAGTATTTGCCTGATAGTTTATACCCATTAATCTGTATGGTACGGGAAGCATTCATTTCCTTACAAGTCACTCCAGAGCAGCACTTACCAGTAGTATAAGTGATGTAAATAATTTAAGTATTTAACATGATAGCATTTTTTCCTTTAAAACATATTTCTAATGTAGACCAGGCATTGACATTAACCCAATAAAACTAAACAAACATTACCTGTAATAAAGTGGAATGAGGTACTAACCACATTAACTGAAATGTATTTATTACTTAATGGAGAAGCCTTTGTTTGCACTGACAGACAGACACTTACTGTATGAAGAAACAAACCTCTCACAGTGTTCAAGTGGGATTTTGGATCAGTCTTTAAATCTTGAAGATTCACATTGGTCCGCGGGTGAATCTTGATCCTCAGTTCTGTGTGTTCCACAAATGTTCCAGATATTATGTCCACATGTTATCCAGCAATACAAACAGAGCTGCTTTTGAGGTTGAGAATGTTGTTTTCTGTCATTTTCAGGTGCAGTATGCCTTTAACATGCTGCTGCTGCTATTATTGACAGTATACGAGACTCGGTTGTACTATACACTGCATACACTAAGCAAAATGTTAGGGCCCCTCTAAAGAAAGCTGTCATATAGGTTATAATTTCTCAATGAATAGCTGTCTACTTTTAATGTAGTTTGTTCATTTCAACAATAGTACTATTTTATTCATTCACTCACTCACTTCCATACCCTGAATGAAACGGTTACTCCTCTCCAAAACGGTTTAGGTGGACAAATACCTGCACCATTTTCAGCTGTCTGATCAGACTTTGATGGATGTGTCGCTAAAATTTCGACGAGAGATGGACAAAGGCCTGTGCAGAGACACCAACCCCACAGCTGCTGTCAAGATGCTGCCCACATTTGTGCGCTCCACTCCTGATGGAACAGGTATAACTCCTTTTGATTTCAGAGAATGAGGTGAGGTCAGAGGTCCAGTGTGTGTGAAAGATGAAAGAACAATGAAGCAGCAATTTTCTCAGCAATTCCTATAGAGGCAGATATAGGAACATATATGAAATGAATACATTAAAGTTCACTCTATATATATTGGGATGCCGTTTAGCTCAGTCAGTAGAGCAACCGCCCCAGTCCTTGCCGCGGCAGCCCAGGGTTCAAATCCGACCTGTGGGTCTTTCCCGCATGTCATTCCCCATCTCTCTCTCCCCACATTCCTGTCACTCTTCAAGCTGTCTCTGTCAAATATCTTTAAAAAAAAAGTTCACTCTATATATAACCCCGTTTAAAACTACAATATATACCACACATACGTAACATTACATTGAACAGCTTTGCTAATGCTTTATGAAGAAAGAACTCTGGTTAACATTTGAATTCTTTGTGTGTGATATTGTATATATTTTTATATAAATTTGGTACAAACTGCCTCTAAAATTAATTTTAAAAATCACATAAATATCTAATGGGATAACATTAACACACAATGACATTTCACATCCAAAAGGACAAAGATCACCTTCACTGTCACATCATAATGTTCTGCAAAAACACTTCTGGCCATTCTTCAATGCCAGAACTTGGGAACACAATGGGAAATCGTGACTATATATGATTGTGACACTAATATTGGGCGCCGACCTTGAAACTGTGTTGGTTGCATCTTGTGTGCTGCCAAACTGAAGATGTGTGTATCCACGTTTAGAATTTGTAGCCTCTCAGCAGCAACATGCGTATTTGAAGTATTGTCGGCTTTAACTGTTGCAACTTTTTGTTATTTTCCAAACAAGTGAACGCATACAAGCAATTTCATTTTTCTCTCCATGACCTTGCACTCTGACGGACACACAGCAGAACAAGTACAACAAAGCTTGACATAACGATTTTCTTTAGGGTACTTCATAGTCTCTATAGGAAGCGACATCCACTATCCTTAGACTGTTGACTCAACTCCCATTAATGGGCATGTACAGAATGAATGAAGAAACACAGGTGGGATATCTCACCTAGGACAGACAGATGTACAATAGATGTTACATGTACAGAATGACCAGCATTTCAGTAAACACAGACACTGGAATCAGATGAAGCTCTATCAGTCCTCTGTATTCTGCCCCTTAGTGAAGACACCACGCTCCTCAATATAGTCATAGCAAAAAATACATTTAATACTTCATATTACATTCAGTTTTCACTACATACTGTATTATTGTATTATGAGTCTGGACATACATGGTCGTGAACTGCAACTTTACTGGTTGGTGGAGGCATCCAACAGTGAGGTGCTAATCCCAATTTGTTTTATTTTTGTTCAAAGAGCAAGGTGAATTTCTGGCTCTTGACCTTGGTGGATCCAACTTCAGAGTGCTCCTGGTCAAAGTAATGGCAGGTGGCGAGCGAAAGGTGGAGATGGAAAATCAGATTTATTCTATTCCTGAGCGGATCATGAGAGGCAGCGGGTCTGAGGTAAGTGGCGTTGCACACAGCTAATATGTACTGCACAGAACAAAACACAGCATTGTTGTAGCCTGTCACTTGTGTGTGTGTGTGTCTGTGCACTTCCTCTGCTCAGCTAAGGCTCTTGTTAGAAAGACAATGAGGCGTGAATGTCATGAAAAGTAACTCATCACTTAAACAACAAACAACAAACTATAAACTTGAAACAGACATAAGTGACGGATGCCAGAAGTACCACCTGAGCCAATCCAGCCCTTTCTTTCCCAGCTTTCTTTCTACCTGTAGCTTCATACCAACAACACCCAAAGTGTGTTCCTGTTGATGAACTCCACCACAAATATCCAGCCTCATCACATAGTGCTTAAAAAACAAATCTGCTTCAGTACAAGTACACAGCAGTATGCTGAGCTTGTAACAGTGCCAAGTGCTGGAAATAGATGGAGAGGGAGATATCAACATTTCAATTAGTAATAATTAATAGAGCTCCAATGTGCCTGCAGATGATAGGTAGCCTCAATCCTTTTGATCAACCTTTAAAATTAAAACACAATTACTAGCCAGTTAATTAATTTTTTTTTTGCTTCTCATGAAGTTTCTTGGCTGAACTAAATTAATTAAAGAAAGCAAACAAAAATTAGTTAGGAAGAAAACTAATTTTTCAACTCTTTGTTAATAAAAATTATATTTTCTCTCTCTCTTGTAGTTTTTTGACCACATAGTTGATTGTCTGGCTGATTTCATGGAGAAGTTGGGCATTAAGGATAAGAAGCTTCCTCTGGGTTTCACCTTCTCTTTTCCCTGCCAACAGACCAAGTTGGATGAGGTGAGTTGCCGCAAGTAATATTTGAAACCGTAAGTGAAACGCCTTGTCTGTGAAAACATTTGTGAAGTTTGTCACCGTAGCATACAGTGACGTTTAGTGCAGCTTGTTTGTTTTAGCCTTGTTTAAAAGAATAGAGATGGTTACAGATTTGTTTGCAAAAAGGGGGAGAATTCACCAACCACAATCACTGTTTGAGCCATCAAATCCACCAGAGACTTGCTTCTCTCGCTAGTGACACCAAAAATACTAGTTGCTTAAAGAAAGTAATTAATTAATATTTTATTTATGTTGTGTCAAAGATGTTATGCAGCCACCCACCAGCCAGGCTTCAGTCCTGGCAGGTGGCAACAGTTAATCCAGCAAGTGGTGGAGAAACATATAATAAAAATTTGAAAGGCATCATGTATGAAGTTACCCCACAACAGTCAGGCAGACAGGAGAGTGATCTCTCGCTTCATCTAATAACATGAACATGTCTTCATTTTCTTCAACATCAATCACAGCATTGTCCAGCAGAAAGATCTTTTCCACATTAGTAGTATCATAACGTGCATATAACAGGATATACTGGGTATGTAACTTAGATGTGTGTGTGTGTGTGTGTGTGTGTGTGTGTGTGTGTGCGCGGTTAATAAAATCACAGCCTTTAATTTTGCTCAGTTGTCTGAGCGTTTTCTTCCTTTTAGACTAGTTGGCCAGTCCACATTTAGACTTGCTTTTGATTGATCGTCAGGATCATTCACTTGCATCCACCATCACTTTTCTGCTGTGCTCTCGCTGACTCTCACACCACTCTCAACCACGCACTGACTGCGGGGCTCCTTTAAGGAGCTAAAGTACTCTTATAACCATACCTTTCATGTAGATGTCCTTTGTAGAATAAGGATAGGGAGCTATCCAACCGTGGGGGTGTTATTGTACTCGCACAGTGTGTGAGTGAAAATTGTTAGTAGCCCATAATCTTAGCACTCTGCTGCAGAATGACTCATTTAATATAAAGCTGAAAAGAGTCGACTTTTGAACCTTTATGGCCGTGATGTACATTGTCACTTGAGTTTGTACTCCAATTCAGGGACATTCACATTTTAGACACTTGTATTTCTTTCAAATTTGTTGACTTGCACATCACATTGTTAATTGGTGAGTAACTACTTTGAACAGTGTTTTGTTGATTCATGACACCATATGACAAGGCTGAAATGAAACAGGCAGATAATCTTGTTTCTGTTCTGTGTCTGTCTTTTCCTAATCGCAGAGTGTTTTGTTGTCTTGGACCAAAGGCTTCAGGGCAAGTGGAGTAGAGGGAAAGGATGTGGTCAGCCTTCTGAGAAAATCAATCAAAAAACGAGGGGTAAGTGTAAAAACGTATTATTTAAGGTCATTATATACATTATGTATTACTAAACATGTCTGCAAATGTACAAAGACATTGAAATCTGTTTTGTTTACTCTATGAAGTGCAATAATGCAAAGAAATGTAACAACACAACCTAAAAAACAATAGTAGCAACCCTGAAGAATCCAGAGGGTTCATTAGTTAGTCCTTTGAATTAACACAAACATTTAACTTCTAAAATCACAAAAAAGTAATCTTGTAATATATTTTGTCATATAAGAGCATTTCGATGTAAACCATTAACTTTTCAAACATGCGTTACCATAACAAAACAATACAATAAGTGAGCGTAACCTTAATTAGTACCATTGGAAACAAATGTGTTTACCTTCTATTTCATGTAAAGATGGCTGCTGTAAAAAAGCTCTATTATTCACTCTAACAGAAAATAGGTAAATAAAATTGCTCCTATTTATCACAGTTAGTTTGATGTTCGGTCCCAAATTTATTTATTTATTTATTGCTTTGACTTCAGTTCAACTGTTATCCAGTTTATTATCAGCTGTTTGATCAGCCATCGGATTTTTCCTGCTCCAAACTGTTGTCATGATATTGGCCTAACTGTTGATCGACCTCCAATAAACCTCAGTGAAACTATGTCATGCTAAAGTACGTTACCAGTCCCTAAAGGAAAAAAGTTGCATTGGTCTGCTGTGTTGATAGCGGGCGATCCCGCAAGCAAGGCTGGAAAGAGTTTTAGTTCCGCAAAGATTTGCTGTGTGGTGTCTGCTTGTGCAGGCACATTGGAAGTGATCGGTTACTCCTATTGTCGTGGTTGCAGAGTAAACAGCCTGGTGTTAACTCATTAAGCTCTTCATGCTTCAGGAGCCAAGAGGGAGACTGCACCCCAAATAACAAAACACTCAATGCAGAGTGACTCAATGAACAATGAGAGACATTCTGCAGATAGAAATGAATGAAAGAGCAGGGGGGGGTTAATTAAAGGGTGATAATTAAAATAGTTATAATAATAATAATAATAATAATAATAATAATTCTAATTGGAATCAGTTTTCTTTTAATCAAGCATCTTAAGATATGAGTGGAAAGTCTTGTTCATTGTATTCATTCAGTATTTTAATATTCAGGTAACAATTTAGCACCTTGACCATACACAGTGCAGCCATATACTGGTTTTTGACCTAGTCTTGTTTAGTAAGCTGTTGTTGTGGATATACTCTGAAAAACAAAAGGGTGCAAAGGCAGACCACCAGCCTGACTTCTGAATCCGAGAGCATCTATCACGCTGTTTGCTCTGGGACTGACTATCATCAGGTAGGTTAAGATCAGCATTCCACAGCTATGTACTACAGAAAGGGCTCCAAGTAGGAAACAAGGAAACACTCTACATTCTGAACAAAGCCAGGCTGTTTCAAATACTGTATATTAAATCAATATTTCGCCACTGTCCAGCAAGTTGTATGAATGATGGGTTCTATGCCTATTACCACACTCCTAAAATGTTGTAACGTTTAGAACTGAATGAAATCTCATTGCAGGACTTCGATATTGACATTGTGTCTATGATAAATGACACGGTGGGAACCATGATGACCTGTGGCTACGATGATCAGCACTGTGAAATTGGCCTCATCGTGGGTAAGTCCAGTCTATTGATCGGTGCAGGTCAATGTTTGCTCACATTTCAGTCCGCAGAGTGTTCGGATACTGATACTGGAATCTAATATAAAAACAAATGAGCAGCTGTTGATGGGGCAAAGACAAAAGCAGATGTTCATGCACAGTAATGTTGGGTTGAGATCTGGTGACTGTGAAGGCTATAGAACATGATTCACATAATTCTCCTACTCATTGAACCATTTAATGAGTTCACATAGCAGAATTATACATACATAGCATTTTTTATGTTTCTCTGAGTTATTAAGACTTTCCTTTTAATTTGTCACCCGTCAGTATATGTGCTGCAAACTACAGCTCCTACAGTCAACATGATAGGGTGTGTAATCTGCACAAATATGAAATTAATAAAAATTCTATGCTGTGCTGTGCAACATAGACTAAATTAACAGTAGGTAGGCAATACTATAGAACAAAATTCACAGGATAAATGTTTTATTAATGAAACAAAGCAGAACTGTTAACATGCAAACAAAAGAGATTCTGCTTCCTGAATGAAGAATGATGGCTGCTGGATTCATTTGATTCAAATATGACTGCTGGCCCCGGCAGTAACATTTTCTGTCATTCTTGGTCTTTTCTGGATGAGAACTGCACTGTAATCAATATTCCTTCCCTCAAGGAACGGGCACCAATGCCTGTTATATGGAGCAGATGAGAAACCTTGAGTTGCTAGACGGTGACGAGGGGAGGATGTGTGTCAACACAGAGTGGGGCGCTTTTGGAGACGACGGTGCCCTGGAGCACCTTCGCACTGACATTGACCGGGAAATAGACGCAGGCTCTCTAAACCCTGGCAAGCAGCTGTGAGTGTCTGTGAGCTTATCTGACTTGGTACTACATTAGACCTCTGTGGCATCACTTAACTGCATAGAGTTATGCTAAATGATATTGTTTATGTCACTTTATCATAATTTGGTTGAACCCTCCCTGATGTCTGACCTACTCTGATCTACTAATTCAGTATAATATACTGTTTCCACAGCATTATCCCCATAAGGACGACAACATTGATTGACAACATTGTCATGCTATACTCAATCCATGTAACAGAGGGATGATGTTCACACTTTCAAATTCCAATGTTAAGCTGCTGTCAGTGAAACTCAGCAACTTTGTTTACTCATGTTTTACATCAAGCATCCTTCCAGAAACTCAAACACTTGATACCCTTTAACACCAAAAACCAATTGGTTCAGTATTCTCCTGTGGCGAGGAGCTCAAATTTAACTTGGAGGAATATGCTTTTATTATGCAAGTCAGAGATTCACCGAATATTGATGGTTTTTGGCTAGAATCTTCAGTGACAGAAGATTATTTAGAAGTAAAGTAATTTAGACACATAGTTTGCAGAGTTTACATGTCAAAAGTTCAATGTCTGCTATGGTTTCAGTTAGCAGTTGCATTTGTGTTTGTATGTGTAGGTGCAGTATTTTGGCAGATCAGGTCAGGTCAGACTCTTAGTAAAAATTGATATTGATTGATATTTTTTTTTTTTTCTTGTTGACATGTAGGTTTGAGAAGATGATCAGCGGCATGTACATGGGGGAACTTGTGCGTCTCATCCTTGTGAGAATGACCAGAGAGCAGCTGCTGTTCCAGGGCAAAGCTACACCAGAGCTCCTCACCACAGGAAGCTTCAACACGAGCTACATCTATACCATTGATAACGACAAGTTAGTTTGTGCATGACAGTTTGTGCATGCATGTTTGAGAAACTCAGAGGCAGTGATGGAACAGTGCTATTGTAAGCAGCAGGGAAATAGTGCCCCCTCTCAGAACTGAAGCATCTGGATTATTTAAGTTTGACCTTGCATCGTGTGTTACATCATGACCTAGATGAATTAGAGGATTCTGCGGACAGTATCAGCATGTGTTAATCAAGCTGATCACTGACTAACCTACGCACATCACAACCTATTAATGCTTTCTGTCCTTTCCATCTTTTATGCAAGGGCAAAAAAGGGCCAAAAATATATGTTAGAATTTAAGTTTTATTATCTTACTAGATAGTTTGAATGAGCAGAAATCAAAATGGGGCTCAGAAATTAATATTTATACACTTAACTGTTTGCTTCTCTTTAACCCATTCACTAACCAGTGAATGTGACTTGTATTCTTCTTTACCTGTAGAGAAGAGGAAGGTCTGGCGAGTGCTGATAAGGTGCTCCGGGACCTGAATCTGGACCCATCTCTTGAGGACTGTATAGCCACTCAGAGGGTGTGTCAGATAGTATCTACACGGGCCGCACACTTGTGTGCCGCCACTCTAGTGGCAGTGCTTCGGCAGATCCGGGATAACAAGGCAGCTGAGAAGCTGCGTACCACCATCGGAGTGGACGGCTCTGTTTACAAGAATCATCAAGAGTACGTATTTTTCCCGAACACAATCACATCTGTGTCGGTGTATCTCATAAACACCTGAGCATATCAGCTGTATGCTGAATAGAACACAGATAATAGCAGTGATAGGTGGTATTTATTGTTGGCTAAAATCAACACAGTTTGTCTTAATACTTAGGTTAGTATCATAGATCATGTTAGCTGAAATCAGTGGATGTTAGTTGGTGTTGCACACTAGCACAGTGTTGGTGCTGTGAGTGTAAGAAAAGGCACTCAGCGTGTGTCACATCCCTTGCATTTTCCTGATAAGAACATCCCAAATCCTTTACATAGAAATAAGCTCAACAGCTGTTTAATTTTCACACATTAATTCGTGCTATGCACACACCACTTTAACTGGTGGTTAACTTTAATGACATCTACTCATTGACACTGTAGGTAGCTTACATGGCATTCGTCATCATTTTTACACCTCTAAACTTTAATGAGCTTGTCTGCAAAAATAAGAAAACACACACTGAACACAATGTATCTCCTTTTCTTAGGTTTTCCAGGAGGCTCCACAAGATGGTCAGGCGACTTGTGCCAGATTGTGATGTGCGTTTTTTGCAGTCACAGTGTGGCAGTGGAAAAGGTGCAGCCATGGTAACAGCAGTAGCCTACCGTGTTGCCGCTCAACATGCTGAGCGTCAGCAGATCCTCAACACCCTGCGTCTGAGCCGTGAACAGCTGCTGGACGTTAAGGAGCGAATGAGTGAGGAGATGGTGCGAGGCTTGTCAAAGCAAACCCATGAGCAGTCGAGTGTCAAGATGCTTCCCACCTATGTCAGATCCACACCAGACGGAACAGGTAGCTTTGAGAGAAATAAACGTACCCTCCACTTGACTGAGCTTAGTTTTCTCTTTTCTATCATGATTTTATGTCAGTTTTCAGGATTCTTTATTGTTCTCATCAGAGCACGGCGACTTCTTGGCTTTGGACCTCGGGGGCTCCAGCTTTCGGGTGCTGTTGGTACAAGTACAAAGCGGAAAGAGACGTAATGTTGACATGCACCACAAGATCTATAGTATCCCACAAGAGACCATGCAAGGCACAGGAGAAGAGGTAAAACATTGCTGGGAGTTGAAGTACTTAAGCATCTCACATGAGTGATAACAGCAACTGAAGCAATGACAATGAGGCATCTCTGCCATGTTTGTGAAGTTGAATCATCTCTTTCAATGAAACTGATCCTCTGGTGTCATAAATTGTGCAAATCTGACATTAACTCATCCATGCCTCAGTGAATGATGACAAGCACATTGTATTTAAAAACTAAAACCTTTTATTTAATTTTTCATCCTACATGTGAAGTGTTTTGTCTGATGTAATCCATAAGAGTGTAACACAGTTGAACTTGTATAATGAGATGCTTTGCTCCACACACTACACAAGAGAGACAAACACAGTCGGTAGTCACTTACTGGGTAGAAACATGCTTTTCTCTCCACGCGCAACAAGTAAAACAGCTAAATACTGTTTATTTCTGTAGACCTGATAGAGATGGTACATTGTTTGTAGCCTCCTGTTGTTTCTCTGGATTTTTTTTTTTTTTCATTTTCTGTCTCATATTCCAGCTTTTTGACCACATCGTGTACTGCATCGCTGACTTTCTGGAATACATGGGAATGAAAGGAACATCTTTACCTCTAGGATTTACTTTCTCCTTCCCCTGTCATCAAAGCAAACTGGATGAGGTAAAGTTTGACAAAACAAGCTGTCATACAGATGATGATATATTGAATAAGCTGTATTTTTGTACATTTACTTTAAGTTCAGGCGTGAAAGCTGTTAAAGGGATAGTTTAGATATTTAGAAGTGGGGTTGTATGAGGTCCCACCACAGAAGCAGAGGTTTAGACTGCTGTGGACAGGGTCAGCAAAAAAAAAAAAAGAGAAACTTATTTTAGCCACATAAAAAAAGGCCCACCTCAAAAAAAATCAATATCCATGTAAGTATTTGCTATATTAGGAATATTTTCACTGTTTTACGCCAATATGCCATAGGCTGCAAACCTGCAACTTTCTGACCCAAACAGTTGATCAACAGCATAATACAGTGCTTAGCGCAGTTAGACTTATGCATACAGTAGGAATGCACTACACATTCATTCTTTCTCCCCCTCTCTGGACTAGTTAATGGGTTGAATTTGTATTGCAATAAAGTAGAGCCTGTGGCTTTTATCAGGATAATCTATGGTTGGCCTAAATGTGCCTTCTATGTGCATCACTTCAAGCAGTAAATTCTTCAGTGCTATATTGAAAAAAATGACTTCTCCTGCTCATGGAGCCACACTGTGAGTGCAGTTAATACATCTATCAGGATGCATTGCACACAGGCCCACAGCCACTGAGCAAAGATAACTGCTCAAAGTACAGTTCTACATCATTATATGTGTCAAGTGACAGCTATGGTGCAAGTAGAAAGTGCTATTTATCGGTCAATATAGCACGCACTGAGAAATGTATTGCTTTAGTGGACTTGATTAACTCGATTAACTACATTTACCATCAACTTTCCCTTTTAAGAAAATACATGCATTTCTAAAAGAAATGCTGCATGTGTAAGTGTTGGAAAATGAGCTAAAATGTATGAGATATATGTATTAGGTAGAGAAGCCAGTCAGGACTGTACTTCAGCCAGGCTAAATCTTGCATGTTCAATTTTTATAATGACATTAATAACCTGAAAAACAAAAACTGACTGACAATCAAGTTCCTAGCAGCTGGAAGTTGGAACAATCAGAGAAAAATATGGGGAGTATCATTCAGCTGATGATGGCTGTGAATTATGATTCAGCCATGTGTTCATGCAGAAACATTTTGTGGTACATTGTGTATGTGTAACTGAGTGACAGCAGTATTGTTTTTCCAGCTGGAAAGCATAAAGCAAAAATAACCAAGAGGAGAACAGATGTCAAGTATAGAAAGGAAATGCACTTGTTAGCCATCTGCATTAAAGGCCATTTTCCTCCATCAACCACCTGTGTGGTCCAATTATATATTATATATTATATAGCAAAAGAGAAATAAAAGTAAAAGAAGTGAAAAGTACAAGATGTTCCTTGCTGTTGATCAAGGTTGATCAGAAACAGAGACATCAGAAAATCTCAATAAACAGTGGCAACAATTTCTGCTATGCTGTAGTTTGATTGTGGCCAACAGCACTTTTGATTTAGACTTTTAATTTGGCAGTTTACCTTTATTCTTAATGTATTAATACAATACAACAAAAGTAACTCACAGGATCTATTGCAGTGTGTATAGTCAGCTGCTGCTGTTCTTTCTTCACACACTCACACACTGCTGTTATTTGTCCAGGGAATTCTTCTGAGGTGGACAAAGGGTTTCAAAGCCAGCGGCTGTGTGGGACAAGATGTAATTACGTTACTTAAAGATGCTGTCCGCCGCAGACAGGTCAGTACACACATCACAGACACATTTGTCATTTTATCGAGTGTGCACACCAGTGGCTTACAAACAACACTATGTTCCCAGTTATTCTTTCTTCTTCTTTTTTTTTTTATTTCCAAGTTTGCAGACTGCTGCAGACAGCAAAATATAATCTTTACATCTATGATTGCAGCAGTATACTGTTGTATGACATTTGAAGGTTATTGCAGCATGTACATTTGCTTTACTGCAGTACTGAATTCTACTGTATTAGTGGTATTTAAAAAATATAGGACTTAACATTTTGTGAAATTATATTTTAACAAATCCTTCCCTTTTCATTTCTTTATGCGTCATTTTTACTGCTGCTGATAATAATGATAACAATAATAGTGTAATACTATTATAATGCGACAGTGATATTTTATGACCCGGTCATCATGCTGTAAAAATTTCACACTCTTGCAAATCCCTTGATACGGACTGAGAGTTGGAAAATAATTTGTTGTCACTTCTTCCAGGACTTTGACTTGAACTTTGTAGCGGTGGTCAATGACACAGTGGGAACCATGATGACCTGCGGCTATGAGGATCCCAAGTGTGAGGTGGGACTCATCGTAGGTATGTCTACACCCTACCCTTTTCTCTTAGTGGATATGTCTCTAACTTTGGAATTATTATATATATTATATATATTTTCCCTCCATGAATGTACTTGTAACACCTTTTACACCTCTTGTTAACTCAGGCACGGGAACCAATGCCTGCTACATGGAGGAAATGCAGAACATCGAACTGGTGGAGGGTGATGGAGGTCGTATGTGTGTCAACATGGAGTGGGGAGCATTTGGTGACAATGGCGAACTTGATGACTTCTGCACCGAGTTTGATCACACTGTTGATGATTGCTCTAACAACCCTGGCAAACAGAGGTACTGGATGGGTAAAACACAATATTCTAATATTATAATATTCTGTGTAATTCAGGTCAAACAGCATTATGTATGTCCTTAAAGGCGCAGATCACTACAGTGTAGTAACAAATTCAGTATAAACCAGTAAGGGAAAGGCCATCAAGGACCGACAGCCACAGAGAGAAACTCTTCACATCATTTTTTTTAACAAACTGTGCAGCAAATAAAAAGATTGTACTTCACAGGAGCTCTTCATTCCGCACTGTGACATTTGTTTGAGTAGCTCAAGACTCATAGACAGCCTCAAAGCTGTTGTCTCACACCAACTGTGCTAGAGTCAGTGGCACTATTTAGTCAAAGACCTTTTTGTTTTTGCTCATCGTCTTTTATCCTTTCCTCAAATCTCAACCGACGTGAACAGCATTAGTTCTTGGTGACATGGTGATTGATACAATAAGATATTGTATTATGCTCAATGAGCCACCCAGATTAGATCCATGGAAATATGGAAATATATTCAAGCGTGAGAACAGGGACACTGTAGAGGTTACAGAGATACAGCAGTGCATTTTCAAAGCACAACATATATACCAATACATGTGTAGTGCTCCAATCCAATTAGGTCTCCAACATATTTGTCAAACCTTTGAAGATCATGTATTTTAATTTCAGTCCCCTCTTGACATCAGTAATAGTATATTGCCCCTGTCCATGCAATTCCGTCCATGAACCTATGACCACTTCATCGCCTGCAATGTACTGCCTTGGAGCCAGGACATTAAGTCAAAAAACGGCGGTCAGTTTTGCATGGCATGAAACCAAAAAAGTTTGTTTATCACAGGGCACATGTGCAGAGATTACTTAATGTAGTATAATTAGGATCACTGGCCCCCATGAATCAATATTTCTCCGTCAGTCTGTTCCATTCTTTTGAACGCGATATGCTTTTAGGGAAATTCTTCAAATTTGGCAGAAATATCCACTTCAACTCAAAGATAAACTGACTTTGGTGGTCAAAGGTCTCTCACTCCACCAGTTTAACTTGCAGAGGAGTTGGCTGTTCCACTGGTGAACTATGTACTAATATCCCTACGTTACCTCCCACTATTGGCCACTTGTGGGCAGATTAATCATGCTTTCAATCCAAACACAGTTGGCTGTGCATCATTCATTGCATCAAAAACATCCTATAGATTTAACTGCACATGTAAGTAAGTGTAAATGTAATGTAAGTTCATCATTTCACACAGAAAACATACTGAGAAGGATGTCTGTATTTTAAGGAAAGTCATTACGCCATAGCAGAGAGCATTTCATCTTCATTTTGTATAACAAAAAAAGAAGAAAGTCTGTTTTTTCATCATCTGAGACCAGATGTGGTCATTTACAAGACAAAAGTGGCGAACTACCAGTGTGCCAGTGTTGCTTTAGCCCAAGCTGAAATGTCTTTGGAAGACAACTCTGTTATGACTTTAGACACCTGTCAACTGTAGACTGTCACTGCTATTAAGACAGCTGTCATTTGGACATTGATGAATGTCTATTCAATCATCATTACACATATTACACATCATGATTCAATGATGTCTTGTTGAATGTGACATCATCAAATAAGTTCTAATTTATAAAACCGTGATAGAAAATTAAAGGGAAAGTCATTAAATCATTCATAATTTTATATACACTGTGTTCCAAATTATTATACATATACTGTTTTTGTTTTGTTTTTTCCTCAATAATCTATATAATTGGCAGTCAATAGGATTTTTTATTATTCAATAATCATATCGTAATCTGGATTTTATTAAACAAAATTACCAATGATGACTAATGATGATTTTTTGCAAAATAACTCAAAATGCAGTGTTCCAAATTATTATGCAAAACAGAGCTTTAAAACACTCATTAGTTTCTAAAGGATTGAAAACAGAAATCAGTTGTATTTTTTGCATTAGGGGGTAATTTTTTTCAAATCAAAGTTATTTCAATCATAAACAAACAATTTACAGATGGAGTTACATATTAACATAGGAGCCCTTCTTTGATATGACCTTAACAACTCTCATCCATTGAATTTGTAAGTCCATGTACAGTTTCTGCCTGTATTTCCTCTGAGGATGCCAGAATCACCTCCCAGAGCTGCTGTTTTGAGGTAAACTGCCGCCCATCCTCATAGAGCTTCATTTAAGGATGCTCCACAGGTTCTCAACAGGGTTGATGTGAGGGGATGATGGTGGCCACATCATGATTTTTTCTTCCTTTATGCCCAAAGCAGCCAAGGCCTCAATGGTATTTTTTGCAGCATGGGATGGTGCTTTGTCTTCTATGAAAATTATTTCATTCCAGAAGGCAAAGTTCTTCTTTTTATACCATGGCAGGAAACGGGCAGTTAGGAACTCCAAATATTTTGTAGAGGTCATTTTGACACCTTCCGGCAACTTAAAGGGGCCTACCAACTCATCTCCTATGATTCCAGCCCAAAACATCACTCCACCTCCTTGCTGACGTTGCAGCCTTGTTGGGACATGGTGGCCATCTACCAACCATCCAGAACTCCATCCATTGGACCATCCAGTGTAGCACGGCATTGATCAGTGAATAAAACTGTTGAAAATTAGTCATCATGTGTTTCTGAGCCCACTGCAGTCGTTTTTCCTCGTGGGAATTGTTTAAGGGTGGCCGAAATACAAATACCTGTTTGCTACTCATCAGTGGCTTTTTCACAGCTGCTCTCTTAATACGATAAATTTGCCTTACAGAAACTTTCCTTAACACACATTAATCTGAACTAATGCGTCCGCACTCTGAATCAGACATAAACCTTCTCACAGTACGATGATCTCTCAATTTTTTGTGAAATATCCAGTGTTTTCATACCTTTTGCAAGATACTGCACTATTTCATGCTTTTCATCTGCAGGAAGATCTTTCTTTTTTCCCATATTGCATGAAATCTGTGACTTGCTTAATAATGTGGTACAACCTCCTTAAGTAGTTTCCTGTTAATGAGGCTCACTTGGCCAACAAATTACCAAACCTATCCGAGATTGATGTCAGTGTCATCTAAACAGACAGGGGAAGACGCACAATTGAAAACTTTCATTGAAAAACTAAAAATCAAATGTTTGTTTAACTGAAATTGTATTTGCATAATAATGATGTGAACTTTTCTTTGGAGAAATCGTTTGGTGCTCTTGTCTTGTTAATGATCACGTCAGGGTTAAAAAATAAATAAATCGCCTCCTGATAATTTACACCAGTTAACCTGTAACAAGTTAAAACTCTTGTGCTTTTTGATGTGGATTTTTTGAATACTGTTTTTTGTCTTTTTTATTTATTTATTTTTCATTTTAGCATAATTTTAATTTCAAATGTATGACAGTACAATCAAATAAATGTTTATTCGTGTATGCCGAAACTTTCATTTTGTGTCTTTTCCTCCGAGGTATGAGAAGATGATCAGTGGCATGTACCTGGGGGAGGTGGTGAGGAATGTGCTGTTAGATTTCACTGCTAAGGGCCTGCTGTTCAGAGGCAAACTGTCCGAGCGACTCAAGACCCGAGGCATCTTCGAGACAAAGTTCCTGTCACAGATTGAAAGGTTAGTGTTGCACATTGTTCTCGTCTGTAGTGTCTCTCCTCAGCTCACCCCTGTTCACCTTGGAAACCGCATGACCACACAAGATATGTTTATTACACAAAGGAAGAGTACTGAAGCGCAGAGAGCAAAGAGAAGTGAAGGGAGTGTGAGCAACACTAAGGCTACATGAAATTACGTCCATGTGTGCTCTGATATTTATATCAGTGCATACTTAGACTAAAGTAGGCCTTAAAGAGACTTGAGTATTTGCTTAGTTCAGTATACGGTTAGAAAAAGGTCCATTGTGTCAGTTATAGTGGGCTCTATTTACAGAATATGGCAGAAATAAAATATAATATGTATCATTATGTTTTCATTAGTGTATAATCATCTGGTTTTTGTAAGACATTTTTTTATAAGACATTAAATCACATAAGATATTAAAGGCAGGTACCACGTTTCCTAAATCTATCAGAGAAGCACAGCAGCCTGCTCGTGTACAGATGTGTCAGTATGTGGTGCTTTAGGGTGATGGTGAGGTGTTAACGGTTTACATACAGCCTGTGAGGTCATGCTAAAACAATTTTCATTTCCACAAAGGTTTCTAAATTACTCTATCAAATGGGACATTTGTCTTACGTGTGCTGAACTGAGTAGATTATTTGATAGCTTTAGGTGTTTCAGAAAACAGTACATACTACTGCATTAGGAGCTATAGCTTAAAGACCAGTCAATACTTAGATAATATAGAAAATAAAGGCCTCGGGGGGGTTGTCCCTCATCGAATGATCTGGCTTCATTAAGCTGGTTCATAACTGCTGCTTTACCACACCTGTTAAAGTATAAGTGCATTAACATGATAACAAAGTCCACGGTCCACAATCTCAGGTCTTAACTGTTCAGGAGGAGAGCATTTATTATTAGACAGAGATTAGATACAACTGTTAATCACCATGGTAAAAGAAGGTGAATACAGATGCAATACAGTACAAGTAATTACTGAGCTGACAGATGTAAATGACATGAACAAAGTGCTGTGTACACTTAATTGGCCTTCCTGTGTTTCACAGGTTTTGTCAATAAGCTTCAAAACAATTTCCTATCAGAAAAAAACAAATAACCTCATGGTCCTCCATGATAAAAGACAAATCAGTGAACTAATGGGCTGATACCACACAGTGTTGAATACAGCATAAAACACTCGGCCGGATGAAGTACAGTTTAGCAGTTTTAGTCTACAAAACAGCATAACGGCGTTTATCCTACAGAAATATGACCCTCATCATTTTAATGATTAAACCGGTCTGTCACCAGCCCTGTATGTTAGCTATCTCTGACAGTAGCGCATCTTGTCCATGTGTGTAACCCTCTGTCATTCTCTTTGATCCCAAAGTGACCGTCTGGCCATGCGACAGGTCCGCTCAATCCTGCAGCACCTGGGCCTCACCAACTCCACGTGCGATGACAGCGTACTGGTAAAGGAGGTCTGTAGTGTGGTCTCCCGTCGTGCAGCTCAGCTCTGTGGTGCCGGTTTAGCTGCTGTGGTCGACAGGATACGACAGAACCGCAACCTTAATCATATATCCATCACCGTGGGAGTGGATGGCACCCTTTATAAGACGCACCCTCAGTAAGGAGCAATCATATCCTAACACAAATGCTTTTCCTGTTTTTAAGTATTAAGCTTTCCCTTATTCTGTCATATATATTTTACAATGTTGGATTTCATGTTAAATGTGGCCAATGTTTCAGATAATGAAGTAAATGTATGTCAAATAATCCATATTTTCCAGTTTTCCCTCCGTACTAGACGTGTAACATTCCTCCTGTGAGCTGACCTCCCAGTCGGGCCAGAGTCAGCTAATAGGATGGCTAGCTGCACGGCTGACTAAGCTGCCTTGCTAATGGCTGTTACATTTAGCAGTAGTTAGCGGCTAAAGAACCGGAAACCAAAATTAGTGAATGAAGTTATGAAAGTTGTGTGGCCCAGCCCTCAGAAACACTCCAAGAGCATCTTATCTGCCAGCATCAGGCGGGCTTCTTGAAGTCAGTCTGGGTCCCCTTTAAACTCTCTCTCTCTCTCTCGCTCGCTCTCTCTCTCTTCCTATAGTTTCTCCAGCATCATGCAAGAGACATTGCAGGATTTGGCACCGCAGTGTCAGGTGACTTTCCAAAAGTCAGAGGATGGAAGCGGTAAGGGTGCAGCACTGATCACAGCCGTGGCCTGCAGGATCAAGAGCGAAGGGCAGCACTGAATCATCCAAACTGTGGTGGACAGGTAGAACCAAAACCACTACGAGTGGTATCCTGGACCTGTTCACCAAAGTAAAGTCACATGCACCGTGACCTGAGTGTAGAGCTTTAGTACAGAAGTGTTTCAGTTCTATTTTGTGTTTCGTGTGTGTGTGTGTGTGTGTGTGTGTGTCTTACATTCACACATGCACATGTGTGAATGTACGTTTTGTTTTTTTGCGTTGAATAGACGTTCATTCATGGTGTGAGCTGACATTGTGGAGGACGGTGGTAGATTAGGATTTGCACCTTTTTGTGAAATAAGACTGTTACAATCTCCAGCTTTCCTCCCAGCTCACTATTCATGTTTTTGTGAAGACACCTGTGATCCGTGTTGATGTGTATTGGTATAGCACCGTATAAGATCAGACTTCACAAAGTGCCTCTCAATCCAAGACAAACCAAAAGAAAGACATAAAACAAAGGGAGCCGGGAAACTGTGGGTACACCAAAACCAGAAAGAATACCTTTAGCCTAAAAATTTACAGTTCATATCCATTTTAATGTTCAAACACAATGTTTGAATTGAAATACTTTTATACAACTTTTAGTTTTACCTTCACTTCAAATTTTTGTCTTCGTTTTAGTATAAAACATTAAAAAAATATCTTAAAAAATACATTTGTTATACTCCTCATCTCTTCATTATAAGTAAATCATCAATCAGAAAAAAGACTAGCTAGATGACGGGATGTCATGTACTGCTACCAGTCTAATAACCATGTGCCTAGCCTAGCATTGCCTTCCTGTCATGCTGTGTTATAATGACTGTAGTTTGTACAAGATGTATCAACATGAATCATTCAATTCATTGGGGGTAGATTCAGAGAGTTTGAAAAAAACACTGATGCTTAATTTTAAGGGAGGGAGTTCATCAAAGCACAGCGGTCAGAAGGAAGGGGAAAGGAACAGTAACACTCCTGGGGCTGGAAGGTTGAAGGAATGCACGCAGTAAAAGGAGGCTTTGATTATAGTCTCTTAGTTTTTATTTATTTTTTCTCTATTTTTAATTTCACTTGGATGTTATGTTGCACAAGTTACAGCTACAGGTCTGTAGCTTCTGTTCTGATCAGAGGGAAGTTGTGAAAATCTGTTGTTTTGCCTGAAATAATTTAATATGAAATATATATACACATAATGTTATAACTATAAACACCAACATCCAGTTGTACAGGCACTACAATCAATCCTTGTTTATGGGACACATGATTACAAAGAAATATCACCTAATTGTATCCAATGGCAAAATGTTTTTACCACAGTGATTACACCATGTTTGATTAGCTTTACATAAACCTTCCCGTGCTCTAAGATTTTTAAAATGTATCATACATTTGTAGCAAAAGAGTTGTTCAGCCAACAGTAGATCAGCTGTTTTTTCCTTCAGATATGAGCTAATAACAGCTTCTTCCCTCTGTCTAAGGATGATTATTAGTATCCTGCAGTGTTGCTCTCATCAACAATGTCATTAAACAAGGACTGTCACCATAACATTGGCCTTTTTTTCTTGCCACATCAGCTTCAATATAGTGTATTGCTCTGCCATTCTACCACCCACAACTCCACTGTAGAACAGGATCAGCTCATATTAAACGTAATATATTTTAGTAGCAGGCACTGTCAGTAGTACATCAAACAAAGCCAAGACTTAACTTTAACCAGACCAGTGAATAATGATTAAAAAAACATATTCTGTTTGTTTGAGAGAGTTTCATTTCATCATCTTGAGATAACACGATAGAGTAAAATGTGAAATGAATATGAGGCATAATATGTTTCAGATTACAGTCTATTATTTTGTACTGGTGTGTATTTAATGAGCATTCCATTTGATGTTTATGATTTAAAGAGTTTGAGGAAACAAAGAGGACCCTTCATTGACTTACCTGGAGGGGGATGTTAAATAAACCACAGTGGTCAAAATGTGAAGAGGAAGGAGCAGTGGCTGATTTAAAGGATACAGAGGGAGTGGTTTCCTGTTGTCGTCGCTGCGCCCATTATTGTGTCTAATTGCAAAATTTCACTGATCTCACTCTAATGTTTCGTCTGCCTGATGAGACAGAAGAAACCTTCCTAATAAACAATGCCTGCCATGCATTTCTCCCTTTGAATTTAAAGTGCATAATATGCAGCTTAATTAACATTATTGTATGCAGATCTCTATAATGAGCCTTCAGCTTGATGAAAGGTACATGCCAAACAAATAGAATTAATTAGTAGACGTCATAAAAATTAGTGAGATGCTTCTCCAGATGTAGATGAAAGAATTTAGCACATATTGTTTCATTTTCCATAAAACACAGATTAAATCAGTAAAACGTCGCGTTATCCGTCTGAAGGTGAAAAATTACCAGTATATCAGATGCATTTATATGAAACATGATGTCAAATATAGTCCGGAATTAAAATAAAGTAGAATAACTGGCCAATAACTTGTTATAAGCATCCTGTGGAGTAACTCCCACACATACTAACCAGAAATCTCATTTTAGAAATACCATTTCACCACAATAATCATTTCAAAATATTGATTTCCTTCGGTTGAGACATTAAACCAATGTTCTGACTCAGTCTGGTCATTATAGAGTCAGGGGTTCCCTGGGGTCCTGGTGTCCTGGTCACCCAATCATCCCCCAGTCTAATTGGCTCTGTATTTGCCTCCATGTCGACCACATGCGTGGTCAGCGTTCTGACACAAAATGGCTGCCTTGCATCACCCATGTGGGTCCATTGAGGTGAATTTCCAAATGAATTTCAACATTATACTTGTATATGTATGTTAGGATGGCCATGTAGCGGCTGGATTTGCAAGGTAGGAGGCTTGAGGCAGAGGTTGTGTTCAACCAACCAGGTGTTTATTCACCAACATTTACATTAAACATACAGACTTGAACATGAAACACATACTGTGGACCAGGAGCACAGTGGTCCTACCAGCAGCAGCAGCAGCGTGCGGTGCAACTGGCAGCCTTAAATACCCTGCTGCTGCTACCAACCAAGACCCTAGGGGATTCTGCCCCTCCCATTCCATATCCACATAACAAACAATAGACAAAACCTTAAAATACATTTGCACTCCATATGATCATATGATCAATTAAACTGTATGTTCTACCGGTTTTGAACATTATCAAAGAATCTATTAAAGAACTCCCATGAACTGATTGCACTCCCCCCTACACCAATCGGAAACTATACTGCCCAGTTAAAGTGGGGACTCTTTTCACCCGAACACCCTGGAGAGGAGACATAGGTGAGTGACTTGCACATATACACACACTTATTTCATTCATCATACTGCATAATCACATCACATTTGATCAAATACCTTTAGCTACATTTTATCACAAAGAGCATTGTTCAGGCTACCAACTAACTAAATGTTTCTTTTGCAGGCCTGGTCTCCACTCATTCCCTGCTGAGGGCAATACAGGATCTGCACACACACACATATTGTTAACCCAATATACAGAAATTCAATAAAACATTTGCTACTTTGTTTGTGCCTCATCCTTAAATATGCTAACTCATTGTGTTATTAATAACCAAAAGTAAGTAATGAAGACTACCTTCATTACAATTTAGTAGGCTATAAGTACATAACTATGTTTAAATTCATTTAATCTGTTGAATTTTTAAGGATTAATAATTTAATACTAGAAGTCTTTCACCAAAAAGCAACACAACAGGTAAATATTTCATATTTCTGGAATGGTTTCTCTGTCTGCACATCATGTTAAGCATAATGTTGAGAGCCAATTATCTGATAATTACTGCCTGAGTAAAGGCTGGATAGAAAATAGCAGGGGTCCAGAAGAGCCTGTGACATATTACAAGAACACAGACAGGTCGCCAAACAGTCACTGTGCTTAAATAAACCTTTGAGCCTCATAAATGTGACCCACCCCAAAGCCAATCCAGCTCACAGTCACTAGAAAGCTCACATTTCTTGGTTTCCAACTGTGCATCAACTACATTTCAGGGGGAGCTCTGATGAAGCTCTCTAAGCTGTAGTCTAAGTTCACTCATAAGAAAACAGCTGAGGATGTAGAGTTATCTGAACTACATCAGTATATATGCAGTACATGTGAACAGGACGGGGTGAATACTTTATTTAGTAACCATGAATCAAGAAAAAAAAGGACAAATCAGACATACAAAACAACACTGATCATGGGCACATCGAACATGTACACATACTGTAGGTTGCTGCATACAATAACACACACGGAAAACTCTTATCCATATTTGAACCTTTTTCCTTAGTAGTACAAAATATTAAAGACATGGTTTATAAGAACCCAAATTTCATTCAAGTTAGATCAGAATTAAGCGAGTTACAGTCAGTTTTGCAGTGAAGTCTTTGATAGTGTGCACTATGGGCAACATACAGCCGCGGCCATTGAGGTATCTACATATCTGTATCTATGGGAATGAGTCCTAAAACCCCAAAATGAGTTAGCATTATGAGTTAGCAATAACTGGTTCCCTCGTCGTTGGGTCGTCAAGTCATTGGGTTTTCAAGTTAGATGCTTCAAAAAATTCATTTTCATGTTTTGTTCGATGATATAGAACACTAATAATGTAGAGAAGTCAGTGGTGGTGACATGTGACTGTGGTGTAGTTTGTTTATAGCCTTACATTAGCTTTTTACTTTGCATTTGCACTTAAATTCACAACAGAGCTTCCGAAATCCAATGCAAAAATCCCACTGGTTTTTGTTGAGGGAAACAAGTTAATTAGCCGTTTATCTCAAGATAACAAAGCTTGTTTTCTCATGATAACGAGGGCGAGGGCGAGTCAAATCAGCCTCAATATTAATGAATGCACACAGAAGGATTCACTACAGAAGCCGACAACAGTCGTGTTTTTAATGCCCTTATCTCAAGATCACAAGTTAATTATCCCGTTATCTTGTTTTCTCATGATAATGAGATAATCTTTATCTCTGTTGCCCATGTTTGCCGTTTAGTGTCACCACCGTCAAGGTCTGGACTAATGCAGTGTATTGAACAACTTGGCTTGTGCGATACCAAAGTATGGAAAATCAGTGGTGCACATTCAGAGCCACATTGTTCTTAAAACATTTGAACAACAGAATTAAACTGGCCTTGGATCAGAGTGGCTCAGTGTTAGCATCCACGGTTAAGAGGTCAGGAAAAATAGAGAGAACCTAAGAGTGTCCTTGGTAAACAGGAGCTAGCCTTTTGTATTCTGTTAGCCAGCAAGGATGGTAATTTAGCCTCCCAGTTGGCGTCACCTTGAATGTTTCTCAGCATGGCAAATAGAATCCAAAATCACTTGATTGAATTTCTGAAAGAAGACACACAAGAGTGTGTGGTACAGTTTGTTGCCATGGCGCCCTGAAACTACAGACAAGGTTCAACTCGGTCATCCTTTGTTACGCCTTCGGTAGGGAGGTGAAAGAGGCTGTTTAGGACTTTCATGATGTCAGTGATGACAGGAAAGCAACGGTAATTACCAACAATGTGTCAAGTGTGTTATGGAATTTTCTATCCTTGGGTTACAGGAGGTCACGTGTGGGCCTTGAGGTCCTCAGCAGTATTAGTTGTTTGGCTTTGACTGGGAGCAGTAGGTGCCATTCTATCTCAAACACTGTGGTGGCCAGGGTCGAAGACACTATTGCTGCCTTCCTAGACATAATAGATGGCTGGCCGTTGACATTCCAATCTGCGTAAACAGACATCTGTGTCTCCAGACTAGAATATGCTGACAGTAACACCTGCATGGGTAAAGACATGGGTATTGGCTAATTCTGGGCGTATAGTATTTGTGGTGTTATCTTTGGGTTTAAAGTCTATCCACCAGCATGAGTTGGGCGGAATGTGAGACCGACTCAGGCACTTCTGATGTACTTTGAGAGTGTCTCTAATTCTCCTTGGCCAAGCGTCAATAAATATTACAGCATAAGACATCAGAGGCTCCTGAACACTTTCTTCCCTCCTGAAATCACCACTGACCTTTGACTTCAGCAATTTCTCCACAACAAAGTGTACTAGAGACTTTCTTTGTACAAACATCCGAGGTAAAGAACTTGGGAGAACTTCATTTTCTGGCTTCAGTCATCTGTATAAAGTTTATTGAACCATCAGCCAATTTTGATGATGCAAAACTGAATAGCCTCACTAAAATAAGTGCTTTGGCTTTATTTGGGTAAAGACCAACCTCATCGGGTTATACATTGATCAAGGACAAAATGACCTCTTCAACTTCTGTCTTTCTTGGTTGAAAATGACCTTGAGTCATTTATTTATAAATCCCAAAATACATTTGTGAATGCATTCATTAATATTGAGACTGACTGAGACTGAGCTTCCTCTATAACAAAAATACATAATCCCTGCAGAAATCTATTCCTACCAGGCAGGAAGCCGTGAGTCATGTGTAGTGTCTTAGTGCACATTTAGAGTTACGGCAATTTCAGACACAATGAGATGTGCATTGTGCTCACCTCTCTGTGCCCAACCTGGTTTAACTGTGCGCACCCGGCTTTGTTTAGCGCACCGAAAAGCCACCGACCATGGCATGATGCATGATTGGAAATAATTATAATAATAGGTTTCAGAGCACAGTGGTGCCATTGTCATGTTGTGTCTGAAAGGGCCAATAGGTAGAACATGGGAAGTGTTGTGGAGAAATTGCTGAAGTCAAAGGTCAATGGTGAGGTCAGGAGGGAAGAAAGTGTTCAGGAGCCTCTGATGTCTTATGCTGTAATATTTATTGATGCTTGGCCAAGGAGAATTAGAGACACTCTCATAGTGCATCAGAAGTGCCTGAGTCGGTCTCACATTCTGCCGAACTCGTGCTGGTGGATAGACTTTAAACCTCGAGATAACACCAACACTATACGCCCCAAATGAGACAAAGAGAATGTTTCTACCAAGGACGGTGTTATTGTCAACATATTCTAGTCTGGAGACACAGATGTCTGTTTACGTCAACGGCAAGCTTTCTATTATGTCTAAGCAGGCAGCAAGAGTCTCTTCGACCCTGGCCACCACAGTGTTGAGATAGACTGGCACCTACTGCTCCCAGTCAAAGCCAAACAATTAGTACTGCCGAGGACCTCAAGGCCCACACGTGACCTCGTGTAACCTAAGGATAGAAAATTCCATAACAATCCCCTCTTATTGATCATAAGATCAATACTAACTACCGAATACTAATAATTACCAAATTTAGAGACCACCAGGGAGTACAGTCAGAATGGGATCGACACAAACATTACAAAACATTCTTAATCACACAGAAATCAGGAGTATTTGAAATCAAAATTATTCTAAAAGAACATCAATAGACATTATTTGTCAAACAAAACAGTCAGTTAAAATTAATTCATACAATCAGTGAGAAACTTTAAGAACCCCTCTTATGTATCCCATCATCCCATCCCCATGATGTGTGATTTCCACTTTCAGGTCAACAAGGGAATTTAAGCGAGTGAAGATCCCCTACAACACCAAGGTGTTAAAGGAGGTCATCAGGGAGGTCACAGATCACGTGCAAATATACCACCGGGAGAGGAGAAAGATCCAATTTATTCTATCACCTAGTAGATATCATACCCTAGCAATTAGAAGGGGTTCCATAAAACAATTGATTTAATATTGTAGATCAATTTTTTCTTTCCTTTTTCCAATTAAAAATAAAAATCAATCACAACGATCATTGTTGCGATCAAGGTATTGTAAAGTCTTCAACCCATGTACATTATGTACTGTCGAGGGTCACCACCATGAAGAGGTTACTAGCACATACGATGCATGGTGGCGTGGAATCCATCTTCGTAGAATAATCCCATGAACAGTCGATATCCATCAGTTGCATATCATCATAAAATAATTGTAACATTTCAATTTAATCATAATACCATATTACTGTGAAAACTATCATTGAGGTAGATTTTAAATTGATTCTTAACATTGCAATCCCTAAATTATCAAAGGTCACACATTTTATTCAGAACAACAATCATATACACAAGCAAAGCTAGAGACATCACAATAAAGCTAAACTAAACTTGAACTAAGAGGTATTAGAAGGCTGGTATTTTTGTCTGAAAATAGAAAAGTATGTTTCTTCAACTTTATTTTGCACAAACATTTCACAGTCAGCTCTGGTGAATGGAATCAGGTTGGTCATTGGAGAGTGTATAGAAGAAGGCATATTTACATATATATATTTACATACAGTTACTGTGATTACGATCACTCGCACAATCAATCATTAGACTGAGGGCCAAATTTGTTTTTTCTTTTCACTACAGGTTAAGAAACACTACCTGTAACTCTATTAGGCACCTTTGGTTTAGCTTTGGCTACATTGAGTGAATTTATGGAAGAAAACTGACCAATATATAGAAAACTATCATCCTTATCAGTTTCACCATAGGACAGATCTTACCGCTCTGCACCTCCCCTGGAACACCTTGGTAATCAGCACCCCACAGTTTATAAACAGGATAACTTTTCAAATGCTGTTTATTGAAACACCACAGCTCCAGAGGTTCAGTCAAAGGTACAGCAGCTGTGAATGTTACCTTCATTACCTGGGTGCACTCAGCACCGTCTTAATCAGAGCTTTATCATGCGTTGTCCACAACCATTTACCTCGAGAGAAAGTCAGGGGGTAAGCAATATAACAGTCATTTTCATCATATCTGTCAATTGGACATCCAAACATACCAGGGTTAACAGTTAGTTTGGTTAATAGGCAGTTTGGTTAAAGCGCAGGAAATACAAGTCCTAGTTGTCACCAACACCTGGTTCCACCTGGGAGACAAAGACATTTTTTCTTTTAGACATTTGATTAATACAACATTTCCTTCATTAGAAGTATGAATTGGTTCCTCAGATGGTTTCGGGAGCCGTTCAGGCACCTGTAATGATAAAATTCAAAATGTCAGCTAATCTTTTTACATATTCAGTCATAAACTCATCCGTCCAAAAGCAGAGAAGTTTGGTGAAGTGTGGTGTCAGAGGTTGACTTGTCCCTGTGGACATTAGTCTCCCCATTAACACCTCATGAGGACTCAGTCCTGTTGTTGCACTTGGTGCGCTTTGGATGGAGTACAGCACAATAGGCAGTGCATCAGGCCGTTTCAGACCTTTTGTTAGTACTGTTTTGGTCAACCGTTCTTTGATAGTTGCGTTCATTCTTTTAACTTAACCAGAACTTTGTGGGTGATACGAAACATGCAACTGCAACTTGAACCATAAAATTTCTGACAGATCCTGCATGATTTTTTATACAAAAACTGGATTTTTGTCGCTATCTATATTCTGTGGTACCCCAAACCTGGGGATCACCTCTTTTAGCAGACACTTAAGAACTGTTCTAGTGTCTTCTTTTCTTGTCGCGAAACCCTCAACTCACTTTGAGAAATTATCAGTTATGACTAACAAATATTTGTAGCCTTGACAACTTGCATATGTACAAAGTCTATTTGCAAATGTACAAAAAGAACCTGACAGAGGTTCCAGATGGTTCAAGGTGTTCTTCTTCTATCTGGTCTGTTGTCACGTCATACAACTCTCAACAAACGTTTGTGAAACTAGTGTAATGCGCAAACCATTTTGAGCAAATAACATCAAATACCATCATTTATCACCCCTCTTCCAACATGTGTTGGTCTGTGTGCAACACATGCCAGCACATGTAGGAGAGCTTGTGGGCAAACTACATGGCACAATATGCATGGATTAAAGTTCTCAGTTGTTACGACGGATTTCCGTCTTTCAGAGTTCACTGAGGTCACTTATGAGATCAATGTAGATCGGAGGAGAAAATGTGTTGGCTGAAAGCTGATTTTTTTATTGACAGATTGTCATGCTCTACACAGCCAATAGTACTATTTACAGCGTGCGCCCGCATGACCAATGACAGTATAATGACCCACCCGGCGTGGGATCAAAACATGGAGCATCTGCGCTAACATTTAGCTGCTTAGCTACCGTGGACTTGTCACGCTGCAACATTATCAATCAGTTTTTTTTTTATTGTGTCACCAAGCTGTGTTTTCATTTTGAGACTCGGTAAAGTTTAGTCAACATGTGAGAACTCGTCTAACACAGAGTCTCTCTCCTGTTGTGTGCTACATGTGTGAAATAACAACTATAGTCTGAAGTAGCCTATATCTGTGTAAATGGCTTTATTTAGCGTCTCTCCCTCCCCTCTAGGACCGTGAGTTACTATAGTTACGGGAACACCAGAAACTTTGTAATGATCAATACCTTTTTTGTTTGTTAGTTTGTTTTTTACTGTACAAAATCATGAATGTAGCGTGATTGTACCTCAATGCTGAAATCTTATAAAATAAGTGTACGTGACAAATCTAAAGCCTCAGAGCTTTATTTTGATTATTCACTCTCTACTAACTCTATTAGCTCTTATTGTTATTTAGTCCTGGTGCTGTTTGTATGAAGTATTTTTCTGTTAAATGATAAGAGGCTCACTTAAAACAATATCAATAATAATAATTATTGATAATGATAATGATAAGAAGGAGTAGAAAAATAACGTACTGAAAAGTTCTGTAGATGGTTGATATTTGAAAGAGTAAAACTTGAAACAAACTTCGCAAAAAGTATAGTTTGATTTCATAGATTGAGAATTATATTGAAAAGACAAAAACTAGCCATAGAACAGTTGTTTAAAGGATCCTCCTGTAAAACAGTGTTGATCAAATATTTAAACCTGATAGATAGATTCATTAGAAAACATGATTATGAGTGGAGCTGAAATGTTATCTTATTATTTTTTTTTAATGTTTAGCAGGTGTCAAGTAACGTAACCTGTAACATGTTTCATTTACATTACATTTACATTTAGTCATTTAGCAGACGCTTTTATCCAAAGCGACTTACAGAGAAGGGAAACAATCAAGGTGCAATAAGAAACGTTAGTGCAGCAATAAGTGTTATGACAATTCTTAAAGAGGTAGCTTTCTCATGTCCAGTTGTAGGTAGTGCTAGGAGAGAAGGTAATCTCTGAAGAGCTGGGTCTACAGGAGATTCACAAATTGCAACTGGGAAATATGACTTGGCTACGGCTCTGAAAAATTTCAGCCTGCTTCTACAACTTCCCAGTTTATTTAAAACATTTTAATTCTGCATAACCAGCCAGGTGTATGTTGTCATATAGTCTGCTAGCTGAACCATCAGTATTAAGAACCATATCGGAATTTGGTATCGGTGTTTGCAGTAGATAGTGGCAATGCAATCATGCTCATCATCAGTGTCCAACCAATGGAGGTGAGTGCTTTAAAGTTACGTTGGCACTGTAAAGAATTATTGCCTCCTAACCTGAACAACGTGCTGCCGTCATGTTTTGAGTTGCGGATGTTCAAAATGTGTAATACTGCATGTGGAACGTGTACAACACAGTCATGAGCCAGTACAATATGGGAAGATTTGTCAATTAAAATGGCAACAGCGGCCACTGCTCTTAGACAACTTGGCATACTAACAGCCACAGGGGTCAGTCGAGAGGAGTAGTACGCAACGGGACGGTAATGAGAACCATGTTTCTGTACCAGAATGCCAGTGGCGAAGCCATCTCTCTCATGCACATGTAGATGGAACGGCTGATGATAGTCAGGCAAACTCAACACTGGAGCCATGTTGAGAGCATGTTTCAGATCTTGAAAGGCTTTGTGCATTTCCTCAGTCCACTGTACCACCGATGGGGCTGATTGCAGTGTGACTCGCAAAACAGAGTCCATAGTTGCATATTCAAAAATCCAGTGTCTGCAGTAATTAGCCATCCTCAGAAAAGAGAGCATCTGTTTCTTGGTTGTGGGGGGAGACATGTTGGCTAGCAGTTTCACCCTCTCCGGTGACAAAAGGCGCTGTCCATCCTTCAAAACATGACCCAAACATGTCACCTCAGGTCGACAGAATTGCAACTTAGCCAGTGACGCTCTGTGACCACACTCGGCCAGTCTCTGTAGCAGCAAGATAGAGTCTGTGTGGCTAGCTTCTTTTGATGGAGAAGCTTTTAGGAGGTCATCTGCGTACTGCAAGAGAGTGGAGCCCCCTGGCAGGTGGAGCCCATGCAGGTCTCTTTTTACCACCGCTGCATACACTGCGGGACTCTCGACACAACCCTGCGACAAAGTGTTCTGTTTACCTTTGAATGTGTATGCAAACAGATACTGGCTATCTGGATGCAATGGTATCAAGAAAAATGCAGAACTTCAATCACTGATTGTGTAGTGTGTGGAGTTAGATGGTAAAGAAGCTAAAATCGAATTGGTGTCAGACACAATTTGGAGCTGCAGGCACCACAATATTATTAATTGCTTGCAGGTTTTGCATGAACCGCCATTCATCGGGGCGATTTGCTTTGGAAATTGGTAAAAATGGGAGTGTTACATGGGCTGGTGGTTTGAACCAGCACATCCTGATCCAATAGCGATTGAATGACACTGTCAATTCCTGCAATATCTTTGTGAGGCAAATTGCATTGTTTGTCATTGGTAGCTTAGCATTAGGCTTGAGTATGAGCCAGATTTACAAAACGCACATGAAATTCATGTTTAGCTCACAAAATGGATGGAACCTCAGACAGCTTCAGAAGGAGGTCCATACTGTGTGGAAAGAGGCGGCAAATGTAGACGGTGATAACTGAATGTGTTCACTTAAAGATAACATGTACAGTTCCTCATCTAAGTGTGTTACTCTTTAGTGTTGAGAAGCTGGTACAGCTTCTCTCAAGGCCTGGCACTGAGCCACCATGTCCAAGGTGTTACAGCTCACAGCCACGAGTAACGGCCACAGTGATGTGTGGATATGAATCTTTAGCATTAAACAATCCCTGCTGTGTGTCGGATAGCTGGACTGGTATGGCACATCTCTGGTGAACCAACAAACAAACATTGTTCACACTTCAACCCCTCTTGTGTAACTAAAAACTCAGCAATCAAAAGTGTATACTGCTCAGAAGGGTTAAATGCTGCAGTTCAATGAGGCCTCTTTGTTGCACATGCTGGGGAAGTTTTAGTTTTGGTTTAATTTTCTGATTGTTTGAAAGTTAAACTGGAAAGCAAATTGAAACCTGGACATAATCAACAGTACGAACAGTCTGCAGTGGTTAGACTGAACAGCTTTTTTTTTATTATTTGTATTTTTTTCTATAGATAGATAGATAGATAGATGACTTTATCAATCCCCGAAGGGAAATTAGGTCGTCATTGCAATCTGGTATATTTGAATACAATAAAAATACAATAGAATAAACATAAAAACACAGAAAGGGACAAGGTACCAGGTATCAGGTTTAAACAGGTATCAAAAAAAAGAATGCATCACATCAGAGCCTTCAAAGTTTTATTTTTTATTTATTTATTTATAAATAAATAAGTTTTCTGTCTTCATGGTTCTTCTATGGAAATACTGAAAACGAATCCAGCAGTAATAAAATTGTATGTAGATGTGCACACATGCTCTGTAGTTTTTACAGTAGAGATATTTGCTCCACTATCTACCAAAATTTCAACGGTACTCCCATTAACCTGAACATGCATTACTGGATCTTCGGTGGGATTATTAGAAAGTTGAATAGTTGCAGCTTGAATATGAAATGGTTGCTCTGGTCCCACCCCTCCATGTCTTCCCTATGCTTGGTCATAATATGTGGGCTGCATGACAGCAGCTAGTGGAGGTGGGGCTGGAAGAGCAGGAAGAGATGTAACTATTCGTTCCTGGCTTTGGGTCTGTTCCGACGACGACCGTTCCTATTGACAACTACCGTGTTTTGGTCTGTCTTTGTTTCTGTCTCTGTCTCTGTTTCTGACCACCTTTCCGTGGTGCATACTGCAGCATCTGTTTTGGGCTGGAGGCAGGTTTATAGAGAGTGAAAACCTCATTCCTGTGCAAAGCCATTGCTTTGTTCATAGTTGCCTTCCAGTCTTTGGTGTGTTGGTCAGTGACTGACAGTTTATAAGCAGCTGCCACATTTGGTTTTAGATTCTACAGAAAATCTCCACAGCGAAAATTCATGTTCATCTTGTTTTATTCCAGCATTAACATCCCACATTTGTGTGAATCTCTTTATGAATTCAGGTGCAGACTATTTTGCTTCCTGGACGCAGCAAACTACTTTTGAGAAGTTAGTACGTTTTGTACGCATTTGGTTATGGCGTTTTTTACTTCAACGTTTAACCAATAAATCAAAGTTTTGGGTGAGGCCATTGCCCACCCTCAGCTGCTCAGGGAAAACAAACTCATCTTAACACAAGATCCACTCAGTTTTGTTTGTGAACTGGATTAGGTGTTTTTCTGGTATTCTTCCACGAATTCAGAAGTCCATGGTTTACAAACTGCTGTGTTGTCAATCATTATTTTACGAGCATTTATTGAAGATGTTTATGACAGTTCAGAGGCAGGAGCAAAGTTGTTTTCCTATGTGCCTCTGTGTTTCTGGTCTGCCTAATTGGAGTGTAACATCAAATTTAGGCATTTATGTAGTAACATAAACAAAGTGTGCTTTTAAGTAGCGCAAGTTTGATTTTTAGCTTGACATATATGGTTATTACTATTATGATGTGAGCACAAACTGCACAATTATGGTATGGTTTAACATAATGAATTCGTAATGAGCACCATGATTGGAGTTGAAGTTTATTCTGAGTTGATTTAAAGTGCTTACTTGCTCGGCTATGTTAGCATTGCAAAAAAAGGATTTGTACTTGACAGTTGTGGACAGACAGAGAGCACTTTTCTACTTTTTTGTTCTAGCAGTGTTACATCGACCTTAGCTAAAATGTTCAGTAGATTGTGGGGAGAGGGAATCTTAGCTTGGCGCTTGGCCCAGCCATACATCGTAGTTTTTTTGCACATTTCTCCAAATCATCAACATACACAGTAAAATCAGTATACCCAAATTAACATTGCCAGAGTTGATTTCAACACTTTTAAAGTGTCTATAGGGTCTACAAGTGTTAATTTAACTCTTTTTGCAGTGTTGGTACCTTAACACTAATTTGGTGTCATTTTTAAAGCTCTAGTTTATTACCTAGCTTCTAGTACAGGCATGACCGGCAGTGACACATTTGGCACTCAGATCAATTACCTTTTTTTTTCACTGGATTCAAACTCGCAGTCACTCACTCTCACACCACATCTTTTTACAGACCACAGTCAACCACACCATATTCTTGGATGTATCTGGAATCCCAGGATGGATTTCCAACATTAGAGTTAACATTTATCTCAGCCATTTGCAGCTCTTCTTTATCAAATGTTCCTTCATACGGCCTCATGCCATTCATCCATTCACACAAAAGAGAAGTGAACGGAAACACGAAATCCCATCCTATCAGTCTACCGACGATTCCAGCTGGTATTTGTGGAGAAAACATCGCCTTAAATTGTGATGTCTGGTCAGATGTGTGTGTGTTTGTTTTAGCATACTGCTTGTCAATGACAGGTTGACCATCTAATTTCACATTGGTTCTTTGATCTTTTACAGAAAAATATTGACTACCTTTTGCTGAGTCAGTTTGCATGTTTTCAGATTTGTCTACTGTTTTGGACGGATTGTTACCCATGTTCGCTTGCACATTTAGACTTTACACATACAGACAACAGATTTCAATTCACAGTACAGCAGCATCAGAGGTCTGTCTCCACACCTTTCTAACTACAGCAGTGGTGGTCTGAGGTAAAAGGACGAAAACTCAGTTCTTTTTCACCCCCAGTGTATACACATTTGCATCAACGTTTCCCACAGGACACAGAGCAGATGATCCCCGATCTTGATTTAAACGAAGGAGCACTCCCCCGAAAATGTCTTTTCTATAGTTTAAATCTCAGGTGGGTCTCTCTGTGCCGAGTGCAGCCCGAAACTGCCCCGGAAACCAAAACAGCCACATAGTGGCAACGCGGGGGTCATAAACCCAACCCGCTCCCCCTTCAGATCCACACACTGTACACTGTTCTGTAATGATTTTTTCTGTTACAGCTCCTTCTATTGTTTAAGTTTTTTTTTACACCATTGTCAGCTTTCTTGATTTCTCACTTTAAGTCAATATGCCAATTGAACATCTAACTGGGAGGTTTGTATGACACATACATTCCGCCAGTGCTCCCAGAGGTTTCAGCCAGGACATTGTCCCCAAGACACTGAAGCTCCTGACCCCCCTGGTGGGTCTTAGATGTTTCTATATTCCAGGCAAATTAAATGAGCACATAGTTTTTTATGATTTCGTCAAACACAGACATGGTAAGGCATAGTAATAAAACTTTTGCACTTACCACATCTTTGTTCTGTTGAAATCCTGTTCGTGACGCCAATTGTTGTGGAGAAATTGCTGAAGTCAAAGGTCAATGGTGAGGTCAGGAGGGAAGAAAGTGTTCAGGAGCCTCTGATGTCTTATGCTGTAATATTTATTGATGCTTGGCCAAGGAGAATTAGAGACACTCTCAAAGTACATCAGAAGTGCCTGAGTCGGTCTCACATTCTGTCAAACTCGTGCTGGTGGATAGACTTTAAACCTCAAGATAACACCAACACTATACGCCCCAAATGAGACAAAGAAAATGTTTCTACCAAGGATGGTGTTATTGTCAACATATTCTAGTCTGGAGACACAGATGTCTGTTTACTTCAACGGCAAGCTTTCTATTATGTCTAAGCAGGCAGCAAGAGTCTCTTCGGCCCTGGCCACCACAGTGTTGAGATAGACTGGCACCTACTGCTCCCAGTCAAAGCCAAACAATTAGTACTGCCGAGGACCTCAAGGCCCACACGTGACCTCGTGTAACCTAAGGATAGAAAATTCCATAACAGGAAGGGCCAACTCATCCTCTGCCCCCCGACACCAAAGCCTGGATTTCTATGCTTTGGTTGTTTTATTTTTTATTTTTTTATCAGTATTTTATTTAGTGGTTAATTTCAGAAATGTCCTCCTATGCGGGAAAATCAATTAGCAACTGCTCCAAGCTAGGGGATGTTAGCTCTTAGCTACGCAAATGAGCTGCAGCAGTCACATTTTTTATTTTAAAAATAATAAGATGACTTTTTGTCAAAAAAACAAGCCAGCTCATCATCTTCCATCACTTTAAACCGTAGACAGGAAAACTACTGTAAATGCTGCTGGCTTGTTTCAGGTTGGAGAAGAGTTGTTTTTTTTTGCTTCATGCATTTCTCACAGTTTGTGTGTATATATGAATGTATATGTGAACAAAGCTGAGGGATTCAGTACATACATTTTAATAAACCCATATCAGTTGAACATTAGTACAGAAATAGAAACAGAACTACATTATTACAGCCAGTTACACAGCTTGAGAAAAGCATAAAGAACAACAATATACACGGTTACAGTAGTCTGCTGAGCACTGTGTCTTGTGATTTCAGTTATACATTCAAATTGAATTAAACAGAACAACAAATTACAAAGCTGTGCGACAAGCGTCACTTGTCTATGCAACCTGAGCGTACATGCTTCAAACTGCGAATGCAAATGTAAACACTTGGAAACAGAGCACATGAAAGCAGCATATTTTCTGCTATCATCTACATACATTATGGTTTTATCTGCGACAGAACAGGGCATAAATATAAACCGGTGATTGATTGTGCATTTAATATGTCTCCTCAGGGCTTGGCTAGAATACAATGACAACAATGCTACACACATCCACAAGGCAACAACCTAGGAACACATTAAAGTTACATCACACCATAGAAGAGAGGCACCAAAGCACAAGAACACCGAAGCTCTTCACTTTAATATATGCGTCAGGATAAACCCTTCTTTTGTTCTATCCAGTTCTTTGGTTGTGATCGGGTACAACCCTGATTCCAAAAGAGTTGGGACGCTGAGTAAAATGTAAATAAAACCAGAATTTGCAAACCCTTTTAACCCGTTGTATACAGGTCAAAAAGGATTTGCAAATCATTGCCTTTTTTTTAATGCACATTTCACACAGTCCTAAACTGTTTTCAAATTAGGGTTGTAGATAAATCTGTACAAAGCACATATATTTTGTATATATAACCTTTTATTTGCATTTTATGTAGTAGTGGTGGTATATTTCTGTTACCACCAAGTTTTGAATGCAAACACCACGTGTATCACAGTCATGAACAAAACACCTCTAAACTATAAGCAATGCAACAATATCTTGAGACAACAGCTTTAGCATAAAGCATAAAAATATTCATTAGCTTTCCAGAACAGCATGTCTTGTTAATACCACCATGTGTATTGTGTTTTTTTAAAGTCACTATTAGTAAGATATGACTTATTAGAACATTTCATGTCGGCTGTGTGATTAACAGCAAACCTGTGTTCCTCTTTTCTTTTCTATTTTTCTTTTATATCACTGACAAATGTTAAGATTGCCATCTGTTAGGCAAGTGCCACAGCACTACAGAGATAAGAATGTGGGTGTACATTGTAGATACTGATTTTATTCCTGGGAAAATGTTTGAGCATAAACTCTGCAGGCGGTTGAACAGCTGCTTTAATCAGACAAAGTTTGTCAGTGTCAGTTTTTTTCCACCTCAAAGTTGATTCAGTTGACTGAGATTCAAAGTATCATCACATAATGTAACATATGAAACCATGAAAAATACAAGACAGCATTTCAACAATTCTGTGATTAAAGGGGTACTCCAAAGCAGCATCATAGACGTCCTAGATATCCTTACAGGTTAGTCTCTAAATGCTCTGCTCAACAGACAATCGCCCAACTTTTGCTGGTAAAACTGGGTGGTACTAATTACAGTCCATTGCAATCCAAAGTCTTTCTCTGGAGAGCATTGTTTTTAACATGGAGTGTCCTTGAAAAAAGTGGCTCAGGTTTGTTAGCTGTTGCTTCTCGCAACTGCCTTACATTTAGAAATCCGCACACGATTGGTAGGCGGGGAGATCTCTGATCATCCGGTATTTGCAAGACTACAGATGAACTGACTTTCAGTCCCTAGTGTATCTCAAGCTCCAAAAACCTTGGATCCTACATTTCCCATAATGCAACTGGAATGTATCATTCATTAGACCTTCCCTGCCTCCTAAATGTCCACTTATATCCACTTTTGCATGTGTAAAATTCCCCTTTAATTTTTTTTTTTTTTCTTCAGGAATGAAATCATTTTAAAACCTCAGGAAAACATTCAACCTTTATTATAACAGAGTTCAGTATATCGACCCTGGAGCGACTGTAGCAGTAAAAACTATGGTTAGCACGCCTCACATTTACAGTTTTGTTTAATAGTCCCTATAAAACTGACAACTACAGAGACAAGGCACAATGAGAATACTGCTGCATGTTTGTAATATAGCAAGTGACTGCAGTGATGTAGCATGATGGCGTTTTCTGTGCTGCAGCAACAAAGATGGCTAACTTTAGTTACACTGTAAGTTGTTTTTGAGACCAGAAAATATAATTGCAACCCCTGTATCATTCTGATGAAGTTGTCTCCACCTTTGAAATGCTGCACCGATGTTTAGTGGGGGGTTTGGGGAAAATGCACTAATGGGGCTGGGGGCCTGTATCAGAAAGTGAGTGACAGCTGGGTATCTCTGGGCAACCGGTCTGTTATGAGCATTTACAGTGTAGAGAATAGATGTCATATCCGTGATGTCACCCACAGGTTTCTGAACGGCTGTTTTGAAGCTCAGTGTCTGCTGGCTCTGGCAGCCGCCATCTTGGCAGTCCTGCCGCTTACACTTTTTGGCTAATCTAAAATTTGGCAAAGATGTGGATCATCAGTGGAACTGAGACAGGCTGAATGAAGCCTGGTTGCTCAAACAAGCCACGTTTAACAGCACCCACCTGTCAATCAAAGCAGCCACACAGTTAATTATGCATAACTTTAAGTCAAAATCGGGTAAAAATGAGCAGTATTCTCACCTCCGGGACTGTGGGGGCGTGTCCGCTGAATGTGCTGAAGCCACGCCCACTCAAAGGAGCAGTCAAGCAGAAATTTTGAAGTGACCGAAACGTGTCAGATGAGTTCAGAAAGTGACATGACTAACTTTGAAACACTCAACATCACAACACAACACAACACACATGAATTAATCTGTATCTCTCTGCTCGGGGTGCAGGGGTATGCTCAGGGTGGCCTCAGTGTGTCATCGAGCCACCCTTTAAGGGCCGCCCAAAAAATCCTGGACTGAAAACTGGTGAAAAACCTTTTAACCTCTAACTCCACATTTCAGTAATATATCGTTCAAAGTCTTTTCACATGGTTACAGCAACTATTTTATTTCTTTTTTTATATTTTTATTTTATTTCCCAACATATATAATTTGAAAGAAATCTCAGAATTGCCTTTACACAGACTTTAAAGGTATTTCTGACTAATACTAATTACTGTATCAAAGTAATTGTGCCGGCCTTCTGGTTCATCTCGATATTTTTTTTTTCAGGGGTATCAACTGTTTTATCTCACATTAAATATACTGCTCTTGATCTGTTGATGTATATTATACATCAGGGGTTAAGAAAACCCAAAGTTATCAGAACAAAGTGATTAGCATCTTTGCGGTACTTCTCATGCGGTACTACTTGTTTTCATGCTTTACACAACTACATCTGCCTTTTGCTCATTTTGTGATACAGGCTCCGTCTTTAAATCAGTAGTCACTGAGGTTAGGAAAGACCTAAAAAGACTTAAAAAACCCCAGACAGGAACCGAATTACTGAATGAAACGTTATTCAGAACGGACATTTTAAATGTCATGGTGAGGTTATTTATTGTGCACACTGATGGAAACTGAGGTAGTTAAGCGCTTTCATGTAAATTATTATAAATTGTAATAAAATGTATAATAAGGGGAGCTCTCACTGACTATATTTGCAGTGTTGTGGTAGAGTTTTTGCATTATAGATTAGATTAAGGTAGATTGCTTTCAGTGACTACTGAATGTTTTATATTACAATATCCATCATACGACTTTGCTATAGAGGCATCATCTAGCGGAACTGTTTCACAGTAATTTTACTGCTTTACAGTTTCTCTGAAGTTAACAACCTACCTCTAAACTAATCTAGGGTAGAGAGTGGTAATGTAGTTGAAGGAGGCATGTCAGCTGAAACTTGAAATCAGATGTCTTATGATAGTCTTATGAAAGGGTATCATTACTTTGTGATGTATTTCCTGTTTTTCAATTCTGTGAGGGACTGATCTTTAATGCACAATAATGAGTTTTTTATGGAGAGAAAGGCAGAATAATTTAATAATTGTATGTGATGAACAACAGATATGAATGGTTCCACTGTATGCTCGATTTTATAATGTAAATGTTAAACTCTTTTTTTTTTTTTTTTTTACAGTTTAACAAGTACCTCCTGTGTTCACTTAATGATTTCTGGAAAGTACAAAACCTAAAAATTAACTACTATAATGCTAGTCTCAAAATATATTTCTTAATAAACTGATCAATTCATTTTCTGTCGGCTGATCACTAGATTCATTGATTATCATCATTTTCACACTAAATGAAACACTGAGGTCAATAATAAAACATGCCGTATAAAACATATAGTATACATTCGGTATATTACAATAGATGTTGCAAAAGCAAGCAGCCTGACTTGTGGTATGGTTGCTACGCTTGTTGCTACTCCTTGCTGAGGCCATTCTGTGTAACAGCATGAGCACACATAACAATAATGACAAAACTACACATAATCTCTCCAGATTCCATTCAAACACGGCTGAACCTGATTATGGATCCTATGGTGGAGGAGATTTGTACAGCCTGCAATATGTGGCTTTACATTACACCACCATTGGACTTCAGTGAAATGTGATTACATTAGATATTACATCTGTCTCTTTTCAGCTGTTCTTTTTTTTTTTTACCTGAGATTAATACTGACTGGCCATTGTATGTTGAGGCTTACATTACTAAACCTCAGTCCTCATACCCAGCATGTGGATGCACCTGCTAAGCCTATCGTTTCGCTGACAGAGGAGAGCAGTAATGACGTTACTTATCCTTTTTTAAAAATTTTTTTTTGTTTAGATTTGCTCAGCTAGTTTCACTCTAATGTAAAGCCTAATATCTATTGTCTCTACAGTTGCAGGGGTGAGTACAATGTTATGCTAATCTACAGCAAGGGAATGTTGGCCTTGGTTGTCTGAGCATGGGCAATTTAAGGATTTACACAGAAGCATTGCCAAAAACTGGGGAGCTAGATGATTGATAATTGTCTCTATCTTGGGACTATAATGCAATATACTATGGCTTCATTTGGTCCCTTCACCATTACTACTCTCTCAGTGGACCACCACAGAAGCCACCCTTGCACTCCTATTCCTGTCTGCTGTGTCAGTCAACTTATTGTCGTTATGGACACGATTTCTCAGTCCCAAAACAAGATGATTGTGATTCCTAGTGGCTCCACGAGTTCCTCGCACAGACCTTTCTTTCCTGTCCCACCTGGCCATCCTCCTCCATGACTTGCACACAGCCTGAAAGCCCCTCTTAAAGTTCTCATTGTAGTAGCCGTAGATGATGGGGTTGACGCTGGAGTTGGAGAAAGCAAGCCAGTGGGCAAAGGGGAAAATGTAGCTGGTCAGAAGGTCTAGCTGGTCTCTGTCCAAGCCTGCATAGTCAGTCATCATCATGAGGGTCCAGAGTGGCAACCAGGACAGCATGAAAAGCAAAGCCACCAAGATGAGCATCTTTATGACTTTGATCTTTTTCTGGGATATCATTGGCTGACCAGCCCTTCTACCCCCAACCTGGCCTGTGGCGTTTGCCGGCTGTGCCTCTCTGTTTGCAAAAACAGAGGAACAGAGTTTGACACCGATGCTTCCATACATCAGTGTGATGACGGTGAGTGGCACCAGGTAGATGTGTGCAAACAGAACCGCTGTGTAGACTTTTCTCATCTGAGGGTTGGCAAAGTTTTCGTAGCAGGTGTACAGGGGGAACGTGTGGTTGAAGTCATCATTGTTCACCATGTAGTGGAAAGGAACTTTCTCCACAGTCAGTGCCACAGCAGCAGGACACATGATCGCCACTGCTAGTAACCAGATTAACACAATGGCTGCCTTGGCAACAAGTACAGTCGGCTTGGGTTGTAGAGGGTACACTATACAGCGAAACCTGCAGTAGATAAGTAAGAAAAAGAGCACCGTGACTAATTAGCAGTATACTTAAACAAACATAAAGTTATATTAAACATTAAACTTCCTCTTTAGTAATCTTCTTAATTGATTTTTATTACATGACAATCACACTGACTTTGACAATCCTCTGACTTTTGTTTTGGTCACCGTAAGTTGACGTTTGTGGTTTTGAGTGAAATGTCTCTGTTGGATGAATTGCCATGAAATTTGGTGCAAATATCCATGTTGCCCTTTAATAAATTGTTTTAACTTTGGACTTTTTATCTAGTGTTATCGTCAGATCAGAGTTTTAATTTGTCCAGTATTTTGGCTTGTGATCCTACGTGCAAAACTAATTTGTGTTTAGTGCTAATTAGCAAATATTAGCATAAAGTTCACACGAAACAAAGCACGTTTTTTATGTGATACGAAACCAATGCAAAGATACGAATACTGTAGGTGCAAATTTAAACAAATTGGGGACTGTGCAGAGCCCTGTGATACACACATTTCTTTTTCTAAAAGCTGAATATTTTCAACTTGCACTAATACATTGATTTTGCATTAAATTATTGAATATATTTTTGATTTTCTCACCTCCAAGGTGCCACCCCCCACTTCTACCCGTCTGTGCGTATGCAGAGCTCTTTATCACTTTCTTCCTATTACACAGAGACTGGGCAAAAAATGCGAATGTTTGGAGAAAAGTAAGCGAATAAGTTGGACTACCTGATGAGTTCTGAAAACGTGTCTGTTACTTAATTTCAGCTATTGGTAATATTTTACTATAAACTACAGCCTAAATCACAGTAGTGCTTCATTATTTTAGGGACAAAATATTTTTATAGCACTTTCACATTTAAATAAACTCTTTCTACAAACCTTCAACACTTTCAACTTCCACTACTTCTACATACGTTGTGCTACAGACTTCATTCAGATATCACTATGTTCAGCTCATTCAGCACTTTATGGCGTGCATTTTACTAATTCATACCATTCATACTTTTTAAAATATTCAACTTTTTCCACAAAAATGTTTACATCAAAATGAATGGAACAAACTTCAAATCTTTCAAACACTTTAAACTTCCAGTACTTCTACATACTTTCAGCATTACATCATTACAATATTCTACTTTTTTCAACATTTCACACTTTATTACACTATTCCACTGTTTTTCAGCTCATTTCACATTTTTGCATCAGGCATTTCGGCAGAAGGCATCCACACCAGATTTTCTGCAGGAAATGCAGTTTTCTATTTATGATTACCATTTGATTAATTTCGCAGCCTTAAATCACAGCAAAATCTGTTTGTTTTGAGCTCACACTGCAGTAGTTCATGCCACTTTCTGTGTGAACACACCATAACACGCTAAACTAAGACAGTGAATGTGGTGAACACGTGGAGGTATTCATTCATTTTCTGTCAGGTGAATAATTGTGTCAGTTTTGTAGTCTTAACATTAGCCTTCAAACCACAGCATACACTAACCTTTCAACAGCAATGGCCACCAGTGTGAAGACTGACGCCGAAACAGACACTCCCTGCACAAAGCCGCTCATCTTGCACACGGAGTTGGAAAAGGGCCAACCTGTAGAAAAAAATGACACTTGAGAAGCTACAAGCTACAGTAATTAGGACCTCAGTGGTAATACAGAGACACATTTGTCCTGAAAGCTTAGTCATTTGGCCTACACATAAACACACAGTGTGGCAGGAACAAGAGTAGGACACAAGGGAGATGTGACATTAAAGAACCTGTATCCTCACACCTTTCTACATGAACATTGTTTCATCATCCCTGTCACTGAAGAAGCAGAGGCTTCAAACATTCCTGACAGAGTAAATATAACCTTGGAAAATGGCTTGAATATTTGAAATTGCAGCACAATGGGCAATAATACAAGTAATAAAAGTAGTAACAGTAATTTCCTAATTGCGCTATGCACTGGCATGTAGAGGAAGGCTGAAGTAGTGACAGCATGATTATTGATTACAGCAGCATCCATGAACAGTGCAAAAAAAATGATTGAAGACTAGAAAGGCTCTATTTATAGGATTGATTGGTCAACAGGGCTATTATGCAAGTTATAAGAGTATAGATTCAAAGACTTTGAATATAGATTATATGTCAAAACTTCAGTAAACCAGTTTTTGAGGCATTTGTTCTTGAAAATTAGCTATGTCTAGATAGATAGATAGATAGATAGATAGATAGATAGATAGATAGATAGATAGATAGATAGATAGATAGATAGATAGATAGATAGATAGATAGATAGATAGATAGATAGATAGATAGATTAGGTCATCATAGCATTCTGTCTAGTATGTTTCACCCAAAAATCTATTTCCACATTGTTGTGTGAAAGGCCTCACTTTCAATTAATGGAATCCGTGCAGCATCTGAAGGCAGAAGGACTGCTGTGTTGATAAATCCACAGCCTCTGATAGGTGGTGCGCCAGAGTGTAGTGCCATTACACACAGCCATTAACTGAGTTTAATTTCATTCAATTGCCTGAAATTGACACCAGCCTGCTGCAATAAAAACCATAGAGACCTCATGCACACCAATCAGGCTTGGTTATAACTGTGTTTTGTCTGCGCTCTATGTGCTTTTGGAGGTAAATACCTTTTAGTCTAATACAATACAATCCTATACAGAGTTGAATTAGCACTCATCTGACAGTGTCAACAGACAAAATATAATAACCTTAATAATGGTGGGGATTCTCGCAGGGCTACTGTATTAAACTACTGTAGATCAGAAACAAACCAGAATTGTAAATGTAAAGCAGCTATTAAAATTATGCGTACAAACTATGTGGTATTGCTACTAAAGGCTCTGCATACTTCTTTTCCACCTTTTTCAGCAGTGGTGAGCAGGTTTATACCCGTGGCTATGGTGTTGCTATAGTAACTGAGCACTATAGAGACTCAGAAGTGATCAGAGGCAGCAGAAAGCACGAGGGAGAGGCTCCCTTGATGCTTGCAGCTCATCCTGACTTGTGTATACACACACACACACACACACACACACACACACACACACATACACACACATTATAATGTAATATATGTCTGTAATTATTCCATAATGAACCAGACATATTTTTATTATAATAATAACAATAATAATAATAATATATGAAGAGAATATATAAATAATCTCATAATAAAATAAAAGATTTCTTGTGGTTTGTGCTGTTGCTTCAGCAAAGCGTCTCTCAGTATCTGCGATCTGTTCAACAGAGGACATGGAGGGGAGATGTGCGTATGTTCTACACACGGACAGCGAGAGAGAGATTAGACTCTTACATTTTGAAGACATGTGGCCATGGTGGGTACTTTAGAAGCACGGACCAATTACCGCAACAGTGAACACACCTTGTTGGCACTGATGTGATGGTACTGGGTACCATGTTGATTTCAATCGTTTCGATACTCTTCAAGCTTTTGTAGGTAACTTTAGAAATTATGATGCTCAGTTGAAAATCAACAGCACAGATACATATATCTCTAAACAGATATCTGCATATGAACGCAGAACCTGTAGGTACGGGACCAAGATCTAAGCCTCGAAAGTGAAAATTAAAATTAAATTAAAATTAAAATGTCCAACTTCAACGGGGGAACAGGAAAATTAGCTATAGAGACCAAAACAGTTTTTTGTATCAGGCTGTAAACATGTTTATTTCTGTTGTGAAGTTGGACATTTAAAATGGGGGCTTATGGAGACTATTCGAGGAACTGCAGTTTGGCATTGGCTTTGCTTCACAGTCACGGAGGTTGCCGCTTCTGCACAGGTAGGTATGTGTGTGTGTGTGTGTGTGTGTATGTATTATGCATATTAATTCTAATTATCTATTAACTCCTCGTGCACTTTCGTTCAATCTGCAGCATATGGCGGCAGTAGCTCAGTCCATAGAGACTTCGCTTGGGAACCGGAGGATGGCCGGTTCAAGTCCATGGACCAAAAATATGGAAGGTGGACTGGTAGCTGGAGAGGTGCTAGTTCACCTCCTGGGCACTGCCGAGGTGCCCTTGAGCAAGGCACCGAACCCCCCAACTGCTCACAGGGCGCTCCCCAAGGGGGCTGCCCATCACTCCACCATCTCTCTCCACATTGCATGTGTGCATGTCTATGAGCCCCTTGTATGTGTGTTCGGGGATTAAAATGCATGTAAAATAAACTGAGTGAAAAAAGAATTTCCCTGTCAAGGGATTAATAAAGTATCTCTTCTCTAATTTTCTCACTCTGTTTTGAGAGCTTTGTCACACTTGTGACTGTTGATTGAACTGTGCGCTCTCCCTCATGACTCACGGTGCATAGAGAGCTATTTTTCTCTCTTACTCTCAGAGTTGTTTTCCAGTTTCACTGCCTAATTGGGAATATCAGGTATTGAACTGTGCACATAAGATGCACTGTGACACATTTGTGAGCTAATTGGTTTACTGGGAGGTGGGTGTGTTTGTGCTTGTGGGTAACAACAGCCATAGAAGGATGAAGCCTATACAGGATATAACATTAGTTACATAACGGAACTCGTGATTCTGAGTTTAGGTGTATTTCTCTAAGATGTGGGACCCACTTTTAACTAGTTGGTGAAAAAATTCTTAAAGTCTGTTTGGTTCAGTGGCTCCCAACCTTTCTCCTAATTAGGTGGGAAACATGGTGAACATGAACATGTGAAAGCTACCATACTCACACAGCAAGACTTAGCCGGCAGACAGAACAACAACTAATAAAATTTTGCCTTTAATTAGTGTTTTATTTATTAAAATAACCTTCACAGTCAGCAGTCAACATGTCTGCTTTAGGCCTAAAAGAACAATTATAGATATAAATAATCCTCATATTACTGAGATGACTGGTCCTGTTAACATGTCTAAAAACATATCCTTCCCTCCTGCCTCTGAAAATAATAACAAATGGACACAACAGTTCATTATGGTGACAGCGTATGGGTGTTGCAATATTGAACGTAAGTATTGAGACAGAAATTAGTTCACTACAGACTCAGCTGCATGTTTTGCTTTTCATGTGTCATTCATTGTCGTGTATTCTACTAATTTCACACGCAGGTGTCATGGATGTCAAAATTTGAGGTGATGTGTCATAAAGAGCGAGAAAATCTGTGTCTAGAGAAGGTTGGGGTGAACGGATGGATTGATTGGGACAAGCTGTGAAACCAAGTGACTTATTTTTGGTTACACATGTAACATGATCTTTTACAAAAACCTTTTCTTGCATAAAAGTGTGACATTTCCCACCATGTGTTAATTACTGTTACCATGACGATGAAGTGACTCTATCACTGTTAAATGACGGGTGAAAAGCTTTAAAGGAATTAAATGACCCGTGGTGTGGTATTTATACATCATCCCACCCCGCTGATAGGCTTTGTTGCAACCTGGAAATGTATGTGACAGTTTTATAATTTGCTAATAAGTTGACTGAACCGTGGTTCCAGGTTGCAGGGTTGCCACTTGTAACTCAGTGGGGCAAGGTATTCATAGCTTTGTTGAAATTTCCAGAAATATTATAATTATAAGAATAGTTCCTAAACGATCAAACTATTTATGTTTTCCCATAAGAGCCACCAGTATTGTGTTATTCAATGCTTCTGTACACCAGTTGTTTTCATTTTTGCTTTCAAAAATCAGCCTAATCCCAGATTGTGTCCCAGATAAATCAGTTTAAGATCTGAGTAATATCTTAATATATTTGTACTTGAGTAGTGTCAAATTTTCAATTTAATTCTTTATTGACTGAATTGTAAAACTAAATTCTAAACAAAAGTCCTCAACTAAGATTAACAACACTTACATAGAGCAAATTATGGTATTCATTTTCTGAAAGCAGGTGTAATTGACAAATTGCTGGTTATAGTCTTACAGTATATGAAAATTATTTGATTTTAATTATTAATTGATTTTAAATTACTGCCATGATGAATGTTACATACTGCTCGTGCTACTTAACAGGACAATACTCTTATCAGGGGTGGTCATGGGAGGGAACACGTGGGAATGTAGTTCTCTTTTAGAGCGAGAAATCTCTTTTAGCTGTTTTACATTTTCTTCTTTACGTTTCTAAAGCTTAGTTGTGAAATTAATACGATTTTTTGTGCTTGTGTCACACTCTAGCATCTCTCTCTCTCTGTGAACTCTGTGAAGTTTTTCTCTTTTCTCTCTTTTAGTCATATAATATCATTGTCAAATATGATTCACAAAAAGTAGAATTAATATTGTAAATTCAAAGGTAAAGAGCACAAATTTAGCAAGCTAACAGAGAGGCAACTGGATGGGTCCGCACTTTTTAGAAGAGAGCAATGGAATAGAGAAGTCTGCACTCACAAGATGTAATTCTTCACTTTATTTCCATATTTTTTCTTTGTTCTTTTTAAGAGCAGCTGGTGAGTTACCCACATTGTGACATTTCGATTCTGCCCTTCATCAGCAGATGGAAGGACACCAGCAGTTCACAGCATTTACGCCCTACCACTGGTGTGATTAAGCTTCTAGTTCAATCACAGAACAAAATTTGAACCCTAGAATCACCACTCGACTCTGACTCAGAACAAATACATAGATTTTGGCATTTCAGGAGGTGTACTCCCCTTCAGAACAGTCTGACACAGAGAGGATTCAGAGTCTTTTTCTGAATGTACATTGTTGCCCATAAAGTTGGAATAACATATTTTTACCTCTTCTCATGAAATAATTGGGACTTATAATGATGTGATTTATTCTTGATAGATAAAGTGCATCTTCAAACTTTATTGATCAAACTCTTCCAAACATATCAGTGAAAATTAATTTACCTGATGTGTATAAACAGGAAAAAAAGAGGAATGTGTCTGAAAACAAAATGATTCCAACTTTATAGGCAACAGTGTATTTCGCTGTTTTCGCTAAATATAATGTAGATGGCATTAATGAGCATGTGCAACAGTAGGTAGACTATAGAGTAATAGCCTTATAGAAAAATCCCCAAAAGCATGTTGCAGTTATGCTTTAACTTATGATTTGTCAGTGATGATTCTGCAGTAATGAAAACCTTAAATACATTTACTAAACTTTTCATCATTTAGATAGATTCTTCTCTTTCATTTTCACTCATTCATTCTGTAACTGCTTAGTGAACTGCTCCACTCTTTGGTAAAACCGTAGAGGACAATTAAAACAAAAAGATTTGTCTGGATTTTTCGCTGCGTTAAGGAATACAGCAGTAGTGACACTTCATCTGGCTAGTGTCTTTAGTCAGCTACTTGCAACATAGACGGCTTTATAAGACACGTGCGGGAGTTGCAGAGAATGGATGGAAATTACACAAAAATAAAAGAGGATGTGGATGTGTCCATTTGAGTCCTGAAATGCTCTTAATGAACGCTGCTTTATTTCCCCTTTCCATATTGTGACTATAAATGTGTAACTGCTGTACTGCTTCTTTGCTACAGACTGGAGCCGAATTTATTCTACTAATCATTTGACTTATCTCTCTTCCTCTCTCCCTTAGTATCAGTGATCAGTGGTCAGTTTTTCATGAAATGAAACAGAATTTGTTTTGTTATTGATCACATGTGTGGTTCTTTGGCCCAAGTTTGAATGGTTTACAGAACTGGTCCTATTTTTTTCATTTTTCAACATTTTTTGCATGTTGACTATTTCAGAGGTCTGTCAAGCAATCAAGCAAGCAACACATTTTGAACTTCACCAGAACTTTTCAGAATAAAAAACTTTTGGCCAACAGGTCATCTGCTGGTCTGCAGTGTTGTCTTCTGATTCCTCTGTAAACATTGTCCTTCATCTTCCCTGTTCATGCTGCAATGTGGCCAAAATGTCACTGATGTAGCTGTAGACATATTTTTATTGCTGTTTTCTCATCTCGTTCAAATGGGTAAGCTTTGGGTCCTCTGTTGTTATTTGTCCATCTACTGTAACTTGTCAGATATACGCTGATGATACAGTCATATATATCTACATGCTAAATAACAAAAAGCAAACTGCATTAGCTTCAGTGGTCACTAATTGGTTAGCAAACATCAGCAAAAGTTTCTGTTTGTTTTTTTCAAAGTCTGCAAATGACTCCAATGTTATAGTAGTAGGAAGACGAAGTGCACACGTTTCAGTATTTAGGCGTCATAATAGACTGACAACTCACATTCAAAACATGAGTTTAAAAAGTTGTGAACGGAATCAACACATTAGGAATAATTTAACTACTGAGGCCTCAAAGTTGTACATCAATGCCATGATTCTCACACAACTGTCTAAACAGCTGGACACAGACAGGTAGGACCACATGACCACCAGTAACTTTATAAGCAGGCCTATAAAACATTGGATAAAAAGTCAAATTCATATCATCATGTAAAAAGTCTGTTTTTAAACAAGGAAAACATGATCAAATTTGCAGATATTTTACTGGTCTTTCAAATTGCCAATGGTTTGATTATATAGCGGTTATGGCATTGTATTACTGTCTGTGCTTACATTATGCTGTACTGTAAAACAGCAAGATGTAATGTGTGGATGTGTATTTAGATTTGGCAGAAATGATAGTATAAATTAATAGTAATGGTTAAACAAAAACAAATTTAGGTTGTTATAAGCACATACCATGGAATACATTTGTAGTGAGACATTGAAATACAAGATCCATACATACTGTATAGCTACACATTTCAAAAGGCAAATAAAATGACTAATGACTCAATTTTCTTTCAATTTTTAGTTTCCACCTTATTCATGGCTTAGGGTCAATGCGTTCATTTGAATTTAGCTCAGAGTAGCTCTGATGAGCTGTGGGAGACCGTGCTTAAATCAACAGCGAGTGAGTCTTAACATGGCCACCTGTGGTATAAATTTTGTTCTCTTTCCCTTTGTGGAGGTAATTGAACTAGACACCTGTGGTATGCTCTGAGATCAAGAATGACAGGCGGAGACCTGAATTTCTGGATGTGTAAGAACTATGGATATTGATATAGTTCACTAGTAGACAGATGGAGTGGAGGTGTATATACTACTTTCTTAATTTGATCGTATACATCAGTATCCCTGAGGTTATAAATAAAGAAGTTCTGTTCTAGTTCTGTCCTCAGTGCCATATGTTGCTGTTAGGTGGCAGAGAGGAAAAATCAATGTGTGAGATTTAAGTTGTTCGAGATGGAAAGGGGCAAGACTCAGTGAGGTCAAATGGCTGAATTGTCACGCTCACACTCACACACACTCTAATGACTAGATGACAAGCCTTGACACGCCTCATTGCTGACTGCTGACTGACCAGCAAACATGTGACACACAATGTGAGTGTGTGAATGTTAGGTCCTGGTGTGTTGGTGTGCAGATGTCATTTATAACCTAGGCAGCAGTTTTAGATGTTGTTTGAAAGACAGAGAGGAAGACATGTCATCCCCAGTACTCAGTTGTGAACAAATCCCATGATCTAATTGCCCAATCCTTGCTCAGCCTGTCTGTTAATCTGTGCCATAAGGTCAGTGGTCCCAACTGAAGATCTTCTAAAAATAGGTCACAAATATATAATTACTATATAAGTTACAAATATAAGTTACTGTAATAGTCCTGAAGTTGTGAACAAATATTACTCATACTGGAGTAAAAAATCAGAAGTGGATTTGATGGACTACAGTGTATTTAGGTTAGTGTATGTTGCATCAACTCAATGTAAACTACATCGTCCATGTTATTTTAATGAAAAACCCACCTAATAGTGTAGCACTAGGTAATTATACTCAAGTAAAAGTACTGTTACTTTAAAGAACTGAAGTAAATTAATTGCATTAAACATCAATATATACACAAGCAGATTGTAAAGTGATTAGCAATTATACATTTGTAACAACCTTCTTCAGTGTAGCCTAGAATTAACGACAAAAGAGACAAAACCCAGACAAGTGAACAGAAAATGACCGATAGTTAATAAAAAAAGAGCTATGGACACCTCAGAGAGTCCAACAGGCATTATTAAGCCACACATATGAAATAAAATATATACACAGAACTAAGAGTAGACATATTAAAACAACAGAATAGAGTTATTATACACTGTGTACGCACACACAAGCACACACTTGTTTGGAGAAAGCATTAAGTGATAATAATAGGTGAGCTTGTTATTGTTCTCACCTGTCTTAATGCCATTCTTGTGCACAGTTTAGTTGTCCACCCACAATCAGCTCAAGGACAAATTTTTCTCATATATAATGTAAACAGTGTGTTTTGTTTACCTTTCTACATTGTTGATAATGAAAATAACTGAATACATCAGACTATGAAATAATACATATGGAATTATGTGGTAAACAAAAAAGTTAACTTTTCCTTCTACAACTTTTACTTTATTGACAGCTTTGCACACTCTTGGCATTTTCTCAGTCAGCTGCATGAAGTCGTCACCTGTTTTCCAACTGTCTTAAAGGAGTTCTCATACATACTGAGCACTTGTTGGCTGCTTTTCCTTCACTCTATGGTCCAACTCATCCCAAACCATCTCAACTCAACTCAGCATCATTCTCCTTCCTGGTCCAACAGCCTCACATAGCCTGGAGGTGTGTTTTGGTTCATTGTTAGATTAGAATACTACGGTAGCCATACTGGTTCACTGGTTCATACTGGTGCCTTAAATTTTGAATAAATCACCAACAGTGTCACCAACAAAGCACCCCAACACTATCACACCTTCTCCTCCATGCTTCACAGTGGGAACCACACATGCAGATAACATCCGTTTACCTTTTCTTTGTCTCACAAAAACACAACGGTTGGAACCAAAAATCTTAAATTTGAACTCATCAGACCAAAGTACAAATTTCCACTGGTCTAATGTCCATTCATTGAGTTTCTTGGCCCGAGCACTTTTCTTCTCCCTCAGTTGTAGTTTCTTTGCAGAAATTTGACCATGAAGGTCAGATTTAACATTTATAAAACAACCTGATTTTCTACAGTGTCCCTGAGCAGCCATCTGACAATCCCAGGACACTGATAAAGGAGATGAAAACCTAATTCATACTGTACACTCACTCGACTTTCTAAAAACATCACTTTCCACTTGGTTCGAGATCTTGGATCTTGCGGCAACAAATCAGCTTGATCCAGCATTGCTAAACTGGAACATTTCAAACACAAGGAACTTATCAAAAGTAAAGGAAGGGAAGACAAAGGCACTAAATATGGACTCAATTATCGACTCCTGCGCAAAACAAATGAACGATGCAAAGTTCTCTGTCCCATCCTGAAACAAAACACACAAAACAATGAATGTGCTGACTTGGTTGTAGATAGACTACACATAAAAGAACAGCTATACCATGACTCCGACACCACTCCATGGCTTTTCTCATCTGCGACTTTACATCCACCACTCAGTGACTGTTGCATAATAACTTGATGTAAATCTCATCTCTCTCCCCTCCACAAGGACTTACTTACGCTTGCATGTTTATATGTAAATTCTTGTTTGTTATTGGTGTCATTTTTATTGTTGCTGTTATTTTCCCCTCAACCTTTCATTACATAAAATAGTATGAAATCTAGCGACGGCATGGGTAAATATAAGAGCTTGCCACTCACATACGCACTCAATCACTCACTCTCTCTGTCTTTCTGTCTCTTTCACTGTCACTCTTCTTCACTCACAGTCACACTTACACTTACAGAATTCCAACCATGTCCATGACTCAACTAGAATTCCTAAACTGGAATATAAGGGAGACTGGCTCCCAAGCTGAAAAGAATGATATAATCAATCACGAGTTAAACCCAGATCTATGCCGACTTCAAGTAATGCAAAATAAATTCAGTCAAATTTTCTCTGCCCCCTATAACTCAACACAAAGAGGTGTAAAGGAGCCACCTCTGCCAGGAAAATTCAAGTCAATTTTTAGTCTTTCTCCTTTCTATCTGTTCTATATCATTTTTCATACATCACCTCTCATTTTCTCAAGGTCTGTCTTGTCTTGTCTCACCTGTCATGCCTCTTCTTACAAGGGAGGAAAAAGAATACGATAACTGTGCAATGGACAGCACAACAGGTTTCCTATACTGATAAAAGATTACCTTGTGTTGCACACCCTCATTCACTTCCCACTCTAACAATCAACACTCACGTCTTCAAGTGGCTTTCGTGGATACAGAGAATACAAGCATCAAACATTAGGCTGGTGGATGCAGCATATACATTCAATTGTGAAAACTAAAACAAAAAATAATTTAATTATAAATTATAATTTTTCACTTTGTCTTATTGTTGATTGTTCATCAAATTAACTTCTAAAATTATCACCAAATATTCATGTTTATTCCTGTATTGTTGCTCATAAAGTTAGTGGTCACTTTTATTCTATTTAGGGACAAGGACAGAGAGCAGAGGACTGGACACGATTTTCTTTTACTGAGGACTGAGTGGCTTTAAAAATCTAGCAGATATTACCTGATACTGAATGATCGTGCTACTGTAACTTTTTTCTATACATCTCATTAACGCAGAGTCTGTCAAGGATGCAGTCTAGTGTGACCTGTTGCACCACTGTACCTGTAGCAGTAATAATAAGTATTCAATTAAGGCTGGTAAAGCATTGACATCCAGTCAAGATGTGTAGCATCACAAACACACACACGCAGTGCAATATGTCGCTCCAAAACAACTCTGAGAACTTTCCTGCAGCACACTGGTGACATGTGTTATAGCAGAGGAGAGGATTACCTGTGATGAGATTGTCCACCAGTGTTGTAGGGATGCAAAAGATGCCTACTAACAGGTCACTGATAGCCAAGTTGAGGATGAAGAGGTTGGTGACTGTGCGCATACGACGGTTTTTCAGTACAATGAGACACACCAGGATATTTCCCACCATACACAGCAGGAAGATGAAGAAATAGGCCAGAATGTAGCTGGCAGCGACATACAGAGTGTGCTGATAATAGGGGAAAAAGGTAATGTTGGTGATGTTGGCGGCCTCATCTAGGCTGGTGTTTGTAACAGCTGCTGTGGTGGCTGATCCTTCCAGTTCCATCTCTTCCTTGTCCACGTTGCTCAGTGTCTCCATCCTTTTGATGAACCAATGCTGCAGGGGAAAACAAATCGTGAAGAGAAGAGATCACTTAGAATTCAATTTGGAACAAATCGTATCAAAAATATCACTCGACATATGAAACAAACCATTTAACGTATGCAACAGATTTCATTCTGCAAGCAACACTTGACTCAGCAAGGATGTGTCGTTTGGAAAATCTGTGTTGTGTCATCTGACTGCCAATCATAACTTAGCAACCATAATGGCAAGTGTGTCAAGCTTTTAATTTCACAAGGCGAAAGTAAAAGCGATACTTGGGACTGAAAGAGTTTGGACTAACTTTGTGAGATTAAAGACAGACTTGACTGTCTCACTGGCATTTCACAATGAGCTGAAAAGGCACATTTCAGTATATTTAGTAGTACACCGAGGTAGTCTGTGAAAAACTTGCCTGTGCAAACTGTGTGTAGTGGTGTGACCCAACAAGTCACTGTAAGTAAAAGCAAATGTCTGACTCATAACACGATGTGTTTTCAGGTGGTAAACTTTTTTCTGCCATGCAGCTAAGAACACAAGCAAATTGTCTTTTTTTATATTCAACATACATAGCTGAGAGCATGGATACGTCACTCATATCTGATATATAAAGTGGTATCTGCAAGACGCACCAGAGATTGTGAAAAGCGGAGGCGGTATATCAGGATGTGAACTTTTCTGGTTCTGTTTAGTTAACTTTACGTTCTCAAGGATGATATTTCAGTGTTGGCCAGGAATGACTCAGCTCTAATTGACCTTTTTCACAGCAGATATGAAATAGTAGAGTCAACACAGGTGTTTTGTGTGATACGAATTAAGGTTCAGTTCCATTTAGTGTAGCAGAGCCTTTCCAGTGAGCCAACATGCACCACAGCAGCACCCTGACTCTTTGACCTGAATGGAACTGAACCTTAATCAGTATCATTGAGGACTATTTCATGTCAAAATGGCTGCTTTGAAAAACGTCTATTCAAAGGTCAGATTCACCTTTTCAGTGAGTCAATATAATTTGAATATATTAGATAAATATTAGATAAATGCAGGTGATTGCAATAGAAACAATTGAACTGTTTTTTATTTTCCCATCATGACCTTTCTTTCACATTCAATAACACATGCAGTGAGCTTATTGAACACTAACACAGTTAAGTCATTACTGTGATCTATGATCACTTAAAGTTCTAACAGCCTATGAAAAACCAGAAACCAACAAGGAGAGAGGAAAACGGCATTGGTTCCCCACAATGCAGAACTACATAAAATTCTAAAGAGTTATGGAAAAGGACACGAGGCAGCTGTCTATTATTCTATGATGATTCAGACTCTTGGTAATGGGCTCATTTCAGCTCTGCAGAAGACATGGGAAAGGGATCTGAACTTGACATTCAGTGATGAGGATTGGAACAGAATTTGTAAAAATGTTAAAGTAGTTTCAAGGGATGCAAGAGTACACCTCATTCAATTCAAAATTATACATTGTTTTTATTGGACTCCTTCCAGATTATTTAGATTAGGATTATTACCCACATCAAATTGTTGGCGATGCAAGTCTGGGGAAGGTAATTTAGTTCACGTTTTATGGTCATGTGACAAAGTCCAACAATTCTGGACCAATATTTATGATAATCTGTTTGAGATTACAGAGATGCAAATTCCATTTAGTCCTAGATTATTTGTTTTGGGTGATCATTCAGTTCTGACAGGACAGGATAAACATATTAAAAGCTATGTCCAAACCAGTATTATAATTGGCAGACAAATACTTGGGTGTGCCCTCTCTGCAAAAGTGGGCTGTGGAGATGGCACGAGTTGCAGCGTTCGAAAAAATGTCATATAAGCAACTGGCTAGACTGGATCTATATGAAGCAAAGTGGAGCGAATACTTGCTCCTGAAAGGGGTTATATAGTGGAGAGACGCAAGTCTTCAGTTAATTGTAGATAAATACATAACAGCTGGCTGATGTCCTGTTTCTGTAGATACAGACATCAGAAGCATCCTTTTTTATTTTTGCAGATGAGAGCAGTGAGCTGGACTGCAGCATTCACCATTGTTTGATTTGACTGGACTGCAAGGCTGAAGCATCAAGAGGATTTGCTCGAGCAAACGTGTGGGAAATGCCAACCCATGTGAAGAGCAAATGCTGCCAGCAAAACCTCGAAGCATGTATTATCGCATGGGGTGCATGTGCTCAGGGCAAAGCCCACTGCACAGAGTGAGACAAGTCCTGTGCTGGATGCTGGCACAGAGGCACCCTGGTGATGCAAATACACAAAACGAGCTGTAGGCAATCATTTGTATGACAGCAAGGCTTCACGAGGGCAGGCTAAAAACGGATATATCTATTTGCATTTGCTTGTGGCATAAGCCCTGATAATATCAACAATATTCCAACAATGTACAACTATTGTAGTCAGATGCCAGCTGATGTAAGCGCCTATTGAAGTCAGCCTCAGAATTAATGTAACATTTGATAATTTGATAACAAGAAGTAGATACAATTCATCCATCTATTCAAATTATTGCATTACATTTCTCCTCTCTGTTTTATAACTCCTCAGAAATAAATCATAGATAATTCGATTCTGAGAAAATAATATAGATAAAGTTCATCACAGGACTAACACATAACAGACATTCACATTCACACCTACGACCAATTTAGAGTCACCAATCAATTTATGTCAAAAGCAATTACTGAAGTCTATAATTAAAGTAAAGATATCAAATGTAATATCTACATATGAAAATATATACTGTTACATGTTACTGTTTTACAGATATCTTAAATGAACTTGTCAAACTGTCTTTTCCACTAGAGAAAAGTAAATGGCTCCTTGTCAGCCCTTCTAATTAACAGTGAAGGGCTTGCCATAGGTTGTAATGACATATAGTATTAGCATTAGCACACCTATAAAATATCAATGTCCCAATTCATTAAACTCATCAATATGATGATGAGTTATTTTGGCTTTTAGTGAGCAAGTTGTCTTTCTGATACAACTGTGAACATAACTTGTTAGACAGACATGTCTATCCTTTGTGTTCTCCTCTGTTTCCTTCTTCTCCTTTGTCTTTTCTGTGTCTTTGGTCCACTTCCAATCCAGCCCCTACACCATCCCCCTACCCCCTCTCACTCTGTTTGCATGCTGGCTTGTCTTGAAGTGTTGTTATTTCAGGATAGCGGGATAATTATCTTGTGATTCTAAGAATAAATAATAATAATTACGTAAGTAAAATTAAGTACGGCCATTTAACCTGCTGGTGGGAGGGGGAAAGGTCTCTATAATGTGTATCTAATATCTGACTTTATATAATGCCATCATCAAAATCTCTATTTTTTAAATATCTGCAAAACTAATGAAACTTTCAGCTGTACTTTGTGTTGAGTGCTAATTAGAAAATGTTTGCATGCTTACCCTTAAACTAAGATAATGAATGTGATTAACATCTTCTAAAGTTCAGCACTGTCATTTTGAGCATATTAACAAGCTGATGTTAGCAATTAGCTCAGTATTTTTAGTCTGAAGACACATAAGACATATGAGACATATATCTCACTGACAACACTGGTGCTACATGACTCAACAGTGTCAGACTTTGTGCAATACGCATCATCATGTACTGTGCTTGTTAATATTCAAAGTGATGGCTCACATAGGTGTCCACCTAAAGGCACAAAGTGGAGACAAGCTAATTCCAGCTCTCCCTCAGGAAGTTAGAAATGTCAAACTCAGGGGGAAAGAACCTCGCATGACATCACTGTGGCAGCAGATGTATACCGTTTAAATGTTATTAATGATTTAAAATGACCTTTCGTGGTACTGCTTCAACTGTCAACGAGGGAATTTACCTGCTGCCTGTTCTCAAAACACAATTTTTTCGACTTATACATGTGCTGCACTCTGCACACTACTCCTAGTTAAACAGCAGCTTGTTCACTTGCATCTGACAAAAAGGAAAAATGTGACATTTTGATTAATATGACTTGAAAATACCTGACAATTTCCACAAATTATGTGGTCTAATTTTAGCTAATGGCATCCAGGCACTTTTGTTGGCGATGACGCAGTGAAAAGCTCTTGTTAGTCACCAAACTGTTGTTTAGTTTAAGGGTACATGTAGGTGACTGCTCCTCTGTGTTGAGGGCAGTTTTGACCTCACTTTAGGGCAATGATTTACATATATAGTACAATATGAAGACAATTTGCATTCCAAATGAATTAGTGTCGTATGGATGAAATTTCATTGATCTGTTGTAAGGTGAGTAAGATCTTACCTTGTCTTACTGGCTACTTTACATCGCATGCAGTAATGAATAATTATGTTGATCTCTGCAGATCTGTTTGAATGCACATTTTCAGTTTGTGCATCTAAACAATAAGTGACACAATCAGAACAAATAAATGCATAAAAATAAAAATTCTTAATATCAAAAGCAAAATGTGATGATGAGACGAGGAGACGAATCATCCCTCAGATAAATACATGAAAAAAAAAGAGCTGCCATATTTGCATTGTGCTTTGAACATTGTTCTCCGCCATTGAGTGTAATATTGCAATATACAACAATTACCAACTTCAATAAAATATTCATGTTTTGGGGCAATTTGCTCTCATAATAAACATTTCTTTGCTCACCGTTTCTGTTTTGATCTCAGTTTCCATGGAGATACATGGGGTCTGACTAATACCTGGAAAACAATGAGTCACAGCAGTAGACTCCTATATTACTACTCCAGCAAGTAGCACAAGCTTTAGTAACGACCTAGCAACGGAGACAATTTCTAGTCCCATCAAAGCTTATGGAGATGGTGGAGTTTCCCAAACTGAATAAATAGCGCACATATAAACACTAAACTCCTTTGCTAGTTCAGTCTTGTAGTGACTAAGATATCTGCTGAAAAAGAGATTTATCCATGGACAGATTTGCCTCCTAAATCCGTGAACTACGACTGACCGGCACAGTTGATGGAGGATGATCCAAACATTTCCAGTAACTCCACAGCGTTGTAAAGTCCAAAAGTCAAAATGTATTGAACAAAGATTGATGTAATCATTTCCAACATGAACAACATGTTCTTATCTAACGGAATATTCCTCTTCAGTCCACATTAGTCCACCTTTAGTCTTTAAAAACAACATTTTCACTAACCTGACGAGGTGCACACCTGTGTTAACGGGGCGGTCTAACAGCTCCATAACACACAGAATATTCATTAAAGAAAGCTGAAATTGTAAATTCAGATGTTTTACTTTATTAAAGTTGACTTCCAGTGGACTTATTCGTATTTGTTTACATGTTATATATTTTCAGGATGTGACAATGTGGAGATGGCCTAATATTTTTAGTGATGAGTCAGGTGTGCTGTCATGCTGATTTGAGCACATTCTAAATGTCTAGTTGACCAATCAGATTGCTCGGTCAGTTGCTTATACTTGTTGTATAATCGGGTAACAGTAACTGATGGAAAAGCGTATTAATTCACATTTTTCATCTTTTTCCAATTTACTGAAAAACTCAATCAGCTCCATGAATATGTATTGTATATATTGCTCTGTCCTTGTACCCCGATCACTTGAACACTGTGGTTGTGCTGCATGCACAGCTGCTGTAAGAAAAGGATCAAATAGAATGTGTACAATCCTGCACAATATAAAAGGCCATCACAGGCCTCACTATAGCACAATGCTATAGTTTTCAAGTAGTGTAATGACTAATGGCTTATCCTGAAAAAGAGTACATGTACAAATACATTTTTTGCACACATCAAGACTTGACAACCTGTCTGAGAAATATATGAAATATTAAAGCTATACATCATAAAATATCTTAGAAAGCAGCCCAAAAAAAATTATTTACTTTATTTAGGCTTTATTCTTAAACGTTCTGTTTCAGGATACATGAGTGTGATCAATATCCTACTAATTAATAATCAAAATCACTACCATACACCACTACAATACACCACTACATGTGGCACATGAGAGAGTCAGAGAATCAGAGAAAGACAACGTAACACTTTATCATATTAATTGTTGCAGTTTTCTCAACGGCCTGGAGGGTAGTACATCACAAAGTTTGAATATTTTAACTTTGGATGGCATCAGCGTTACTCATGACTGTATTTTCTACTGGCCTCACTTAATTTTAACTTCTTGTTCTCATGTGCAAAAATGGATGAACTATATATATAAATATAACAATATCTCTGGTTCTGCTGCATCAATTTTGATCTTTTTGTTGTTGTTTGTGAGTTCAATGCTAAATCAATTGATTACTCTAATGTAATTCTGTAATCACATTGGATCTCTCCTCAAAGACGTTTTTTCAAATGTCTTTCAGGCATTGAGCATCGACGTGTTACTTTGGAGGGAAATGTAATTTTAATGAGGACCACCAGACTTCTTTGCTCAGACTGTGAGACTCCTCAGCTTGATATGCTGACCACTGCACTTGCTCCCATTGTACAATTCTGTGTTGCAAAAATGATAAATAAATCAACTTTGATACACGCTGGAACATTTCATTCTGCCGTTCCTCTATCTCATAGTCTCAGAGTTTTTGATAAGAAACCTGCATTATGCACTGAATGAGCATCAGTGGAAACTCACAGTCACAGATCTCCTGTTATATCAACTTTCCACACTGTCCTCACCTGAAAAAATGCCGCATTAATAGTTTGTTAATGTTAATTAATGTTCAAATGCAGTAGTTGTGCCAAAGCACTTCTTTAAAAAGCAGACCATAAGGTATTTTAAGTATGTAGGGTTGTAATCAACGAAAGAAAGCCTTGAATTACTGAAATTCTACTTACTCTTGATCATTGATCTTTAGATCAATTGATTGATCAATCAAATTGATTGAATATTAAATATCGTCCTGACCTTTTCTGAATTGTGCATCGATTTTGCACCAGTATGACTAGAAGGCAAATAATAAACTTTATTATAAAGGATGTTTAAGACAAGTTAATAATTTTATTGTTGACCAATTCTGGTTAACATCGCTGAGAGCTGCTTCTTCTCTCTTACTCTGTGCCGCTTGCCTCAGTACTATAAATCACAGTTCAGTCTGCTGGATAAACTTTGCACTTAGTTTATATTTTATTATGAACATGTAAAAGAAAAAAAATGATACAGTAAAGAAAACAAGACAAACCTGAACACAAACTCAACCTAAACAGCACTTCTCGCCCGCTACTTATCAAGTCAGACATCTCCTGTACATATATACATATACACAAACATATCAGTGACACCAATATATAACAAGCATTTTTTTCTGCATTATATATCATATTAGTTAACATGTATGAAACAATATGTCTGCAATATGCCAATATCTATGATGGTATATATGTATATAAATCACAGTAAATATATCTGGATCCGGGGAGGCAATTGTATGAATGCATACACACACACTTCAGTGCCAGTGAACGCTGTGCTGCTCTCTATATGAGCAAACATATAGCCTCGGAATCACTATAGATCTGACCTGATAACAAGAAAAATGTGTGTAGTCCACATCGTGATTATTGCTTTATAGAGACACTGATGCTGGTGGATCACAGAAATGATGAAATGATGTTCACTGATGAAATGTAACTTCTATAATAACACAGACACAATCCAATAATTAAAACGAATTAATTAACTTGTTTTACCGTAACATATGTAACAGATATATAACTTTATTTTTTTACAATCCGCCCACAATCTCAAAAAGTGAAACATCAATAAATAAGAAACGTGAAAATAAAAATAAAAAACAGACTTTGTATTACGTACGCTCTTTTTATCTTTGTGCTGGAGAGATGATGCTGACAAAGTTATTTGAACTATTTTTAGTTACGTTATGTTACTGTCGTTTCAGGAGAATCTTTGGAGCTCTGAGTCAGAGCTCCGTGAAGTTAACATACTGTGTTTGAGAGAAGATGCTGTAGATTTTCGTGCGCCACAGGTTAATTCATGGAGAAACGTGAAAATGACTTACCTCCGTGCTGTCAGATGCTCTTCAACTCGCAGATGTCAAGAGTGGACTGTTGAATATGAGCAGGAAAAAACAAACAAAGTGCTCTGTGTCGTCCGCTTCTTTCCACTTTACAGTTTTCACGATGATATCAATAATAAATAGTGCAGATATTTCGATCAGTTTTATAATTGAATCAAATAAGTTCATCCAGAATTCATGATGAAGACCGACGGTGCGCTGCCATGGAGACTCCACTCTGAATGACTCTGCGCAGGGGAGACCGGGCACCGTTATAACGTGTTATGTCGCAACACCTTTATTATCCACAGGCTGGAGAGCGTGACACAGACTCTCCATGCCCAGAGAGGTTGATTTAAAGGTCCGGTGTGTGAGACTTATTGTTGGAATATGGAATATTGGAAAACAATATTCATAACTATGTTTTCATTAGTGTTTAATCGCCTGAAAATCAAAAATCAAAATATTTATGTTTTTGTTAGAATGAGCCTTTTATATCAACAGAGGGAGTAAGTCCTAATCTACAGGTCCCTATGTGGAACCACCATGTTTGTACAGTAGCCCATAATGGACAAACCAAACACTGGTTCTAGAGAGGGGCTTTTGCATTTGTTTGTTTGTTTTCTTGCTTGTGTGTTTGTTTGTGTTTGTGTGTGTGTGTGTGTTTGTTTGTTTGTTTGTTTGTTTGTTTGTTTGTTTGTTTGTTTGTTGTTTGCTGTGTAAAATGTGAAGAAAAAGAGACTCACAGCTGTCAGAGAGAGACCATGCAAATATGGACAGAAGTGTCGACGTGATATAAAAACCTTCTTGGATCATGAGGCTGGTGTTAACTCTGTAATTCTGTGGTTAATCAGTGAACATGAAAATGAACATGGCAGACTGGAGCCTGAAACAGACAAACTGACAGATAGATCCATGTTTCTCTGCTCGTCTCCTCTATGAAACATCTCTATCCTCACTATTAGAAATTAAAGACCTATTCACACAGGAACAGTATGGATCTCATGTGAGCTGCTGTGCCACATATGTAAATGCGCACGTCACTCTCAATTAAAGACACACATGATTTCTGAGAGGAAAAATAATAATGCTGAGAACATCACAGCCATCTGAGGACATCAGGCATTATTCTAAAGACATTTCAGACCTGCATGAGTCACATAAAGAGAAATACATGAAAGACATTTTGTAATGTTAGGGGGCTGTGTGTGTGTGTGTGTGTGTGTATTAGTAAAAAATAACTTGACCTGTATGCGTGTATGCAGCACCCTGTAAGTTCAAACTAATACAAAAATCATCACACACCATTTAGTATGACATTATTACATAGGCTGAACTTCTCTCAGCATCACTGAGTGTGACATTATCGTGGAACATTGTGCACATTATAACAGCGTGGCTTCATGTGTGAAGCACAAAATATGAGTACGGAGACTCAGACTGACCCGAGAGTATGAAAATGTAGTTAGTAGCATGGATTACCATAGCTGGGGAAGTAATTTGGCAAACTAGAACATATCAGCTCAGGTAGTGTTTTGCTAGCGATAACATCAATGAGCAAGCAGACTAAGTTTAATCATCCAGCTGCAACCCAGCGACCCTGCATGTATCCGTCTGCTTTGCAATACCAGCTGACAAAAGTAACCTGTAAACAACAAGCCAGCCAATTTACCAGCAGATCAGATGATTAGCTGAAGACAGTATTTTGAATATAACTATAAAGTAATTTGTTAGCAAGCAAGCTGACATTAGCCAATTAAATCCACATATTTCACATATGCAGTAATGTTAGTTTTGACTTTGAATGAACTTTTAGCACACCCAGGATGCAAACACCAGTCTCAGACCAATCACAGTCAAACAGTATAGGAGGAATGAGCAAGAGCAGATGGAGATCAGGGTGAAAGGGAATTCACTGGCTGGTGGTGTGGCAAGGTCCAAAACAGAAACAAAGACAAAATGTAGCTGAGTAGCTGAGCTGAGGTTATCATGAGCACATGGAGATCACTAATTAGCGAAAGCACAAGGAATTGGGCGTAGCATATTATCCCACAATGAAGAACTGTGCAATCTGCCAGAGTCTGGGAGATGGAGCCGCTCTTTTGTACTGCAGAGGTTGATTAGATGACCACGTGGAGAGGTGTTCAGACAAGACAAAAGAGAAAGGAATAAACTGGAAACTAGGATGCAAGACAGAAGACAGAAAAACTATGATGAACTCCCACAGATTTAACAGTTGTGTTCAGGCTGAGTAAACGGGTTGAACCCAGCAGCTTACTGAAGGTATTAACCGTTTTGAAAATCATCTCTGTACAGTGAGATGAAGTGATTTGCCAAAAAAGTTATTTAGCTTCTGGGTTTATTTGCTGGTTATTCGGCCCACACAGTACAGTACACTGCACAGTGGTTTTTCTCCCACTGGACCTACACTCAAGTTCCCGCTCGGGCATAGACTATAACGCTTTTTTTTTTTTTTTGGTTCAAAGAAAGTTTTGCAAATATGAAACCTTCATGGTTCAAAAATTCCTAATAGAATGATTTTGATAATGATGTTTGTATTTGTAGATGTCTTGTCAACACTTTTACAGATGCCTCTTTTATAAAGGCGAACTCTGGAGAAATTGTTAAGAAATGTTTTTAAAATTGGAAGCAAGGCTGAGCAGCTACACTGTATCCAGGTCTTATTATACATCTATGACCTCTAGCCAGCACAAATGATGAATGAAGTTTCAAAAAATGAAGCCACATTTAATGCTGAGGTAATAGCCACAAATCATGGCAAATATGCAAAATTAAATGTTCAAATACAACCCAGATTCTAATCATACACAGTTATTGAAAGGTTTCAAGAAGCAATGCATGATGGCACACAAACTCCCATAGGCTACAGCTTCCTTCTTTGGCTGCAGCGCTAACTATTATGTTAAAATGCTGCAAATGTGCCATTTTATGTACTTGCTTTGTTTGTTTTAACCTGCACTTCATGTTTTAATTGTAGTGATATACCAGTGATACAGTGAACAGCTTTATTTTGACTTGATGTGACTCTTTCTCACACACTTGGAAGGGAGTGAGGCATTCAGTTGGTAGGATTTAGTTGTTTTCTTGAATGAACTTTCAAGGCAGAGGTAACCAGGTAGACAAATATCTTTAGTTGTGTTGTGTTGCAGGATCAGGAACTGATTGAGATGACATTATCACAACGCAGACTGCACTGAGCTGGCAGAACGTGGTCAAACTGGTGTAGGGCTTCCTGGGTCACTGAAAATCCACATTCCCTTCTGTCAAACCTGAGTCAGTCAGAAATGTAAACACTATGAGTCATTACAATTTCATCATTCAACCCCACACAAGCAAAAATCCTACAAAAAAAGTAATAAATTGCAAACAGACTGATTCAAATTGTTTTGAATATCTGATGACACATCAGTCGCAGGTTGACTGAGGGTCGTCAATATGGTTAATTATTAGGGTGATTCATTCAAAATGATCTAATTACATGCTTGGTCATCTGTCACAGTTAGACTCCTGTTTGAGTGTGGCTTGAAGAGACTGATTGCTGCTGTGCAGGTCTGAGCTCTGAGAAATGAAGTGATTTAGGTGCTCTTAAAATAACCTTTATGCTTTGTAAATACCCATCCATCCATCCATGCATCCATCCATCCATCCATTCATTTTCTCTAACTGGTCATCCTCATCAGGGTCATGGTGGGGCTGGAGCCTATCCCAGACTTAGGGCGATAGGTGGTGTACACCCTGGACACTATGGGCAACTATGGGCAATCTAGATTAACCTGCATGTCTTTGTCTGTGTCTTTGAACTATGGGAGGAACTTTGTTTTAACTACTATCACACCCACAATATAATCAAACTCCTGTTGTTCACTGTCTGATGACATACATCATGTCTTTTCTGTCAGGTTAAATTATCTAGTAGTTATTATCTAGTTCCACAGGCAGCCAAAGTGTTGACACAAGAGGGAAATGTCACTTCATTCTGCCAGCGACTGTACAGGTAGTGGCAGAAAAACATTAATCTGTTATCCCCCGCAGCACAGATTAAACAGGACCAATTTAAAATTCACTGCTCCATGATGAAACGGCCATCTCTGCATGAAAAGCTGTGTTTTGCATGATTCAGAGAATACAAGATTTGTACAACACAGTAGTCATTATGAAACACTAAACTGGAAAGACTTGTTAAAAAATAATGAATGCATCTCTTGAAAGCTAATGATCTCCTGTAAGTAGCTGATCTGGCACAATGTTCATTATGCACCCCTGTGCGTGCAACCCAACATTCTGGGTCCCATGAAAAGATGTCACACTGAACAAGTTAATTTCCATATTCCAGACTGTATCAAAGTATTCAAGGTGAGGTAGGTAAGTATTATTTTAAAACAGCTCATCCGGGGGATGTAGATGTGGAGACGAAGCTGCTGAGCCTGAAGCTGTTTAAGCTGCATGCGTTGAACCTGGCACCAGAGGCAGCAGGCACAGCTGATTTACCATAAAAGTTTGCTAAAGGTTTACCAGCACTGACTGAAATGTTTGTTAGGTATGATTACAGCAACTGTGCAGGTTTGGCCTGGTGGATTGTGGTGGTGGGGTCCAATGTGATGTCTTTTCATGGGAGCCAAAATAACAACACAACATTTTATGTGAGACTTTGTGTCTTTTCCCTGTCATGTCCTTTTGTATTCTAGCTCCTCCTGGTGTAAAGAAGTTCAACTGGGCATAACGAGACGAGTATAAATCTGCAGTGGTAAAAAAGTGGAACACTTTCTCAACTATGCGCTTATGTAGAGTGAAGAAAAGATGAATGTAATGTCATTGCTTAAGTGGGAGATGAACAAGTGTTACAAACAATCCAGGGAGTCACAAGTTGGACTGAATATAAATACACCACACCACAGCCACTGATACAATGTTTTTCTCCTGATGTACAGTGAGTGTATGAGGTCCAGGTCAGAGCTCTTCAACAATTTCTAATTAAAAGTTTTAATCAAAAATGGATGTTGCTCACAACAGTGTCTGTCAGAGCATGTGGATAACATCTTGTTTTCTGTACTCCAGTGAGTAATGAGTTATGACAGACTTTAGCACATGTGACACAATCAACATTATTTACTTGTAACTTTTCAACTGGTAGACTTCAAAGTTGTTCACAGAGCTATTGCTTTAAATGCTATCACTATCACACCCACAATATAATCAAATTCTTGTTTAACTCCTGTTGTTCATTGTCATACATCATGTCTTTTCTGTCACAAGGTTAAATTATCTAGTAGTTATTATCTAGTTCCACTGGCAGCAAAAGTGTTGACGCAAGAGGGAAATGTCACTTCATTCTGCCAGCAACTGTACAGATAGTGAGGGAAAAACATTAATCTGTTATCCCCCGCAGCACAGATTAAACAGGACCAATTAAAATTTCACTGCTCCATGATGAAATGGCCATCTCTGCATGAAAAGCTGTGTTTTGCATGATTCAGCGAATGCTCTACCACACAACATGACCAACCTGGAGATTTTGGGTCTAAACACAGTAGTCATTATGAAACACTTGACTTGATGTATGATGTATGCATCTCTTGAAAGCTAATGATCTCCTGTAAGTAGCTGATCTGGCACAGTGTTCTATATTAGAATGAACACCTTGTGCTTCCTTTCTCTCCAATATGTGCTGATATTATTTTATATTTCCTTTTAATCCTAAACTGCATTTATAGTTCTAATTATTCAGATTATCCAAGTTTACATTTTGCTTTATTTTTCTGTCATAAAAATTCCTTGGTTGTTTTCTTGTTTGAAACTAGATAACTACACAATAACATTCTCATCTTTTATTATTGTACATACAACTCATGGAATCCATTGTTTGAACCTCTCTGTGGCCAGGATGAAATGTTATATCATAGACTATCGACTGAAGTAGCCTTATGAAATCAATATTTTTAGGGCAAGTTGAGTTATTAGCAAAACAGAAGATATTTATTCATATTAATAGGATTATAAATATAAATAAAGTTGTTACACAGGGCACCACCATGTAATCAGTGACTCATAATCAAACTGTGGAAACAGTCTCAATAAGGGAAGTTCAAGTAACAATGTCAATATTTAATTATTATTTTACATTTATTTATAAAATGAAGGATCAAATCTGAGCACTGACCATAACAACCAGCTGTTATCACAATACTATATGTCAGAATAATCACAGGCAACTGCTTAAATCAGTAAACATTTATTATACAACTACAGCTACAGAAACACGCATAAAACTCTAAGCAAGTGTATGGCACACGTGCGAACGTGTGTGGGGGTTTGAATGAATGGTCGAAGGTAAAGGTAAAGGGAGAGTAAGCATGTGGTTAGTCCAAACCGTGAAGTTCACAAAGGAATGAAGAACAATGTGGAGGACGTGTTTCACACATCTATCTGCAAGATGACGTGGAACAAGGCGAGGAGCTATGCTACCACCAAACTTCGGCATTTAAATCAATATGTGTGTGTGTGTGTGTGTGTGTGTGTGTGTGTGTGTGTGTGTTGATAGAAAGATGTAGATGTTTTGAACATAGAAAACACAGAAACAGTGAATAAGCTACAGTAACAACAAAAGAGGACTCGTGATCGTTACATACGATGGGGAAAGGCCTTTTCAGACACTAGGCAACTGTGCTGGAGTTGTCTGTGGAACCAGCTGAATACATATACTTTATTGCTTACCTACGAGCTGTTATGGAATTTTCTATCCTTTGGGTACACAGGGCCGTGCATGGGCCTTGGGGTCATAGACGGTGACGGCACTAAGCCAGATCAGAGAAGACGCTCTCCCTTTGGCATGTAAGGCTGCTGTTTGGAGTGTGGGATTAGTGCAGGTGCCAGCCTATCTCAGAGTTGCCTGGTGACCAGGGTCGAAGAAACTGAATGTTGGCCTCCTAGACATAATAGATAATAAATAACGGCGTTAGTAACGGCGTTACTTTTTTCAGTAACGAGTAATCTAATTGATTACTCTTCCCATCATTATAACGCCGTTATCGTTACTGCCAAAAAATGCGGCGCGTTACCATGATTGAAGGCAGCTGTTTTTCATCAGACCAACTAGATCTCTAAGCCGAACGGCAAAGATTTTTCTTGTTCCTCCTTCCTTGGTGAGGGCAGGGGCACGAGACAATCGCATAAATGATGACAATTGGCTGAGGTTGAGTAAAATTCCATGGTAAGCCAATCAGAGGTGGAGTTGGGCGGGTGTTGCTTACACAAATTGTCAGACACACAAAGACGACACAGGACATTCACGTGAGTCAACGAGAAACAGGAATGGCGAGCACGAGTCCAAAAGTAGCCTTCTTTAAATGGAAGTAAAGTATAGTATATATCATAAATAATTGAACACGTACATGTATTTTAAGTTCCGTCAAAGAGGGATGGAGGTGGGGTCCAAATTCTTTGACACATTTGAGCATTTAAAAAATTACTTGAAAGTAATGCAATAGTTACTTTCCAAAGTAACTAGTTATTTGTAACTCAGTAACTACTTTAGTTACTTTCTGGGAGAAGTAACTAGTAACTGTAACTAGTTACTTTTTAAGAGTAACTTGCCCGACACTGTAGATAGCTAACTGTTGACGTTCCATTAGCATGAACAGGCAACAGTGTCTCCAGACTAGAATGTGTTGAAGGTACTAACATGGGTAAATGCATCCCCTTTGACTATTTAGGGCGTATAGTATTTGTGACGTCATCTGTATGGTTTTAAGGCTGACCACCAGCATGAGTTCGGCAGAATAGAGACCTCTGATTCTTCTTTGATCAAGCTTCAATAAATATTACAGCATGAGACATCAGGCTCCTGAACACTTTCTTCCCTCCTGACCTGTTGCCATTGACTTTCAGCAATTTCTCCACAACACTAGCTACCTGTTAAATCTAAATGTATTGTACAGTTCACGATATTTAGAAACACAAGTTTTTTCTCCATTTTCTCCTCATTCTGCCTGGCTTGCTTTAAAGCTGTTAAAAAGAATGGGTTACAGAGCACAGTTCTGCTGTTGTCATGTTGCGTTGGAAGAGAGCAGTGTAGGATTTATCCGTCTCTTCCGTTAAGAAAAGCAGTTGGTCTGTATCTTCCTTCTGCAGGTACGATCTGTAAGCTGGATGCTGGTAACCGTTTTTTCATGTTGCATTTTCTGCTTGATATTGCATCAACTTTGTTGTTCTGAAGCCCGTTTTGCTCTGTGATCCTCACCTGTATGTATGTGTGTGTGTGTGAGCAACTGTATGTGAATGATGTACTTAATAGACATGCCCTGCAGGTAACTATACAGCAATATGTGAAAACAAATGGTCATACTACTTGCCAACTTGCTGTACCCTCAAACCCGACTCTGAGGAGCTCACTACTACTCGTCTACATTTATTTTAGGACAGCCAAGGTCATCATACAGTGCATGAAAAGAACCTTATTCAAACAGATATAAACAGTGGAAACATGGTAAAGACACCAGCATAAACAAAACACAATGAAAAAGGGAGGGCGGAGGGAATGGGTTGAAAATGAACATGAAAATGAATTCTTCTGTTGAACGCAGGCCTGAGCATCTTCTGATATCCATCAAGAATTCACATTTGCTCTCCTTTTTTTGGCTTTTTTGTTTCAGCTTCTCACTCCAGTCTAAAAAAGATGATGCCTCACATATAGGACAAGGAAAGTCCAGGACAGTTTGTTTTTCAGCCATGCAAGCTACATAAACGTTATCTATTTATTCAAAACAACCCACGCAGCAGCCTTGGAGTGGTCAGCTTCATCCTTCCTCTCCTCTTCACACATTGCTTTTGCCCACAGCAAAACCTTACTAGAAGTATTGGATGGATTGACTGACTTTTCCCCTAACACCAATACAGTATGAGGTTGACATTGTCAGTTTTGAGCAAAATGCCTTGACATTTGAAATTAAATACAAACAAATCAAAGTATTGAATGGATTGCAGTAAAAAATAATTCATGTTCTACTTGGATAAATTGAATTAACTTTAAGGCTGGCCACCTTCATTGTGATAAAAAAGGGACACTTTTTAGAAGTGATTGCATAGTTGGGGGACACAAACTAACTCAGGGCTCCACCTTAATGAGATTTTGAGTATTAAACACTTCATTTCCTGCATTCTGATGATGTTTTATGCATCAGTTTCAAAGTCCTCTGTTACTCTCAAATATGACCTGGTAGACCACAGAAACCATGTGGTAGATGACCATAAATTCCTTATTTATTGTCAAACTTGATCGTTGAGTCAACTTACCTGTCATCAGGCGTCATTCTCTTCTGCAAATTCTGACTGAATACTTCCCAACTGGAACGGTTGGAAACCCTAATTAACTTGGACGTTAACTTTTCATCTAGTGCCATCATCAGGTCAAGATTTCAATTTGATTTATAAACAAAGACATCAGCACTAATGACATAATCCCTTAACCCATTAGCCCCAGGTGTAGAGTTTAGCGCTAACATAGTAAACCTGCAACATCAACATGTTAATATTGTCATTGTTACCTTCCTGTTGTTAGGATGTCGATGTTGTCCAAGTACAGAGCTGCTAGCATAAGTGTATCCTCTTGGTCTTGTTTCCAATTCAAACAGAAGTATATTTAGCTATCTTGTGTGGAAGTTATTGGTGTTTACATGGACATTTTAAGGGTTTTTTATATTTGTTTGTTTTTTAGCTGACTCTGGGAATCTCAGATGATTTTACAGCTGCTGTCCTCTGCAAAAGAACAAACTACCATTTTTCGAAGCCACCTTTCAAGGCTAGGTAGATAGATAAACATGTGTAGCGTGGTGCAGAGTGAAGATGCCCTCCACTACACATTTAATTTGAAAGTCTTTTAATTTTTGTTCTGCAAAGAGCAAAAAAAATGTATTTTATCAACACAGTTCGCCACCGTAACTTCACACTCAAGTGTGTTCTCGTTCTCTGAACGTATTCACTATGCTAACACAGAACAATTCTGAACATCTGCGCCAACATCCAAACAATAATCATATCTGTTACATCGCTATTCCAGACCCGTTTCATCATGTACATTCAATATCACTATATCAATATACTTGTTTCTCCAATACACAGTCAGCCAATCATGTCTACTAAACATTGTCAAATTAATCAAATCAATTATGTATCTATTTTAACTTATTTATTTATTTATCTATGAACTATACACGAGCAGTCCGGGCTCTTTAAACTGGCTCATAGTCCTACTCTCCAGCCTTCCGCTTGCTCGCGGTAACTAGGCAACCAGTGCTAACTACTGGATAGCCGTTTTCCGTTTGGCTGAACAAGTAACTTCCATAAACAATTCTCCATAAAGCCCAACCAGAATCATAAATTCACACAAAACATATTCAATTACACCTCAATTACACAATTTCAACTCTCCCTCCTTACCTGCAAAGAGCAAAAAAAATGTATTTTATCAACACAGTTCGCCACCGTAACTTCACACTCAAGTGTGTTCTCGTTCTCTGAACGTATTCACGCGAGACTTCCCTCGTCCCTGAACACACACAGTGTGGAGAACGCGCCCTCTGCTGGTCGAAGTTAGACACTGCATCCTGCTAGATAATTTACAGTTTTCAACAATAAACCAACCTTTCCTTAACAGAAAACACACAGACAATTTTCACCACACTCTGAACATGAGCTGTACTAAATGCAATTAGTAATATTGTAGGTATATTACCCCACTGATGGCTCTATATGCCACACTCTCCCCCCCCAATAATAAATGTCTCCAGACATTTCAGATACCCAAAGTGTACCTTTTCACACATTGAATTTTCTCATTGAAAACATGGTATTACTTATTTCAAAATGGCACTTGACATTCAATTCAATCAGTACCCCTTTATCAAAATATCTGACCCATTTAGATCTATACCACTAAACATCAGTTACTGTACTCTGGACCCCAATCAGATCAATTCTCAAATGTAACACAACTCTTATCGGCCTCAGTTCTTTTAGTCTGTTAACAGTCTCTTCGTTTGTACAGTACAAGTTCAATATGTTCTCCCGGAATTGTCTCTTCTTCACAGTCCATAGAATTTCACCATTCTACTTTTCAGAGTCCATTTTCTCCGAACTAGAGTAATGTTCGTGTAGTGTGAGTTCAACCTATTACCTCAGTGTCCAGTGATGCCCACGGTCGCCACATGACCGGTGGGTTGCAGGCTGGGGACATACTCACGACGTGCAGGCTCTCGGCACTCGCTCCCACCCACGTCGGCTCACCCAAGGTGTGGTAGGTCAGCATTTGGGGACGGTGCCTGTGTCGCTGCGGGTAGCTGGTCGCTGGCGGAGGGTCAGGATCATCTTCCTCTGATGACTCTTGTAGACTTTCCCCAGGCTCTGCAGTGTCGTTCTCACCATCTCCATCAGCTGTGATGCCTCTGTTGTCAGTCTCTGCCTCCTCTTGAACAACCGTGGCATCTTCCAGATCTGGTGCTCCGTCTTGCATCGTCAGAGCTGGTGCAAATGGCTCTGCCTCTGGATTCAAGTCTGCAGTTCTCTGACTTCTTTCTTGGTCATATGGGAAACGACACACCAGCTCAACTTCATCACTGCTTTCGCTGTCTGAGTCTTCTTTTGGTTCACTGATTTGGTGTTGTCTTGTTCTTGTCCGTGTCTGTATTTTCCTCTCTTGTTTTGCAGGGGCAGTTTCCGGTTTCCCCAAGGGCAGACTGTCACATGGGAGTAGGAGGTTCCTGTGCAACACGCGACTCTTACCTCCTCCCTCTGGTGCTACTTCATACACCGGGCTGTCACTGCTCCTTCTCTTCACCACCACATGCACTTTAGTTTCCCAATAGGACCGCAGTTTACCAGGGCCGCCCCTCTCTGACAGGTTACGCACAAGCACCCGTCCACCAGGTTGTAGGTCGACTCCATGTGTTCTCTTGTCGTAGCCTTTCTTGCTTCGTAGAGCTTCTTGGGCCGCTGTTTTAGATGCGATCTCATAGGCTTGTCGCATTCTGTTTTGCCAGTTCTGTACATACTCAGTGTAAGTCTCTTTTGCCTCTCTGGGCTGTAGGTTGAAAAGCAGGTCTACTGGCAAGCGAGGGGACCTTCCGTAGAGCAAGTAGTAGGGAGAGAACCCTGTGACCCCACTGCGGGTGCAGTTGTACGCGTGCACCAGTTTTGTCAATGAGCTCTTCCAGTCAGCCTTCTGTTCACTTGTGAGGGTGCGGAGCATTGATAAGATAGTTCTATTGAACCGTTCACACTTCCCGTTGCCTTGGGGGTGGTAACATGTTGTGTGGGACCCCCGCACGTCACAGCTCTTCTGTAGTTGGTCCATCAGATGGTTGTCAAACTCTCTCCCCATGTCATGGTGAATTCTCTCTGGAAATCCGACACGGAGTGCAAAATCATTGAATAGTTTGTCAACGACAGTTTTGGCAGATTTGTTTTTCGTGGCGTAGGCTTGGGCGAAACCCGTGAAATGATCGATCACAATAAGAATGTACTCAAACCCCTGTTTGCATGTTTCTAAATGTAAAAAGTCAATGCATACTAGCTCTCCTGGGCGTGTTGTGACAATTGTTGTCATGGGAGCCCTGGTTTCTTTGTGAGGTCGCTTTGTCTTGAGACACTCACACTCTTGGGTGACAAAGTGTTCTATTTCAGAGTACATACGGGCCCAATAGAATCGATCTTGGATCAGGTTCAAAGTTCTCTCGACCCCGAGATGTCCCATTTCTCTATGCAGCTCGTGGAATACTGTTTGACGATGCTCTTTTGGGAGGATAAGCTGTCGTTTATCTCCTGCTTTCCTAAAGAGAATTCCATCTTCACTGACATACAACTTTGCCCACTGTCTCATTAATACTCTGACGTCCGCCGGTTCTGCTTTAAGAGCTCTCCTGGACGGGTGCTGATTGTCCCTCCTATAATGCAGAACTTTGCCTATGACAGGATCTCTTTCCTGACTGTCTCGTATCTGTTCTGGTGTCAGGGACTTGGTTCGAGGGTGTGCACTCGCATCTCTCACTAAGTCTAGTGTCTCTATGGGGACTGTCGCTACCCAGACTGGGGGGGTATCTCCCTGCACACTGACTCCCTGCACTGCTGCACTGAACACTTCCTGACCCGCCTCCTCTGTACACTGTGTCATGAACGCATTTATGTCTAATGGCATGCGGGATAGGCCATCCGCATCTGCGTTACTCTTTCCTGGCCTATACTTAATGGAAAAGTCGAACTCAGACAGCTCACCCACCCACCTATGACCTGTAGCATTAAGCTTAGCTGTTGAGAGGATATAGGTTAAGGGATTATTATCTGTATATACTACGAAGTGTGGGGCATGATAAAGATAATCCCGAAAACGTTCACATATTGCCCATTTAAGTGCCAAAAACTCCAATTTTCCTGAGTGCATGTGATAGTTCTTTTCAGGTGGCGTTAGAGTCCTGGAACCATAGCCTATGACTACCATCTTGCCGTTCTGTCTCTGATAGAGTACTGCTCCCAATCCCTCCTGGGATGCGTCTGTGTGGAGAACGAATGGTTGAGTCATCTCTGGGTACCCCAGAAGAGGAGGCTCTATCAGCTTGTCTATGAGAGAGTTCAATGTCTTTTGGTGGTTATCTGTCCATTTTATAGGAGTGTTAGGTGGGAGGTTACCTTTCTTCCTGGTTGTGGCCCTGACCTTCTCTCTGTTCATTTGATCAGGTGTTGTTGAGAGCAGCTGGTAGAGAGGCTGGGCTATTCTGGAGAAGTTTGGGATGTATGTTCGGTAGTATGAGAGGAATCCCATTACTCTTCTCAACTCTCTCACTGTTGTAGGCGCTTTCTCCTTTAAAGCTTGGACTGGGGCCACCTCAGATGGGTCCATAGTGTAGCCTTGTCCAGACACCAACCGTCCCAAAAATCTCACCGTCCTCCTCATCACCTCACACTTGCGGGGACTGAGTTTCACCCCGTGCTCCTGATATCTCTGTAACACAGTTCTCAGATGCTCAATGTGGTCCTCAAAGCTTGGGCTATGGACCAGATTGTCGTCCAGATACGGTTGACACATGACATCTCTCAAACCACGCAAACAGTCTTCCATGTTTCTCTGGAATTCCGCAGGTGCTGTACTCAACCCGAACGGGATTCGGACCCACTGGTACAGGCCCCAGGGGGTTATGAAAGCGGTCAGGGGCTGGCTTTCCTTGTCCAGGAACCCCTGGTGATAGGCCTTCCCCTGGTCCAGGACGGAGAACCAGGAGCTGCCAGTGAGGGAGTCAAGCATGTCTTGGATTCTGGGTATGGGGTTGCGATCAGGGACTGACTTTTTGTTCAGCTCTCTGTAGTCACAACACAGTCTTAAAGTCCCATCCTTCTTTCGTACGCACACAACCGGTGAGGCGTACGGAGAGCGTGAAGGAGTAATCCAGCCCCGATTCAACAAGTCCTGAATATACTCTTTCACTTCCTGGTGTAGCGGCTTTGGGACTGCCATGTACGTCTTTCTTACTGGGGTGGTGTCGTGCAGCGTGATGTGGAGTTTCAGAGAGGGGATTGAGCCGATGTCGTCATCATCGTATGCGAATGCGTGACACTCCTCTCTCAGCAGCTGTTTTGCGATTCTCCTCTGCTCCTCGTTTAAGTGACTAAGGTCGACCGGAGGGTCCCACCAGGCAGGTTTATGGTTTTTTGAGTTGTCACCTGGGGCTGATGTTGTGTTAGTTTGTGGCTTTAATCCCTCTCCTCTGGTTATTTGCTCAACACTGGTCGCATAGGCGGTTTTGACTGTTTGCAGGTGACCAAGGACAGTGTGCCGGGTCAGGGTTACACTGTGTTTGTTTGTGTTGGCGATGGGGACTGGTACATAGCCTGACCTTTTACTGGGGACTCTGACTAGACCCTCCTCTATCACTACCCCCTCTGGCAATGTCGGCTCTTCACTTGGGACTAGAAGCAGATCTTGGCCATGATACTGAGCCCCTGTGTTGATGTTAACATACACTGTGGTGACCTGTTCAGCGCCTAGAGTGAGTGTTCTTTTTCCTGTGTGTACCATTCCTACATCTTCCTCACTAATAGGGGCATGGATAAGCTGAAGCACTGCTTGTGCTGTCTTGACTGTTATCTGGAAGGCTTGACATACAGTATGGATGGTCTCTGTCCTTGTAGTCTGACTACCCTCTCCTGTTATTTCCTCTATCACATTGTAGCCAATTATGGGCTCTGCTGCTACGCGTGGGTCACTTGACACTAAAATAGGTACTAGAAGTGGCTTTGTCATGGCAGATTCTTTCCCTAGCCTAAACTCTACCTCCACCCAGCCCATGAAGGGGATCTCAGTCTGGTTGGCTGCCACTCCCAATAAAATGTCTGAGCCTAACAGTTCACTGAGAGGTCGCACCGTGCTGTGTGGTAAGTGCAGCTTTCTCCATTCTTCATTAATGATGGTCGCCTGAGCGCCTGAGTCCCATAATGCTACGACTGGAACCGTATCCATTGTGCAATGGACAGTGTGTCTCTTCGCAATCAACTTGATGAGTCTCTCCTTGCGTCGTGGTGGGAGGTAGTTGACTGATGAGATTAGAGGTGGTGCGGGAGGGGGGACAGGTTGCTGCATGTTGAGACTGGATGATTCACGGGCTACCGAGGGTCCCGGCTCGGCAGCCCAGTTTCGTTTCCCTGCTGCTCTCTGATCCGTCGACATCCTCTGGAGAGATGCCCCTCCTGCCCACACTTAAAGCAATGTCTGCAGGAGTCACCTATCTGAGCTTCCTGACACGCCCTACAACCCCTGGGCCGACTACGGCTGGGTGTGAACGTTCTCTCTGTGGATCTAGCTTGTGTGGCCTCCACTGTCTGTAACACCAACTTTTTAATTTCTCGAACCTCAGCCTTGAGTGCTTCTATTGGGTCTGTCTCTGTCTTGGGTCCCTCACTTTTCTTACTCTTCCCCCCTGCTTCACGGTGAGTAACAGTGTCAACTACTGCTGCTGAGGAGTCAGGTGGATACACCTCCGCCTGCACTTCACTGACTTTTGGGGGCTTGTTTATGACTGTCTTTCTTAATTTTTGCTGTCTTTCCTGTTCTAAGTTTGCAGCCTCACTGATTCGCTCAATTAACACCTCATCTGTGACAGTACGGTTACTGAGATACGGCTTGAGCTGGAACTTAACCGCATCACTGTAAAGACCAGTCTCTATGGAGCGGAGGAATTTTCTCTGAATTAGTTCTGGACTAAACTGTTCACCTTCCTCGACTGCATCATCATCACTGGATTTTCTCATTAACTTCTCTTTCAGTTCTATTGCTCTGAATAAGAAATTCTGGGCTGACTCCCTTGGATCTTGTGCCATGTTCATCAAGCGATGCAGTAGGTCGGAGGAGGAGTCCACTTTGTAGTGACCCTTGAGTATGGTCCTGAGAGTGTGCAGTGTCAGCTCTCGCTTTATCTCCAACATCTCCCGTAGATGAAGACCTGGGCTCACAGCACGTGTGACTGCTTCAATGATCTCCGCTTCTCCATGTCCTTTCCACTGTCCAGACTCGATCTGGTTGATGAGGCTTGTGTAGGACAATTTGTCCTTTTGACCAGCTTCACCAATCTGTCCAATTATCCGGAACTCCCGCCGCAGCGTCACCTCGGGCAGTCTGGTTGGTGCTGTGGTGGCAGTCCTTGTGTCCTCTTCCTTTGCGGTCGCGATGGCAGGCGCAGTGTCTCCTCCTGCTGCTTGTGTCTTCTGCTTGATCTTTTCCTCCAACGCCCCGATTTCCTCTTGCATCTGCTGCTGTAACTTTTGGTACTGCATTTTCAACTTCTTTAACTCACTTGTCTCTTGAACTAAAATCTCAGCCTCAGTTTCCCCCGGTGTTGGCTTCAAAGAGGCCAGGTAGGACAGTACATGCTATATCAATATACTTGTTTCTCCAATACACAGTCAGCCAATCATGTCTACTAAACATTGTCAAATTAATCAAATCAATTATGTATCTATTTTAACTTATTTATTTATTTATCTATGAACTATACACGAGCAGTCCGGGCTCTTTAAACTGGCTCATAGTCCTACTCTCCAGCCTTCCGCTTGCTCGCGGTAACTAGGCAACCAGTGCTAACTACTGGATAGCCGTTTTCCGTTTGGCTGAACAAGTAACTTCCATAAACAATTCTCCATAAAGCCCAACCAGAATCATAAATTCACATAAAACATATTCAATTACACCTCAATTACACAATTTCAACTCTCCCTCCTTACCTGCAAAGAGCAAAAAAAATGTATTTTATCAACACAGTTCGCTACCGTAACTTCACACTCAAGTGTGTTCTCGTTCTCTGAACGTATTCACGCGAGACTTCCCTCGTCCCTGAACACACACAGTGTGGAGAACGCGCCCTCTGCTGGTCGAAGTTAGACACTGCATCCTGCTAGATAATTTACAGTTTTCAACAATAAACCAACCTTTCCTTAACAGAAAACACACAGACAATTTTCACCACACTCTGAACATGAGCTGTACTAAATGCAATTAGTAATATTGTAGGTATATTACCCCACTGATGGCTCTATATGCCACACATGCTCATGGTAAATGGCAAATTAACTCGATGCCTTTACACTACATATCTCATTCACACATTCACACACATTTATACACTGATGGCACAGCCTTCAGGAGTAATTAGGGGTTGAGTGTCTTGCCCAAGGACCTGTGAACTCATTTTGAGCAACATTTTATAAGAATTCTTTATTTTTTTAGTAAAATCATTATGGGCGGGGTGTTGGTTAGCTCAGTTGGTAGAGCATCCGCCCCATGTACAAAGGCTCAGTCCTTGTCGCAGCGGCCTAGGGTTCGAGTCCGACCTGTAGCCCTTTGCTGCATGTCATTCCCCATCTCTCTCTCTCCCCACATCCCTGTCACGCTTCAGCTGTCTCTATCAAATAAAGCTTCAAAAAGGCCCAAAAAAAAAAAAATCATTATGGCCATTTTAACTAAGGAACAGTGTGCCTTCATGAGTGCTACAACCAAGATGCTCTTATCTCATTCAGTTCCCATCTACTAGTCTGTCAGGCTACAAAAGCAATAGCATCTGAAAGTAGGCTTACCTAGCCATGTCCTCTTAGCTATTATTCTCTCAGTCTTTAAAGGGTTAGTTAAAGAGGCACTGAGGCAAACAGGAAGTTTACTCATCATGAAGTGTACCACTCAGCCTGTTATTAGTGGCTCTGGAGTTAGCTTTCTGAAGTCTTGGTGATGGGCTGTAATGGTGAAGGGTTATCTTGAGTTGGCCTTGAGACTTAAATCTCACAGAAAGCTCACATTACAAATTGGAAAAGTGAGGTTAGAATTATACTATTATAGCAAGACAAGAAATGTTAGGAAGTGTTTTATGTAATGCATTAAAAACACAACAAGAAAATAAGATCCAGTGATTTTGGAGCTAGACCCTACTAGGAATTAATGCTTAATCCCTGGAGTAAAACTCATTAGGTAAAAAACAATATGTGCTTACCCATATTTTATCTATTTCCAGTCCAAAACAGCCCACACAGCATCCCTGGAGGCTCTTTCTCTCCTCAGGAAGGTTACAGGAAACTTAATGACCTTTGACAGTCTACAGACAAATGAAATGGGGTTAAACAGGGTCATTTGTGTTCTGACAAGGCAAATGACTGCAGTGTAAATTAAATTCAGCAATTTATATGTAATAATTTCTCCACCATTGTCCTAAATATCTGCTGGACTAGCCCGCTACAAATGACTAGACACTGCCCATCCTTGCACATACCTTTACAGTCTGTGTAAAGGCAATTCAGAGATTTCTTTCAAAATACATTAAATATGTTGGAAAACAGTTGCTGAAAACATAAAAAGACTTTGAGCGATATATTACTGAAATGTGGAGTTAGAGGTTAAAAGGTTTTTCACCAGTTTTCAGTCTAGGATTTTGTGGGCGGTCCTTAAAGGGTGGCTCGATGACATGCTGAGGCCACCCTGAGCATACCCCTGCACCCCTAGCAGAGAGATAGAGATTAATTCATCTCGCTCAGAGTGTTTCAAAGTTAGTCATGTCATTTTCTGAACTCATCTGACACGTTTCAGTTGCTTCAAAATTGCTGCTTGACTGCTCCCACTAGTGGGTGTGGCTTCAGCACTTTTGGTGGACACGCCCCCACAGTCGTGAAGCTGAGAATTCATTTTTACCTGATTTTGACACCAATTTCATAAATTTGTCAATATTTTTAATCATTCAGATTTGGCTGGGTGGTTAATAACACTTTCTTATTTGGTCTGACAAACTCAGAACACATTTTATTCTTACGTTACACAGACTTTAATGCATGGTGATGTTAACTGTTATTTCTTGCCTCACTCCCGCAGTTCAGGTTCTGGGGGCAGACAACGTCTTCACATTTAAGAGTAGGCTTCCTTTTTCATAGAGCTTATAGTAAGGGCTGGCTCAGCTGAGTCCTGAACCATCCCTTAGTTATGCTGCTATAGGACTAGACTGCCAAGGGACTTCCCATGATGCACTGAGCTCTTCTCTTCTTTGTTCCCTCACTATCTGTACACATTCATGTCCCGTTATTGCATGTTACTGAACTTAGCCTATTCCCCAGAGTACTGTGCTGTCTCATCTAGCATGTTCCCATGGATCTTGCTTCGACTGGAGGTTGTGATTGTGCCTGCTGCTGTGGTTCTGTTTACCACCCAATATTCTGATTTCTTTCTCTTTGTTCTGTACACAATATTTATTACATGTCTATCACCCTGGGAGAAGGATCAAAGGACAAAGGACAAACTACCGTGGCCACAAAATGTGTGGAAAATGCAAAGATCTAGAGCCAGTGTTTAGTTTGTCTGTTCTGGATGAAAACATAGTTAAGGATATTATATTCCATAAATAAGATAGATAGATAGATAGATAGATAGATAGATAGATAGATAGATAGATAGATAGATAGATAGATAGATAGATAGATAGATAGATAGAGTACTTTATTTATCCCTGAAGGGAAATTCTTTCGTTGCAGCAGCATTATAAAATATACATAAGAAAAAAATACATATGGACTCGTGCAATAACTTGTGCAAAATATGTCCATCAGCTCAACTGTTCCTGAATGAGTCTTCTCTCTCTGCACAGAGGGAGTCATTATACAGAGTTATGGCAGTTGGTAGGAATGACCTCCTGTAGAGGTCTTTCTTACAGCTTTTTTTTTTTCTGAAGCCTTTCTTAAAGCCCCCAAAGTCTTACACACTGGACATAAGATAACACTTGATGATCTCACAGTGCTTGGTGGGAGTATCAATCTGTTGCTGAAGGAGCTGTTTAAGGCCCCCACAGTCTCATACAGGGGGTGAAAAGAGTTGTTCATGATGGATGTCAGCTTTGCTAACATCCTCCTCTCTTCCACTTCCTCTATGGAGTCTAGGGGGCAGTCCAGGACAGAGCTGGCACTCAGTCAGTTTGATGATGAGTCTTTTTCTGTCTCTCTTCATGTTCCTCAAAGGTTCTTCTCTCTAGCCTGTCTCTGTCACACATATTGTTCAAAGCATTCCTGCTGGGATCCAACCCAGATAATGTGATCACATCACACCAACAACATTAGCTTTCAAACCACTGAATGGCACTTTCTTCCTAACAGCTTCCTTTTCTTTCCAATAATATCAAAACAATTATTTAGCTTCAGGAAATTTAGTGTTCTTTACCTTTAGAACAGTCATTGTACCTTCAGAGCAGAAGTTCCTTTTTTGAGGCACCTTGATGACAGCTGCATACTTTCAGGTCTTCACGGACAACTACTTTGACTCTGATTAACAGCCAACGCGTCACTGCAGACATTTTCAAGATTGTAGAAATTAGTATTTTTGACTTGAAAGTAAATGGACTGCACTTCCCCTTTCCCCTTTTTGCTCCAGTGCTCGCTTTGTCACCCTCCTATTTTTTTCCCTCTCGGAAGAGACAGAGCTATTAAAGTAATTGGTTAGTGTGAGCTTTTTATTCCTGCGTCTTTTTTTAATTCTTGATGATGAGACCACCTAAAGGTTACTAATCAAAGCAGAGCCATAAATCAGTGAAATTATGGTTAGTCTGTCAGAAAATACTATTGACTCTCAGAGGTAGGCTGACCAGCACTGCACCCCTCTAATCAAAATTGATGGCTGCTTGATGAGAAAATAAAGTCACTTGACCAAAACACATGTTCACTTCAATGTTTTTATTTATCGCGCAACATAAAACAATTTTGTGGGGTTTTTACCACATACACTATGTATTCACATAATACACCATACAGCTACAAAGAGAGAGAGACTGAACAAAAACACTTTTTTTTTTTACATACTGCATCCTTGACATGAAAATAATGAACCAAGAACAATCCTAAAACTCAAAAAGGAATGTAGCTGCCAGTTGTGTAGGTTCATTTTTATTTTTTTGTATGGGCCAGGGTCCAAGTCTCTATCCCAAATTTGGAGAGTGTTCATTAAATGAGGTGTTCAATAGACTTCTAAAAGTGGGCCATACACAGTGAGATGCATATCTATATCTATGTCTGTGTGTGTGTGTGTGAGAAAGAAAAATATACAAGGTGTTCAGAGAAAGAGAGGAATTGAGTAAAGGAAGTGCATGACTAGGGAGAGGAAGAGGGAGGCAGTACACAATTGTTATTCTTGTATTGTTCAAATATCTTAGCATTCAGTTACCATCAACATGTACAACATACTTAAAAGATCATTTCTATAGCCTTTGGTACTTTGGCTGTACCAAATGTGAAACCCAGATAACAGTCTTCATATAATATGATCCTATATCTCATCCTAGTTTTAATGAGTTCAAGTACAATATGGAATGAATATTAATAGAGAATGTGATCAACTGTTTGAGTGCCCCCCTGCCCTCAAAAAGAGATGTAAATTTGTAGCGTTGTAACAAAAGACTTTTCATAAAGTCAGCACCAGGGCAGCTTCCCATCCTGTGAAACTGCCTGAATCAAAAGTATAGTTCTCTTGACATTCGAAGAGCTCAGAAAAATATTTGTGGTAATCATTTATCCCTTACATTTTTTTTTTACACAGTGAGTTTTTAAGGTGTAGCATTATAGCACCAGCTGACCGACCCCCCATCTCGGTACGTGCTTGGGAGGTGGCGCCTCTCATGAGAACCATCTACCAGACTCTTGAGACATTTAGAATTTTACAAAGTTATTAAGATATCATGTACACTGTATCCTCAGCACCCATTGTTGTGTGTATGTGTATGTGTATGTGTGTGTGTGTAATGTGGGCCATGCATTATGGTTAAAAAGTAAAATCATCCTTTTGCTGTATCAGTCCCAGCCCCTGCACCTGTTGACCACGATGTGTGTATCATATGATTAACTGTTACAAATTAAACAGGGGTGTCATAAATGCCAGGTGCATATTTACTATTATGAAAACTAGAGTGGATAATAATGATAGATACATCTAAACAAGCAGGGAGCAGTCTCTTACCTGATAGTCTAACACAACTGACAAAGATTGCTGGGCTATACTAAAACATCGCCCATCGATTCACCTCAGACTGGCTCTGCAACACCCAGTATGTTCCTACAACACATCGCCCCCCTCCCACCCCTCTGGATGCGGCCCTGCACATAATTGTGGGTTAATTTATCAAGGACAACTCTACTTATATTAAAGGAATAGTTCAACATTTTTTGGAAATCCATTATTTGCTCTCTTGTTGAGAGTAAGATAAGAAGAAGCTGGTTAGCTTATCTTAGCATAAGGACTGGAAACGGGGGGAAACAGCTAGCTTGGCTCTGACCTAAGGTCAGGGTGCAGTGACTTGCTCTGATCTCGGCTCTAGTCAGAGCCAGGCTAGCTGTTTTCCAGTGTATCAAGTCTTCATGCTATGGCTGGTCGAACCAATCTTCTCATCTAACACCTGGCAAGAAAGCGAATAAGCCGATTTCCTGTCAAACTATTCCTTTAAACAACAAACAGTACACCAGGTTTATGGCTACCTTTATGGATTTGTCCTTAGCTTACTGACAATACATCAAAATTGTTGAGTACCACAAAATTACAATTTTGGTATTTTTCAAGCTTAAATTGACATCTGACATTGCCATTAATTTGTGATGAGAGTTTCTCTTGGGTTGTTGACACCTGCGGTAAAATGTCAGTATATAGGAGCAGACAAGCTTCTCTAAAACTCTAAAATTCATGCTTTTTGTAGGATATGAGGTGTTGGTCAGAGAACTGCAACTTGGGGGATCCTCCAGTTATTTTGACTGTCGCCAGTGAGTAAGTCAAGTGTAGTTTCTTGTTACATAATTGGGCTAATGAATTTGTTTTTTTCAAAACTGACAGGTCTCTGTCAGTTACATGCTGACAAGGGGTACAGTACTTACGAAAGCAAAACAGCAGTGTTACTAAGCACACATTTACACACAACACATTGGGACCAAGTGTTGTTGACTGTTGTTGAGGGCTGTCAGAGACTTCAAAATACCCCCTTGTCTTTCATGGTTTAGTTACTATCCTCATCAGTTAAATAATCTTACCTAAATATTTTAATATTTACATTTTTATCTCTCTCTTGAGAAAAAAAAAAAAAAACCTAAGCTTCAAGTTGTCAATAATCGGCTCTTTCTTTTTGTCATTAAAATCAAGATTAAAAGTGCTTTTATAAATCTTTTCTTCTCTATGTACAATTTGTATTAGCTATATAAAAAAAAAAAAGATGAAAAAAGCAATAACATCAAAGACAATCATTATCATCATCACCATGTAGTAATAAATAAGAGTAAAAAAAAAGCAGGTTAAAATGAGTGTGGAGATCTAGAGCACACAAAGGGACATATGCATGATTCTCTGCCCTCAGTAGCAAGTTGTGATTGTGACCAGTGTCTCTACAGCGTGAGGTAGAGAGCTGGAGACCTTAGGGAGAGGGTAACAGGGTCTTTCACAGATGACCAGGGCCTCAACCCAAACAACCACCCAGCAGCCAGGAGTTAGCCTGTATCGAGTTCTATTAGTCGCTCATTGTCATTTTCAGCGGATGTTGCAAGCAAACCATGTCACCGTTTGAATTCAAGGAATCAACTAGTCACATGGTTGATGGAGAAAAAATAAAAATGAGTCACAGGACTCTATTCAGGCTATCAAATAGTCTCTCTCTTTGGCTCTTCTTTCACACACTCATTCATTTGTGTTATTTTCGGGGACAAACATACACACATACACACACACACAAAGTGAGAGATTCATTGATTCAATGCAGTTGCATTTAGCGCCAACTCCCAGAAGCTACAGTAATTTTCCAAGGTCTCCCATTGACTCTCAGTACTATTGTTTTCTCTGTGAAAGGGTTACCAAAAACGCATTGAGTGACTGTGCTTTCTCTGCCCTATACAGTGTACTTTGTTTCAGACAAAACCACTTTGCCGCAAGAAACTGCAAAAGCTCCTCAAAAGGAACCAGTTCTTGAGCCCAATGACAGAGCTGCAACCATAGGGCAGCCACTTTGATTGGCTGGCTCTGTGGTGACAAGGTGCCTGCCGAAGGACACGCCTAGCTCTGCTCGAAGATGACAGCACCATGCAGAGGAAGGAGTGGGCCCTTCACAGTAAATCAAGTGTAATAGGAGAGCACCAAGTGTGTGTAGGAGCACCAAAAGCACTGCTGTTCCAAACACTGTTTCCTTTTGCTCTAACCCAGCATGGGCTTCCCAAAAGCATCTCCAGACTTCATTCACATTTGTGCCACAATGGGACAAAAATCAGCTCTGCCTTGTGCTGCTTTGGTGAGGCCCATCCACAGTTAGTAAACAAGGGCTGAGATACCCCTCTACCGGCCGTGGATGGTTAAAGCAACCAAGGCAAGGCTCTACTGGCTTCTGAATGGATCTCAAGTGCTTGTAGGTTTGTTTGTACACACCACTTTGAAAAGGCAGCCACTGCTGCCCTCTAGAGTTTACAGTGGGAAGTGCTCACCCCTACTTAAACGTTATAGGAAGATTAAGTGTGTCACCTGTTCCATCTTAATGTGTTAATTGCAGATCTGGGTCAGATGACATTAGCAAGTAGTTTCACTTAGTTTAGCTTCTGTGGATTACCAGATATGTTCTCTGGATGGGTAAACATAACAAGCAGAGGAAAGCATTTGTTAGATAATTCATTACACCTTTCTTTGCATGACACATTTTCTACACCTTTGCCATGAAACAATAAATTCCCAAATTCTGCTACTCCACCTTTGTCGAAATATTTACTTGCTAATGCCACTTGAGCCAGATTTGAGATAGAGCACCTAAGTACAGCATCAAGTGCCATGAAGAGTAGCAGAATGAGAATCAATCAGAGCTGGAAGTTGAGCACCAGTCGAAAGCTGAAGGGGTGCAGAAGAGGAGGAGCGCATCATCTAACAAGAGAAGCAACAATGTTTTTTTCCCCAATGAGCTTTAAAAGTTAAATTACATTTATTTCGAACCTGGAAACCTCCTATCATGATGATTGGTTTTGTTTACAACTTTAGAGGTCAGTTTTATCCTTTTAGGGACTCTGCTTTTCCATACACAGTCACTAAACAAGCATACAACAGCTGAGAACCAGCACTGCTCTTCAGCTTGATTTATGGTATATCAAAGAAGTAGCCTCTATTTATGTGTTCTACTTGTTACAGTAGCCACATCAAAAAGTTACAGTATAGTTAGTATCAGTGCAAATAACTGAAAAACACTATGCTGCTTAGACAACTGATTTTGGTGGATTCCTTCTTTCTTCCCTTGTCACCAGCTGTGTAGACAATAATAGAATATATGCTATTTGTACATTGTGCTGGGAGGCTGCAGTGCGTGGATTTCTGCAGCTAATGGGAAGAATCTGTAATAGCAAGATACATTATATGTAAGGTACAGTTACTGTGACTGTGCTGTGTAGTGCTGCTGGTAAACTAAATCAACGCCAGCCTAAACAATGAACATATGAACACAAAAAGAAAAAATGTCCAAAACTAGGAAATAAAGGTCCAGGTTGAGAATAATTGTAATTATTCTTCTGAATGCCTAAACTGGCTTTACATATTTTAAAGATAAATATCTGTATATCGTCAATATAGAGATAGATATCTAAGGCAAACCTCCTGGAAAGGCTTTTTTCCTATACGTACATATGATTACTGTAGTATTAGTTTGTTGTCTTGCCAAGCAGACAATGGCTCCTCCTCAAAGTACAGCTGGAAGATTGACAAAGAAGATCAAACAGAAAATAGGGTACACGTTTTCCAAACATGGAAAAAGCAATTGTCTGAGTCTGATGGACTCAGACTGATTGATTTAAAAAAATATATAACCAAAAACAATCACATCATTAATAATAACATTAATGAAAACAGCAATAATAAAAAACAAACAAGTCTTCATTATAATAATACCTGTAATAACAACATTGACAGTAACAATAGCAATCATAATAATATTGATAATAATAGCAATAATTAGAATCATTAAAATTCTATAAACAAGAAAAAGCAATGGAGTTCCTCTCCAGGGAACAGAGAGGAAGAGCACCACAGGCAGTGTGTCTGAAGCCCAAACCACTGCCTGACATGAGGTAAAAAACAATAAAAATGTCCCCTCCACCAAGTGGACACGGAGGGGGCAGGATGGAGAGATGCCAGACTGCGGGACGGCTGAGAGACATTCATCCTGCTCATCGCTCTCTCCAGCCCTCCACTGCACCACTCTGTAGCTATCAGTCTTCTTGTGTCTGTCTGATCTCAGACAAAGTGGCTGTAGGGCCCAGTGAGGCGGGTGAAGGCATAGGGAGACACAGTAACCATAGAGGTGGTGTGGAACGTGGGGGCTAACCGTGTCACTGGCCCCTCCCTCTTGTCTTTACACTGTCCAGGTCCTGGACTGGCACCTGCCACCGTAGCCCCCCATTTGCGTTTCTTTCCGAGGGCCTTGATGTCTTCCTGGGAGAGGCCAAGGAGAGCCGCTTCCTGCTGCCGCTGCAGCGCTCGCTCTGCCAGCAGCTTCATTTTGGCCTCCCACAGAGCCAGGCCGTGCATCGGCTGGTTGAGGTTCTTGTGCTGGTAGAAGACCAGGGAAATGCGGGTGGGGTGGGAGCGATCAGGCTTTTTGAGCGGAGTGGTAGCATGTAGTTCCCGGCGAGCACATTCAATCAGGATGGAGCCATGCGCTGGTGCTACCGCAACACCACCAATGTTGGGATCCAGGAAGTTGTGCTCACTGTCAGACCACACCTCATCATCATCCTCTTCACGGCCTTTGGTGCTTTCAACGTCACTCTCAGCTCGGCTAGGGTTCCAGCAGGCTTGATCTGACTGCTGCAGAGCATCAGGGAAGAGGCGACCCTCAGGGGCAGGGGACGGGGTACCTGCCATTGAACCTCCACAAGACTTCCAGGCCTTCTCTTGGAGCCCAAGGGGAGTGGAACACCGGCTTTCTCCGGTATTGGACCAGATCTTATCAGGGTAGGCTCCTGCAGGATTGCTGTGCTTCAAACCAGGGCTATATGCCATAGGCCCCATGGCCCAAGCATTTGGCTGGGGACTAGGAGCAGGGCTGGCCCAGTGCCTCGGGGTGCCTGGGCCTGGGGTGCCTGGCTGTGGCGTAACTGAGCCTGAGTGAGAGCTACCAGGCTGTGGTGTACCTGGGCGAGGGGTGCTTGGGCGTGGTGGGGCGAGGTGTGTGGAGCTTCGATGTATGTTACCTGGGAGCATTGTGCCTAGGTGAGGGGACGGAGAGGGAGAGGGAGGTACCTGGAGTGACGGCGATGGAGCAGGGGAAGCCATCAGAGCATTTGAGCCAGGGTAAGATGTCCACTGTTGTGGGAAAGGAGAGGGTTGTCGCTGCTGGGGATGCTGGTGAAACTGCTGCTTATCTGGAGTCAACAATGAGGCTTCAGGACTTTGTTTAGGGTTCAGATGGCCATCCCAGTTGTTGGGAACGATACTTCCATTAAGCTTGTGCCCTGGCCAGGCCGTAGGCTGGGGGGTGGTGCTAGGTGTGTTGGCACCAGCCTGGCTTGGCATTGTGCCTTCATAGACTGGCACATCCATAGGCTCCGGTTTGATGACTGGGGTGCCTCTGTTGGAGGGTTCAGAGGAGACAGAGGAAGGACGGGACTGGTTGTAGTCTGCAGGCTGGGTGTAGCTGCTGTGGTTTGGTTGGTTGGCTTGCTCTGGGTAGCTAGGGTAAGACTGGGCCAGTCTGGCATGAAGGCTCTGAGTATCAGGCTTCATGTCTACCTGGTCAGCCTTGCTGCCTGCTTTGGGCAAAGAGCCATTCCGACCCTCATAGGTCCTCAGCTTAGGAGGGAAAAGTGCATTGGGCGGGTAGTTGTAGTAGCCATAGTGCATTGCGGGAAGATTATGATGGTAACCATTTACTGGGTCTGGTGCAGAGGGTTGGCCAGTTGGGGGAAGGCCTCCCCTTGCATAGTAGGCAGGGTGTGGATATATGTTGTTGAATGGGTCTGCTGCCTGCACAGGGTATCCATCTCTTGATCCATTGAAGTGCTCCTTCTTGATGTTGGGCTTCATCTCTTGTTCTATAATTGCTGAATGAAACAAAGGAAAGATACATTACAAAAACTCAAAATGAAATCCATTTTAATAAAGGTCCGCAGAATACATAAACATCTTCTGCGGACCTTTTTATTTGACAAGTTTTGTCACACTGGCTGCAGGTTAGAGTTAGGATAAATGCATTTTAGGCTACCAGATAAAGCTCCAAGTTGGCAATTTAAAATACGAGGCCTTACAGCCTGGATATCTTTTTAACACAATCAAAGAACCTCACAAGTAACATGAAAACAAACACAACACAATAACTAACCTTTATTGCCTTGGAGTTGAGGGGAACCAGTGATGCAGACCTCAGCCTTGACCACAGTTTTCTCTGGCGTCTCCCCTGCCTGCTGCAGGAGTTTATTTTTCTTCTTCTCTGAGGAGGCCTTCTTGGCCTCCAGTCTACGTTGCCGGCAGGACTTGGCAGGCTCAGGTAACTTGCGCACCTCACGGCGGAAAGCCTGAAGCACCTGGATGGCCCCCGTCTGCATCTTGAGGCGCTGGGCCTCCTCACTGCCAAACTCATCAGTCGGGGAGACTTTGTAAAGTGGCAACACATGGAGCTGCTCATCCTCAGGGATCTCCTGCACCTTACGGTTGTCCTCCTTAGTTAAAGTACACACCTAAAAAATAGAGCAACCAAGAATAAGATGTAAACTGTGCAAAGCTACAAAACAACACTTTCTAGTTACTACAAAGAGTTTTAATTGGTTTTGAAAGTCTCAATTTAATACTGATGTCTCCATATAACCTACATGTACAAACGAGACCTTCAGGGAGAAGATTGGTTTTCTATATAGTTAATCTTATTGCCTGTCACCGGGCCTGATTCCCCACAAAATCAGATGAAACCATTTATGGCATGCAGACGGAAGAACTTATGTTTACAGTGACTAGTACATTAGTCACTCAACAGATGGAGAAAACTGAATTAGCCCTTGTACTCTTAGACTGTAACATGTCTATGCTTACAGCAGTACATGGAGGCATAGATCACAGTGTTACTATTGTATTACAACTGGCCTTTGGCCTCTTATTAGAAAGACATAAGATTACAATAACTTTAACTTCAGCTTCTCCAATAAAATGATGATGATCGAGCAACTAAATCTGTTAGTTGTAGGTTTACATGTAACCTATGCAGGTGTATGAACACTGTTGAAAGAAAGTTTACTTTATTTCACCATCGTCATATTACAGTTTGCATTATACCATATTATGTATTAGTATTTTTTAAATATATAAGATTAATATCTCACACACAGCTGTGTTTAAAAAGAAAAAGCAGATTTAAAAATGAGTCGCGTCTTTCTTTCATTTGCTTCCAAAACAAATGTATCCACTTGCCAGATCAAAATCTTTTCGTCAGAAGGTGGTGAAAACACCACACATGTGTGTCTACAGGCGACGCCAGAATCAACATAAAATTAAATTCCTTGAAGTAACTTTCCTCAAAGAACAATATATCCTATATTCCACACAAATTCAGGAGCATGGCGAGTGGTCTTACCACTGTGCAACCATTGTAAAGGTTGTGCTGATCCTTATGAGCATGGGCACAGAAATCCATGCAAGCAGTGACTCCAGAGAATGGACGGCCTTCCTTCAAGCCAAGCCTGCATTCTGGAGCTTTCGACTCCGTCTGGCACTGAGGAAGAGGACAGAGATAATTTTATTTCTTTACAGGCATCCAAGATAGGTACACACAGAGCAGTTAAGTTTTTTTGCCTTTCTCAAAGGCAGCACTTTGCAGGTGTAAGATGTCATACTGTAAAAATAACTTGCTGAGTTGAGTCAGTCCCTGCCATCTTTTATGTTACTTAGTCTTCGTGCTAAGGAGGAATTTATAAGACAAGATAGACTTAAATGATCCCACAATGGGGAAATTCACTTTTTATTACTTTATTACTTTTATTATGTCACAAGTTCTTATGATCATAGTACTATTTACTGTATGTGTATAAGATGACAGGGGTAATAGATGGCTGCATGTGGATGTTATTGTGTCAAGAGGTGTATAACAAATGTATGGTGATGTATGATGGGTATTTGTCTGCAACAACAACAAACCTGGTTACTGTAGGCCTGTGGGGCCAATTTCTTGTACAAAGGAGCCACCTCAGTTGCCAGATGCTGGAATCTATCCCTGAGTTTTTCCTCCTGACAAGAAAAGACATGAATCACAGGAAAGAACAAAACACAGAGCCACAGAGCTCAAAATTCTTCAAGATTCCAAAAGTGACTTATTCATTATTAGTACTGTTATATTCATGTTCAATTCAATAAAACAAGTGGCTTTTATGTGATAAGTACCTCTTCAGGGTGATCTCCTTGTAGTCTGAACTTGCGCGGCATTTTGCTTCGGGCGTACTTACAGCCATTAAAGTACATGCTCCAGGAACAGCCAAAGGAGAAGGAAGCACCACAAGTTTCAGGGTCCTTGCCTTGACATGCACAGGTACGACTGCAGGGGGAGACAGTGAGAAGTCTCTCAGCTTAATGTAGAAATGATGTGTAACCCGTGCATGCTTAACTACATTTTAACTGGGCTGAGGGGGATGTGGCAGTGTGGCAGAGAAATGTGGGCAATATTTCATTTGGAGCATGTTAGAGCATATTTGTTTCATGAAACAAATATTTGATTTTGTCTTACATTACAGACAGATAAAATGTCTCTTATGTCATCAGTCATTACAGTTGCTAATCCAGTTTATATTAACACAGAGGCTCTAAGCCTGGGGGTCAATGGTGGATGTCTAAACCAGTTAGACAAGGGTGTGTCGACATCCATTCATAACATAAATGTGCACATCAACACGTACACATCTGGTGACAAAGATGCATCACTTTCTCTCTGTGTATATGCACATTATTGTCTTGAATTTAGCTTTATGTCTCTGGAGTACTTTTCAACTCACATATACCCACATGAGCACAGATTAGGCCATGGACCCCCAGCAGATAAGACTGTGTCCATGAAACCAACATGGACATAAATGTGCAGTGAAGGCCCAGAAGTGCAATATAATGCTGACATACCAACAACCTGCCTGCTCTCACATGAAAACTAGTGTCAAGGTGTACCCATCAGCTACTCACTCGTCATTGAGGCCACAGCGTCGGCTGGTGGGGTTGCCGAATTTGGTGAGGCTGTCGCTGAGCTCACGGTACAGCGTGTCAGCCATGGCCTTCGGGACACCTTCCCAGGCCAAAATGAGGATGATGATGACAGCGTTGTCACAGTGGTGGCCAGCACGGTGACGCACCAGACACAGCAGCTTCTCTTTCTCGCTCCCACGACGAATCACCTGACAGGAAATAGAGCTTATCATTATTTTAGCTTTTACCCATCGAGGGGATGTTAGGTTTAACATCCTTGTGCTTTACAAGGAACACCATTCATGCTCAAGTTCCGTTTCTCTGATTTTAATACAAAATTACATCCTCATAACTAAAATAAAATGTTAGTTGAACCATAAAATGTGGACAAACATACACTATTGTCTTATCTGTCTACATATGTGCCTACAAAGCAGTCACCTTTAGATGTCCAGCACACACAAATGCACGGTGAGAAACAGTTGACGGTTACGCTGCATAATGGAAGGATATTTGATAGCTGAAATCTGACCTGCTGTGCTGACTGGATACCAATCTGCTTCTGATGCTATAGATTAAATGAATTTACCTGGAGATTCAATTCACATTCCACATACTATATTTTCTATGCAGAATAAAGTCATTTTTAAACTATAAAAATATACTAACAAATAAGGAACATAAATATCCAGTATTTTGCTTCATATAACCTTGTACACTTGTCTTTTGATATGTGCAAGCCTGCTCTCTTTCACTTTTATTATCTCTACACTCGCCTGCTCTCTCTCTGTCTCCAGTACACACACAGACACACACACAGACACACACACACACACACACACCCTCCCTCAGTAGGGTGGTTGTTTTGAATCCATAAAGTCATTAGCAGGATGTGTGAGGGTTGACGCAGGAGAGGAGGCTGGGCAGTGAGACCTCCTACCGGATTGGTGACAAACTTGACTAGGTGTTTCCTCAGGACCCCACATTACGCACACACACGCACTGCATAAATGTGTTGTTGACTGGCTGTCATTGTCAGTTGGGACAGATGACACCTCTTTTTTTCTCTCTTACTTGAACACAATCTGAATGACTTGTTGATGGGGCTATTATTTTAGACATAAACTCAATTAAAGGAAAAATTTAGCTTTTTATCCCACTGCAGTCACCCATGTTGAAATTTATGCACTTTAAAGGTCCAGTCATAACATGGAAAATAATATAATACAATAATATTAATAACTATGATTTCATGCATGTATAATCACCTGAAAATAAGAATCTTTTTATTTTTGTTACTTAAAAATAAGCCTTTTATATCTGTGTTGGAGCGGGTCCTCTTCCATGGAGGCCGCCATGTTGAAACACTGTGTTTCTACAGTAGCCCGGAACAGACCAACTAAATACTGACTCTAGACAGGGCCTTTCAAGTGTTGCTCTCCATTACACTAGGAAGGCAAGGGCAATGTGAGAAGATTGCAATGCAGCAATTACACCACTAGATGCAACTAAATCATACACACTGTACCTTTAAGACAACCAAACAGCTGACGTGATGCTACTTACCCATTTAGCAATAGGACATCCTCGTGAGCTTTTTCCCTCTCTGCCTGTGTACACCACCTTCTCAATTCGGACGGCTTCCCCTTTCTCTCCAAACCTGCACAAATGGAGAAACAAATATTTGTTTTATGTTCATCCACTTCAGCAGTTGGTGTTTGGAGCCACAATGGCTTCTCCTCAGATCCTGTGTCTGGGTCCTAAGGGTCACCAAGATGATCTCAAACTAGCACCAACAAAGACCGACTGGTCAGAAGCTGATAACTGACTCCCAGTATGGAAGAAGTGTGCTCTGCACAGGTGTTCACAATCCAAAGAAACAATAAGACAAGCAAAACTGACCCACATATTCTGTTTAAACTATCTTACACCCAACATAAAAAACACAGGAAGTGTGAAATTACTAATTTACTAAGATGAACAATCTGACCGCTCAGATTAAACATACAGTTGACCAAATGGTTACTGATAAATGCACACTGCAAAAAGTATGTGCAAAACTTGGTCACTCAAAGACAACAGCACTTTAGCAGCTGCTGACTGGTGGCTTGATGTATCTGAACTGTAATAGCAAACACAATCCTGTTGTTCTTTTTGTCATGATTAACCTCATCAAGAGTGTTTCTTATTTTTTCTGAATCTGTGTTATTTGTCTGTGGGAGTAGTAGTATATGTCAAATATGACAAAGACAGGCCAACCTCAGCTGCAGTGGCTAGTGAGGAGTGTTCACAAGCCTCTGCTGAGATTCACACAAGCCCGGCAGAGTAAACCAGAACCCACTAGCCTTGACGCAATGCCAACAAAAGGGACTGCTCTCGGAGGCATTTCTGTGTTTGTGTCCACATGTGCATGCATGAGCTTATTTTGTGGACACATATATGTATGTGTTTTGTGCATTTGTGTGTATGTTTCTACATACAACACCTGCTGTTTTGGGAGATGATTTAATAGTACTCCTAATGGTGCATTTGTGTATTTCTGCAGTTCGTTGGTAGAGTTCGGGGGTGTAAAGGAGGAACTGGGGTCAGAGGTTGTGTTGGACGGGGGACTAGGTCTTCAGAACTTGTCAGATGTATGCTCACGGCTCATATCAGGTCTCCTTTCTGCCTGATACCTGCCATTGTGAAACCTTCAGCCATGAGCAGATCTGGTGTGACTGTGAATACAAGGGGCTCCCGCTGAATAGGAATCACCCTGAGGTGGCTGACAGAGAGGGTGGGGAGTAGGCTCTATCACCACAGGGGTGGCCTTTAAGGGTTAGGGGTGGGTCAAAGGTCAGCTCAGGACATTGGGGTCTTAAGTCTTATGTCATCTCTCAAACAACAAAAAGTGGTCTCTGGCCCACATCCCCCCTCACTCAGCCTGTTCTCTCGAGGGACTAATGACTCATTGGTCCTATTGAAATCCAGCCTCTCTGTGAACAGCAGCCAAATGTGTGCATCAGTACAATGCTCAGTGCTGTTAATATGAAGCACAACACAATGATGGATCCGGTTATAGAAGTTACTACACTGAGTACAAGGTGTTTTTACATTCTGGGGTTATCAAAAACAGACATGACAAAACGTGATGTTAACCAAGCTACTAAAAGTATGACAACTCTTCATTCATGCTTAACAGTAGATGATCAACTTCAATCAGTGTTGAGTTTTACTGAGATAGCCTAACAACAGTTCCATTATAGAGACTGTAGCTGCACTTTGGTTACTGAAATTACCAGCTGAGGAGTTTTCTAGTCTTCCTAAACTGAATAAATACTAATCCTATAAAGATCAAACTGCAAAGCTCGAGCTGTCTTTTTGTTATCGATTCTGCTGACTCATTGCAGACAAAGGCACAACAGCTTATTACTGATGACTTAGTACTGTGTATGTGACATGGATTAGATATGAGTCCTGATAGCTAATGCTAATTGACATCTGTTCAGTTTGGCTGTGAGCTTCTTTCATTTGAGGTTTCAAACAGAGCAGATTTAGCTTTGTATCTGCTGGTAAAAAGACCAAATTTCAGCTTTATTTAATGCTAGAAGATGCTACATAATATAAATAACTAAATTAACATTGGTGCACTATTTCTATCATATTTTATACTAAAATGTTGCTGTTTCTCCTGTCTCTCTCTTAGTCTTCCTCCCTCATTCCTCTCATTCTCAGCTATCATCTGCTGCTGCCCCTGTGCTTCTTGCTCTGCCTCTGATATGCTGATGATGCTGATACTTCCTGTTCCTTCCTCCTACTGGATTCTGGGTCATGGATTCCCTGAGGACAAAATGTGAGGAGGAGGGAAGGTGGAGAGAGAGGAGGAGGAGGAGGAAGTGAAGGGAGAGGCAGAGAAAGTACAACCATGTAGGAGGAAAAGAAATGGAGAAGAGAAGAGAAGAGAAGAGCGGACAGGAAGGCAACACAAGAGAAGACAAGATAAGAGAAAAGGGGAAGGCTCACCTTGTCTCCATCAGGTTTCGTATAGAGGCTACATTAGGTCCAGATCCCAGGTGATTGTAGTAGGGCCCTTCATCTTTCTCCACAATTTGTTCTAGAAAAAGAGACAGTAAAAGGTGAGGAAATAGCACATAACTTGGCCAAAAAAAACACTAATTCCACACATAATGTACACAGTTATTCACAATATACAACAACTGGTTGTATCACAACTGGTGATGATAATGTCTTTATTCTAAAGTTGGATTATAATATTATAGCCACTCTGAAATGAAGACCTAAATCTAAATAATATAACAATAATAAATCTAATATATATATTATTAAGCCTGGTTGTTCTATTATTATTATTCTATAATATGTATTAACAGCACACTTACACTACTTTATGATTCATTTTTAACTTCCTTATCATACACTACAGAGAGGAAGTGGGGCAAAATTTGACTCACGTCATGCTTTATTTAAACAAAACATTAAGAGCACATTTTTTGCTTTTCTAGTAAGACACAGACCTTCAGCAGATTAGGTCTGTGTACTGAGAGAAGAGAAATATTTGTACTGTACATAGATTTTTGGGTCAATATGATCAGCAGCATCACCAAATACTGCTTAGGTTTTATAAATGTTTTTGCACATCACATTGATCAAATGAATCATTTTCTGCCTCAGTCCTAATTTACTGGAGTCCTGCTTGAAGCTAAATGGTGTTTGCCTCATTGAACTGAGTTAATGTCTCATTCCAGTTGATAACATTAATAATAATCTATAAACAGTATGAAGAGTTTTGAAAAAGTTAAACTCAAAGACATCCTCTTTGTAGCTAACAAAGACATGAACACACATACCCTCTAGACACACAGACGGTGGACTGTGACTGCAGGGTGTGGTGTGAGTGTGTGTGGACACACTCTGGAAAGCAGAAGCCTTTTGAGGTAGTGATGAATGACTAAGTTTGTGTGAGTGTTAAGAGGGAGTATGGGTGTGTCTGTGCTGTGTACACCTGTGTTTATGTTGTGAGTATGTGTATATGTGTGTGTGAGTGCATTTGACCCCTGTCTTACACACATCTGTGGTGTAAACCACATCCTATGACTTCAGTGATAATCCTGTATATGACACTGTGCAGCTGAATGTATCCCACATTAAATATTAGACTAATGGACTTTGAATTGCCTAGCTCTGTAACAGCTTTTCTATTTCTTTCAAAACCAGATTGTGTGGCAACTAATGATGTGTTGCTGTTGCTTCTGTACACAACACTTATTTATTATAGTGTAGCACACACTCTGCTCTAAAATATCAGCTGATATGGACATACATTCAGTGCTGTGTCTCTAGTCCAGAGGTAATATGAGGTCACATAACTCTGTTGGTGCAGGGAGGCACCAGGGCGTGACTCATGGCAGGAAGTGGAGTCATACTAAATTCTTGCGTGGAAATTGTTTGTGCACATCATGGCTGTATAATGTATCTGTATGTGTTGGAGTCAATCTGATTCCAATGCAGTGTTATGCTACAGGGAGTTGACAGGGTAATCATTTTACTTTGAGGACTTGTTGTCAGCTGGTCTTGTAAGTAACAGCACACAGCCAGCAAGTGTTTCCTTGCAGCTGCACCCTCCCATGCTGTGCACCCTCTTCAATGTGTAGGGACAGCAAGGGTCTATTTACCAGGCCTTAACCCTTTATAGCCCTACACTTAACACCAAAATGTTGGTAATTTCTTGATAGCTTTCCTGGGAACAAAATGTTTCATTATTTACTCAATGCACTAAGTTAATGAAGTGTTACCCGCAGCAGCTACAACAATAATATTCAGATTCAGTCATTAATTATTGACTTAATCAACAGACAGCCCGGGTCTTTTAAAGTAATAAAGACTCAACCTTTTATACTATATAATAATGTGAGTGTATCAAAAGTTAAATCCACCTAACTTTAACTGCCTGTTTTAAACCATTTATTTTCTCACTTATTTTAAATATGTAGTATATAATATAATCAAGACATTTCCATAGATTGCTACTGTAAGACCACCTACTCTGTTGTAAACAAATAACCTGAGTAGGGTACTACCCAAACTATGGGACTAAACCACTTTCTGTCTCACAAAGGCTCTGTTCTGCTTGTCTGCTAGACCCAAACCCACACAAAAGGCTCCTTCTGCCACCACTGCTATTGTTCCTGCCTGTTGCTTTTAGTGCCTCACACTGTCGCAGTCTGGATGGTTGAAGCCACACACCCTGGCAACACACACATACTTTGTCACACTAAACAAGCATCCAGACTGAGAAACTGAAGCAGAAGGAGATTGAAAAACCTAAAAGTGTACATGTGTAGTTCAATAAGTAGAGTAAAGCACAGTGACAATATTATGGGTACATTAATATTTACCTCAATAGATAGAGCAACACATGAACATATTCAGAGTTAGAAAATGTTTCCCCAAAGAGTCTTCCCTGATTTACTGCACTTGTTGACTTACTTAAATTTATCTCCACTCAGAGAAGGATGGGTAATGTTTTCGTGTTAAATGTTAAAGTGGTGACATTTGCTAGAACATTATTAAATACTTGTCTGAAAATGTTGGCGGACAGCAACCTAGTGCCCCTGAATACACACAAACATTAACACACTGACTTACCCACACAGGTGCAAGTGGGGAACTCTGCCTGTAGATCCTTGGAAGGAGTACCCAGCAGGGTCTTGGTGGGAGTGTCCAGGTAGCGCAGAGGAGACTCGAGGAAGCCTCTTAGAGATGGAGAAGAAGGTAGACTGTCCTTAGTAGGCGTGTCCTCCTCAGAACAGAATGTGGTGGACAGTACCGCTATATCACCCGAGGCTTCAAGCTTCATGCGCTTAGGCAGCGGAAAACCTGGCATGCTGAACATATCCTCTGATACACTGGGCTGCTGCTGCTTGTCCAGAATGGCCTCCTGATGTGGAGAGACTTGGAGGGGCCCCCCATGCTGATCCTCCATAGGGCTTTGTGTAGTTGCCTGGTTCAAAGTTGTTTCACTTTGGGTCCCTGACTCATCCTTGTTGACTTCCATCTCCTGATCATTTGAGTGAGGTGTGGAGCTGGCTTGGGTGGTGGGATTTAAGGGAGCTGACTGGGATTTGGATAATGATGTGGGACTGAGGTCCTGAGGACTGGTCTGGGACCGATTCCCTGGCTGAGGGGCTGTAGCATTTTCCTCCATGGGCTGACTGGCAGGTGCATCAGACTCACCAAATTCAGCCTCAAACTGGCGTATCAGTTCTTCGTACTTCGGGTCTATGTTGACGAGACTCTGTAATTGTGAGGTGCTAGATGGAGATGTGGAGGTCAGAGGTGTGGTGGTGCTGGTGTTACTGGAGGCCAGGCTGCCAGTTCCCTCTAAATTACCATGGGCTACAGAGGCCGCAGGTGGGGGCAGAGGACCTATGAGGGCTGGAGTGTTTTCTGACAAAGCAGAAACAATGGAAGAGGGAGTCAGTGAGGAATTGGAAATGGATACCTGAGATTGGGCTGGGGCAGGTAGGCCTGCAGCAGCAGCCTGAGTGGAGTTACTGTGGAGGGGCAGAGAGGGAAGAGAACCTGGTTGCAGGCTGGTCAGGGCCGAGGCTCTGTCCATCATGAGGACTGGTGGTTTTTGTATGGAGATCTGAGTCTGAGGCAGGAAGGTTGGCATGGAGGCTTTCTGCTTGGTCTTCTTGATGATTATCTGTTTGGGTTTGGGCAGGGGAGGGGCTGTAAGCATCCCACTCATAGCTTTTATGACAGGAGATCCTTGGCTGCTTTTTTTCTTCTTGGATTCCTTGGGTTCCTGTTTGATGGCTAGATGTGACAAACCTTGCGCCTCAATCTGTGGCCACCATTTTTTCAAGTTTTGGCAAGCCAGAGGTGCACGAGGGCCTGGAGCGCCAAAGCTAGGGGAGTGGTTAGAGAAGAGGTTCCTCTTGTAGTGAAGGTGCTGTTGCAGAGCTGCCTGAGTGGAGTGACTGATGGCTGCTTGGCCAGGAGACAGGGGAGTGCCAGGGTAGTGCTGACCCTGCTGCTGACAATTAGCCATGCCATAATGTCCCATGGAGGCAGTGTGATGGTAGTGCTCACTAGAGTCTGGTTCTTGCTTTATCTTGGCCAATGCTAGGTTGTCCTGGGCCAGGACTCCATTCTGGCTCAATCTGAGCTGCTGTGTGACTGGAAGCTTGAAAGGACCAGTGCTGAACTTGCCACTGGTGTCACCAAGCAGCTGTTTGAGCTCTGACATGGGGTCTGAGCTACTCTGAGGTGCAGCGGCGTAGTGAGACGGGGGCTCAGACTTTATACACATCCATGGGTTCTTCTGTTCAGAGCTTCTGCCTGAGCCCTGCTGCCACTGCTGGGGATTTGGGCTGAGGCCTGGATGTTTTCCCTGACCTGGGAAGGGAGAGGTAGAGGATGGGAGCGGGGTAGCATGGGGTGGCTGGCCCTGGGATTGGGGCCTGTGGTGCTCACAGGACACTGGGGCCTGCTGGCTGGTGTGTAGTCCTGGAGGGACGGATTGAGAGCGCAAGGAAGATGAGTGGTTGCCAGAGGAGGACAGGATCAAGCTAGTGCCATTAGGGGGCTGAGATAAGATGTTCTGGGTGTGTTGGTGGTGATGGAGGTTACTGTTGTAGGGGGCTTGACCTGGAGACCCGACAGCTTGTGGACCAGTTCCAGACAACTGGGTCAGGGCCTCTATGGCAATGGCTGTCTGAAGACTGACGTTCTTTTCCTTGGCTATGGAGAGCACCTGGGGAGAACATGGAATTGGGGGTTTGGAGCAGGGTACTTGGTCTGGATGAGTTCCCTGTTGCTGCTGGGAGTATGAAATAGACAGACGGTGGCCACCATTCACCTGGAGGTACGGCTGAGGGTTATGCTGCAAATGGGGTTGCTGTGGGTGAGACTGTAAGTGCGGGGGAGCATCAGCCATTTTGCAGGCACCTTGATCCTCACTCGTCGCCAATTTGATCTTCTTCTCCAGCCACTCAAGGTAGTCTGGACAGTCAGGCCCATCACAGTTGCAGTTGGGGGGCTTGTGTCCATGTTTGGCTTGGCTCAGTGCTGTCTGTAAGGTGTTCAGGTCTTCTGGAGGTTGGCAGCTACCTTCAGGAGCCACTGCAGAAAGTCTGGCCTGGGCCCCTTCAGAACCCATCTCCTGGGTGAACTTCTCATATAGCTGGGCTGTGTTCAGCTGTACGCCGCAGGAAGAGGAGGAAGAAGGTGGCAAGGAGCCAGCAATAGCAGAAAAAGCCACTAGATTGTGGGCATCCTCCATGTCTGCATGGTTAACAGGTTCACCAGGGTTTGTGCCACTGCTGCTGTTCCAACATGGTTGCTTTTGTTGAGTGTCACTGACCTTGCCATGTCCTGACACCCACTGCCTAGGAGGCACGCTTCCTGTTCTCTGTTGCTCTGTTTCCATAGATGTCTCATCATCATTAGGGTAGCGATTCACCCCATTGGCCAGTTCCAGACTCAGCACGCCTTCCTGGAGGCGGTCATGTGACCCAATTTCCATCTGGCCTCCACTTCTGGGGCCATCCACTGAAGTGACTTCGCGAACAGTCTGAAAGACAAACATGGAGTGAGGTTAGTGGGGTCATAACAATACAATGAATCTGGGAATGATATGCAAAATATTATACACTGTACTTTAATCATGATTTCAAATAATCACCTGGTGTTGCCCATGTGTGTTTAATAATAATTGTAAAATTAAAATCTTTTTTTTTTTTAAAGATTTTTTTTGGCCTTTTTGAGCTTTATTTGACAGAGACAGCTTGAAGAGTGACAGGAAATGTGGGGAGAGAGAGATGGGGATTGACATGCGGGAACGAGCCACAGATCGGATTCTAACCTTGGGCCACTGCTGCAAGGACTGAGCCTTTGTACATGGGGCGGATGCTCTACCAACTGAGCTAAACGACACCCCGTAAAATTCAAATAATTTGACAGAATGTTAAATAACAGTCATCAAAATGATAATAAAAATAAAGACTCCATTCCCGTCTTTCAACCACTTATCCGGGATTTCCTTTTCACCTATCACATGTACAGAACATACAGTGCTGTAGGGTCAGGTCAATAGGGCTAAGGAGTGATTTCACAACAGACAAGTGTTTTGTCATGGAAGTCACAGGTCATGTGACATAATTTCGCTGTCGTTTATAAATGGACCCTTTGCTTTAGATCGGTTGGGCTATGCAAAGCATGTCACATGTGGTGTTGGCCATGGGGCCAGAGGCGGGCACACTGAGAGGTGAAGAAAACAAAATACAAATACAGAAAATTACTCTGGACACATTGTCACGAACCCAAATAATCCAAAGGACACGATCTAAAATACAACCACAACTGAACACAACTGGAAAAGTAACTGCATCTGTAATTTATATGGACTGTAGTCGCAGATCCTCATTTTTTAACTGCATTATTTCCTGCAGTCAGTATCTCAGGAATACAGTACAATAAGAAAAAATAAAAGTAAACAGAGTCACAACAAAAGAAATGTCATTTTAGCCTTTTAGCAAGAAATTCTCAGACATTTGGTAACACTAATCAGGAGCTGATCGGTGCAGCCACATATCTCACTTCCTCTCTAAGCTCAAATTGGGACAGTTACTACTTTAGTAGTTACACTGAAAACTGAAAACACATCACCTGGACCTCTGTGAAATAACATTTTCAAGGCACTCTGTTGATTTAAGTTTGCTTGACATGTGGAGACAATTCAGACAATACAAGTTTTTTGCTACATTTGTGTAAATGACTACTAATCTGAATGATCTTGATATGTTAACGCCAACTATGGTGCTCTAATTCACTTGAATCCTAAAATATGACTTGCAAATGATATTCAGCCCAGCTTAGCTCCTCATAGATTATAATCAAATGAGCAGAGGAACAGCAAACAAAGATAATCCAAGGGCAGGCTCAGAAATCATTGACAGAGTTCATGTTGTGGCTGAACAGTGGACTACAACATATCTAACAGCCCTTATGAGAAGAAAACAATGGGAGAATCGCTACAAGAACATTTTTTGTGTGTGTTAGCACTATAGAAAGAAGCCACCACACTAAATCAACTTTTTAATGCCAAAGCCTTCAGCCTGTGTGTACTATCAACAGACAAGATACCCTAAACAAGCATCTACTGGTTGCTTCACACTACAGTAGCTTCAAAATTCTGGTTGCAAGTACAATCCTTCGCTGACACAAGACTCAAAACTGAACTAACACAGAGTAAAGGATGGTAAATAAATGAATACTTACATATACACACTTACTAACCTAAAGCTAGCTGATTGCCTTACACTCCAACATAAATATGAACGACTTCCTGATCCAGAAGATTGAAAAAATAAAGGCTCTGTGTTTGTAGATCTGTCAGTGTGTGACAGAAGAAGGGAGCCTGACGTCCAGCTTCCCCATCATTTGAATATTATTGAAATAAGTCTTTGAAGTGGCTAATTACTGGGCAGTATGCTCCAGTCCTTTGAATTACACCTTCTGCGCCGGGTGTCTGTTGGGGGTCCCAAGGGGTGGTGGTATTGGTGAGAGGTGGTGTGGGGTTGTGGGGGGGGTGTGGCAGTGAACAGCCGGCATGCAATACGTGAGAGGCCCCATGTCTGCACTATCAGTGGCATCAGACGGGAAAGAGGAAGGAGGCGGGTGGAGGGGGGGGTGGCGGCTGTGCGGCAGTTATGAGAACTGCAGTGTGTTGAAACAGTGAGTGACTGCAACACTGCACAACATCCCACAATCACACACAATCAGTCACACTGACACTCTCTTTTCCTCTTTTTTTTCTCACAGTTACATATACACAGCACCGCCACAACTGCACTCAGAACTTAACTTAGCTTTGCAGGTGCAAATAACAAATGTCACAACGCACACGAAATAAGTTCTTTGAATTCTTATATGATCTGAGCTTTGATTAACCTTGATTGACTTTTTTTTTCCATTCGCCGGTGCAGGATGGGTATGCTGCACTCACACCTGCAGCGCTTTGCACCTATCCAGATGCCTCTGGCTCTACAGACCACGTGCTTTGACAAATATTTACACCGTGACAGAGTCTACTCTCTCACCAAGAGTCTATCTCTTGTCTGTTCTCTAACTGTGTCACTCTTTTTCACACACAAACGCACACACACGTTTGTACAAGCTTGACACGCTTGACAAAAAAGTGGTTAAAACAACATCAACACACCAAACCAGATCAGGTGTTGCAGAACCTGGTAGACCAGACACTTGAGACTAGGAGCCCTTTAAACAAGAGAGCAAAGCAAGGGCTATTTAACAATGACACTGCAAAAAAAGAAGAAAAAAAAAAGAAAGAGAGAAACTAGAGGGAGGAGACAAAGCGTGTAAAGACACTAGTGGTGGTGAGGGGGTTAAGTTCAGCTTGTGAGTAGACAGCTGAACCCAAATCCCAGATACACAACACCCTCCCCATCCTCCCTCTTGTCCTCCTCCTTCTTCCCCCACCCCTTCCTTTGCTGCCGTGCCGAGCAGGAACATGAAGCAGAGATCCTGACAATATGAAGCCGGCTGAAAGCCCGAAGACCAGCAACCGCACACTTACGTGGTCCTAAATGTCCAGACGGGGCTGCCAGTCGGAGAGCATAAAGTAGAAGAGGAGACAGAGAGGAGCATGAGACTTGCTTGCCGGCACAGCAGCCCACAAGCAATCCGGCCTTGTTGGGGGGTTGTATTCCTTTTTATTCCTTCCAGTCCGTGCAGCGCACAGACAGAGCGAGCGCCGAAATACACATGCATGCGTTCACCCACGTACACCCAGCCAGCCACACACACACACAACACACCTCCCCCCAGCACACACGTTTCTCATTCTCTTGCCTCTTCTTATGGCCGATGCTTTCTGTTCTCTCCTTTTTCCTTTCTCATTATCTCTGTCTGCTCCTCCCTTCCCCTTTTTCAATATCCTCTTTCTTTCTCTCAGCTACACATGCAGTCGGCTTCTCTTCGCAGCCCCCACCTTCCCCCTTCTCTCTCTCTCTCTCTCTCTCTCTCTCTCTCTCTCCCTCCCTCCATTCCCCTCCCTCTCGCGCAGCCTCTCCCTCCATCTCCTCTGCACACACTGAAGAGAGAGAGGCCATTATCTGAGCCACAGCGGGCACGTACGATGGAATGGAGGAGTGTGCAGCGAGCAGAAACAGAGAGAGCGGTGGGGGATAGTCGCCAGTAGTGGCAGCCTAGGAAACAGCACAGTGCAGCAGAGCTCTTACCAATGAGAAAACCTCTCCCTGTCTCTTTCCACGCCCTTCAACACTACTTGCTCTGCATTAGATGATGTTACATATAAGGCTATGTTGTGTGTTTTGTTTATCCACAAAAGCCCAGTATTGGCAATTTCGACTATAACAGATCTTCTCTGCTTTCGAGTGCAGAGGCGAACCGGCGGCTGCCAAGCGAATACACAATCTCGACTCAGAACGGCATCAACAGGAAAAAGAAAAAGGAACGTCACTTTGCTTGTTTATGCCTTCTGCAAATGGCATCTGGTTTTCCTTTACGGAGATTGTGTTCCGTGTTTGAGCGTCTAGATTCGGCTCAGCCCTGGGCCAAAGGAGAAGCCACTGTTAATGGTTCTTCGATATCCATTTTCTTCCTCGTCTACAGTCACATCGGTGGCCCACTCCTCGTACGACACAAAAAAAAAAGCTTCCATCTTAAATCTGTGCCTGATAGCAGATCCTTAAGCAGGGCTGCATGCACAAGAAAGAAGAAAGGTTGGTAGATGAAGACGGAGCTTGCTCGCTGGCAGGTTTGCTGGCCCTTCCTCCAAGATCCAAAGGATACAGACGAGGTGGAAGGTTTCTCACTTCAGGAAACTGTGGGTCACTTGATATACCGTCATTCATCAAGACAATATAATGTCAACTCACTCACCTACAAGAGGGGAGAAAATGGAAAAACGATGGCGACATGAATTTAACAGAGGTACAAGAGGTGCGAGATAACTACGCTAGGCAATGGAGAGGGAACAGCGGATGACACTTCGACATCAACAAGCAAGATTAGTAGGATGAAGAGAGGGGGGAATGGAGGAAGACACTGAGGAGAGGGAAGACAACAAGAGGGAAGTCTGTGGAGAAAACAGTCAAAAGAGTCGCTCAGTTATTCGTGTGACTGATTCTGTAACAGGAGGGAAGAAGATGGAGAAGAAGAGGACACAAACAGAAAGAGAATGGGCAGATTGTTGCCAAATGATGACAGCAACAGCAAATAATCAACCCATTACAGTTCGCTGTGGACTTTTCTGTCCTCTCCTGTCCACCAGCGTACGATAACATCCTCTTCTCTCTTCTCACCATTGTTGTGTCTTGGCGTCATTGCCATTATTATCATCATCAACGTCTTCATGATTGCTGGATGTTTCCTCTCTCCCACTTGCTGGCTGACCGGCCTTATGGTGTCTCCTCTCTTCTCTCCAACATTGCTGGAGTTTTGGAGCAGATTTAACCAGGAGGAGAAGGGGGGAAAAACATGGCCGTCTCTCCCATGCAGATCGTCGTCAGCTCCTGCGTAGTATTTTTCTTTCATATTACTGAGCGTGTGCCGGCTACGCTGTGCAATGGCTGGATCAACTTCAGTAGCCTTTCCCTGCTTCTCTGACTTTGGCTTTCCCTGTGTCTTTCTTGATCTCTCATTTTCTCAAAACTGCCTCTGCCTTCTTCTCCCGGTTTGCCTCTGTTTTGTTTCCTGAGCCTTTCCTCCTTCTAGCATAGCTTATTGCATTACAGTTCCAGCACTTTCTGACGCTCCCGCTCTCTGGCCCTGTAAATTGTACACTGTCTCTCTGTTGCCACACATATTCGTATATATACACACACAGATGAGCGTCAATCCCAAAGAGAAACAGCGCAGCCTAAGCTGTCTAAAGGAAGGAGAGGAGAAGTAGAGCATTAGGTCATGTGACCAGGGAGTGCCAATGAGCGAGAGGGAGAGCAGTGAGCAAGAGAGGTAGGAAACACATGTGGCGATGACGTAGCTGCATCGTCATCATCGTCATCATCAGTGTCTCCCACCAGGACACTTGCCTCCACCACTGGGTGGACAGATGTGTCATCCGACACATGCCCACTCTCTGCTATCACCAACACCACACACCAACGGACGCTCGAAAACATGCTCTTTCATTCAGCCCACTCACTAGTGCTTGCTCACGCCCCCGGCTGCAATGACACTGCATTTCTAGCTCAAAGCTTGACTTAACCCCAGAGTCACATGCACTCCATGCGCAGTTCCTCATTTTAAAGAACTACTGAACACAACAAGACTTTTTCTATCCTTTAACAAAAACTGTATACCTTTCACGCTTTACTTTGTCATGTAATACCTTGCCAAAATAAATCATTTAAAAAAGCGGTCGTTAGAGGAGACCTCGACGGACCAGCAGTCATCACGGCTCCATCTAATATAAACAGTGCTATAATTGAATGACATCACATGGCTTTCACTTCTTTTAAATGAACGTCAAAAAAACAGAACAGAAACAAAAGCTGAGCATGTGATCTAGAGGAGAGTCCCGTACTTCAACTGAATACATTAACTGACTCAATCGCATTGTGAGAATATGAACTCTGTGTGACTGTCACTGTCCATGTACACGGCTGAGTAAAACAAAGAAGTACGATTCGACCAAAACATCAGCGTAGAAGAAGGAACCTTTAAACCCATGTGTTTCCAACACATGACGCAAATGCTAAACAACACTGTACATATAGCATATGAGACATAATTTACTGTATGTAGGTAGAACAAACTGAAACTCCTGATTCAGACACATGTGCTCGATGACTCAAAACCAGCAACACAAAGCAAGGGTCATTTCAAGTAAAACATTGCTCAGCATTACTTCAGTCATGTTTGGTTATCTCTGACAAATAGAGATTCACCAGAGAATTTAGATAAGCAACACTGACAGAAACAGTCTGTTCTTGGCTTTAAGATGACTCTGTGTGATTAAAGTCATGCACAGAGGCAACGGCACGATGCTACCATTCAGGTTTGCCAGAATGGTAGCTGTCCTGACATCACCTCTTGAGCACAATGGGTTACTTTTCAACTAGATATCACAACAACGTGACAGATTACACTATAACTGGAAGGCATTCAGTCTGTAGCCACGTCCTAGTTAATTTCTAATTCAGCTGTGTTCACTTCACATGACACTAAGACCTCAAGACACTGAAAAAACAACAATCAAAGTCCCTTAACCTTTTAGTGGAAATGAAATGGAAAACATGAACTAGTATGTATGACACTTACGGTAAACCTGCTGTAACCCGGCATCTGGAGAGAAAGGAAGGCAAAACAGAGATTCCAAATCTTGCATCGATCACTTCATCTCACTATCTAGTCCAATTACCGTCCATGTGAGTTGTTTCACGCCCTCGTCTCTCCCCTCTCCATCGCTCTCATTTCTCTGTCTCTTGCTCACTGTTTCTCAGCAGCACAGAGGAAAGGTCTTGTTTGTAGGAGGGATGACAGATAACAAAAGTCCATGCTCAGCAGTGTGTGTTGGGTTGACTTGCATGACTAAGACTGAGTCATTTTTGTCTTTTCTTCTCAGCAAAGTCCTGACATAAACCGAAACACACACCAAATCAAGCTTTTTCAACATTTCGGTAGTAGGAGGTTTGTGTGAGTGAATCTCATAAAAGCCAATAAAGAACAACGTGTTCTGTTTTAAAACTACCATGGGTAAATAGTCTTTATAAGAACTGATGTGATTTCACTATTTCTGCACCTCTCATGAGTGGGAGGATTTGTGGCATTTAGGGTAAAAAAAAAAAGCCATTAAACAACCCACATGAGCATCGCGGTCATGACATGAGGGTCCTTTCCCCTCCTCCCATCTCTTCCTGTCAGCTGACTCCACCTCCCTCCTCCACCGCTGCTCCCATCGACCTCCATACACCCCCACCCCCAACCCATATTGCCCTGCAGTCTAATGGCATCAAGGTCATTTGATCTGACACACTCTGTGACTCTCTCTCCTTCCCCCCTCTCTTTTAGCTCTCTGTCTCTTAATCGTTCACTTTCTTTTTCTCTTCCTGTCCCCCCAACACGCACGCCTGTTTCCCATCACTTGCACACAGAGGCAAAGACACTAAAGACTCCTCTAAAGGCACACATTGGCAACAAATGCAGAGGCACACTTTAATGATTTCTTTCCCCGCACACATGCATGCTAGTATGCATACAGTATTGGATTGTTCTCTGAGGGTCACTGGGTTTATTGGTGGGCAGGACAAAAAGCTGCAGAGCTGCACTGAGCACATGCAGTATGCACACTATCGAGAAGCAACATGGGTTTGAGTTTCAGCCTTGTTAAACAAATAAGACTTATATCTTGCTGAAAACTCTTATATTTATTATTAGGATATGATTTTAAAAAAGGGTTGCACATATGCATAGGGTGTATGTATCTGTGTATGAACTGTATCTTTCCATTCCATGTCTATAATGAGGAACAGATTGTTAACATGCTGTTCATATTTAAGGCAGCACCTTGTTATTTCATCTTTGCATCTGTCTGTTTGGCCGGTTTTCTCTCTTTGTCTTTGTTTTCATTGGTATCTGCCCCCACCCCCGACACGCTCCCAGGCAGGGTGGTGTTAGGTTCGGGGTGTGTTTGGGTGTAGATCGTAGTACTGAGTGTAGGGTATCCAGTCTGAGTCATACCTCCTCATACCTCCTGACTTTCGGCACGTGCAAGTCGGCACGAATAGCCCAGCTGGGGAAGGCCTACCCCCCCCCCCCCCCCCCCCACCGCCACTCTTCACAAAGAGAAAGGGAGGAGTGGTTTAGGAGGGAGGAGAGAAAAAAGGTGGTGATGGGTGGGGGGCTGTTGGGCAGGGTGGAGCCGCTAAAAAATAATGAGGAGGAGGAGGAAGAAGAGTGGTGCGCTGTTTTTTAAGAGGCAGCTCTTTGTGCTTGAGGTTTGGGACATGAAAAGAAGGAGAGGGATGTAATCAATAGAATATGTTGGGTCTGAGACAAAGAGAGTGGACAACAGGCAGAAGGAAATGGAGGGAAAACAAGTGAGTTAAAATGGTTCAAAAACATTAAAGGAACACTGTGTACTACTACCTGCCAGGCTAATGTGTGCCAAGTCATGAAAAAGAGCTGAGCAGTGAGATCTCACAGAACAATGATGTAATCATTAATAACATTTTCAAGGATTCTTCAGGTGAAACACATCACAGCCTGAGTGACTATGTGTTGAGTTTTTGGAGACAGTATTAAAGGGTTAAATGAGACAATGCTCAGACTTGAAAAACAGATAGAGAGAAAGCAAGAGAAACCTTCCTGAGCTCTGCACAGTGGCTGGTTGCCAGCCTTGTCTCTCTCAGGACTTGGGCTAAGATTAGCTTCCCATATGTTCAAGTCAGGCGTAGCCGGGCTTAAAGGGCCAGTACTCGACTGTGCACTATGAAGTCATGTAGCCACTAAATCATCCAGATTTACAGTCGAGGTCAAAATGTATTTTTAATCATTTAAATGAAAGGCAGGTTCCCAGAAGATGGCGGCTGGGTGATGTTTTGCCCTTTTAATGTGAGGTTTTTGTGGGTGTACATGCCAGGCATTTCTGAGCTACCACTGGTTTTATGCCTTCCTTTTATATTATAAACATTCCAAACCTCCACCATTTTTTTTCAGCCTCCACTGAATTCATATTAATATACCTCTGTTGTTTCAGAAATCAATATTTTCATGTGCGTGTTCCAATAGTGTGTGATGAAAACTCCAACAGCTGTGGCGCTGTGTTACATAAAACCTGGCAGCGTCAGGCAGCAGTGGGATTCAGGATTGTATAAACCGTGTTGCCCAGTGGGAGCAGCAGAGCAGCCACCAGAGAGGTGAGAGTTAAAGAGCTCGAGCAACAGCTGAGGGCTCCTCCCCCTTCTCCCTCCATTCATTTTTTATTAACTGCGGCACCAGGCGGCTGACAACCACCCTCCGACATCAAACACAGATACCACCAATGATGCCAACGAGCCACCAACCACAGCTCCTCGTGCCGTGCGGGGTATCGATCCAGCCCAGGAGTCAGTCCAGCCGTGTTCACTGTCTGTTACATGCAGGACTATAAACAGTGTAGCGGGACAGACAGTGCAGAGACGAACATCTGCTAATTGCCGTTAATTAGAGATGAAACATGACAACAGTGCATCAAGTTCCTTTATATTAATGATCGCATGCATGTGAGGCAAGTGTTGGTGAATATATAAATTAAAATGTCACATGAAATCCCATGAGTCTTTATAGGATGTGCTGTTTTCATGTCCCTGAGGTGTCTTTGATTAAATCATTCTATTACAACCATTAAAGAAAGTGATTCACTGCAGATAAAGGAGTTGTTAAGTAGCTGGTAGTACCCGACTCTTTCCTGGGTTTGTATGCATGGCTGTAGTCCAGGTTAAAAGGTAATCAGTCACCTCATTAACTCCAGACAATTTTTGATAAACCTTGAGCTTAATTTATACATCAAAAATCTGTAAAGATAATTAATCTTTGTTTATATTTTTGGCAGTGTTGTAGTCACGATTGTTCACACACGTACAGCATCCAAGTAAAAGTGGTCTAAAAAAATAATACTTTTAAAATATAAAACACATTTCTTGTAACAGATTACTTCCTATTGTATAGGTGGTGCTTTTATTGTGTTAACCCCTTGTACAACCTGTTAGAGAGCTCAGAATACCTTTTAGACAACATGTCTTCCTGATTAAAGCACGAGTCTCTTCTTGAGAGCCAAAACCATGACTACTGGTATAACTATAACTGTCTAATGTAAGTCACAGTTTACTCATATTTTAATGAACTATTAGATCACCAGTTGCGTGTCACCACACGTGGGAAACAAAGATGCAGCTCTTTACTGACTGAGTGGAAACCTTACAGAGCAGTAAATACATCGAAAGCCAACGCTCAGTGGAAGAGGTGATGTCAAACCCTCCACTTCCTGAGACTGTACTATATACCAAACCACTTACTACGCAAATACACACACACACATACACACACATGTGGTGCCGGCTAGCTGGTCATGTGACCAACCTTGGATGCCGGACTTGAGCTAAAATTAAAGCAATGATGTCATCAGATTTTCAGTGTTGCCACGGAAACTAGGTCAGTGTTAACCCTTGGAGGACGAGGCTTGGGGATTCCACGCGAGGCTAAACTTATGATTAACAAATGTTCCATCTGCTGTCACGCACTCGGTAGTTTGAGTGTTTTCTACTCTGCTTTCTTACTCTTTCCCACTGGCGTGCTGTGTGAAGATAATCTCATGTATAAAGAGGATATCCTGTGTATGGGCGTGGAAAAAAAAAAAAAAAATCACGCGAGCGCAGTCTGTCTGGCTTGTAACCTGTTGTGGTAAGCACTTGATTCAGTTCTGCTTCCTTAACAACTACAAGAACTACTAAACACACTGAAAGAAAGCATTCTACGTGTCTGTTAGCACAAAATGTTTTTCATGTCCAACATCTTGTTGTTTGGGCCCTAAAATACTTGATGATACTGTATAACTACTTATTTAAATTGTCAAATATAGTGCCCTGAGCTTGTTGGGTGTAGACTGTCTTTGTGTAATCAGGGACACGTTTGACAAGGACACAGACCTTGACGAAAACAACACTCCACCAAGGACACACACAGTAACCATGAATGTCTACAAACAGGAGCTGAGGAAATTTGTTAAACACAGTCAACAGTTCAATGATGTTTTTTCCCCTGCAAACCAGACGGTCATGTATACCTTGTAGAGAAAGAGACTGTCTACACATGGTCAGGGATTAGAGCAGGCTTAGAGTTAAGCTCGAGTATGTCAGTAGTAACCGAGCTAAACCCATTCATGACATTTGAAACTGATTTACTAACCTATATTTCATATGACCTGGGTGATGCAGTTGAGTGTATTTGCCGGCATAAATGTCCTCGAGTCATATCTTAGCACTTCCACGTGTGTAGGTTTACAACACTGAAATCACCATGCATCCAATGGCAATCAAAGCTTTCTTTCGTCTGCTTGGAGAGGACATCACAAGATTCTTATAACCAACGACGACAGTTTGTTTGGTGCTCAGTAAATCCTTTCTCTATGAAGCCGCTTCCGCTTCCACATAAACACACAAGCGTGCCCCGACTCGGCAAGCTGTAGAAAAGCAGCTCTCAGCGGCCACAGGTTACTACGCCCGACAATCAAACACGTACGCATGCGTGACCCACTAACTTTTACTCCCTTTACCTCATTTGACTCCAGAACCAAGGAGAAGAAGGACGGCCCCCCTGGCTCCTGAGCCAGCACGTAGAGTTACTCCTCCTCCCTCCTCCTCTCCCTGGTCTCTTGTATCTACACATGCCTGACTCTGGCACCAATCAGCGGGCAGCGTGGGACGCTTTAAACTGAGGACGCCGCCACTTCATCACTGAGGCGCTCAGCACACCGCGGCTTGGAGATAAAGCCGAAGTAGCTGATTTAGCTTCCCGAGCAGGGCAACTCGTATGGGAGGACAGGCGACTAAAGGAGTCTAACGCGCCTTTATTCCACCCCGCGATGATATCAGGGCTAATATAATGAACTTATGTATTCGCCGGAGAGTGAAGCCCATAGTCAAATGACATCCCAGCAACACAGTGGTGACAGTCGCAGCTTTTTCTGCATAATAGGTATCAATAGTTAAACCCAAATACATACACACACATACACAGGAAAACAGAGCGTAGGCCACATTTGTAGACATGCACGTGTGAACAGTCACATAGAATGAGTAGAGGAACCAGTTCCTTGACTAACCACTACATTTACACCTCATAAGAGCCTCACAGCACTGACGAACAGCTGAGAATCAAAGCAACATAGACAGAGATTACACAGAGATGACAGAGATGACACACATGCACAGAAACTGCACAGAAACACAATCTCTTACCTCAGCTGCCAGTTCAGAGTCTCCCAAGCAGCCTCGACTGTTGTCTTCAAAATATTCCACCTTTACAGCCATTCAAGAGAACAAGAGAAGGGGGGAGTGAGAAAGGAGACAGAGAGAGATGGGAGGGGGAGAGAATAACAATCAATAGAATAATGCGACAAGGGCCTGCTCAAAAAGACTTGTCATTAAAGGACAGGAGGACTACCAGGTACAACATGCATGCTTTTTCAAACACTGTCTCCTTATCATTCCTGTCATCCTCAGCCATCATCAAAAAGCAGCAGCGCACACAAATCTCTTTGATTTGTGCTCAAACAGTGAGCCGGCACTTCCCTCTACTGCCGGGACAGAGAATAAGAGACAGCAAAGCAAGATTCAATTTCAATTATAGAATTATGTAATGTCTGTATCCCGACCTGGCACAGCCTCCCTAATATATGCATTAGACAAAGTCTGCATAACCCAGCTTTTTGTCAGGGTCAATTGGCATAAATGTACACAAGTGTCAGTGGATAGGTTAGCTGAAAGTAAGATGGAATAGATGGAAATGGTTCACCAGAGCAGGGTTGATGTTTTAAAACAAAAGCATCTTCTTATGTGGCACAGCAAGTCCCCCTTATCTATTTGGCATTGGCTGTCTCAATGTTAAATGATGTGTTTTGTCTCGAGCTGTTCCCCCAGTCCCGCCAACCCCCTCCCTCCTCCACCCACCTATCAATCCTAAAATAGTCTGTAGTGATGAATATTTACCCTCCAAGCCTCTGAGCTGCCTTGGTTTGTACTCCTCCGTCCGCTGGCCGTATCCCCATCAGAAGGATCGGGCTCCCTCTCGTCCTCACCTCTATCCCTCTATCCCTTTCTTCTCTCTCGCTCACTCTTTCTCTCTCTCTACCTCTCCACTCTTCTCTCTCGGTCTCTCTTTCTCTCGTCTGTGTTCCAGCAGCCCATTCAGGAAGCCATCTTGTGTTTTTAATCTGGTTTTACATGAGCCCTCGTACGCACGTTCTCTCTCTCTCTCTCTCTCTCTCTCTCTCTCTCTCTCTCTCTCTCTGTCGCTTGCTCTCTTGCTTTACCCCCTCCCTCTCTCTCTCTCTCTCTCTCTCCCTCTCCCTCGCTCACTCGCTCGCTCGCTCTCTCTCCTGCTAGTATGCCAATAGGTCTACCGCACACACGCTCACACACACACACACACAGGCGCACACACACACATACAGAGCTTGCTGGAGAGACGTCACGCTAGAGATAGCACACAAAGGCAGTCCGTCCACCAATCAGAGGCCGGGCTGGGCTCTGCTGCTAGGGTGAAACTGAAGGAGAGCGAGTGAGGGTGGCGGAGAGAGAGAGAGAGAGAGAGAGAGAGAGAGAGAGAGAGAGAGAGAGAGAGAGAGAGAGAAGAAGAAAAATTGGAGCTAGTAAAAAGACGAGGTTAAAATAAAAAGAGAAGTGTCTGCGTGTGTGTCTTAGTGTGTGTGTGCGGCACCATAAAATAGAGGCTGACATAAAGAGACTAAGTGGAGGTGGACGGGAGGGTGTGTGTGTGTGTGTGTGTGTGTGTGTGTGTGTGAGTGTGTGTGTGAGTGTGAGTGTGTGTGTGTGTGTGTGTGTGTGTGTGTTGGGGGTGGGTGGGTGGGTGGGGGGGGGGATGGGTCCTCTCTATGCCTGTCAATTATCTCCTCGAACTCGCCTTCCCTAAACAATGCCTCTGGTATGTGGTATCGCTGAGCACCATCTGTGTCAGGGCTGCCTGCAATAACTGGACTGGACTGCACAGCACACACACACACTAAATCACACACAGACCACCCTCTCAAGCAAGCTCACCCCCCCCCATCCCCTCACACACACACACACACACACACACACACATAGCCCACCCACCCCCCCCTCCTGACTGGCAAAATCCACAATTACACAGCAAAGTCCAACATGCTGACTCAAAGCAAGCGAAGACACTGGAAATGAGCACAGCGCCGCTGATACTGCGCGATTTCATGAAAGAGGTGCACATCAAAGTGCCATAAGCGAAGCTGTCATGTCCTCACAAGATCACACATCATCAGCTGTGATCGTGTTCACGTGTACGAATAAGTGATCTGCGCAGCATACAGGTGTAAACACTACCTAAGCAGCCGGGGGCTTGTGATCGCTTTTCTGCGCGAGAATGACATACCAAGCATATTTTGGTAGCCTGCATTCATAATGTTTACATTCTGAGTGCGAAGGATTATCTCCAGCTTGTACCTTTTTCAACCAGACATCAGTGCACGTTCTTGCCCAAGTGCTGAACATAACCACAAAAGCCAAAAGGAAATGGTTTTGTCCAAATCAGCAACCGGGTACTGCTGCCTTGACGCATTTCTCTTTTTTAATGAAGCCCTCTTAAAAAAAAAATAGTCTCTGGTCGGCTTTTGTGAAATGGGAAGTTTCAGATATGAAAAAAGAGCAAAGACGTGCGAGAGTGAAAAGAGCTGCTGAATTAGTAACTGCCGGAAGACGAGGCAAAGTCAGCGAAAGTTCACGCAGGCTGGCGAAGACACGGCGGGCGGATTGAGGCGAAATGGACAGACAAGCGAGAGAGAGGCAGAGACAGAGACACAGAAACAGAGGGAGAATCGAAAGGAGAGAGGGGAGCTGAAGTGTGGCGTGGTGAGGCGAGGCAGCCGCACAGTGACACAGCGTTTGTAGTGTCTGTCTGACGCTCTAGTATGGCATGGGAAATCCCCTCTGCTGACGTCAGACGAGCCACGTGTGTGTGAGTGTGTGTGTGTGTGTGTGTGTGTGTGTGTGTGTGTGTGTGTGTGTGTGTGTGTGTTTGTGTGTGTGTGTTTACGTGTGAACACAGGCGTGTTTGTGGTAAGCCGGACAGCGAGAGAGTGGCTTCAGTGTGTTCGTTACAGGTGGCCGGGGTCGTCGTAGTAGTCGACGACCTCCTCTTTAGTGTTAATGAATCTAACACTAATTGTTGGAATAAAAGTGTAGTATAACAACAGATAAAGCCAATAGAGGTAGAGTAAGATTAAAAATATTAGTGATAGTAGAGGAACTAATACATCCTCTGTTACATCCTTATCTCACTGATTTAGCTGCCAGGCAGCACCTGTCACGGTGGGCGTGATCGAAATATCTACAGTGTCTGTGCAAGACCCTAAAGAAGAATCAGGAGGAAGAAACATAATCCGGCACATCTCTCATCGATCAAACCTTCCCTCCTCTTTCAGACTTCAATGGACACCTGACAATCACTGACAACAAAATCAGACACAGACGCTAATCCTATCTACTCGTAGACAGCGTCATAATCCTGACATGCACGTGTCTACATTAAGTCCATTCACCAACATCCTGTCTGATGCTGCTGTCTGCTCACATTGAATAGGAGATCAGAGTCTGCAAACCTGCAGACACGTAACAAAAACACACTCACTGCACACAGACACAGAGGAGGGAGGCTCATTACAGACGTTCTTGATAGCGCGCTGTAAACATTTGCAATTTGTTGCAAAGGAAGATGACAGGAAGAGGAAGAAGATGAGGTTGCTGGGGTAGTTTGCCTGAAATTAGACTAATTAGTCTAATTAATGGTATTGATTAAGCTAGTTTATCCCACTCTTTATCCTGACCAAAGCACTGCACTGCACATCCTCCTGCTAACACTACTCCTCTATTTCACACACATGAACCTGTCTCAAGGGGTGTAACTGGAAAGAATACTGTAATCCACACTAAGCACATTATTGACTGTGTGGAATCTCAACCAAGCTATCAGGTAAGCAAAGGTTATGTGAAAGTAAAGGCTCATGGGTAAAGCACATATTTCATGTCCACATTTGGTCTGATGAAGGAAATTGGTTAGAGGTGTGTATTCTGAACAGTCAGAGGTTAAAACTACTGCCTAAATTCTCATTGTACGACAGTGAGCTGCAGAGCAGGTGTCACAAAAGAAGATGGAGGATTTGGTTGCCAGGCAATAAGGGACTCAGCTGCTATATCCATGCCGAGGTCAGAGGGCAGAGATGGAGGGATTGTGGAGGAGGGATATTGATTGATGGATGGACGGACACTTGGTTTAAAAGCTGTGTATGGAGAAAAGCTACACCAACTGCACATCTCCTGATGCTCCAACTCACTACACTCACTATTGTCAGTAGAGACAGCGGACCAATGAAGATGTCTGATGTCCAAGAGTGTTCTATAACAGTACTGACAGTGTAAGAGGCAGAGTGAGGCCACAAAGAGGCTTGGCCTGGCTGTGGTCTGGGAGAATATCCATTATGCGACCTAGACAACATAACTGGCCAGTGTTGGGATCTAAGATCATTAATAAATATGACAGCATGACTAGACAGATCTAGCAAAACATACTGATTGAAAATTTGGTCCCTTTTTTCCCATGTTACATTTACATTGTGGTTACTTATCTGACATACACAGAGCAACTTGTACTGTACCTGTACTGCAACGGTGTGTCGTTCCAATATTACAAGCATGCAACGGTTCATTTAATCAAGACTAAGAGTTTGCAGCCACGACAACAAAATGCTGAAGCAAACTGTTGCAGAGTAAGGTCAATTGTTTATTTTCTGACCTCAGCTGGACAATAAAGTTACATCACTAAGTTACAATGAAGCTCTCTTGCATTGAATTGTGGGCAAACATTAGGCGAAGGAAACATCTTTTGGCCAACCAACGTAAAACAGTATTTCGAAAGCAAACGTAGGCATGGCGTAGGTAATGGAGTTAATGGTAAAGCTAGTCGAGTAGCCATTACACATAATTGCTCGACTTCAGTCGCAAATGATATTGAAAATATGATTTTTGAAGGCTCCTTTTTTAATACAAAAGGGAGTTCAGATTAACCTGCTGCTACTGCTTATATTCTCAAGTTTCTATGTTAATGCACATGCCTACTTTTTTCATTGAGAATTGTTGACAGGTGCAGTGTAATCGAACTGTGAGGAGACTGAAGATTCACAACTCTGGTAGACAGACTATTTAGCAAAACAAAAGATGTATAAAGTGAATTTTTATTATCATGATGTGTTATTGTGTGTGAGTGTGAAGAGCTCTTCCATTGTACAATAGTCTAAGAGGTATGAGCAAGTTCTTTGAGTCTTTTTGCATGTTTTGGGTCATAAAAAAGTAACATTAGCTCATATTTTTGTCCCACAATTAGTTTTTGTTGGTTTAATACTGAACTGTGTTCCTGTAACGAGACCCCCTACATGGTGTCGCCACTTTAGAATCCTCTTAGCCATTAGGACAGGACAGGTCTCTATAATGCTGATGGAAAACCTGATTCCCTGTTTGTGATCTTACTCTTCAAACAACAAAGTCATCTACACCGCTGGACATACCGAGTAGTGGTGAGGTGTTGCATATTCATTTGTTTAAATAGCTTGGATGTAAATAGTTATATATATAGTTGGTTAATTTGGGAAAACAGCGGTGTTGTGCTCTGCTAACCCTTGCAGTAGCAGTAAGTGTTCCTTCCTTGGCCATGCTTCAGGAGCCTAGTCTGGTTTTTCTCCTTCTCCCTCCTCCAACACTGCTGACCATTAGCTGCATCTTCCTGTCCTCCTCCTTGACTTCACAGCCCATCCCCCCGTTTAAGATGCTGATGCACGAACAAACACACAGAGCCACACACACAGAGCCACACACACACATACACACACACGCGCGGACTTCCATTAACACACAAGTGCACACTATAAAAACATTCACTCTTTCTCTTTCCACACACACACACACACACACACACACACACACACACACACACACACACACACACACACACACACACCCACCCACACACACACACACACACACAAACACACACAAATACAAAATGCCTAAGGTTAACCCCCACCCCTTATCCAAGGCCTCAGAGGTCAAAGGACAAAGCCCGGGCAACTGAAGGAATTCTCCACCTCTGCTGTTTGGTAGCCTCTGAGCCAGGCAAACACACACACTGTCCACTCAGTCTTCTGAAACAAACCAAAACTTTTTCACTCTTGAGGAGAATATTTAAGTAGAATGTGAGACAGCATCTATAACCACAATGATTAGAAAATTACCCATCTGAATCCTCAGCACACACACACAAAAAGCATTCATACTCTATATATAACTCCAATAACTACATCTATGGTTGATTTAAGTGGTTGTACATTTCTGATTTCTTATTAACCAAATTGTCTCAATCACTTTACTAGTACTAGTAGTGTCAGGCAATTTCATCAACTTTTCCAGGATGCAAACTGTAACTGTCTCCGTAAAAAATGACTACAAATCACTAAAAGCATGTTGTCTTCATGCCATCTTTTTCATAGTTTTAGTAGTCGTATTATAACCAGATCTTTTAATCACATTTGTAAAGCACACAACATTGCATCATTGTATGAAGTGTGCTCTATAAATATATTTGCGTTGACACTTGTGCTTATCACTTCTGGCTCTGTGAAACAGTAGCTCATGTTCACAAGCAGAAGATTGTAAATTTAAATTCATAAATTTGAGTTTTGTAATTGAATTCCTAGTACAGCAGCCACACAGGTTTGCACTACAGCGTGTGTCACTACTACACTTACACACATATATATGGCACGTACAACTTACTAGCCCTCTAAATCCAGCCTGAGGAGATGCAGGTCAAGGCTTGACAGAAAAGGAATGCCAATGGTAGCACCGGCAGCTACAAAGCTTAAAGCTATTTGTCTGAATGGACACCTCAAACAAGAAGCTGTGATGCCTGTAATGGTCTATAATGAAAGCACTGCAGCAAGTGGGTGGATGGATACACTCCCTGCTCTCATTTAGTCTTCTGCTAGAATATCGTGAGCATGGTACCAACTTCCAACATTAGCTGCCCCATCATCAGCGTTATCGATTTCTCTCTACATTTATCAGCCACTGCTTACCAGACAGACGTAAGAACAAACTTTGTTAACTTGACATTTGTGACTTTGTCTTTTGGGTCATTTGTCCAGGGTGTTTTCCTACTTTTTACTCTATGAATGCTCACATGTGACAGTAACAAACAGGCCTTTTTCACAAAAACAGACATGCTGAGCCTGAGACTAATTTTCCAACAGCCTTGATTACTGATATTTGTGAATTGAATCTACCATTAAAACACAGATTATTTTCAACTCCAAAGCTCTACCTTGAAACATAAATACCACTGATATACTTACACTAAGACAGTATTCCCATAAACAATAAATGTAATATTATTAGACAATAAACATATCTGTACCTCATTCACCTCCCACTCGCTCCGTCTCTTCTTCAGCTGGTCACATTTGCGCAGCTTGCAGATCTGCTTGCCCGTCTTGCGGTTCAGACAGTTCACACAGGTACCGCAGTTCTCTTTGCGGAGGCAGGGAGTGCAGGCACCACATTTCTTCCTCCTTTTTTTCTGGAGGTCAGAAGTGGCGTCCAGGGAAGCATCGAAGGGAGACAGAGAGAAGAGCCCTGCTTGCTGGTGTTCAGTCTCAATATATTTGCTCAGAGGAGACGTCGTCTCTAAGGGTTTCCTATGCAAGTGGAGAGACTGAGCCTCCTCCATGTCCATGGAAAATTCATAAATGTCCTCAGGTGGTGGAGCAGGTGCTGCCTTTGGTCTGGGCATGGTGACTGTCTTGCCTTATGCCTATTCTGAATAATAGTTAGGTACACAGTTAAGTTTAATAGAGTCAAAATGAACACCACCCAAATGTACCATCAATGTCCTAACAACAGTTCGGAGGTAGATAACTTGTCTTGGATCAGTCTTTGCTGTTGACTTGTCTATCTAGATACTAAGTATCTAAGTATGGTGTCCATCCCTCCCAACTACCCTGATGGATGGCTGGCGGTCCACCACAGTCTGGCCAGCATAGCTGAAGCCTGGGGAGTCATGGCAGTGTCTTCCCAGCCTGGGCAAAGTCTGGAAGTGTACAGAGACAGAACAGACAACAGAGGGACAAGACAAAACATTCAAAATTAATGATGGGACACTAAACAAATCAATACAGGTATGGGTACCCATAGGGTATCCATGTCGGTGGGAGTCTGGGAGTGTCTGTGATACACCTCATCTTAGGAAATGAGAAACAAACTTGCACTGTAGTCTACATGCCATGGGCACAGAGCACATTGTTAGCGGTACTGAAGACTAAGGAGCACACCAGCATCTAACTGTGACAAGGCATTTATGTGTGTTTGTGGAAAAGTGGACATCTGTGTCTGTAATGGTGGATTTCTAAATTATCTGCAAATTTTGATTATAAGGGTTGAGGTGGGGTGGGACAGATATATTTCTCCACTGTAGGCCTCGGGGTGAGCATGTTATTTTGTTAAAAATGTCTAACTAAGAAAGACAAATAAAATATGATGCAATTATATCAGAGGTTCTTCCAGGATGTAACCTACACATACAGGTTGAACCTACACATCAGACCGTGCTTTAATCAAGTTGTAGAACTAACAAAACTGAATAGTTTATTGTCTTATATATATCACTTATCAGATTTCCCAAATATTATCTTGTTAGTGTCTTTACAACCGTCCATGTACTTAAATAGTTAATAGATGATTTCCCTATGTAGGAGTTCAGTCTGGCACCCCTGATTGCTGTCTGCATTATGTCTGGTTTCCAAACACAGCTGTCGGTGCCGTGCATCTAGTTGGCTCATAGCCACACGAGCCTACGTGAGCAGTGTGATAAGATAGTGTGTTGTAATGGCAGACCCCACATGGACGGGGGGCTTATGTCTCCCTGAATGAAAGACGGGGGTTGATAAGTTGATGCCAGGGACAGTCCTTTTTGTCTTGTGGTCACACGCTCCAGTCAACCGTCAATAAAATGAATTGTGTTGAAAAAGCCCACTGTTTCTCTGCTACTGACTGGTTTCACAGCCTGCACTGAACATGTTTTTAGATAGTTAACAGCAATGCAGTGCAGAGTAAAAGCCACCTAAATTCAATTTACCATAAAATATGTAGGCTACTTTAATTTAACATCACCCAGTGGGCTTCTCCTTTAATACAGATTGAAAATGGGAAAACCATATAGCAATGGTAGATCCTTTTATGGCGGGAAAATCGGTAATTGGCTTTTATCCCAACAGAATTAATTGCTGCTAATGTTTGTGTTTGTTTTGCTTTCTTGTCATCAGCATAACACAGACTGCAACTTTGTAAAAAATAAATGAAAAGACTTAACAACTTACTAAGTCAATAAAAAATTTCCAGTGTTGAAATGCAACAATTCAACCATTTAAACGTATACCCAACACGTAAAATGAAACATTGAAACGCTTAGCTTGTTTGTAGCTTTGCTTAGGACAAACACCTTACCATATGGGGAGCCATGGTGTATCTTATTTGACGTTACTTGGTGTGAAGTTGACACTAGCAGTTTTTAAACCTATCCACAGTGTTAGTTAGATTCTTGAATGAAAATAGAAGAGTACATAGGATTGGGAACCACCTCATAATGACTCAAATGTGTCCAACCCAAATTTTGTAATTCCCTCCATTACTTGGCTAAACGTCAAAGCCGCTTATGCAGTGTGACATTAGACAATGACTAACCAATGATAATGTTATTGAGGAGTTAAATGAGGTTATTAAGGTTATTAATTATATATGAATGCATATATCTTGAAAAACCCAGATTCTGCTGAATATTTACAGGAAACGACATTGCTTAGCAACAGCACGCGCTCGGCTAACTGCGCACGTGGTTTAATCAGCACTTTTGTCGCGGGGAAGTCGTCGGCTCTACAGCACGCGCAGTCAGCGCGGCGTTTATAGAGCATCTTTTCCCTGCTACTGTTGTTACTGTATGTGCACGTGGTTACCGAGAGGGAAACATCCCTACGGGGAGCCCGGGCCAGCCCACACCGATCAAAGGCACCAGCAGATAAAAACTAACTTCCTTAGATTTACATTAAGATAATGGTCATTATCTACAGCGGGATACACACAGCACATCAGCGCTGTGAGTGGATAATTGCTCGAGGTGACAAAAACAGCACTTTCACCCGGCGGCGGGAACACATTTTGATTTACATCCACGCGACAGTCTCAAACTCTGTCGGTGACTATCCTACATTTCACACGATCACTAATAAAAGTCTGCACTACTATAAGAGTTAACTTGTTAATTATGTCATCTATACTATATCTTCACACAACTTCCAGTTGTTTGGTATATAAACTATATAAACTAACTAAATAATGCAGCTCAGGAACTTTTTGTTACAGTTCCGCAGACAAACAAGTGAGTTATGCATATATATATATATATATATATATATATATATATATATATATATATATATATATATATATATATATATATATATATCCAACAAATTTGCACAGACAAAAAAAACATTCATAATATTAGCAATAAAAAGATGCGACCTACCACCCGCGATGAACTGGGTTTTAAATGGCTCGTTATTCCTCTTCACTTCAGCCTGTAAAGACTTTCGCAAAATGAAAAGAAATCAGATAAAAGCGAACAAAAGTCGTTAGACGGCATCGTAAAATAATCCGAGAGCTAAAAATGGACCTAGAAGAAACTTTTTTCACTTAAATAAAATCAAGTCAAAAAGGGGAGAGGGAGGAAAAAGTTCGAGCGCGATGACATAACTCTGACTTAAAGCTGCTGTCTGGTCGATGGTGCAGGAGGAGAACACACACACAGAGAGAGAGAGAGAGAGAGAGAGAGAGAGAGAGAGAGAGGTTGCATCTTTTGGAAGGGTTAAAGTCCTCAGGAAATTATGGAGTGGAGTCCAACCAGCTGGAGCAAAGGGAGGGGCGGAGGGGGGCGCCACACAATGGGGACGTTAAGGTTAAACGTGACCTTTGTGATGCTGAGTTTCATAATGCGGTCTGAAGCTGACACTTTAATAGATAACTTTAATGTCAGAGAGGAGGTTAGAATGGTTTCCTGTGATGTCATGAGTGGTTTTTTAAACCAGATGTTGAGACATCATGATGTCTGAATCCCTGTCTCCCTCCCTGGACAAATTTGGCCAGCTCTGTTCAGAAGAAGGTGAGCAGTTACCCCAGCTGACAGAAAGCAGACAAGTGAGGGCTAATATTATGAGTTAAGTTGATGGTGGTGAGGTTCAAATCCCTTTATGAAAAAATAGTACCTGTGTACATTATGCAGTGAAGAATAAGGAACCTGGCTGTAAAAGTAACTGTTAGGCCTGTATTCATTTGTAAATTAATTTGAAAATAAAATTTCAAAAAAACAGCAGTGAAAAGCTCAGGTGGATGACATTATCTGAAAATATATAGCATATATTTATACTAGCAGAGTCAGCTATTGATCCTTTATGGCCCCAAAGTACTGCATATAAGCAGCATTGGATATTATTATTGCAAATATAATCAGATACAGAAACTCCAAGGAGTCTGTTCATAATAACATTTGATGCTGATTCAGTGGAGTGCAGCTGCTGTATACTGAATATGAAATTAAGAGTCAGAACAGAATAGAAACAACTTTTGTGGTTTCACTCTTCCCATAATCACGACTGCACAATACAGACTTTATAATGCTGCATCATATCAGTATTATCAGATGGGGTCCCTGTGCATCTATTAATGGTTCTCTGACATGAAAATGTTTGTGCATTTCATCTGTGTGCATCTGACCATGACTCCATGTACGAGTACTAACAATTTACATATCAACACTGACACCTGAAATTAAGTAATCACTCCCAAAGGTCCTTACAATATAGCATAGAGCATAAAACACATTCAATAATTAATGTTATCACTCAGTTATAACACATCAAATCTTTATTTTTTACACCATTAGAACACTCCATTGGAGGCTGTTTAACAAACACACACAAAATGCAAACTTTCAACATTTATTCTGAGGTACCTTGCCATTAAACCATAATAGGATATTTCTATTTTGAGTTGTTAAATAGATCTTAAGATGCACATTAACCGGTTGTTCTAACTGTAAGGGTTGTGTGTCATTTTAGATCACAGTACTTAGCACCAAATTGACGGGATCAAAACATTTTATCTTGGCCGTGTGTTTCTATATGCTGAACAAAAACTGGGAAATAGATCATAGATCCTCAAAGAGGAAATAGGTCATGTTGTTTGGTCAAAATATGGCTGAATAACAAGCTTCTGTAGAGTTCAAGCTTTGAAGAATTTAATGACAGTATGCAGAAATGGGAAACGTTGTACACGAGACATTAGCAAATGGGACCTTTGTTTTGTTTAATAAATAATAATGAAAGTTGAATAAAACAGATGAATATGTACCTGAAAATTTTCCAGAAACCTTCATTGTAATAAACAGCTTTAATAACTCTTACATCCATCTCACTTGCATCAAAATGAAATGTTAGTACCAGCAGATGTGAAAGTGCATGATTGAGGACGGCTCCAGTGTCACATTCTCATATGTCAGTGTGCTGACTCCAGTGCTGCAGACAAAACCATCAAATCATTGCAACGAAGACGAGAGGAGTGCGAGAACAGACCAAACAGAAGCACACAGAAGAAATGCTGGAAAAGGAATCAGAAGAACAGGACAGGAGAGGCAGAAGAAGGATAAGAAATATAGTGCTATCCATTTTCATTGGTAGGTTGCAATGAGGACTTGTTCCTAAAGATCAGAGAAAAGTAACACAGGCCTGTATACACTGTTAAAGCAGATCCACCAAAATACTGAATATCTGTCATTATGTGCAGCTCATGCTATATCAATTTATTATTGAGGAAACTATTGTCTTATACTATTGGTCCATTTCTCGCTTGTGTAAAAACCTGCACATATCTATGCAGATATGGAAAGGTGGATGACAGATTACATTCAAACTCAATACCTGCAGCTGAACAGCATCAGGTTGTGGCCTGTTTGGTAGAGATTTATGTCTGAACGTGATGGAACCTGAATTGACACAAACTGGCACATTTTCTCATGTGGCCGTTTGGGTTTGTTTTGTCCTCAGGATTAGAGTTATCAATAGAAATGCTGTTAACAGTATATATATATATATATATATATATATCAGGAGGAATATACATACACACATCGGGATCTGTTGGGTTTGTGCCTGCGATGGACTGAGATGGACAGACATTTCCATCTCTGTCCATCGCTTGGACAGAGATGGAAATGTTTTATTACGCTTTGTTCACACTCTGCAGACTCCAAAGCTCTAATCAGTTTACTGGACGTTTGATGTGTATGCTTAAACAGAGGTTTATATGTGCAATGGTCCATTCTTAACTGCTACAAGGAGCCTCCAATATTTGTAGGTCAATCCTGAAAATGCATATACACAGGGAATGTACCAACTCCGTTTTCCCCAATCAGATCACCCCTCAGTCTCATGGTGGTTTGGTCCGGTAGTCACAGAGTAGTAGTCTTTATGTCCGCACCTGGAACTTGCCAGCCTTCGTCATGTACTTGATGCCTTTGAAAGGTTTATACTTCTCACCGTACATGTCCAGTCGATTCACCTTCAACCCTGTTGATGAATACCAACAATTCCTCAATACATGTAGTCTGATGTGCACATAATTTGTTACGGTGATACTCGACAAGGACAAACGCTGGCAGCAACGGCAAAACGAGTGGTGGATGTACGACAACCACAGAGATGTCAGCATTAGGTTTCTACGCCACCTCACCCTACATCCACTCTCAGCTCAGTATTACCGTTACAATGGAGTCACAGCACAAAGCATCTGATCTTACAGACTGTCATTTAATGCACCGCTGTTCACAAAGTATTTGTAGAATCCTTTAAGATTCTTTTAACTTTCTGGATGAAGTCAGACACTGACTCAAATAAGCTGAGGCAAATCACACCTGAGCTGAGCAATGTATTTTTTTTTTAAACACAGAAAACTATACTTACTAATTTACTACTTAAAGCAAAATGCATGCTAGTAATATTGCCTTTAAAGTTGTGAAATATGTCTGCTAACTAAGCCAGATCACTCCATAGCTGAGGATTACCATTAAAGCATATACCATATATTAATATATTACATATTACATTCATATTATACTAATATAAGTACATACATTTAATTGACAACAACCGAAAATAAGAAAAATAATTATACTAGAGAACCTTAAAACCTGCTTTTAGAGTACTTTCTGATGTCATGTGAGGAGGTGCATTTGTTGCATATGGCACCATCTAGTGGTTATTGTGTTACTGTGCTCACAGAATGGGACAGTCAGGTGGTTATCAGCTGAGCAGGCTGTGATGAAAGCTTATCTTATGTGTGGGGGATGAGGTCAAATGACTCAAAATATAAAGGAAATGATTTGTTAGTTACTGAAAACATTTGTGATATGTTGATGTGTGGGGGAGTTTGGCAGTTTGGTTAATTCCTGGAAGGACACCACCATGATTACATGATAAAAATGGTGATGATGGTAAGAGTGTGTTTTTGGGTGTGTGTGTACCTGAGATGGCCATCTGCTGAATCTTGAACTGGATGTTGATGGTGGGGTTCTCGTCAGGTTTGGAGGCCCCGGCCTGCAGGCTCATGGTGCCTTTCAGGCTGGGAAGCTTCTGTGGGTTGATCTTACCAACATCCCATGACAACATCTAGCCATGACACAAAACATTAAGATGGCAATATGAGATAAATACCACAATTTGCCAATGCATATGGTAGCATATTTGATCCTGGAGAAGATTTGTGTAAGTTAAGATAATATGAGGCTTTTTGAGAGCTGCAGCTTCCTATAAAGCGATCATTCTTCATTCCTATGTTCATGTACACTTCCCTTTTTTCCGTCTTTTACAATTTCAAAGTACCTTTGTGACTGGATCAAAGGTGTATGTTCCCTGGGAGGGGTTGAGATTGGCGTTGAGGACTCCCCGGGGCAGCTGGCTGCTGACTAGCACAGACTCCACAGCCTTGCCCATGGTCTGTTTGGGTCCCAGGGTCAAGTCAAAACGTCCCTGGGAGCTTCCCTCCCGGAAGGTGATGTTATGTTTGACATACACTGGAATCGCCACCAGGCTGAAGATAAAGTAAGCCGACACAAAGTGTCACATCAGTGAACATTCATACAAATGTTTAGTTCAGTTGTATTCTAATATTAGTGCACAGCTTGAGAGAAAATCTTTCAGACATTACACATACAGTATATGAGCAACTACTAGATAAAAAGCATGGATAATATGCTGAAGGCTGTTTTCATCTCTATAAGTGACATGAACAAAAAAAAAACACTGACTTCTGGGAGCTGACGTGATAGGAGAGCAACCGGAAGTTTCCATCAGGAGGGATGAAGGAGAGGATCCGCTCAGCTTCCCAGCGCTTGAACCGAACACATGGGTGGAAGCTGACATCATCCAGCAACCGAGGATTCTGGGAGACAGAGTCAGAAGGCCAGGATAGCATATTTATACTCATCATTCCGTATGCTTTTGCTGATGGCTTTTGATTTTTGATTTCCAGCTGCTTGAATAGACTTAACAGACTTAAACAGAGGGAAAAAAAGAGTGGAGTCTGGTAAGAACAGACAGTACCCATCCCAGAGATACATTTGATACTCTTTAGATTTTATTTGCAATGATGTACGCATTTACAAATGTTCTGTGTGAGTCTGATAGAAATCCACATTTTTATTAAAAAGATTGCATTTGTTAAAATTCTGGAAAAGAGAAAACTCACCATGAATGACAGAGTGAGGTCAGGCATGCCTGTCAGTTTAACACAGGCATCAATAACTCCCTGGATTTCTGCTGTGATAGTGGAGCCTGAGGAGGAGGGGTGGGGGTTCATGTGAGAAAGCAGAGAAAAGCAAAAACCATTTAGATGAACAACTTAACTAATATGCTATATATTTAATGTTTATTCATGCAAGTAACTATGAACCGCTAAACCCAGTCCCTAATGTTATAGCAGTATAAACCCAAAATAAACTGATTTTTCTGTTTTGATTTGAATTTCTTCAAGCAATCTGCTTGCCCACAGATGGCTACAATAGCAAAGGCGTATGTCTGTATTTCCACTTCAGCACTCTTCAATCCGAAAAGTTTAAAAAACAAAACAAAAAAAACTCTGTGCTCTCCTCCATCCTGCCAGTACACAGCCGCAGATCAGAGCAGAGTGTTTATTCCTCAAGAGGTTTCGGTCTGTCTCTAACATTTCTTCCCGGAGCTCTGCCGGCCTCAGCAGCTGACTGTCGGCTAGCAGAAGCTCTGTCCCTCCGCTCCCTTCGTTCTCTACTTTGTCCTCATGTTGGACTGACAGCAGACTGAACGCTACAGTGACTCACTATCGCCTCTCGAGGCACAATTGGTATTACAAGAAAGTACCTGCCGGAGTTAATAATATAGTAATTAATAATAATTTGACAAATTTGGTCTTATTGCCCCTTTAATAGGAAGAAACCTGTCATTTGCATTTTTTTCATGAAGTGATACGTGGAACCTTAACAGGTCCATAACTAACAGAGAGGCTGAATAATGAACCAATGTTACAGTGAAGTATTTGACCAGGAGGCTGTTTAGAGCAATACCTGATTTATCGATGATAGCGTCTATCTCCTCCACCACATCAAAATAGGCTTCGTTGTTGGTGTATTTGACTCCGGTGCGTCGCCATGGGACCACTGACAGCTGGCCTGTAGGGAGCTGTTCACCAACATTGGTGCTGCCTGTAATAAATACATTAATCAAATGTACAACAAGCACATTCACACAGTACACAGAATCTAGTATTATTTGCTGCATGTGTGACTTAGACCTCACATTATCTCTTTTTTTCTACATGACTGTTACAGTACTTGGTTTGAATGGATGTGTTGTCTCATGAATACAGACATGTACCTCTAAAGGTGCATATATACACTGCACATCACATTAACAACAGTTCATGTGAATCTGTTCCTACTGTGTGACAACATAGAAGCTGGTGGCAAATCCCTTTACAAATGTTCAACCTATAGGTAATTAAATGTTAATGGCACCATTTAAGTGTTATATCAATTACCTGGACTACCTGTATTTATTCAGCACTCATGTTCACACTGGCACACACTAACTACACTATCATAAATGGACATATTATTCTAAACATTATTTGTTCCATAAATAGTGAATGTGTCCAATTCAGTTTGACTTTTACAGGCACTGTGGCCTGTGGTTAACATGTGGATGGATTGTACCTGTGATGGTGTTGACCATTGTGCGGAGGATGGTGGGAGGCTTAATGAGCTCTTTGAGGATGTTGGACTCTGTGGCCAGCGGAAAGCCATTGTCCAGCATCTCCTCTAGTAGTTCATAGACCACTACTACATTGTCCTTAATAGCAGCCTCTGTACACACTCCAAAATAGTCCTGAGAACAAACAAAACACATACAGGGTATTGAAAATCAGATGTGTGTTATTTAAAGTAAACTGAAAGTGGACTGAAAAACGGAAGGGAGCCAGAACCTGGAACGTGTCGACGACTCTGTGCAGAAACTCAATAACAAACAGCGGTGGCACCTCGCTTTGGATGACTGCAACAAAGTAGATACGATGCCTGAGCACGCTGATAAGGTAGTGATGAGGTGTGGGGATCACTGGTGGGACGTTTTCCGGCTCGGTGGCACGCTCCTGCGCCTCAAAGAAGTAGTCGCACACGGAGCGGCTGACCACGCTCTTCCAGTGCTTTTCCAGGAAGATATCCCCTGAGGCATTAACTAAGAACAGGCTGTGGATCATTTTGGCTGGAGGCTGACGATACAAAAGAGAAAAACCAAAGGCAGCTCACATGAGGATTTGTATTTTACTCAAAGAAGAAAATCAGTTATTAAACAGTAAATCTCAGTATTTTACATATTGGTAAATGATTTATATGCAGTTATTCAGTCTTTTTTTTTTCGCAGTCTTTTCAGGGAGACTATAATAAGAATGTTTGGCATTTCAAGTCAGTGACGTTTGAATGAAATCTTGCAGTCTTTCAGTAATTCTTTGCCCAGTCTTAAAGGACATCCCTTCTTCCTCTCACGTGACACATTCTTGGTTGATAAAAGCGAGCTTTAGCTGCTCAGTCACTGGGCTAACTTCCGTAGCAGAGAATGGGTCTGTGTGCTGTGCGTTACTAGGTTTAACATATGGACACTATGTAATTACACGCTTGTTTTTTCTTGTTCTGAAGAGCAAGGCTTTTCTTTTACGCCACAGGTGAAGCCTATAGTACATGCTACTCCTTAAATTCCACAGCCACGTACATTCATGTTAGTATACAATTTTACATTTTAACATTGTTAATAGAGTTTTGTCACAACAGCCATTTTGACATGAAATAGTAGGTGAACACAGGTGTTAGCAATGATACTAATTAAGGTCCCGTTCCATTCAGGTCAAACAGAGTCAGGGTGCTGCTGTGTTGCATGGTGGAACGTCTCTGCTACACTAAATGGACCTGACACTTAATTAGTATCATTGGAAACACCTGTGTTGACCCTACTATGTCATGTCAAGATGGCTACGATGAAAAAGGTAAAACTCAAAAACATTTTCAGCAACGCGTCAATATTAAAAAATAAAATTAATTGGATAATTAAAAATTTTGAAAAAGGCTTGGCTTGTACATATCTAGGTTTTACTTTATGCAGTACCATTAAGTTAAGTCTTCTTTAGTTAGCATCAACTTATGGTGCCTGGGTAACATGACACCGGAATATCCATTAAATATGCGACAACGCTATCGAGTTCGTACCGGATAAAACTTAACTCAGATAACCTGAACTAAGTGCAGCTATGTTACAAATAATTATTACAGCGATAAAACACGTTTATCCGAATAACCAGCTGTCTATATCGGATAGCAATTGAAGGCCTCCGTCTCCATACGAGATGCTACATCAGTCCCTCCTCCTGCCTCACACAGTCTCATGACAGGAGGAACAGCCCCGTCACCCGGTACAAGGGATGGAAATACACCAAAATAACGAGGCTGTTCTGACTGAAAAAATACCATTTGCCACCCGACTCATCCATAAATGTCAACAGACTTACCGAAGACTAAATTTCTCTGTTTCCGTCTCGCCTTTCGCCCTTTTCACCCGCTGAAAGATTAAGCAGCCGTCGTTGCTTCCCGTTAGGTGGTGGAGCGGATCCTGATGTGAGAAGGGATAGAGGAGCGAAACGAACCAATCAGAATCCATGGAAGCTGTAAAAATCCCGCCCACTCGAGAGAGTCATAGGTCAAAAATACGGAAGCTGCTGACTCGTGACTTGGCTGTGATTGGATCACGGGGGAAGGAGCTACAGTAAACACCAGTAACGCTGCCCGCTGATTGGCCTTGAGATGTAGCTGGTCTGACATTTTGTTTCCAGTACTGTATCAGATTTCATCTTGTGAGTTGCTCTCCATTCAAACACTGAGAACGATATGGACATGCCTAGAGTCAGTAACACGGAAACAGACACAGTACTTAGAAAGGTTTATGGTCTATTCACTGTTTTCTTTTTAATGTCTTTTGCAGAATATATTAAATACTGTATATATGAAACCTCATTGCAAATAGCCACAAATACTACAATCTGTGTGAACTGTGTAGTGCACACCACCTGGCAGATACCAGTGTCATAACCTTCAACCATGTCTCAGCTGGTCTTATTCAAAAGCAGCAAAAGAGCATACATACATGGACGAATGAAAGCTGTGTGCACAATGAATAAAATGTCTAAGACTTCACGGTCTGCAGCTCCACCTCCTTTCCAAACGCAGCTCACACCCTTAAGATAAAGTTTCAACACGCAAACAATGAGCTTATGAGAAATATTATCCTGAGTGTTGATCAATTCAATCGTATGAAACACAAGAGCACAGGCACCAGAACGAACCTCTAAACTGAGATATCAAAGATCAGTTCTGCCAGTTGACATCCATCAGTCATGACCATGAAGAGCCTCTTGATGCAGACAAAGCTGCATCTCTATTGACTAGTGTTGATTCAGACAACTCTGTGATTAATACAGCAGCACAGGTCAGCTTGTAAATCTGCACATTGTGTTATTTGTTTAAGTAACAAGGGGTTTGTATATGTTTGTGGACCCAGTGTGATGAAGATGCTGAAGCAAGTGCACAAGCTGCTGCCTTAAAGTGGTGTCTATCCTGTTCTGAGGAAACACTGCTTTTACAAAGGACCTGCAAACCTCTGAGTCCATCAGGCAGTTATAATGTTATACAATGATTACATTTACTTTCTGCATTAAATGTAGTGAATTGATCACTAAATGTGGGTGAATACAGTTATTATCCAAATTGTAATGATGCTAAAGTTTTTTGGTTTCCACAATGTGTTTATAAGGAGTGTGTATAAGAAAACAACAGCTTCAGTTTGTTGGTGCAATAGACCTTTTTCACAGCAGACATTTTGTCATGAAGTAGTAGGGTCAACAGAGGTGTTACCAATTATACTAATTAAGATTCAGTTCTATTTATTGCAGCAGAGCCTTTCCAGTGAGCCAACATACACCGCAGCAGCACCCTGACTCTGTTTGACCTGAATGGAACTGAACCTTAATTAGTAACAGTGAACATTCATTCACAACCCAGCAAAACTCAAGGAGACACAGTTTGAAGTGGGGTGAGGAGATAACACATCAATGCTTTTTGACATGACACTCTCACGTTCTACATGGACATCTAGTGGCCACAGGAGCTCAAAGCAATGAACTCATGCCTCTAAGTCCATTATCAATGTTCACTAACTACGGTAAAAATCTGGGGTAAAATGAATCAATTAATTAGAATTGATCTTTGCTACTTATCAGAATACATGGTAGAAGTCATCCTACTCCTCAATAGTAGAAGAGGAGCCTAAAAGGCTGTGACATGTGGCAGCAACATTTTTCATATGAATTTCTGACTATCAACCTAAATTTTTAACTTGTATGTATGAATGTAGAAAATAAGCAGTATTTCAAGACCCATTTTCTCAATTAGCTCTGAGAGATCAGGACCCATGAAAACATGCCAGAGCTGGAACACTGTTGGTTATTTTACATGAGAGGTTAACTGTATGTGTGTGTCTGCCCTGCCTTTTTTTTTTTTTTTTTTTTTACAGTGGATTGAAATGAGCAGGGTTCTGTAATAAAAGTGTCACATCTGTGCACCAACCAGAATCTGATGATAGTTGTGGGGTTGTTAAGGAGTTCATTTGCAAAAACAGACATGGCACAATAATTAAAATGAATAAACCAACGGCAGTTTGATTCATATTACCTGAGTGCACAAAAAAACATGATTTAGGACAATAAAGACGTTCGATAAAAGTTCAAACCACCCACACACAGTTCCGATTAATTATGATTCTAAACTACAACCTATTAATAATGTTCAGAACTGAACATTAATTAGTAGGTTGTAGTTTAAGTTTTAAACTCTCAAAATGAATACCAAAGTATATTTCTTTCACTTTGAGTATTTTGAATAAATGAGTGCCTGACACCACTAACTTGTATGCTGTATGCAAGGTTGTCCGATACCTTATGATTTAAATAACTTCCTAGTAATTAAAAGCAATTCCAAACATAAAATATTAACTTTATACAAATGTCCACTATTTTGGAAAATGTGCATGGTATTTAGCATATGTATAGCATCTTTATCCCTTTGGAGCAAATCAGGAAGGAGTGGATTTAAATGATGATAAAACTTCATTATAAAAGTGACCCAGACAAAACTTTAAAAAGCTCAAGGAAAACATGAATGGCTCAACATAATTTATTTTCATTTTATGTTAAAATGTACAGAGTTCTTTGAAAGTACTTGCTAAGAAAGAAAGAAAAAAAAAACAGAATAAATGGAAATACATACAGGGACAGAGTCGAGAGTTGAGGCCGCTGAGCGCAAATCAACCTTCACTGTGCCCAGCTGTCACTCCTCTCTTTATTTTGCGCTCTCTCTTAGCATACAACGCAACATGTACAATTACAAAGGATACAAAAAGGGAAGCGATATAAACAGACAGAAATATACTGAGCTCCTTTTTACATGCCTCTTAAATGTAAGGAAGTCATCCTATACACACACAAGTAAAAAAAAAAAAAAAAAAGAAAAGAAAAGAATGCCAAGTGACCTTTAGATATTTGTAGTCCTTTTGTTTAAAATAGCATTAATATACTACACAAAGATAGAAAAACTCTAGAGATGAGATGGAATGGAGAGGTTAAAGGCATCTTAAAGTCACTAAAAGTGAGTGGTAATTTTTTTAAATTTTGAATTTCTTAGTAATTATTACCCAAGAGGTGAGCTAAAAAATATGTATTGTTTTTTTTTTCCTGAAACAGAAGTGAAAAAAATGACAGTACCAATATCAATGTCAGAGTTTCCTTTTATATTATAGAAAAAACATTTTCTCTACAATAGGTTTTCTAAAGTCAAAAAGAGTCAGCTTGTGTCATAAAAGAAAGCTGCCCAGTCTGATAAAATTCAGAAAGAAACATAACAAAAAAGAAGTACAGAACAGAACAATACACACAAAGAAAGTATGCAATGTCAGGTCTGTAAGAAAATGAAAACTCCTCTTTTGACTTTGAATACTGGTACATGGAGCAACAAGGTCAACCGTTTCACCCCTGCCAGTTGAACGCCATTACCAACAGGACCTCGAACACTTCCTCACCTCCGACCCTGCTTTTATATGAGTGTGCCTCTATGTGAGGGCCAAACCATGCACTAGATCAGGCATTTAGGCACACCTTTCATAAAGGCTAACTGTCTACAGCCATATTTCTAGCCAATGGGAGTGCAGAATTTTGCAGAAAAAGAAAAAAGTACAATAAAAATAAAAAATACAGAAAAAATACACCATTCAAAAGCAGACTCCTCGACCTCTTTGGGTCACTAACACTTAAGGAGGGGAGAGGTCAGCTATAGTTAACTGACTTTCCTTAAAGCAGTTAAATGGAAATCCCACTGTTTGTTCTGCATCCCCTAAACTGCTAAAAAAGGCTGACATAGTACACCGTCTGTCAGTGGAGTGTGGACAAGAACAGCTGAATGTTGCACTTTCCTGAGCTAGCCACCAATTGGCGACAGCTAGTCAGTGTGTGTGTGTGTGTGTGTGTGTGTGTGTGTGTGTTTGTTTGTTTGTTTGTGTGTGTGCACGCTGGATATTGGGAAGTACCAGAATATTTACATCTAAACGTTTCAGAGTGGCGGCAAACTGGAAAATAATGCTACTTGTTTCATTTATGGACATATAATAAGACAGTAACGTGCTCCTCTCTTCTGTGTCTTTGCTGTTTTTGGTACAACACTGTCCGTCCGGGAAGCCAGAGACTTTAAAAAAAACAACTCAACACCTCAAACACCGTAGGTCCAACACCTCTGCTTTTCTGGAACTAGGTGAAAAGCTGTCTTGACCACGTGGCCACGGAGATGTTTGGGTATTTCTGAGAGAGCAAGAAGGTGTATCACCATTTCAGAATGCCACACATATAAAGACCAAAGCATATAAGAGGTCGGACTGCACACGAGTATTTCAAAAAACAATCAACAAAAACAACGACAACAAAAATAGGATTCAACATTATGTTTAACAAAACAAGAGTCCGCCTACAATGTTTCATTGTCTCTTTTTTTCCACGGTAAGGCTTCCCATATCAATTAAAAGATTGTGTGCATGGTTGAATATATTCAGTTAACCACTGTTTTTTTCATTCGCAGTCAGACAAAGAAAGGTATTCCTGTATTGTCTTTCTCTGTGCGTCTTCCTCGTCGTTCCTGTCCTCCCCTGCTCTCCTCCTGCACGTCACGATGAGGAGGAGGAGACTCCCGGGCCATGTGAGAAACCACATTACAGAGGACCTGTGTAGGCCTGGCCTGAAGCAGCATGGTACAGCCGTGGTCCATGTACACACACACACGCGCCCCAGCCTTGAATTCCTACAGACTTACTCCCATACACAGCCAGCTGGGAGGGGAGGGGGAACGAGCCCAAATAATAAAAAGGGACAAAATGACAACATAGAAAAACAGGAAACCCAAAGACCCTCTCTGTCTCCAGTCACCTCCTCTCACTTGTGCCTGCTGTGGCACTGGAGAGGGTGAACAGGAGTAATTGACATTTAGAGTACAGCGAGTATCAGCTCTGGCCCCCATGTCTCCTTTTGTAGTTCTTGGCTGCTCATCTGCTCATGTAAGGTGACTGTTTAGGGACACCAGCGTAGCTGTGATGGGAGGGGCCTGTGTACATCATGTTGCCATGGTGATTGGGCTGCATAGGCTGCTGCGGGTAACCCTGCCCTCCCATCATGCCCATCTGCATCTGCATGGGGTACTGGGCTGGCTGATTCATGTACGGGGGGTTGCCGTGATAACCACTGTTCATCATGGGTTGCGGCATTCGGTAGCCAGCTGACATGGCATTGAGGGGCGTCATGTTCATGGAATTGTATGGAGCCGGCGTAGGCATGAGGTTTGGCATCATACCGCGCTGCACCGCCAAGGTGCGTGGCGTGCCCTGCATGGCCACAGCCCCTGAGCTGCGGCCATAGAGCTGCTGCTGGTGTGGGGCCGGGGCCAGCTGCTGAGTGGCTTTGGACCGGATGGAAATGTGGCCTTTGACTGTAGCCATCTGGCCCTGTATCCGCTGTGTGTGTGGCGGAGGTCCAAGACCGATGTTGGTGGGGGTCATGTTGCACTGCAACTGCAGGGCACCCAGATTCATGGAGCCGGAGCTAAGGTTAGGAGGTGGGGTCATGGTGGGCTGTGCCTGTGGGAGAGGAGTGTGAGGTGAAGGGGCTAGCCCAGGGTTGGAGAGAGAAACACTGGTGGCATAGGAGGTGACGGAGGCTGAATGGGAGTAGGGCATAGCATGGGGGTCCATGATGGTGTTGGTGAGCTGCTGAAGTTTGGCCAGGCTGAATGTTGCTGAGGGCTGGGCGTAGCCCCCTGTGCCAAAGTCCTGACCCATGCGCTCATACAGGGTGCGGCCTCCTCCTCCACCTCCACTCTCTGGAATCTCCATGATCATGGGTGTGGAGGCAAAGCCATTGCCCATGCTACACTGGGATAGGGCCTGCTGTTGTTGCTGGGGCGGTGGCGGTGGGGCTGAAGGTGGAGGCTGAGGGTTGGGGGCTTGTTGCTGCTGCTGCTGTGGAGGCTGCTGAGGAACCTTTTTCTGGGACTGCTGTTGCTGCTGGTTGGTGCTGGGCGGCCTCTCGATCACACCGCAACTCTGAGGGGACTTAATGCCACAGCTGGGGGTGTTGGACGGCGGTGGGGGTGGCGGGGGCTGGGGCACGGCGCTGCCTACATTACTGGCACCTGGTCCACTGTTGGGCCCTGGTCCTGTTTGCTGGATGAGGCTACAGCTGCCCATTGCTAGCTGGGATCCCGCAGTTCCTGTGGAAGATGTAAGGCTGGGTGCTGGCACAAAGGAGCAGCTGTTAGACTGGGAGGAGGACGGCGTGGCCGAGCTTGAAGAAGAGGAGGCTGATGATGAGGAAGCCGTGGAAGCTCCTGCAACTACAGCAGCTGATAACCCCCCTCCGTTCCCGCCATTCCCCGTTCCATTGCCCCCTCCACCCATGGTGGAGTCATAGCTGCTGGGGTTATCGTAGTTCTCCGTAGTGCTCTCTATGCTGCCAAGGTCACTGAAGCCACTGTCCACCACCTGCTGCGAGTGGTCTGACACAGACGGTACGTCCATCATTGGCGACGTCTCCATGTTCTGCTGGGAGGGGGCAGACAGAGAACTGGGATGCTCTGGTGTGATCTGGGTGTAGCCTCCTCCAGCACTTCCACCACTGCCCCCTGCACCAGTGGGGCCAGGCGTCCCTCCCCTCTGCCCTGCTGGTGTTGTGTCCATGATACTGGAGGGCAGCCCTGGACTGTTCACCGAGCGCACGGACTGACTGGGCAGGGGTGGCACTGGGGGGTTAGGGAGGGGGCTGCTGTGTTGGGAGGCCCCACACTCCTCCACTAAGGCCAGCGCCTCCTCCTCGGCCTCCCCTGTGTGGCTGTAGCTCTGCAGGGTCCGGCAGGCAGCTAAGGTCTCCTCACAGTCCTGGTAAGCCCCGTGGTGTGGCTGGGGTTCAGTCTCTTCGTCCTGGGCTTCCCCCTGTGTCAGGGACTGGACGGCCTGCATAGTCTCCAGGTCCAGCTCATTGGAGTGATGATGGGGGTGGTGTGAGTGATGGTGGCCGAGCTCCTCTTTGAAGTCAGAGTGCTGGTGAGGGTGGGAGTGTGGGTGTGTGTGTTGGGGTTCCATCAACAGCGTGACGTCCTTGTCATCCGGATGCAGAGGCTGGAGCTCCATGGGCTCAGAAGGAACAGACATGGCCGTAACTGTTTCCACTGCCGCGGCTGCTGCAGCGGACTCCTCCTGCTCTCTGCGCCGCCTCTCCTCCTGCTGCGGGTCGGCTGAGGAGGGCCGACACTTGGCCTCCTGCACCTCCTCCTCAGCCTCCTCCTCCTCCTCTTCTTCCTCCTCCTGCTTGCTGACATACTCCCGGGCCACGCTGTTCTCCATGTCTAAAAAAGCCTCCGCACCTTGGGGTTCTTCTTTGACCGGAGGAGAGCTCGCACGGGATGCAGGCTCCTCCTCTTCATCTTCATCGTCATCTTCATCCTCAGAGTCCTGACTTTTTCTCTTCTTGCTGCCGCTGTTGCTGCCGTTGCTCTTGTTCTCCAAGTGTCCGTCACCTTCATCGTCTGCGTCGTGGTCTTCGCTGCGCCTGCTTCCTGAACCTGGCGTGACCGCTGCTCGCCTGTTGCTGCTACCCATGCTGCCACATTCCTCTTCCTCCCTCTCCTCGTCGTCATCGTCTTCTTCCCTGTTACCCATATCTGTGTCCTGAGGCCGGGACTGCGGGGCCCGGGGCCCTGAGGTGGAAGATGAAGAAGAAGGGGACATCAGAGGACGAGATGGTGGACGGCTGGGTTTGTCTTCCTCCCAAGCTCTTTCAGTCTCCTCCTCCTCATCTTCTTCCTCCTCTGGCTCAGAGGTGGGAGGTGGTTTGGGGGCAGGCTGTGGGGGCTGGCGGAGGGCGCGGTTCTTGGGCGGTCTCCCTCGCCTCCTTGGCACCTTCTGCTCAACAGGCTTAGGGAGATAGTCGTCTTCTTCATCAGAGTCTTTCTGTTTGCTGTCTCTGTCGGTGTTGGTTCTGCAGACTCGCTTGCGGTCGTCTGTCTGGAGCAGCTGAGGATCTTTGTCCAGCTGCTGCTCCAGCAGCCTTTGTCTTTCCTGCTCCTGCCTCTCTGCCTCCTCCTGGGCTCGCTGCAGATACCAGCTCCGGGGCTTGCGGCCAGGCTTCATCTTGATCTTGGGCGGTGGAGGATCCCCACTTTGGGTCTGGCTGTCTGCGGTCGCACGCTGGTTGGGCCCACCACTAGGTGGTTTTCCAGGTCCCCGTTTCTTCCAGTGCAGCGGTTTGCGGCTCTTTCCCTTGGGCCAGCCCTTCTTCTTCTTGACTGGGACCTCAGGGTTGGACGTTAGGGTCTCTGACTGCGTTGCTGGCAGGGCTGCCACAGGCTTCAGCACAGGAGTCAATTCTGAGAGGAGGAAAGAAGAAAAGCCAGTGTTAGATAAAGCTGCATACATGTCTGTGTGTACCACAAAGTCCTGTGAAGTCTGGCATCAAAAGTGTCTGTCTGCTCACCGTCTTCCTCTGAATCTGTGAGGTTGGAGTGACGGCCTCTTTTGGGTGCTGGGTCAGACAACCTCAAAGCAGAGCGGCCTGGGTGGTAGCGGTGCAGTGGGTGGCCCAGGGGCGTCTCTTCCTCCAGCCTGGGCATGGGCCTCTCTGAGTCGGAGTCTACAAAGGGCTCGTCCAACACCTCTGTGGTCTCAGAAATCGTCTCTGTCACCACGCTGCTGTGAGGGTGGCTGCGCTGGCGAAAGCGACGCTTCCTCAGTGGCTTCTAGGTAGAAACAGGACGGGGAATTAGGTGTGCCTTTGAAATTTAGCATACAAATGACAACTACAGACCATAAGATCAAGATAATTATAGTAAAGTTGATGGCAAGAACATAAATCAAGTTCTAAATACAGCTGAATGCTAATTTATTCTCATTTTCTGGGCTATAGATAATGACACTTTCAGTTTCTTACCTTGCATTTGAGCCCCATGGCAGGTTTGGTGAGGATGGGCGGGGAACACGCCCTCCTCTCTTCATCATCTTCGTCGTCGTCGTCGTCATCTTCCTCTTCTTCACTGCTTTCACTGAAGCAGCTCTTTCTGATAGGCGGAGACTCGATCAACCTGGAAACCGCAGGAAGCTGCGCCAGGCCCTCTCCGGGCCCTTCCGTCAGTCTGGGCTTAGGGCCTCTCTTTTTCCTCGGGGGTCTCCCTCTCCGCGTGGGGGTTATGGAAGGGTGCCTGGCCATGTCGAGCGGGTGAAAGGCTGTGGACTCCTTGTCCAGGGAGAAAAGGGAGGGGGGGCTGCTGGCAGAACCTGTGTTTTTCCCTCCCTCTGTTCTTTCCTCATCTTCATCGTCCTCGTCGTCCACCGGGCGGACCTTAGGTGGCCTTCCTACCCGCGCACTGTCTTTCACTTTGCCCCAAGGCCAGTTCTTGGGTGGGCGTCCTCGTGGTCTGCGTTCTCCATTTGTTGCGGGAGGGGGTCGCGTTGGTTCTGGGACAGGGGGTGGACAGCGAACTGGAGGGGAAGTTGGAGAGCTTTGGCTAATGGGAAATCCCAGGAAGCCCTTCCTTTCCTCCTCCTCTTCTTCTTCTTCTTCTTCATCATCTTCCTCCTCCTCTTCGTCCCTGTTCTTCCCTTTGCGCATGTGCCAAGACAATGGTGGGACCTTGTGACTTGGTTTGATCTATTTACAGATGAAGTAAAATAAAACAATTCATCAATAAGAATGCATAGAAAATCAATCTTTTATCTCTTAGAGCAAATGTAAAGTCAATGTAATTACCTCCTTGCGGTTGTCTTCCTCTGGTTCCTCATCCTCTTCATCGTTGTCGTCATCGTCTCCATCTGCGTCAGAAACCACAGTGTTGGTCACGATGACGGGAGTCCAGCGGAGACACTCGGGGTCAACTTCTAGCTGCCGTGGCCGGGCCTTGAGACGTGTCATGTGGCTAACCACCAGCTTCTCTCTTCGCACCAGGACCAGCCTGAAAAGAAGAAACACAGCAAAGAGAAACACGATAAGAGACTTGCTCCTTTGCTCACTGCGAGGGAGGGCACAGCTCAAATTGCTTGTAGAGACAAAGTGCAGTGTAGGCAGCAAAAACACAAATTATTTCTTACTTCTTAGAACTTCTTCACCAAAAACAAACATTTTTATGTAACAGCATAATGGGACTTTCTGTTTATAAGTTAATACTTTCAGTGACCAGTGTTTATATAGCTATGTTTGTGATGCGAAGCATATCCACTGTCGCTGTGTTTACCTGGCATAGCTACATACATAAACAGATCACTTCAGCATTGGATTTAGCATTTCAGCCCTGCGAGTTTGGGTCTGAGTTAAATTTCCTTCACTCTCTGCCTCCCCTGCTTGCATGTGTCACATACAGCTGTGATCTCATTGGTTGTGCTCGCGTGAGCACAGCTCTCGGTGGCCCTGTTTCGCCCAGTTAGGCGTCACGGCTCTCCCCATGGCAAAACAAAACAATGGCACAGCCAGCGCAGAGAACCTTCGCCACTGATCATGTGTAGCAGCTTATAGTAAACAAAAACATACAGCAATGTCAGATGATGCATGGTGTAACGTTACATTACCAGAACAGAAGTGGTTGACTTTTATCATGGGGGCGAGGAAAATCTGTTTTGTGTATCATATGAAATATTACAATAGATGGTGCTTGTGTGGGGACAAAAAGTAAACAGGACTTTTAGTCTTGTTACTCTTGTGCTGCTGTGTAAAAGCAATAATGCATTTAGAGTTTGCAGAGTTTATAAAGCACCACGTTGTTGGGTCTCCGTCTAAAACACTGCTCTAACTTCAGCTAGATAATGGTGGGTGAGGCTTTTTAGCTGCAGCTCGTTCCTCGACAGAATCCATTCTTTGAAAGTAGTGCACGTTATGCAACGTATCAACATATTTCTGCAATCAATGTCATTATTATGTCGACGAGTTGCAACCACTAGCATAACCTGAAACAGTGTGAATTACATTTAGCCAACTGCCCATCATGCTTCCTACTGTCGCCACTGAAGTGGAATTGTAAACTGTAATTTAAATTAATCAACTGCCTCCACGTTATTATGTGAACTATGTGAGCAATGATCCCACTTTTGTTTACACGCGTGCCTGGCCACTGGCAATATTTGGTTTCACTTGGGTTCCGCTTTACAAGAGCCTTTAATACTTTGCCACTGAGTACCGTCTGGCAACCAGATCCTCCTTTTGTCTCTCACTGCATTATAGCACCATAGTAAGTGAAAAATAATCTACAGCTGACTGAGAATCTCATTTACTTCATAATGTACCTGTAACACTATGCTGTCTGGAGAAGCTTGGGAACTATGTGGGACTACAGTATGAACGACAGGAGTGCGTCCTTGACCCATTTAATATTGTACTAAGTAATGTTGTACTGAGTGTGTGCCGGTGCTGTCTCTGACCTGTCTCCTCTCTGCTCCAGCATGTTGAGGCTGTGCAGGGTGGTGGTGATGTCCTGCGGGCAGATCCCCGTCAGTTTGCTGAGTTGCCGTATGGTGATCTGCCGGTCGCGGACTTCGTGGAGACACTCCAGCACAACGCTGCGCCAGTAGGCCATGTAGGACAGCCGACCGAGGTCCGACAGAGGCTTCTCTGGAGATCCTGGCTGGCCTTCGCGCTTGGACAATAAGTAGCCTGCAGGGGTGGGGGTGAGGGGCAAAACAAGGACGCAGACAACATGAGCCATGAAGAGGGCAACCACAGTATTCTATTTTTGACTTGATTAATTTGTCTATTAAAAAGAGTATAAACAGAAACAGTTCACAGTTATTGGTGTTGTCACTGTGTGTGTGTGTGTGTGTGTGTGTGTGTGTTGAAGCTCTTACTGAAGTCGATGAGAAAGCGCCCGTAGCCCTTGCGCTGATACTGTGGAAGAATCATGATGCATGATACGTTGTATTTCTGTTGACAGTGCTTCTCCTGGAAAAGAGAGAAAGGCACAGACACATTCCGCAATTAGAAAACAAATCATGGAAACTACATCACAGAGCAGGCCTGTGTGGGTGTACAGCAGGGTGTTGATGATGCTGCGTACGCGCACTAACTGCTGTGTTTTGGCAGCGATGTGGCATGTTAATGGGAGCACCTGCGACTGCAAACTCCACAGAGGGGGCAACGGAGCTCACAGATCCCAGTGTTTATCTGGGACACAACACGAGCATCTGTATGTTTGTAGAAATGCAGCAGCAGTGATGCCAAAGCATTTCAATTTCATTTCATTTGAATGTTTCTTTCCATTTTGGTTGTTGCATTAAGTTTGTGTGGGATGATTGCAGTTTATATAGGTGTGTATTCCTTGAAAATGAATGGTGGACACAGGGATGAGGCTGGGAGCATTCTGTCCATACCTTGGAGAAGTAACCGACGAGGTGGCAACCTTTGCCGTCGTTCTGGGTGAGGACGTAGAAAAGGAAGGGCTCGACATCATAGTAGAGAGTCTTGTGGTCCAGGAACAGTTTGGCCAGCAGACACAGGTTCTGGCAGTAGATTGTGCTCACATTCCCATCAACCTGTTGCGGGATTAGTGAGAAAACACATCAGTGCAACACGACAACACAAAGTTTCCTAAATGACTACTGTTCAGTTTCCAGAAACACTTGTGTCCAAAAGCACATCTTTAAGCTGCTGTTAGAACAAAGTGAAGGTGAACGGAGTAGAAGTTAGTGTCAGGCAATGATCTCAGCCGTGTCTCCGGAGACCCCGGCAGATAGAGAGGGTGGAGAGGAGAAACAAAGAGCTGTAAAGAGACAGAGAAGGAGGGAGGTTCGGGTTGGCAGCTCGCCAGTTCTCTCTGCTCTCCTCCGAGCGAGGATAGACTGCAGAGCGGGGAAACGGGAGCTGCAGTGGCCATGGCCTGCAGACAACAATCCACTGAATTAATCTGCCACTGCGCTACGAGAATCAGAAGAACAGCTTAACTGTAAACCTGTAATTATGAATTCTTCTAATATTAACAGTGACTTCCCCTGATGACGTACACAAAAGAAGATTGTCGATTAATCACTGTTTGACTGATCAACATACTGTATGTTTATTAAGTTGTGCCGTGCATGAAATTAATCTCCCACAGTCATGAATAAAAAGGAGTCTATGGAAAACATGTTTGACAATTTTACGTAGTCTGAGGGGAATACTGGGGTTGGATTTAGAACAGTAGGAGCAATTTTGAGGTAAAATGAGATGAAGAGATGGAGATAGGGGCTCTGATAGGGGCTCTGTCATCCACCTTTCAGTTCATTAACTGTCATCATAATCTGATCCTGATCAGTTCCTAACCTCAAATACAGATACATCATCCTTCCTGTAGATCTCGTTAGCAGGGGGGTGGAACCAGTTGCACTTCTTCATGTGCTGGTAGAGGATGCTGCGACTCTTCATGTAGCGCAGGCAGAACTCACACAAGTAGAGCTTGGGTAGTCTGGAAAAGGAAGAGGAGCAATGAAAGAATTTGATGAAAGATTGTCATTTTTAAGCATCCTCTGGTACTTTCTTTGCAGATTTTGATATTTGCTTTGTGTTCTGGGATAGTAAAGTGAATATGTTTGGACATTTTAAGGGTTAACAGTCTTTTATTGTATGTGAATACTTCTTCTTACAATTTAAAAAAAAAAAAGCCAATAAAAGCAGGTTTGGTAAGTAGAATACTAGACCAGATTATATTCAACACACATTCACATACACATACATGAAATCTGAATCAGATTTCCTCTCTGGCTTACCTGCCAAAGTGGGTGGTACTGTAAACGACCTTAAATCTGAGCTCTATCACGCTCGTGGTGATTTCTTTGTCTATATGCAGGACAGGGAGCACATTACGCCGGCGTGTTCAGAGCGTTGGCTTACCTGCTGTACTCCTGGGGGTAGGGAGACGAATACCACGTCTGGATTTCAAACTTGCCAAATTCGATGACAGACGGACAGCGCATCTGAGGGTCCGGTGGACCTGTCACCCCGACTTTCTGTTTGGGTGAGCAACGGAGATGAAGGGGGAGAGAGAGAGAGAGAGAGAAAGGTCAATTCTTGGTTTACTACTGGAGAGATTAGCAGATCATGTGGCAAGCAGATGGATTACACACCAGGGACGACCGGCCTAGGATCTTACACTTCAGTATGACAGATAGAGAACATCACCTACACGTCAGTAATACAGGCGATGCAGTGGGACCCAAAAAGAAGATGGCACGAGAGCTAAAACATTTAATCGACCAAAAGCCTGACTAATTCCTCACAGAGGCCAGGCGTGCGACCTGTTAGCATGCTGATGGAGCTTTAAGTGGAGCTGTGAATATGCACCACCTCGGAATTTTACAAGACCACTTTGCACGTCCCTGCCTGTCGTTTATGATGATGATGTATTCTAATCCACCGCTACTCAGCCTAGATAATCACATCAACCCTTTTCACACATCATTAACTCTTACTCCGCCGCCTGCATCCAACACTTAAACGCCGGTGTGAATATTTCAGTCGGGGTCGAGGATAGTTTTTATATGACCGATGATGCTGGCCAAACTCAAGTTAATCAGCATGAAAGGGGACGTTAATGTGGCTGCTTTATGTTTCCCTGGCTAGCCTAACATAAGATGCTCTTTGACACTATCATTAACTTTATGTGTTTAACTGAGACATGGCAGAAGTCTCGTGCTCTGGACCACTGCTTACACTAACCGGCTCTGCATTTTAAAACGTGGAGGAGGAGGACGAGGGTTCGTTCGATCACAAGAGTGTGAAATCCAAGCAAGTTTCCAATGACAACACAAAACTTTCATTACCCTGCAGTGAAACTGTTGTCCTTTAATTACTCCTTGTTATTTGCATCTACTGGTCATCTAAAACCAAACCTCTGACCCTCACTGAATCCTACGCTCATCGTCGGCCCTGCATATATGCTAATGGCTGGTTTTAATATACATGCTGAATCTGGCAGATTAATTTTTCAGTGTTGAAACAGAATGGTCTCTCACAGCTCACTGACATTTCCGCCCACAAACGTGCCGACTACATCCTACAGAGCTCGTCTGAGCCAGTGACTTTCTCTCTTTCCTTTACAACCTGGGTGTTGTCGACTCTACTCCTTCCAGTCCAGCGACCCCGCAGCACCGTGTGGGTTTACATAATCTCTTCTCCATTGAATCACGAGTCTCTTCTTAGCTTCCCCTATTGATGCCGTCTCACTCCAAACCACTGTCCCACCTCTGTTCACTCACCACATTTAAAAGACGTTTCATATCATGTCTGTGTACCTGCAGTGCCAGCTCCTGGATGTGTCTGAACAGTTCTATGTCCTTTTCCGTCAGGTTCTCGTGGCCCGGCAGTTTGTCGTCTTCGTCACGCCAGTCGCTGCCTTCCTGATTGTCTGTGGATCCAAACGCAGTCGACATTAATGCAAATCTGGCGAGAGGCTTGCCAGGATGTCTGCTGATTGATTTGTACAATGGTGCTGCCGCCATAGCGGTTAGCGGTTCAATGTTAACGTACTGTGCATGTTTGTGAGCTTCCCAACACACAAACAAGTAAACAATACAAATAAGGTAAGCATAGATGGCTATATTTATCATATCACCACAGATGAACACACGTCTAATGAAACCTATCATTATGGTTGATGCTGCTTTTGAATGATGATATGTTTGAACCTGCTCATCCATTGTACGACTAAATTTTCAAAGTGGGTCAAACACAGAGCTCCTGATGCGTCTGCTGTGTCACAGTTACTCTCTTCTCCTGTGCTGTATTTAAGTGTGTGTGTGTGTGTGTGTGTGTGTGTGTGTGTGCTGCTAGTGGCCACTTCATATTACAAAGCAATTTGTTTAGATGCATAAGCCACACTTCAGACGCAGAAAGTGACAAATCAATTCTACATTTTTATCCTCTACGAGTTTTAAATATAACATCAGGGCTGAAAACGGGACATATAAACTCTGGAGGAACGGTCTATGTATCACGGTAACAGCTGCTGGTGCAGAGTGTGTTTGTTAGCAAAGCTGACGGCCGCAGATTGAGTCTGATAAAAGCATTTGGAAAGATGCAATATGTTTCATAATGCAGTGATGCTGATGACTCATTATAGTGCAACTATTGTCAATTTATGATGTGGAAGTTTCTAAGATGGTAAAATTCATAGCCTACTTCATTAATCATTGTTATTGCACTGCTGCAAATTAGCTTCACGTCTCATTCACTAAACACATCACAAAGTCAAACACATGAATTTTATGAACTTATTTTTGACATTCTTTTTGCAGTTCAGCAGAATTTATGGTAAAGTTGTTTATCTGTAAACTAAAATTCATCCAACAGCAGCAGTGAAGTGAAAAAAAAAACAAAACACATCCCCTCCTCACCCCCTCTATCGTCTCCTTCTCCTTTGCGATGGGATTTCTTACGGATGCGGCACTGCTGAGAGTAGTCCACCACTTCTTGTCGCGCCTTGCGGCCCTCGGGCGACGGCGTGAAGAACTTAGTGAGGGCGTCGATCAGGCCCTTGGTCTTGTTGTTGAAGCGCAGGCCGCTCTGCGACAGGTCATCGTCATCCCGCAGCGAAAAAAGCAGCCGGTCGTCGCCGGGGTAACCCTCGCAGGACGAGCTGGAGGAAGAGTTGGCGGAGGCCGACCGCTTCCGCCGACCGCGCCCGCCCAGCTTCTTGAAGGGCCGTCCTGGCCTGCGGAGGAAGAGAGACAGCCAACAACTGAACCCTACGCTATGTTGTTATGTCACATATACATATTTATAAATTAGAGAGAGTCAGTCAGTCTGGAGAGTAGGCGTTGTAGCTGCTGCAGCACACTGGTGAAGCAGATACATGTCATCTTGCTGCGGCTCTCTGCCTTTAGCTGAAGGCGTTTCTTTACCTGTTCTTGGGCCGTCCCAGAGGTGCGTTGTAGCGCCGTTTGATTTGTGCTGCCTTTTCGTGTAAAAGCTTCTTTCCCTTTTTCCTGGGTTGGCAGATTTGACAAATCCACATGCCTGGAAGAGGAAGAGGAAAGCACAGGTTCACACACACTGAGCTGGATTAGACAAGACCAACATGCTGTCACGTATAGAAAGACACTGGATGCGGTCCTGTTCATTTACCTTTTGGCATCCGCGTGAGGGGAGGATCGCAGCACTCCATGTGGAAGCCCCGGTCACAGGAGTCACAGAACAACATGTTGTCCTGTGCAGTACACACACACACACACAGTCAGTCACACTCTGCATGTATTTTAGACAAGGTGAGTCATGACACGAAAAGGTACAACGATACATCCTGCTTTCATGAACTCGAGTGTGCGTGAGTCATCCGTGTCCAGTGAGAATGATGTAATGCACTTTGTCTGATGATACGTTCATCCCTCCTGAGCTCATTCTGATGACACATTTTGATCAGCTTTATGCACAGAAAGGCACTAAAATACTGTATTTACAAGATGAACCATAAAACATCCAACATTGGTTGATTGGTTTTAGCATCTTCTTTGTTTTCGTTTGATTCTCCGTCCTCATTACGTTGTGCATCTTGTCTCACCGTTAAACCTCCCTACAAACCTGTGAATAATGATTCCTCGCTTGACAAGTCGGAGAAAAGAGTGCAGAGGCTGACTAAAATAGCTCGATCCTAGGACCACAGATATGTCTCTCAGCATCTCTATCCGGCACTTAAGCAGAGAAGAGAGCGTTCACAGACAGCGTTAGGCTGCCAGTCCGCCATATTCGCTCATCCACTCACCGCATTCTTTCCTTGATCTTGACAGCTGCTGCAAGTCTTGCATTCGATGCACTGCCACCACAGAGCTTTGACTCGTGCTGTGAGCTCTGGGGAGAACTTGAGACAGGACGGGTGGCCTGCAGGTAGATAGACACACATACACAAACAAGTGCGTCAACGTCACAGACTTTTTTTTTTCTTGCTGCTGCTGCTGCTGCTGACTGACAGCCGTGACCCACTTGCATCATTGTAGGAGGAGAGAAAAAAAAAAAGAAGCTCCTTTTGGAATTGAAAGCCCTCACTGAATCAAACCTGGCTGCTTAAAGAGTGTTCAAACATAAATGACAATCTGTCAGAGCGATGCTTTTGCTCTGTTTGAAGAATAGCAAACAAGACGGCCTTGTCTGGGACAGAAACCCACTGAGGGAAGAGGAGCAACACAATCTCTCCTCTGCTTTCATGAAGCAATGTCAAGGCTTAGTCAGAATACTACAGAGGAAACTTGATCTTGAAGAAAATCCAATTTTTTCTGAAAGTGCTCGAATATGTGCATTCAACCATTGTGTACATTCATTTCATGAATGGCAAATAGCAGATTTACTATAAAAATAACTTTAGAGCCAAGTAGAAAATGCTACAGAACATTTGAGTGCGCTCACAGCTAAGAATCATCTGGCAGCCTAAATGCAATTAGTGAAAGCAGTTCAAGGAGTAAGTGCTTTCAACACTTTAACTTCAACTGATACTTGACATTCATTGTGTGAGTGAAAAACGTGTGATAAACCGAGCTGCAAGTGTAACCACAGAAAGCGAATGAACACAGTTAAGCAATCAGAGAGAAGAAGGACTGGAAGTTAACGTTTGAGGCTGTTTTTTTTTTAAACGGAGTCAGATGCAGTGCTCTCTTCACACTTCACGTTAACACTGCTTCAAACTTCACAGATGACAATGAGGGCAACACAGCATGCTCGTCTGTTTTAACTGAATATTCTCGGCTGAAAACACAGAATACGTCAGTATGTTTTGTGTCGTTTGTAACCGGTACAGTCATCTGGATCGCCTCTGCTCAGCTCTGTGTGCCCACCACCCTCAGCGAAACACACAGAGCTGAGAAAAGAGACACTACAGTGTCAGCAAAACACATAAACTTAAATGAAATTGTTGTTTCAACACAGATTTTTTTTTTCACAGTGAAATCTCGTATGGGGGGGAAAAACAGGGTGAGGCTCCAGCAAGTTTAATTCATCCTTCTAGATGCAGAGACACGGGACGCTGACCTAGCGACATCACTGCTGCTCTATTTATTTTAACTGATCACGTCTATACTATACTCACCACTATTGCCACAGTCGGCGCAGGAGATGAGTTCCTCCGGCCTCTTATCGCGATTCTGCTCCTTGGTCCCCAAGCAGAAGCTGCAGATGGGGATGGGCTCTGCCACCGGCTGGCAGAGGGACAGAGCAGAAGGGGAAAAGGGGGGGACACGGGAGAGGGGAGAGAAAGTTGAGACTGTCAGTCAAATTAACAGCTTTAATTGTACAAATGAAAACAACAAAGTGGCCTTGTGTGTCCTTCCACAGTGGATGACTGTTGCTGCCGTGGATGAAGCCGAGAACAGACTGAAAACTACAATGACGCCGTACAGCACGAGGATCTGTGGACAGAGACTTTCGGATAATGAAGAGCACGAGAGCTGTGATGAGTGAGCTTGCATAATTTATGTGACATGTCATGTTAGAGGCTCCCGATGTCTCTGCTGACTCCTGTGTTGTGGATCAAAAGCTGTGACTCAGTTTCTTCGGGGGGGTTGTACCGGCTGAGGAGTTTAAATCCAGTGTCCCCATTTTCACACTTATTCTCAAACATGCTATCAGACATTCAGTCCTGGAGCTGCATAAATCTTTTAGTGTGTCCTCGAAAAACACAAACCATGCCAGCAGGTGTGTGCCGCAGACACAAAAACAAACACGGTATCTGATGTGCACACAAACACAGACCTGAGCCAGGAAAACAGTGAGGCAGGACAACACTTAGCATGTTGTTAGACATCAAATAGGACGTGTGTGTCCAATAAAGCTGAAAAAAATCACATCCCTGAAGCGCTGCAGGTGCACTTCACACAGGCGCAAACGCAAGAGGGAGGGGGGCCGTGGGGTGACTCTCCTTGAAAGTTGCTGGAGCCTGGAAGCCCTGAGGGGAAGTGGTGGCTTACTGCTTCCTCAGACTACACCACATTTTCAGCAACACATTAAGTTTACTGCTGAGCAGCAGCCAGCGGATACAAAAAATGTATTACACTCACAATGGAACTATAAAAATCTTCATACAACTCGCATAAATGTTCGGTGTACAAATTGGTCACATCAAAGGACACGAGAACTTATACCGTGTGCTGTACAGCTGCCTATAAAACTGCTTATGACCTTTTCACGTGTTACTGTTGAACGACAGTGGGTGTAATTGTGATTTCAAATCTCTTCAGACGGATACAAGCACACATTTAAAGTGCAAAATAACCAGCTGCTTATATCATCACCGCTACTGTTAGTCACATACTGGGTCGAATCAAGCTCATCTGTGTCTCATCAAGATGTGACCAATGACTGAAGGTTAAATAAACACACACACCACATCTGGAACTGATGCAGTGTCAGTTTTGTTATAAAATCCATGAAAACAAATCTGAGGTTCATTTATTTTAAAAAGTACAAATAAAGAGAAAAATACAAGAGAAAATGTCCGAGGCGCTGAATGACAGCAGCAAAGTCTGCAAGAGAACTGTTACCACATGGGAGAGACCACATGTCATCATAAAACAATGTCCTGGAGTGGACGAGCCAGAATCCAGACCAGACGTCGACTGATGGGACGTTTTTAAAATGATCGTTATTGGACAAAATTGGCTCCTTCACCAGTCACACAGAGACACACAAAGACTCCAACTCCATCCACTGACTTCATCACTCCGTGGAGCCGCTATCAAACCGCCAGGCTCCCAGGCTGGAGTATCACTAAGTTTGCCTCACATGGCCGTCAGCTGAGTATTTCTGTTTGCTTCCCGAGTTTCAATGTTCAGATTCATTGTTAGATGAACTGTGGGTTTTGTATTGAGCACTGACTGTGTGTGTGTGTGTGTGTGTGTGTGTGTGTGTTTTGTGCTTCTTGTTGACTGCTAAAACATGAGTAATGAACAATAAATAATAAAATTGCTCAAATCGCTCCCATTTAGAGTTTTGTTGGAAGAAGACTGTTTGATGTTCAGAGCCACATTTATTTATTTAGGATTTTATTACTTTGACTTCACTTCAACAGTTTCTAATCAAAAACTGGCGAGGGGACAATCGGCTGTGTGATTTTTCCTGCTCTAAGCAATCGTCATTACATCGGCCTGCTGTCCACCCTCAGTTCACCTGAAACTTGACAGAGCATGACACGTGTCTCAGCTTTCACAGATCAATCCGGACACGATCTTCAGAGATTTGTTTTCACTTGGATTTCCTCTTCTTATGTTATTAAAAAAACTAATTATTAAAAGTTGAAAGGAAAGCCTCGGGTCGATGAATGCTTTTAACGTACGCGATAAAGCCAGATCTTTTAATACTGTGAAACAGGATACACACAAGTCACTTCATAATAAAGCATCTTTTGTAGAAAATATGCTTTTAACACACAGAGCCTCCAGAAGTGTCTGCTTCATGTATCCAAGTCAAAGAATGCTTTTCTTTATTCACACAGGATGTGTTAGATTATGAAGAAGCAACCTGCAACACACACTGTGCTTACAGAGCATGTTTACTTTGTGTTGAGACCGTGTCAGCCAGATGTTGATTCAATTAATCCAACTCATTACGAGGCTGTAGTTTGTGCTGAGTAATGTGTTAAATCTGTTTTTAGGAGAGGTGCAAATGACTTTTTTCCAAATCATGGAAAACTTTCCAGGAGGAGCACACCTATGGTCAGAATTTGCACTTCAACCCACGGGGGAACAATCCAATTATTCACCGAAGACGGTGTTGCGAGGTTTTGCTACGGGACAAGTGTAAATGCATGTAGCTGCAGAGAGCTGGGCAGGCAGCAGGTCCTGGCAGGGAGAAGACAGGGACAAGAGCTTGATTTATTGGGTTCATTTCCTTCTGAGTCAGCCCCCCCCACCCTTCACAACCACACACAAACACACACACACACACACACACACACACAAGAGGAGAGAAAGAGAAATGTATAGAGAGAGGGAGAAAGGGAAGAAAGAGGTAAACAGAAAGAGGAGGGTTGTAAAGAATGAGAAGTGAAGAGAGGGACTGATAAGCCGAGACATGCAGGGTGCAAAGAGGAAGATAGAGCCTGAGTGGAGGATGAACACTGGCTCTCTATTTCTGAAACCATTTTACACTCTCACAGGTAGAATGATAGAAAATGGTGATCATGCACCGGGCTATACTGCAACATTCCAAAACAAGTCATTATTAATCTGCATATGCGCGATAAAAAACAACAACCAACAGACTCTGTGAAGAGAAATGGAAGTGAGTGACGAGAAGCAGAGGAGCGTGAGGAATGACAGAGCGAGGACGAAAATAAGAATCCAGAGGGCAAGAGAGCGAAGGAAATGGAAAGTGTAAAGAAAGAGAGAAAATCTGCAGCGGCAGTCCTCTGAGCAGCCTGTGTGCGACCGACACCTCAATCATCCCTGACGCTTAACCCCTTCACCGCTGGAGGAGGTCAACAGCTCCCACTCGCCCTGTGAGCGCTCGAGTAAACACGAGCCAAGAGCGAGCAACGCCGCCTTTCACACACACACACACACACACACGGACACCTTGTATAGAGATGCACGCTGCAGTGAGGCTTCAGTTACTAGCTGCCACTGTAAATTAATCCCCAACAGATACTAAAAAATGAAAAGCTAATCCTCCTTCCATGACAGGGATATTGGAACAGTGAAACACAATCCTCAGATTCCTCCCGAGAGCTGTTTTCCTCCCTGTTTCAGCCTTTTTTCTACCTCAGCCAGCGCTAGCTGCCAGGACTGTTCTTACACCGCGGCGAGCGGCGCTCTAGACATTTCTCACATTGACTGAGTTAAGTGTCATGGTCGACATTTGACTTGAGGTGTGTGTGGAGGCGTCCGTGTCTATTTTAAGGCCGGTGTGTGGCATGTGCTTTCCCTCTTCCCAAACGTTGGGGGAGGATTCAGGAACAAAATGTTGTCCTGAGCCAAAAAGGCACGCCTTGTGACAACTGTAAGCAAATAGCTGCAACGACTGGGTGGACTTGAAATGCCATACAAACATGTCTTACAAGTTACAGGCTCCTCGACAAATACACACCTACACAGGTGAAGGCACCCCACTTAGACCGAGCTGACACACCCACTCATGCTTCATGGATGACTTATGCACAACGTTGTCCAACACACACACACCGTGTATTGGGGCTGCGATGATATGCTTATTTGCAGATTCGATCGTGATACTCATGACATCGTGAGTCGTATTTTCAAAAAACAATGCACATCACATTGAGTTTTTATTTTAACAACTGCTCCACTGCATGCACAAGTGCAAAGTAATGTGCTTCATATAGCTTTTCCTGCTCATCAAGCTAGTGCTTTAAGAATAATAAATAATTGCATACACAGTAGATGTGCTGCCCTCTCCTGGCACACAATCTCTCCACCACTGACAGTATAACACCAAAACTCCACCAGGCACGTCTCTGTCACGTAGTGGCTGCAACGCTGTTTCAGTCATTTTCTACTCAACTTCAAACCCATTTTTTCTTGGTTTATGTGCTTCTAAATGTGTAAACATGCTACATAGTTAAATAGTTTCCCTTTCGGGCTGTTTTTAATGATGGGAAGTTTGCACAAGGTGTTTTATTTTGAAAATCAACCGGATTCTCTACATCGTTCCTGTTTGTCTTTGGCCAGCTCGAGCTGCTCTGTGCAGGTTGATGCGGGCTGCTAGCGGCGTACATAAAACAGCTGCGTATTCTCCACGAAGCATCCATGTCTGGTAGCCGTGATGAATTGACAGCATGTGCGTATTGTACCGGGATGTAAACACGTTTTCTGCCTCATGTTTCTGCTGTGAAGTTGGACATTTTAATATGGGGACTTATGGAGATTGACTCATTCTGCAGCCAGCCTCAGGTGGACGTTCGAGGAACTGCAGTTTTCTGCACTTCCGCATTGGCTTCCCTTCACAGCACGGAGGTTGCTGCTTGGTCTCCACCCACTCAGAATTTTGAGTTTCAGTTCAGACACTATAATACAGGCATGTTAACTATAAGCACACATGTTGTTTTATGTTTTAAGGCATGTGAAGTAAATGGTTTGTTAACACGATATTATGGCGGTTGCAATGCTAATGTCAATTTTTTCCCCCTCCCACCATATATCCTGTAGCGTTGTGCTCGGGCTTGAGCCACTTCTTTCCGTTTTTATTTTCAAATGAACACTTGAGCCAACATGTAGCACCGTCTCAAACACTGCACAGGCAGATAATAGGTTACAGAAAACAACTAGCGGTGGCCCGGTTTCCCCTTTAGAAGCTGGCCTCTGTTATCCAAAGACAGAGGACGTGAGACTGAGACAGGAAGAAGAAAACAATGGAGGAAGGGCGAAAGGAGAAATGGAGGAAGAGGGATGGATAAGAGGGATAAAAGAGAAAGAGGGAAAAGCGTTGCTGTTGTCCTTGTCTCGTCTCAAGTCAAGGATCTCATTAACATGGGAGCCCAATCTCAGCAACCCCCCCACCAGACACACACACACACCACACTACACTTCCCTTACGGCTGCGCCCACCTTGAACACAAACTCATTGATCACTGTTGAGACAACACATGCAAGACACACTCGGCACTAGTAGTCACTAGACACGCCTTGGCGCGTCGTCATCATCACGTTTTCATGGAAGAGCACACAAACGCACGCATGGATGTATCTAGTGTCATCAGTTGACACTTAGAAGGGATGGGACGGGTATCTGTAGCCTGGAAACGAACTGGTCTACATTTTCTTGACTTCTACGACAGCCTGAGGAAGACCCCGCGTCGTGCCAACACGCCCTCCCTTTCAGCCAAGCATCACCCTCCATTACAAGAAAAAAAAAATAGAGGTTAGCCAGAGAGCACAAAGCTAAATCACTGCATCAAACGGAGCGGGCCTGGCCGTGCTCCAGCCGTCACTTCCACAGCTGTTCAACACATTGGCTCTATTTGCGGGGTGGTGAGGTTAGCCATACGCAAGGCCTCACACAGCTACACTTCCCGTGCCAAATGCCATTCACATCACAGTCACTGGTGAGCTCGAGGTAACTGCTCCCTCCTGGGCTCTGACACTGCTTCTAATGCTGTTTCTATAGACTCGTGGACAGCAGCGCGTCCTGTTCCCGGGCGTCCTCCTGCAGCCAGTAGGGCCAATTGGAACACCTTCACTGAAAGAGACAAATTATGGCTCGGGCTACACACTGGCAAAGCTTTGGCACCGTGGGAACACAGTGTCCAGCATCATTTGCATGTAACACAGACCTCACTCATTTTAAAAAAAATCGTAACAGACAGTGAGGTCTGTGGATTATCGCAAGTAGATGAGTTTCCAAATTTTGCAGTACTTTGAGAACCACAAATGAAATTCCATTCGTGTGATTGTATTTGAGGTGGCAGAGGAACCTATCACAAAAAAATCCACACACACACACGAAGGACAAGGCGCCACTAAAGTTAAGGAAGAAATTATGTTCAGTCTCATTTGTGTGGATTGAGCCTTTTAACAAATGAATGCTCAACAGTTTTTCCATTTCTCTGCTGGTGTGCACCACTAGCAAGAAACAAACAAGAAGTGGGTCTGTGGTAGCAGCGCAGCGTGAGGTTAAAGCTGGTGCCATCAGCGAGTGGAACAAGCCTTTTCAACTTTAGGCACTAATACTGGGTCAACTGAGGCCAGCGCTCTGGCAAAATGGAAACTGGCCATCAAGGAAGCGGAGGCAGAGTCAAAGAAGTTGACGGAGTGTTGACAATGGCACCCAGCTCAGTCATTTTCCCAGCATTCCTGTGGTGCGGTGCTAACCCTGAGAATGTTTTCCATCCGTCCAGCAAACACACAAAATCATCTCCTGTGACTGCACACCATGATGGAGCAGCGACGGAGGCGGGAGGAGAGAGAGAGAGAGAAAAAGACGAAGGGGCAGGTTGCAACCGAGGCACATAATCGATGTCTGAGGGCATTTTGTATTCACGGTGCTCTGAGAGACGATACATGATGTCTTCACCTTGAGCAAACACAAGCAGAGGTAATGTGTGTGTGATGTTAGAGAGACGGGTGGGGGGTCGATCCGATCCCGGCAAAGTGGAATGAATTACAGCGGATAAATATATCCATTATGCTTCATAATAAGAGTTGCCTAATGTAGCAGCTCCACAACCACTACGAGCGGAGCAAACACTAGCTGCAGGATGCCGGCCTGTTAAGGGGTCAGTGGGACGTTTTGGAGGGAAATCACTGTGAGCGTAACGCCGTGCACGAGCAGAAAATGTGACTGTGCGTGTGTCACTTTTTCACACGTCCTCACCGTGACACTGCACGTCGACATCGAGAACTCTGGTTCACCCCGCTCCAGCTGTTGAAGAGGGGGCAACCGCGGGGCAGGGAAATTGCTCTTGCCTATTATGACGGGATGAACATCACACACTCACACGCGGATATACACACACAAAAGCTCAGCGTCGGGCCCATCCCACCTAATGGCCATAGCCTCATACGGCTAACGGGCGCTCAGGGAGGCAATGAGGTTTGCCATCTATATATCCGTGACCCCTGGTTGACTTCCCTCCCCCATTCACGTCCCCCTTCATGACCTGGCAATGGTACCCTATTAGGGTGAGACAGGGGGGAGACAGAAATAGGGTCTGGGATCCCGTTTGAATGGAGTGCTCTGACACAAACACCAGCATGTTGAGTACACAAATCTCCCAGCAAATGGGGTCAAAGCCAGTGCTTAGCCATTTGTTTTGATTTTCCTTGCCCACCTCCCCCCCCAACCCGCCTTTACTCACACTCTCATAACTGTTAGGCAATCATGCGGGGCAATATGGCAATGATGCATCAGTGGAAGAGTAAGAGCATGGAGGAGAACAATCATGCAACAGCCGACTCTGCCTTGGCTGCGCGCTTCCTATCTCTTTGACGCATGTGCCACTCGCGCTGGCGCAGACCAACGTATACATCAACACACCAACAGTCACACGCAAGGCGCACGTGATTGAGCAGTGATACGACTGCAACCTCCGGAGAGATAGATGAAGGCAGCATCACAGGAAGGAGAGAGTAAACAGGCTTGTGTGAGTGCCAAGACACAAATGTCAACTTCCTTAATGCTGCAGCAGTTTCTTCACGCCCCATCTAGCACGAAGATGAAAGTCAAACAAAAATCAAAACCTCGCTGTTCACGTTCATGCATTTAATTCATAACCTCTGACAGGTTCAGAGAATTTACAGGATTTGATGGCGCAATATGAAGTTACATCAGAAATGTGTTCTCACGCCGAGCTATGCATTCCTTTGTTTGTGTTTTCATTCGGTCCGGTGAGGCGGCGGTAGTAGTAGCGGAGCGATCAGCCGCTGAGTCAGAGAGAAAGAGGTGGTTGATCTCTGTTCGTCTTAAGAGGTGGGACGTCTGCAGCCAAGCGGGTCACTGTGTTAGACCCCATGTGACTCCAGCCCGCTCTCTAGGCTAATCCTACTTTGTCTTTACCAGGAGCTTCAATGGCTGCTAGGCCACACACACACACACACACACACAAACACACACACAGGGGCCAGATAAAGCCAGAAGCCAGTCAAAACAGTGTTTAGTGTTTAGGGCCCATCTAATATACATATATACATGACCCAGTGATGGCCACTAGGCTTGCAGATAGTAATGTGGAGCTATAACAGGTTTATTCAGAGCTAGTCAGAATGCATGTTTGCATTTCTGTGGTCGTGTGAAGTGGACGATTTATAACATGCGAACTGTGTGTGTGTGGTCTCATGTCAGCATGCTCTCAGCTTATGTTTATGTCTGTGTATGCCATCCTGTGTTTCTTTCTTTGCATGCAGTTGTATGGTTTCATACGTGCATGTGTGTGTGTATACACATGTCCGTAGCCCTTAGAGGCAGAGGGTAACAGCCGGCTGCTCTCTCTGATCAGGTTACAAAAGTGGGTGTGTTCCCGCTCTCCTCTGTCGCCTGCATGTCTGCCTCTCTCTCTCCCTTTCTCGCTTTCTTCTCCCTCTATGTCTCTGCCTCTCTCTCCCTTTCTGCTTACAGAGGCCTGAAGCTTGCGTCATCCAGGCCTCTTCCTCTGGCACCACTACAGACCACCTCTCTCTCTCTCTTTTTCACTTGTCTGTGTTCTTCCCCTTCCCTCTCTCTTTCTTTCTTCCTCCCATCTCCTGACAGCTCCTGACAGGGAGCAGCCCTGCAGCTGGTCCACACTCCCTGCAGGAGGCTTAAAGCCATGATACTCTCTCCCCTGACCTCTTCTGCTGAAGCTGGCCCACCAGCCGCCCACCCAACATCACTCTAGTATTACTCGTCTGGACAACAGCACACACACATACACCTGGGATTCTGTTACTCCCGCACTCACTTCAGTTGAGAGAAGTCTTTCTAACTAGTACTCAGAGCTGGTCTCTCCAGCACACGTCTTAAACACAAAGATTCACACTCCAGTTTGTGGAAAGATGCTCGCTCTGGCATCTGCCTTATCTTACAAACGTTGCCAGACGCATCTCTGCTACTTCTAAAATAAATGCAATGCGAGATCTGGTGTGCAAGACGAGTACTCACAACTAACATTCACACAGTCAAAGACCTTACTGTGCTGTAGTAAATTACAGCCTTGTAGGGCACGACCAATTCGAACAAGCAGAGAAAACGCTGTGCCAACATCCCGAACACAGCTCGTAGATAGATCTGGACAATTCTGGGTGTGCAGCAGCTATTATGCAAGTGGAATGTGTGTTGTGTGGACTGCAAAAAGACACAGAAATTGTGTTTTGTGATCTGTTCACAGATCAGTTTTTTTCTGTTGTTCCAAAAACTTAGAATCTTATCAGACACGTGATGCCAACACACCAAGGTGTTGCATGTAATGTATTTTTTTACAAAACTTTCACTATCAACAGTGATCAGGAACATCCCAAAAGTGTCAGATCCATTTTACATCAATGTACCCAGCTGTTACATGTATTTTACCTACGTGTGCATGTTTGAGGTGCATTCACACCTTTGTCTGTGGTGCTGGTGCACGCAGAAGCAATACCTTGTCTTTCTCATGTGGCAACAACCGGACAGGTGGAAGTGATTCCAGAGACACCGTCCCGGTCCCGTCATCCAGGGAGCTGCTGCGGCTGACGAGCAGGAACATTGGACCCTGTTTGGCCACGCGTCCGTGGGCCACGGCCCTCTTCAGGGCCACCCTCAGCTGCTGGTGGAAGAGGCCGGGCCCCATGGAGCCGCTGCCCGACAGGTAAGCCGCCACGTCAGCCTGGCACTTGAGAAAGCGTTCGATGTTCTTTAAGCTGGAGCCGCCAGGCTCATGGAGTCCCTCCAGTGCCCGCTTGATCAACTTGTTCCAGTCGAGTCCCGGTTTCTTTCCTGAATGGGAGTGAGAGCTACCACCGCCACTGCTGCTGCCACCCGCCGCCGCCGCCACCACCACCACCGCTGCTGCTGCTGCCTCCTCCTCCTCCTCCTCCTCCTCCTCCACCGCCACCACCACCTCCTCCTCCTCCTCCTCCTCCTCCTCCTCCTCCAGAGCTGCCACTACCTTTGGGCTTGGGCAGAGCCAAGCGCCCAGGATTGTCTGGGTCCTTGTAGGAGTTGAGACCTTTGTTGGTGACCTTCAGGATGGTGCCATCCTTGACGCTGAGCTCCAACTGTTCCAGAACCGTTTTGCGATCCAGACCATGGGACATGGAGACAGCATTGCAAATGCGCTCCTCTGATGGTCGCTGCTTCTGCTTCTTCACCTTCTTGATGGCCTCTAGAATCCATTGGGTGTACATTGGGTTGGCCAGTTTCACCATGGCTGCGGTCTGAGTGGGTGCGGGGGCCCTGGGGCCTTACCGCAATGACCACACACAAAAAACACGGACTGTAAGCCAAGGAAACACCTGGCCTGCGCCGTAGCGCCGCCGCCTCCTCCTCTTTGCCCTCTGCCTGATTACTATCCCTTGTCCTGGGGTCGCACAGAGAGTCCCTCAGAAGCTGAGTATGAGCAGCACGGTAATGAGCAGCTGACCATAGCACAAACCCCCTGAGCCAACCCCTCAACCCGGTAAAATGCCGTCTACCCACCTCCCACTCCCAGCCAGGAGAAGGTCCCTGGCGAGAAGCAGGGGGAGTGGAGGAAATAGCAGGTGTTTTAGCAACTTAAACTCCAACAGCACACAAGGTAGAATAGAAGAGATGTTGTCAATAAAAGGGGCTTTCAGAAAATGAGGTGTATCCCACTTTTCCTGTCGTAAAATAGCTACGCATGGACGATAAAACCTGTTCACTCAGTTTCCGGTCAGTGGAAAACGATCCAGTTCTCAGTGTGAGTCGTGGAAGATGATCATAGTCTCCAGAACGTGAAATTAGTGTTTCAGTGACAACGGTGAGGGCAACACAGCAAAGATATTTTCAGAGATTTTTCCCCGCATCCACATTTCCTCGTGCTTTTTTCTCGCTCTCTCTCGCCGTCTTTCACTCTTCCAGCAGTCTGGACCTCTCAGTTCTGGGACGGAACAGATATCTCACCCCAGGGAGCAGCCAGAGCTGATCACCTTCATGCCTGTTGCACTTCGGTAGCTGAGGAACCCTGCATAAAAAGAATAGAAACACAGAGATGAGCGAGAGGGGAAAAAAAAGTTTCACATCTTTTGATAAAGTAGTAACAGAATAATATCTTTGAAGGCTGACGAGTTTGAGAGAAGATGCAGGTAACCTCAGAAAGAGTAGAACTTTTGTAACAACACTGGTCCACCGTGCAGTGCAGCTCACACAGATATAAACAAAGCCATGCATGCCCTTACAGAGCACCATGAGGTTTAACCATGCTCCTCTAACAAAACTCACTCTACTGATACATGTCACATCTTCACAGCTTGTTAACCATTTTTGTAAACAATCATGCAGTTCTCATGTTACATGGACACCACTGCCAAAACCAAAGCCAGCAAAACATGGAGATACAAGCAACACCTAATAACCGCTAAAAATTGCACAGACGTGTCATATAACGATGGTAACCGTGAAGTAAACATCAAACTAAAAACTACACTAGCAAGTTGACCAGTGGGCTAGTTGGGTTGCTAACGTAAACATGATGCAGTCAAAACACAGACTGTTAGCAAACATTAGCCGAGAGGCTAGCTCAAAATCAAAGCTAAATCAATTGCCGCATTGCCAAACAGTTTCCCGCGGTGCTGTTTACCCTCACTGATATGATATTAGGCTGCTAAGTGTCTGACAACAAGCCTTCCCGCTAACAGCTGTTGTTTAGCGAGCTAACGTAAAAAAAAGCTAGCCGACGGGCTAACGTTACGGTTATGTTACTAACGTTACTCGCTAACCCGAAACGTAAACAGCGTGAAACGAGAGGTTAGCCAGCGCTCCGGGTCAAAAACACAACATTTAGCCCTTCCGCCGATGTTTCAGACCACACACACCACCACACCGCTGGAAACACAGCGAATAATCTCATTTTGAATGTCATTCCTATATTAACGTGAGACCGCGGCCTTGTAAAAGGCACAATGCAACTTGCAGACGGCCATCTCGGCTAGCGGGCAAGTGCAAAAATGAAGATATGATAGCGGCGGATTCTGCAGTATTACATGCTCTGCGGCCTCCTTATCAGCCTTCGGTATGAGCGAGGAGCCTCTATCCGCTTAAACACGCCCGTACAAGCGGTCCCCACCTCGCTTACTTCCTCCCTTCCACCAGCCGCCCTCCCACGTAACGCTACAGCCTGCGGTGCGGTGAAGACAAGGCCGCTGGAGCGTAGCTAGGCCTCGGCTCCCCCCCTCCGTACACCCCCCCACCCACCTCCGCGATCATCATCCCTCCGTACCCCGCTCTCCCTCTACCTCTCGCGGTTCCCCTGAAAGCCCGAGCTGGTCCGGTTCTGGTTTCCGAGGGAAGCTCGGGTAAAGCATACCGTGTAGAAAATCTCATGCCCCCCCCCCTCCATCCGGCTTCCGCTGCTACTCACCGGAATTTCGTGTCGAGCCGCCAAGGAGAAGGTGCCAAAACCGTGCGAAACGGAGACAACAACAAGCCTGAAAATGCAGCCATAGACCAGGGGTTCTAGAGCCGACGCCATCTTTGAGTGAAACAGGAGCACGGCTGATGGGGGAGGGGGGAACACTGAACCGTCAGGCAGGGCCAAGGGACCGTCTGCATGGTGTGAGGCGAAGATCCAGGGGAAGAAAAATTCACTGCAAGGCGCGGGGGGCGGCGGCGTTGTGCTGTTGCTATGAGAGGGGTGTGAATATTGCTTGAGCACATGAAATGGAAGAAAGGGACAGATGGTGGTGGTGTTGGAGGGAGGAAAAAAAATAGAAAGGGAGGGATAGGTGTTCACGCATTCTCTGAACTACAGCCACATAAGGGGAGATTCAAGGGAGCGTCTGCATTTTGCCTAACAGTTGTAAAAAAAAAAAAAAAAAATCAAAGCCAATGAGCGTGCCTTAACGTTAGAGGGTATTTAAAGATCAAAGTGAGACACCCTCCACACTGCAGTCTATTGTAGCAGCTGTATGTGTTTTTAAGATGAGGATGGGAAGCGAGCCACACACATCCAGTTCCCACTTATCACATGCTATCTGTAGTATTACAGCACATGATAAAGCATATTATTATTACCTGTCCATGCAGGGTAGTTTACCTATGCACTGCTCGTCAGACTGTGAAATGAGTATTATTTTCCCACCAAAGGACAACATTATGCGATCCACTATGTTACATTTCATTAAATGACAGCAGAGCCTAACACCTTCTCCTTATAATTTATGTGTGGAGAGTTTTTTTTTTTTTTTTCCTTTCTCAGTTCTCCGTGCAACATCAATTACAGCATCTGGTGGCAGATGGGAGCAACATAATGTAAAGTTATCACTCTCAGTGCATTTGAATCAATTCACACTCAGTGTGAGCTACTTATAGCTTAATGTATGTTGTATAAAAATTAAAAACTGTAATGTTAGGCATGAGACTATGAATCACACAAAGAGATCTACACAATGACTGATCAGTATCACATATTCACCCCTGTAGTTTGCCTTGGGGGAGTTTCAACAACTTAAGTACAACCTTCTTATTCAGGAGAAAAACAATCAATAGAGGAAAACTGATTTTGCTGCTTCAATTTCATGATCATAGTGATAGAGAGACACTTGTGTCGGAAATCTGGCAGCAATCTTCCTTTTCTATTACAGGCTAATGCCGAAAGCTCCCTGGGTGGAAATTAAATTATCTGCAGCTTTGTGTAAAATGATGTGTACAGCAGTCCTCAGAGACGGATTATAAAGTGTCTTATAGGGAGCAATTAGACCTGAGGTTTTTCCCATGTTAGAGGTGTCTTGTGAGAGGGCGAACTACTGTCAGCACAGTGGTGATCAAATAAAACCGGTAAGGTCACACTTTACTCACTGTTTATCTTGCACTTCTTCAGGGACAGATAAATCACGTTCCAACGACAAGGCACTAATTATAATTAACGGTAGTGTTATTACACAGATAAATAGTGTGAAGCGTTAACACATGAACGGCTATTAGTACGCCTCCTGAGGACTCACATATTACATTAGCGTGTACAGTAGGCCAGCTAACAGATGGACAATACTCTGGAGAAGCTTGCACCACATCTATCGTTCCTGGCCATGAATAAATAATGTTGTGTGCCATAAGCCAATGCAGAGGCCATGTTCACCAATACACAACAAGAGAAACACACTAACCTGTGTGAGGCATGAGGGTGGAGTACTAGAGAGTCATTTCAACTGTGATAAGATCATATTGATATTGATTTTCATTCAGAAAAATGGAGGCAGATGCACAACTTGAAGACTTTTACTTATTCCAAATGAGTGTTATCAACTTCTTCAGGAGGTGGGGGATGAGGGCGGGATGTAATTTACACACATCTTTACTGGACTTAACTCACCTAAGATGTTACAAATTGTTATGATAATTATTACAGTACACCTGAGTGTGTAAAATAGGCTATAAAAATCATGCATGCTGCATAAAAGTCAGGGAATAGTTTCCCATTTTGGACATGTGGTTTGGTTTCTCGCAGAAAGTTAAATGAGAAGATTGATATCAGTCTCTACGGGAAATTTGAAGCTACAGCCAGCAGCTGGTTAGTATAGCAAGCATAAATACTGTAAACAGAGAAACATCTAGTCTGTCCATGGTCCATAGCAAAATCCAGCCCCAGCACCAAGCTCATTTCCAAAAAACAAACAAAAAAAAAAGTTTAATCCGCACAAGAGTAATGATTCCTTGAAGCCTTTTTGGAGACTGCTCCTGGCCAAGAAATAGTCCGCCACATAACCCCCTCTAAAACCACGACTTCTCAGTTTTACACTTTGTTTTTTTCTATGGAATAAAACAATGTGATTTGACATGTTTATTAGTGAGCTTTAGAGGTGCTGGTAGGTTAATTACGTTACCTTTAGACAAAACCGTTCTATCTGTTCCTCTGCTTCCAGTCTTTATGCTAAGCTATGTTAACCAGCTATATGCAGAAAAATGAATCCTCTGGTTCTAAATTCTCACATGTTAGAGTTTGTTTACCGCTTTGTAAATTACATATCTTGAATTTGCAATTTTGAAGACATCGCCTTTGGCTCTAGGAAATCTGGGATATTTTCCTAATTTTTTATGTTTTACAAACCAAACAATTGATCACTTTATTTAACAAATAAATGATCATTGGAAAAATAATGCATCCCTTATTTGCATTTATGTTTAAAATGCAACATTCTTGGCTAAGATGAGTGGACCTGCGTTACAGAAAATCTTCAGTTCCTATTTAAAACAGTGAACCAGATATGAACAGGTTCTGATCATATGGTTGAAAATGTGTTGCATTGGGTAATACATTTCACCCTCACCCTCACCCGCAAATGGGTGTTTTGGTATGAGACCCTTGGCTTGTATTCTCTTTTTTGGTGGAGAAAAGGAGACAAGTAATCCTTAGCTTTCTTTCATCCCCTTAATCCCTCCTTTTTTTAATTTCTATTCTCTGTGCATCCACCTGCTAGGGGCCCTGAGCCCCCAGCAAGCTGCACCAGTGTCCACCTGCCCCCTGCATCCCTCCCCTCTCTCCGACACACACACACACACACACACACACACACACACACACACACACACACACACACACACACACACACACACACACACACACACACACACACACAAACATACACATCCTGTCCACCTGATGCACAGCAGCACCTCCTGCTCTCCAGGCCTTCTGTCGAGCCTGCTGGCTCCTGCTCTGCTCCACTTCTTCCTGCCTCCGGTTTAAAAGCTGGATGTTTGCCAGGCAAAATAAACTTACAGCATCCATACCAATCTAAAACATTTCATGCTTGCTGTTGTGTTGTTGTTGTTAGTATTTCTGTTGGTGTTGGTATTTAATAGTGAGTTGGCCAGTTTCCATACAGCTTATAAATAGTTTCTGCTGTTGTTTTTATTCTAGATCCCTTTGCAGATACATGTGAGACCCCCTATTGTGAAATGGGCTTAAAATAGGACCTGATTGATCGCCTGTTAAGGTTCAGTAAATGAGGATGTTTACATATTGAGTCCTGCTGAGGAGACATTTTCCAAGTAAACAAGGCCACTTGACACATGACCAATTAATATCAACCCATACTGCCATACACCTCTGGCAGGTTTGGCTACTTCGGTAATGTGGAAATGTCTGGTGTATGGGGTTATTTTATGACAACTGGAGAATAAGACATTATCAAGTGGAAGTCTAGAAGTGACTCAGCTGAAAGGAAAATTGGGAAATGCATCTCCTCTGGCTGATGCCTTTTACTTTGTCAACATGAAATAAGGAAACATGAATGTCGAGTGCAGCTGTGAGTAAGTAGCAGTCAATATGTGCCACCACCCGTGCAGACCTCATTTCTGAGTTCCTGTTTTTTTGGGTGATGACTGGAGTTCTGCGCACAGACAGCCAGGCAATGTCCAGGACTGCTTTTTTTTGTCCGTGTGAAACTAGCAAGCTTCCTGCTGTGGCTGGCCGGCTGCCAAGTCCCCAAACCCCAACCCAACCACTCCACCCCCCCACACACAACCCAAACTCCAACTCCAAACCCCTCCTATCCTGAAAAGAGCTGAAACATACAACGGAAATTTCCAGGGCCTGTCCACCCAAGAGCGTGCCCCCACCCGTCCAGTGACCCCAACCACCATCCAAACCCCTCCTCCCACCCTCCCTCCCTGTGGCCCCTGCTCCCTCCCCTGCCTTGAATCCAAAGGGATAGGGAGCAGCTGGAAGGTGAAGTGCAGCTTGTCGGCACTGAGCTGAAAGTCAAGCCAGACACCTCTGACTCCTCCTGTCTGAAATATTCCTGAGAACACCACCTCCTTCACTTGAACCCAGAAGTGCCTAAGAGTGCCTCAGAGTACACTTGTACACGAGACATAAGCGGTGGAGGGAAATGTGGAGAACTACTTTGTTTGACAAATCAATTGTCCTGCTGTAGTTAACAGTTGTTTTAAGTGTAGGAACATTTCACGCAAGGGCCTCTGACAAGGCCATTAACATGCACAAATAGCTCTGACTTTAACACTATTAAGTGCAGCAGAGGAGGAAACAGTCACAGTAATCAATAGTGCTGAAGCAGGAAAACCCCTGACACGTCTACGTAGGCGTGATTCAAAAGTTGTTTCTTTTAATCAGGTAGTCTCATTGAGATCAAGACCTGAGGACAAGAAAGCGTTCATAGTCAGACGAACATGTCTTTGTAGAAGAATATAAATATAGTGAATATGAGTAAGGAAGTCCATCCGACTTTGTGACACAGAGAGCAGTGATGAGTATGAAAATTGTTTGCTTATGTGATGATGGAGCAGCAGGGCAGTATATAATGTCCCTATAATCAAGTGCAGACAAAAAGTTGACTGAACAATAGCTTTATAGTTAATAAGAGACAGACAAACTTGGAAGTTTGAGAAATACACTTTCTTGTTGAGAGATGGAACATGGTAAATATGTAGCTGTAACCAGCAGCCCTTTAGCTTAGTTTAGCATAGAGACTGAGAAAAGGGCAAACTTCCTTGCCTGGCAACTGCTCCTGGTCAAGAATAGTCCAACACATAACTGCAAATTGTTGCTTTCCCACTTTTTGGTTGGATTAAGCGTATGATATATTATGTGTTAATTAGTAGCTTTGGTGGTGCTGGTAAGTGGATTTTGTTGCCTTTGAACCGAGCCAGGCTAGCAGCTTCGAGCAAAGCTGTTGTTGAACTATTCCCCTCATTCTATGCAGACAAGACTTTTGTCAAAATTTTTTGGTCAAATATTGAAGATCATTTTTGAATGGCAATATAAAATTTAAATGGCAGAATAGTAAGAGACAAAGATGGATGCAGAGAACACCACGTACTGTACATGTAAAACAAGTGTATTATTAAGAAGTGATATCTGGAATGCATTAAGAACCAGGGACATATATAGAATAGTATCGTCTGCATATATATTGATAAGCATGGAACATATATATTGATAAGCATGGACCTTAAGACTGTAGTTTTGATAAATACATTTATTTGCTTTCTTGCCAAGAGTTACATGAAAAGATTGATGCCACTTTCATGTTTGTACACTAAATATGAAGCTACAGTCACTTATCATAGCTTAGCTTAGCTTAGCTTAGCTAAGCACACAGACTGTAAACAGAGGGAAACAGCTAGCATAGGTCTGTCCAAAGGTACCAAAGTCCACCTACTAACACCTTCATGGCTTCCTAATTATGTTATATGTTGTTTTCTCAATCCGTACAAAGACCACAATGTAGAAACATGTTACAAAAAGTCTAAGAAATAGTCCAGCGCAAACTCAAGCAAAACCACAAATTGTAATTTTTACAATTATTGCATTTTAGTTATAGTATGGATTAAATGGACAAGCAAGATATAACATGTTAGTGAGCTTTATAGTCACTGGAAGGTGATTCTTGTTACACTTAGACTGTTTCTAGTCTTAGTGCAATGTTAAGCTAACTGTATCCTGGCTTTAGCTTCGTATTTAATGTACAAACATGAGCGTAATAGCGTTCTACTGTGCATTATTATTAATTTATTATTTTGCAAAATGTCAAACTTTTCTATTGTATAGAGTAAAACTTTTCATTTCAGGTTCACTCTGTTTTTTGGCTTCCTGACTCCAATATATAATTTTTTACTATAGATGTATTGTAGGCTTACTCACATCTCTGGTAACATGAGCGTTGCTTTTATTATTTGTCAATGCTGTCTATGGCAGCCTGGCAGCTTCATTCTTCTGGTTCTTACACCAAGGCAATCACAGCAGCAGCTATAAACAAAAAAAACACCAACAAACCAAACAAGTCTAGACAGTGAAGAAGATAGCAGGGAGTTTTCACAGCATCAAATACTGTGCTTGATAAAGTGAAAGTGGAAACAATGAAGATGGGAAGGGGGATAATTAAAAACAGTGATGGCCATGGCCCTTTTCAGTTCACCCCGCTTAAACAGCATCAAAGTGCTTTTCTTAAAAGTGAAAAAGTTTATTTATGACTTATCTGCTGCTCCACAGAGCTTTAATTCACTTCCACACAACAAACAGTAATATCACATGATGCCTTGTTTGGCTGTTTGGTATCCAGACCTCCCACATTACAGGCTCCTTCCCAATTTAAGCTGTATAGCAGCTCCGCAGTGTTTGCAGAGCAGGATGCACTACAGACAACAATGCAGCCTCCAGGACTCTCACACACACACATTCCTGTGGGCCTGGTGGTGGTGGGGGACTTAACCTCTGGAGCTCAGCAGGCTTTGTCTACTTCTCCCCCACCTCCATCCCTCCCAACTACAGGCTACCCCCACCTTTTTACCAAGTGTTCACTTACACAACAAGCTTGTCTCACACCAGAAAGAGAACATGAAGACCTTCCTAATCAATTCCATTAAGCGTCGGGAGCAAGATTTATGTCAAAAAGGATATGTTGGTTAATGGACAATTGAACGCAAATGATGTGATCCCTTGATTTCATCGATATGAGCCATGCAAATATATTAAAAGCCATTCAGTTCGCAGTCATTTATATTAATGATACCACTTTCAGATTAGTGCAGGGTAATGGGGGCAAAAAAGTGTACATTCCCATGAATGATGAGCCCGCCACGGTCGCCCCAAATTGCATTACAGAGGCAGTAATGATCTGTGTTGTTATTATGTAAACTGTGGTGAATCAGTTATTCATTCAATATGGTGCCTAATTGAATAATTTAATTCTTGTCTGTGTAAAGATATGCATGTTTGTCTCCCCCCTGTGCTAGCGAGAGGCAACAGATGGAGCATGTTAAGTAATCATATTGCAGTAAATTAAAATCACAGATTATCCTGAGAGATGTGTAACAAAGTGACATGCATGCATATCACACTGAAGGTGATAAATACCATCAGTCCTGTGGGATAACAGTATCTAGCACAGGTGACAGTGACAGAGGGCTGGCTGTGTTTTTCATATGGAGAAAGACAACAGAAACTGCTGCTGAGAGTGATGATGATATCATGATTCATCCATCCAGGCTTTCCGCATACACGTTTCCTGCCTGGAAACAGACATCCACAGAGATGGAGTGGAGGGTAAACTCGGGTCTTAGTTAGTTTTCAGCCTTTTTACATGTAGCATGCATTTCCACCACTTTATTAGCTGACACAAAAAGAGCGACACATAATTCATTTTATTAAGATTGATGGTTGTTTGCCTTGTTTAGTTTGCTTTACACCTGTGATATAGTTTATATTTTTAGAAAGTGAAATTGCACAACCCTACTACAAACTGGGACGAGTATACAGTATATGTATATGTCTTATATTACAGATATTTATTTTTATATATTTTTGAATATTAAGTCATGTTAATGGTGTGGTTCTCTAGATGGGAAGTCAATCTGTCAGTCAGTTCACTGCTCTAAAGTATCTCAACAACTAATGGATGGATTACCATAAAATCTTGTACAGACTTTCATGGTTACAAGAATTACCTGAATTGTTCTCTTGTGCCACACTGAGGTTGACATTTGTGGATGTCACAAATATCTGTAATATATATATATATATACACAGTTAAAGTTTGGGTTCACTTAGAAAATTCCATGTTTTCATGAAAACATACAAGAAATTTGTTTAAATAGGACATATTGCAAAACGAATAGGAAATATAGCCATTGACAAGGTTAGAAATAATGATTTTTAATTGAAATAATAATGGTTTCCTTCAAACTTGGCTTTAATAAAAGAATCCTCCATTTGCAGCAAGGTTTTCACCCCATGCTTCCTGAAGCATCTACTTCTTCCAGCCAGTTTGCACTGCTCTGTGACGTGAATAGTGCGAGATCTTCAGTTTCTTGGCAATTTCTCGCATTGAATAGCTTTCATTTCTCAGAACAAGAATAGACTGACACGTTTCAGAAGAAAGTTCTTTGTTTTTGGCCATTTTGAGCCTGTAATGGAACCCACAATTGCTGATGCTCCAGACACTCACATAGTCTAAAGAAGGCCAGTTTTATTGCTTCTTTAATCAGCACAACAGTTTTCAGCTATGCTACCATGATTGCAAAAGGTGTTTCTAATGAGCAGTTAGCCATTTAAAATGAAGAACTTGGATTTTCAAACACAACATGCAATTGGAACACAGGAGTGATGGTTGCTGATAATGGGCCTCTGTACACCTATGTAGATATTCCATTACAAATCAGCTGTTTCCAGCTACAATAGTCATTTACACTATTTACAATGTCTAAACATGATTCAATAACTCTCTCGCAAATAATTAGCTGCTGAGTTATTGACCTTATTCATGTGAGTTTTGTACTGTTTGAACATACTTAACATAAACATAACCAATAGTGGCATTAGTAATTAGTACAGTCAGCAGTGTGGATGGATACATGACTGAGTGAGGAAGTGTATGAGTGTAGTGTAGTACAGTGCAGTAATACAAACCAGAGGCTGACCAGAAAACCAAATTGACGTCTCAGGGCGGAGAGAGAACCAGCAATGAACCCACAGGCCAAAGGTGTTGCTAGTTTTCTGATGACCACACCCACCTCCAGCACCTGCACAGCGAGCAGCCGCACAAACAACAGGCAGACAGGGTGGAGAGGGTCGTCAATACTACTGAACTGAAAAACAGCCAAAGTGATTCATAACTTTCACCCCTAGCATTTAGCACAGTAGTACAGCCTTGTATAGCTGTGTTTATAGATTTTTTCCTAAATCTACCTGCACATATGAGCATGTGGTAAGGTAAACCTTCAAAATAAAGAGCTTTGAGCTCTAATGATCGTGACAGGAACAAGTAACAGCCAGGCCACACAGAAGCTTCAGTGCAGTGAGCTTCCCTCTTTGAGGTCACCAGACCAAGTAACTCAACTTAACCTCGCCATGGCAGACACTACAAGCCTGGCCCCGAGGCTGCGCGTCCTTCCCTGACCCACAGAATCACAACATCCCCTTTTGCTGCAGCGGGGTCCTGGAAGTCATCACTGATACTGGCAACACACAGGGAGCTCTGAGGTCATCAATAATGACTCCATTTACTTAACACCGACCCAAACACCTGCTCATTCATCATGGCTGACACATGTCAGCCTGGCTCATTTCTCACAGAGCGGCCAGCCACTGCAGATCTTGATCAGGTCACCTCCGGCTCTGTGAGGGCTTTAGTGAGTGGATTAATACACACAGAAAACACGTAGAGTTAAATGCAAATAGCTGCACAGTCGTGCTTGTACTATGACTGGATTTATATTGCAAAATCCTGGATGTTGCATGGATTGCATGCATTTAGTGGAAAGTTTACGCACTGGTTATTTGAACATTTCTAGCACTCTGTCTGACAACATCATGTGTGTGCTAATGCTCCCTTCATAGTAGCTTATATTGAATGAGAGTTTCCGTTTTTCACCACAACATCTTGGCTGAAAACTGTCACACTCTGCTATCTACACCACAATCTATGGATGGGTGACACATTTTAAGAAAAACCTGAATAAATAAATGAATGTAGATGATTATATAGTGCATTCATTAAATGGTTTGATTTTGCAGTTACCAGCAGCCTGTTGCACCAGTTGTGTGTGAGTTCAAACTCAGCCTAGTTCTAACATAAATTATTACTAAGGTGTGATTTATGCATCACTAAAATAAAAGCGGTTGCACGTCAGAGACAAGTTACAACATAACCATTTGCTTACTACCATGTGCTATAATGCCAAGTGGCTTGTGCCGAACAAAAAAGGTAATGCACACATTAACCATGACAATGCAACTCTTATCTCATCTCAACTCTCATTGATTGGCCAATTATGTTTTAGTTGATTTAGTTACAGACTAACTGGTAGTTAGTGTCGACTTACCCAAACTTAAGAGAGAACTTGCACAAGGCTGGTGCAACCCAGTGCAGATATCAACTCAACTGAACACCTATAGAAGATATTTTAGAGATCTATCACCGTCATCACAACTAAGAATCTATGATTGGTTCTCATCCCTGTGCACAACACTTTGAGTGAGTGTTTTTGTAATGTTGGATATGAGGGAAAGCTGTACTCTGGGTAACCCTCAAACCCTTTCAGTTTTCATATTTCTTGAGTAAAAAGTAGTTTCATTTAAAGCTACTCACAGTGAGATGTTACCAAAATCTCCAGCCATGATAACAGCTCTGAGGCTGTACTGAGCTAAATGCTCATGTAAGAATACCAATATGCACACAATGACAATGCTAACATGCTAATGTTTAGCAGGCGTTTAGCATGTTAACATTTGCTAATTAGCATTAAAGTAGAACTGTGGCTGATGGGAATCAGAGTCAGAGGATCAATAAAGTTGTCATCCTGTGGGGAGCATGAATACCTGTAGTACATCATTCTGTATATCTATCTCCATATCTGATAGTTGTCGAGGCATTTCACTCCAAACCACAAATCAACCTCATTGTGGCGTAGCAGGAGACGTCTGGGATCACCAAAGTGATCAGGGTTCATCCTCTGGGGACCCCGAATGTCCGTAAAACAATCAAAATATCATAGTGGTAACTGTTCAGTCAGGACATACAGGACAGGTCATATTATGTGTTTATGCTACCTTATATTCTCGTAACTTAATGTATAGAATTTCTTGTGCAGAGCAACATATTCTGTTTCTCTACCAGAGCTCAGTTTACAGCACTTTTTAAGCTAAATCTCTGAGGCCCCTTTGCAGAACAAGTAGTATCTGCCTTCAGTGCCCTTCAGCTCGATGCTCACACAGAGTTGAAGATAGAGCTTCTCTTCTGGGATTTCTTCAAGAAACAACCATAAAAAAGTTCTTGTCTTCCTGTTGCCATGGCAGGCTGCCTCCATTCTCTGGAGACACAACATTGAAGATGTTAGTTGACTCCTCCACCCAGGACTAGTACATCTCAGACGGACAAGATATCATTTAGGCCTGCGGCGTAGTGATCTGTTCTTTAGTGCTTCCCAGCACCATCTCTGCTTCTACTAAATACAGGGAGGGGACCTGAAACTCTCTGGGAAACACCCTGGACAGGTCACCCGTCCACCACACAGATGGACAAAAAGGCATAGCTCACATATACGCCCAGAGGGAATGCATGTTAGTGGAATGTGGAGGAAGCGCATATGAACATGGGGAAAACATGAGTAGATTCAAACTCAGCAAGAAACCAATGATGTGAGACAGGAATATCAACTTCCCATTGAGTTTTAAGCGGTTTCAATTCATCTCTGTTGTGGATATTAAATAGGAAACAACTGATGATGAAACTGATATAAAATACAAATTCTGGCAGAATTGAATACCCAGTTTTATACAAATATACAAGCAATTGTGAGCACATACTATTGTTTGTTTAAATCATAGACTTCTCCTCCTTATGGTGTCTGTAACTAGATAGATAGATATTAGAGATTTTTTGGTTTTATCAAACAAAGTAGACATCTTGGGAGAAACATCTGCAGTTCTACTTCCACTGATGAGTAAAATGATCTTTAAGGCACCAAACCTTTTGGATAAAGACTTCCTACAACACCGAAATCAGAAATTCATAAAATCTCCATACATATCCTCAGTACAAGTAGATATGTGGGTAGAGTTAACGTTGAAGCAGACACTGTTTTTCCTCATCTGAGGACACTTTCCCACATTGTATCAGTGGAGAGTGAATCGAGTTTGGACAAGCCCAGACAATGTGGAGATTTGTACAGGTATGTTACTGGGCAGATCACCACACTTAACACTGACAGTACTGTTTGTCTTCAGTCCTTCTGTATTTTTGACACAACCTCACTCCATGTATCTTCAAATACACTATGTGATTGCTTTTACATTTACATGCATCCATCCGTATTCTTGCTTTTGCACCGACTGATGAATGTCTCTGCTGGAAGTGTTCCTTCCAATCTGTTAAATTAAATCATTGATACTGCGCACAGTTTTCATAAACAACTGAGACCAGCATACAAACAGTGTTGTTAGTGCCTGTGTCAAAAAAAAGAAGTCCTATTTACCATAAATCCTGTTGCTTCCTGACACAAACAGGATGTTGCTGGTTGTCTCCTTTCCCTCCTCTGGCCTCACTCTGCAGACAGTGACAGCACTTAATAAAAGCTGATGTACACCCACACATAGAAACTAATCTGAAGTTACATCAACATCTTTATTTCTTTCTTCATATTTTCACATCCATCTTCTCAAAATGTCACCCAATCCAAATGAAGGAATATCTGACAGATTTGGAGAACCTACAGTTTGACAAAGAGCACTGGCGCTACTCTGGAGGCTTAAGGTGAAACAACACACATTTTTTTAGTCGGTAGTTCAGGTGCGTTATGCAGAGCACAGATGAGGAGCGGGCTACAGAGGTCTGGTACATGCACTTCTTTTTTAACTTAACACCTGCACAGTGTTTTTCTGCAGGCGTTAAGCAGCAATTTTCTCCTGCTGCTGGCATGACGTTGAAGCCGTGAAAATATTTAATTTCATCATCATAAAGCACTGAATTTGGGTACGTGCTTTAAGCTACTCTGATAGCACATCACACGTTTGAAAAAAAAAACAGCTATTAATGGCTTAAATGGTTCCAATAGAGCAATAACATTGATAGTGTGGATGAGCCCACAGCATGCATGACAGAGGACAGATTTCCCCGATGAACTATGGAGCAGTTTTTTCAATTAAACACTAAAAATCTATTGAACATCTTGCTGTCTGTAGAAGCAGCTGTTTAAAGCAGGTCTGAGCCAGCCACAGCTGCAGCACGCAGACACACTTGGACAGAAAACCAAACTGAGAGTAGCTAGAGGGTCTCTTGTTGTTGTCCTGCCTTTGTTTGTTGGCCTCCTCCTGCTGTCTTTAGCTCCATAGGAGAGCTGTGCAGGGCTTTAGAGAGCGCGCCTCTGAGCATCAATAATAGAGGGCTCACAGCATCGAGCACAGAAAAGACTGAGGCAGCGGGACAACTTAATACCATTCAGCTACTAATTAACTAATTGAAAGACGAAAGTCTCTAAATCTGGAGGTACAAATAACTGATTATGCCTCTTTGTGTCGGTGCAGAAAGTGCTCATCCGTTTTAAAATGAGGCGTAAAATCAAGTGTACAGTGAGTGTGAAATCTTGTGGCTCAGGCCCATATTTGTCAATAAGATCAATGCTCTCTTATTACTGACAGCAACAAGAGCCCATAAAGGCTTGATTTGTTGTCGTCTCTTTAACTCTTTTTTTGTCTGGAGGAGTTGGATGGGCTATAAGCCCGTGAGGTCAATCACATGAAGCTGTAAAATGAGATGTTAGCCACATTCATAAGGGCCTTCAGTAGAGGAAGACAGGGGGAAGAGGGGAAAGATATAGAGCAGGGGAGCTTCAGCGGAAAGAAATGGACTCCATTTTTGTAAGTCCTCCTCTCCAGCTGTCAGCCCGCTCCCTGTCCCATGGGGGGTTGCCACGGTGACAGGAGGCCACATGTCTTGGGGGCGTCGTTTTGGTCAAAGGACCCCATTGTTCTTGTGTTAAGCCGTCTTCACTATGCCCGTCTGCCAGGGACAGGGGCTTCAGCTTCACACCCCTCACTCACTCACACTCTCTCTCAGACACAAAACACACCCCCACACTCACTTGTATAGATGTGCAGCAGTTTGACTGTACACTCACACAATAAAACAGTCAAATCACAAAGACACTCAAAGTTCTAAGTTTTAAAATCAGTCATGACATGGACGCACAATACTATAAAACAACACACACACACACACACACAAGCTGGAAGTGATCTGCAGTAGCAGCCAACAAAACCTCCTCCGACATAAATGAATGTGCACCTATTAGATGATTTCCTCTCTGGACGATAACATCAGTTCCTGTGACTTCTTTCATCTCCTCATACTTGATCAAGTTGACAGACCAATAACTGGCAGCTGCAGCTCCTCGGGTCCACCACCAGATGGCACAGTAACGCCACTGCGTCACCCTCCAGAACTATATCAGCATCTATATGATTCTGTCCATTTGTCTTCCAGTGGGAATACAGAAGAGACCTTGGCACACGCTCAGAGCCAGAAACCTCTGGTGTCCTTCAGCCAAGTGACTCTGACTTGATGTAAAAGGAGGGAGTCAATTACCCAGTGATGGATAGATTACAGTCATGCATCATTCTGGGAGCCAATTTTCCTATGTGAACTGAATTTGAAACTCAATTTGTTACTGCTCTCTCCATTCCGCTCTGACAGATGGATGGAGCCAGTAAAGAGGAGCTGATTTGAATCTGCGACTGGTGGAATCTCAGGTCAGAGGTCAATTTACTTCCAGACATTTGGCTGTGTTCAAAATGTAGATCGGATTGGTCATTTCCTGTAGCGATGCATACAGTAATGACTAAAGGTCGCGGTTTATGTGAGAGGAAAAGCTGCTGTACTTGAACTGAACTGACCACACAGCTGGAACGTCACATTTGTGGAGATAGTGGCTGCTTTATTATCTGGATGAATTCCTTCCAAACGAGTCTAAATCATTTGTTTAGATGAACACGGTTTGATCCAGTGAGGTCTTCACATGGCACCACAGCATTTCAATCAGAACCATGGTGCAACACAGTACATTTCTGCTCACACAGACATCACACTAACTTATTTTGACTTTGATGCAACGTATGAGACAGTTTCAATCAGCCTGGCTATTACTAATAATTATCAACAGTATATTAAACCCATCCATTAAAAGTTCAGATAACACAATGAGACAGGGACCTCTTCTGGACAGTTCCCTGCATGTCAACAGTTCTGATCAATAAAAAACAAAATAAAACCATTCCAGCGATCATAAATTAACAATATCAATTAGATTTCTGTGTGTAAATCACCTTTTCTCCCCTCATTACTATTCTTATTATTCACCCCCCCCCCCACACACACACACACAGCCTGACAGATGGTGAATACAGCACAGCCATCTTCATCTATCCACAAAGAGAAGGTATTGACTTGAGGATGCTCGATCCAGTGACTTTGGAGAGGGAGACTGGAGATGCACTGTGATTACCAGCTGAGTGGTTGGATATTGATCAGGAGGTGGTCAGCAGAGATGATTGGGCTCTCACTGTATTGACTTGCTTGGTTAGCGGAGGGAAACTGGCTGCAAATTACTGGTCAGCTCTAATAATTCACAGGGAACAAAAGCATCAATGTTTTAGCTAATAGAAAACAAACAGCCTGTTCTTTAGAAAAATCACTGCATTTAATTTCAAGGAAACAGGGCAGGTATGGATGAAAGTGGAATGAACGTGGTGGATGTGCCCCTTTATTCTCAGTTCTCTTGTGAATTCATTTAGTCTCATGAGGTGCTATCTTGTGCCTCCTCAGGGAGTGGAGGCTGGACAGGTGGAGCAGCGCTGAGCCGTCGGCCCCTCGTCCTCCTGCGGGCCTCTTTGCTGGAGTCAGGGGAGGTCCGAGGCAGCCAGGCGAGACCTGCACTGTTGCTGCTGAGCTCGGCGTCACTCTGGTTCCTCAGGCTGCGGCGTACGGAGCGCTGCCCTCTAGTGGTGACAGGTTTGAACACATCCTCGAAATTAAAGTCACTCTGCCAGGGGGCGAGGTCCAAAGTGGCTGCTCCCTCTTCTTCCTGACTATTAGAGCTTGACCTGACGCCGTTTTCCTGCTGGCTAGCTGCTTGGTCTCCCTGATCCTTCTCCTCTACTTCATGGCTCGTTTGGTGCTCTTCTGTCTGGTTCCCTTGCTCCTGTAGGACTGAGCTGTTTACAGATCTCCTCCTGCCCCGCTTGGTCTTTCTCGGTGCTGGTTCTAATGGCAGACTCAGAGCGATGTTGGATTCCTCACCTGAAGGTGGGCAGTCTGAGGTGGTCGCATCCAGACTGCAATCACGTTCTAATTTTCCATCTGAGTCTATGTGGTGTGTATCTGCAGAAGTCTGGGCAAGTTTAGTGTTGACTCCTTCCTGTTCAGGTTCAGTGTGGGTCAGTGGGGCCTCCTTTGACTCCTCAAGCTTTGTACTGGTTTGGTCTTCACAGGGCTCATCAGTCTTTCCTCCAGTCTGGTCCAGAGTCTCCTTACAGGGCAGGTCATCATCAGCAACACTGACCTTTCTTTTCTTCAGTCCTCGCCCTCTGACCCTCGGCCCTGACAGCCTCCTGTCCTTCCCTGTGGTGCTTTTTTTACTGGAGTTGGCAGATGTGATGGAATCTTCTGAAGGATTTTCCAAAGCATTTGAAACAGAGGGGTCATCTGTTCTTTCACAGCTGTTAGTCATCTCAGGGTTCAACTTTGTCTCATGATTTGGGGCTGTTGGAAAAAATGACAAAAGACAAAACAATGTCAGGAAAATTCATTTCTCAAATTCATTTAGAATTCAAAACAGATTTATTAATCCCACTGGGGGCAATTCATTTGGAGCAGCTTTACACAGACAGAAAAACAAATTGCTGCTGATCACTCCTGCCCTCTACAACTTCTGACTTTTCAGGAATCAAAAATAAATGTAGTGACTTACAGCCAGAGATTCTGACGTGTGGTATATCGCGGACACATAATAGCACACAAGCAAACTCCAGTTAACCATTACTACTGTCAGATAAAGTTATTGTCTGTGTGTTTCACCTGTGCAGCTCGTAGAGGGAGCGTGCTGTGCTCCCTGGCTGAAGGACAACCTCTCGGTGATGGGACTCAAGGTAGGATTCTTGGAGGCATATGCCCGAGAGCCATACAGGGAGCGGTCCACATCCCTGTTCCACCGACGTGCTGCTGTGGAGGTCGTCTGTGGAAAGACAATCCGCATCGTTAGAAATACATTTAGCCACACGTAGGGCTGGGCGATATGGACCAAAAGTCATATCTCAATATTTTTTTAGCTGAATGGCGATACTCGATATATGTCGATATTTTTTCCGTGGCCGGATAATTTCATACGTCTATTATTAATGGCCCGCCGGTAAATCGCACTCCCACCACTCATACTACAAATCCCACAATGCACTGCAACAGTTGACACACAGGTCAAGACCTGTGCACCACCTCTAACCCCGCTTTACACACTAATCAGTGGTCCAGTGTTGACAACTTAGTGACTTTGTCGCTATATTTAGCGACTTTTCAGACCCTCTAGGGATTTGTTTTTTCCCAAAAAGCGACTAGCGACAAATCTAGCGACTTTTTCTGGAGTTATTGGAGACTCTGACGTGATGACATCAACGAGCAGCGGTTGAGGAGAAATAAAAGCGAACTGGCAGCTCAAGGGAAGAAATGTATAGTCATTTTAACGCAAAATAAACTATATCAATATTAACCATATGGTCTCGTTTGAAAATATATCGATATAGATTAAAATATCGATATATCGCCCAGCCCTAGCCACACGTCGGTGTCAAAGTGAAATGAGTATCCATTAATGATGTGATGCAGTTCTGTTTTTGTTACTTTATCTTTACACCTTGTCAAACAGATTTTTATCATTGTTTTTTCATTAATTCATTTTAAGATTTCATAATGGAATTCCCATTATTTATAATCCTCTGTTAAGGATGAGAAATCTGTGGTGGTATATCTGGGGCATATAAACATACAATGACACGGTTCTTTTCCCCAGCCCAGCCAAAGTTAAGTTGTAGTTAGCTATCAGCTCCACGAAAGCCTCTAGGAAAGGCTTGTCTGCAGATCCCTCAGTGAAGTGGTGTAAAGAGAAATCAAACGAGCAGACTCAGCCAACGTACCTTCATCTTCCCAGAGGCCAACTTGGCAGCAGAGCGTGTCGACCTCTTCACAGGTTCGCTCTCCTCTGACTGCTGAGGGAAACACAGAGCTGCTGTGAGGATATGTTACAGACCTCTGCCACACTCTTACACACACACACACACGCACGCACACACGCACACACAAAGTAGATATCCTGATTAAGTACAGATCTAGTGGAATTAAACAGTAGATTAAATGGGTGCATGTTATGACCCCTAAATTATTAGAGACCATCTTGTCTGGTAAATGGAGATTTCTACAAGTAAGATCAAACTCATAGCAGTTCATAGTAATAGCAGACCTTTCTCTTTCGACTGCTGGAGCGCACCGGAGCCTCGCTGGTGGCTTCACACTCTGGTGGCTGCTGTGGAAAGGATTTAGAAGTTTTACAGTTCACAGTACAAGAATGTACTCACAATGAATATCTAGAAAAGATGACTATTAATACAACAATAACCTGTTTCCTTTGGTTTCTTGTTTGGGCTGGAGCTTCAGCTTCCGCTTCCATTCCTGCTTCATGTTGCTCCTTCTCTAGTAAGGATATCAGCTCATTCAACTGGGAGGGTGTGTTCTCTGAGGAAAGGTTTAGGATTAGAGTTAAACCTGAACTGACAACTACTGGAGTCAGCTGTAGGTAATACAGCGTAGTAAATGAGACTACGTGCCACTGGACCCGGGTACAGCCGTCCTGTTCTTTCTTTGATACAGTGGTTTAACTTCACTGACTTCTCTAACATCTTAGACACTTGTAGATTAAATGAGAAATCTGAGCCGTTTGAGATACACGTATCAAAGTGAAACTCCATTTCTGTTCAGTTGACACACAAATGTGTCACGAGACAGTAGAGAATAGAGATGGGCCAGTTCTGATCACCTAGGTGTTTTGTTTTGTTATAGCAGTATTAAAAACCAGTTACTGGGATACCTTGAAAACAAGCCCCTTTTCTGACAAAGTGCTGAAAATGTCCTTGAAATTCATTAAAGGTCAGAAAATCGTTCAACTTTTTCTTTCTTAAAATTCTGAATCATCACCGTCTCTTCCTCTCCTTTACTGAAAAACTAAACATGGAACAGGAAACAACAGGAAATAACTTATACTAACATACATAGAAATGTCTGGTTTTAACTGGAACTGGACAATCTGCAGTTTGATTCCAATATCCGATATGTTACGATTCACTGAAGTTAGATACAAGATAAATAAATCCCTGTTAGCTTCACCGCCATCTTGACTGGAAAGAAGCCTGAAGGCTATATGTAAAGATCCTCTAGTAAACAAATACCAGGTGTGTCATTCATCAGTTTTTGCGATGTGATCGTAATGATCGGTGGTCCATCAATCTGGGCATCTTAAAATCTTGTGACAATGAAAGGTGGGAAAAGAGGAGAAATATGCCGGTAGATCACCTGTCACCATCTGAGAAAGAGACTCCTCATGGAAAGCGGTGTTTAGATTCAACGGCTGGGTGTCCCACGTACATTCTGAAAAGGCAACAAACAGAAGGAGTTGTCATCACACAAACAGAGTTTGTCTGCATTCTCTTAACAACAATAAGCTATAAATGTCAGGGAGAATAAACTGTAATGACCAACCTGTATCATATGTCACTGCAGAGTCTGCAGACTGCTTCATTGAAGAGAAAACAGAGACCAGAAAATAGAGAAAAGCAGATAGTCAGTCATATCCTGGGTTTTGTCAATAATATACAAAAAATAAACACCATAACTCATCTTCTTCAGAATTTTAGCCAATTGTAATTTACAACTAGACTGGAAGACAAAAAACTGAATATTATGACATAAACAGTCCAGTGTAAACTCTGTGCTACCATCACAGAAACTTTGTGAATCAATCCTGACACTCCGTACCTTTCCATCTCCACTGTCCTCTTCCACACACTGCACTCTGCGATTGCGAGGCATTGCAAGTGTAGGTGAGGCACCAAACACAGTGGGGCTGCAGAGGTCTGGCTGAGTTTGTGGTGTTTGAGATTCACTCCTCTGCGGTGTCTTCAGCAGTGAGCGCAGCTTTAAGCTCCCACCTGGTGTGGGTGCTCGGGCTGGTGTGCCCCCCTTTTGTAATGGGGTGCTGGGAGGCAGGTTCTTATCAAAGAACTCAGGAGAGAGCGGACCTCCAAAGCGCACACTCTTTTTTTTGATCTTAACCGTGGACTTCTCAGTGGAGTCATCCTCTTCTGAAAAGACAGTAAAACCTTGAATTTTACTTTGTTGCCCTTATTACACAGTGTTAAGTGGCAGAAAGGATACTTTGCTATAATTGTGTTTGATATTAAACAACAACAACAATAATAACATAATCAGAACAAAAAATGAATTTATAGTTTAAAAAGCCTGCAAGTTTAATCAACACAGATTTGATATTTTCATTATTAACTAGTGGACAACCTCCACCTCACTGTTCTTCTTTGTGAACTACTGACAATCACACAGAGAGAGGCGTTATCTATATCATGTTGAAGACGGGAATACAGTGTTTATTTTACAAGCACAGACCAGGTGAAGCAACATTGAACACACTCGGTTGGTGCCCCTGTCATACGGTATGAACGGTCTTGATGGGCTACGTCATAAACAACAAGCCCTCATACACGAGGCTCATGCTGCTGCAGAAAACAGAAACGCTGGTATCGTGACAACCTTTCTGCAAAATCACAAAATGATTCATGGCAGGAAGAACTGGAAGTTGAATGAATAGTTTTCTTAGATATTTTTCTTTTTGAGAATTTGTGACATTATATTTTGTAATTATGGCTGATACTGAGGCAGGAACAGAAAAGTAAAAAGTAAAGAATTCACTGATGAACAACAACAACAAAAGAAAAGCACGAAGAGGGACAGAAACACAACACTAGAGAAGACGTGAGTCGTGCAAACTGCTGTGTGCTGTCCATGGAGGTACAGATCATGGTGGACATTATTGTAACACAGACATACAGACAGACACAGCTTGGAAAAAGATGCCCACTCACTCTCCCTTAGTTCCTGGATGCATATGACATGATAAGGTCATTTGATCCCATGGACACTCATCAATATAGCCAATAAATACAGCCAATATTTATGAGCTGATATACCTTAATATTGCTGTTAAACACATATACACCAACACATAAAAAGTCTCTGGGCATTCTTTAGTTTCTGACTCTGAGAAAGAGATAAAACAGTATAATTGCTCAAAAGTAATGTATCTCTGAGCCATCTCTTGAACTGAATCACACACATTTAAGCTGTTTTATGTGATTTCCTTTTGATAACTGATGTAATATTTTTTCACTTCCATTCACTGAGCCTCCTCTGAAACTGTGTGGAGCCCTCCTGGGGAGGCCTACCCCATACTTTGAGAACCTCTGTTGTAACACAAAAATGGTTTATACTCTAACATTTTATGTCGACCCTGCTTCCAAGCTGCATCTTAAATTAAAAATAAGTCTTTCACTCCTCTCCAAAACAAATACAAACACAATGTCATTATATTTGTGACACAAAGCTGTGAAAACGTTCCCGCGAAATTGACGCACGTTGAAATTCCTTGTAGTTGCTTTAATGTGAATTTTCTCTATAACTCTATAACGTTGACACTCAAATGCAGCCTAGAGATATTGCATCAAGTTTAGCTCTATATACCGAGCTTCAAAGGCAGGGTTAAACCAACATAAAAGGCCAGTTACTGTTGCATGTTCACGGAGAGCGCTGTGGGTTTACCTGTGGGCTTCATCTCCAGCAGAGAAGGGAAAGAGGGGATGCGGAAGGAGGATGCAGGTCGGCTTGGTGAATTGGCTGCAGGATCATCAGGTGGTTGGCTTTGGAGTTCAAACAAACTGTCCTGTTGAGAGAGACATGAGACACATGAGAGCTCCCATTCTGTTGGACTGTGGTTCAAGGAGAGGAACTGAACTGTCTGTTGAGGGAGAGTGAATATTGCTGCAATTTGTCTGATATTAGAGATTTTCTTACATAGAATCTGAAAGGATACAGAGTGTGATTTTTAACCCCGACATTAATCAATCCATCTCATCTAGACTTCCTTTACATCGGACACAAATCAAATTAAACTTCTTCGTGTCGCTATTTTCCGTAAAGACTCAGATTTAGAAGCTGGGTAAATGAAATAAACAAAGCCAGAACACAACAGGTAGAGTATCAGAGTTTAGTCCATGAATCCAGCTGGATAGCCTCAGCTTCAGCCACATTTCAGGTTCAACACTAAGTGGAAGAGGGCCTACAGTGTCTGATGATATAAACAGCTCATTCTGAGGTGATTCTTATTTTCAGGTCATTATACACAAATAAAAACATAGTTATGTATATTATATTCCATTTCTGACATATTCTGTAAAGGTGACACACTGGACCTTTAAAAGTGACACAGTAACATTTCTAAAAATTACCTATTTGCCTGCATGACCAGACACTTCAGAGCAAGAGAGTGCTTGGTTAAGAGCAGAGACTGTCAGCTTGGCTCTGCTTTTAAGCAGGGCAACAATCATAAGTCTGCCTTCTTATAACCTGCTGTGTGGCTGCAGCTGAAATGCATACGATTACTGCTTGGCACCATGTTGCCACGGAAATGTGCTATACTGAGAAAAAAAAAGAAGCTGTAAAGTAAATGTTACAAACACTTCACTTCTGCACTAATTCTTACCGATCTGGTTGTGCTGTCACTTACAAAAACAGCCTTTGACTGGTTTTAGGAGCGTTTTTTTTATGAGAATTATGTTAATGTCATCCTGTTACTCAAATGTTATCATCACAGCGGGAAGCCATGTGTGTCACAGCAGCATCACTAAAAGTCTCAGTCACCAGGTTCTTTGTGATTCATGCCTAACTTCTGTGTGCATGTGTTTGTGTGTTGCAGTCTGGATTAAGGCCTGACCTGTTGTTTCTTAGTAGGAGAACAGGCTTGAAGCTCAAAGTCAACGTGAAAGGGTGGGGATAGAACTACAGCTTGGGCCTCCTCCACAGTCTCACAGGATGGCAGTGGTCCTTGTGTCACAGCCTGCGTCACTGGCTCTTCGTCCTCCTGTGGATATGATCAAGGAATTCACACTGTTTTCATTATGTTGCATAGCACCACAACAGCAAGAACACTACTACCACTGCTACAGAAAATACAAATCAAACTACTGTTTTAGTGCATAGAAAGATACAGAAGACCTTCAACTTGATACTGCACTTACAGAATACAAGCAGAAGCTCTGAGCTAAGAACCAAAAGACAAAAAGATGCAGTGATAAATAAATAAAACTTGATATCCAGCACTTAAATCAAATGTGGTTTGCTTGAGAATTCTAGTTTTTCTCTTTTTGGATGCTTGCAGTCAAAAAAGTCCTGAGTCACACTGAGATCTGCCATTCATAGGAGTTAAAAATAATCGGCAGATTCAACAGAAGTCAAGTATAGAGAGGTAAAACCTTTTAGCTAAATTATTTACAGCAGTCAAGCAAGTACACGGTCTGAGTGAGTGCACCTTCTGCTCCTTCAAACTTGTGTTGAGGTTAGGAGCACTGGTCTCTCTAATCTCCAACTTGCAGGTTTCCAGGGGCCCCAGGCGCCTCCTCTTGCTGGGTGTGGGTGTCACTGGCGGTTGGTGGTTCTCCTTCCCTTCATTATGACTGTTCCCATCTGAGTGGGAGGGGGGGTATGCACATACACACGCACACACACAGAAAAGGCACGTTACATATACATACAGATATGAATGGGACTTGGGGACACAAATTAAAAAAAGAAATGGAGATGCAGCCGCAAACAGCTCAGAAACTGGCCTATTTAAGAAGCTGACCAGAAGGAATGACTGTTGTAAGATGTTGTCAAGAGTCAGGCTTACACTGTGCTGTGCATTAATCCATTGCTTTTGAACAGCGCCTCCAGACATCATAAAGAAATCCGACTGGCATAGATCCTTGTTGAGAAATGAAACTATTAATCCTGTGGCAATGAGGCATCCTCACCAGACAGATAATCTCTTGTCTTGATGCATCCTCCAGTGTTGCTGTCCTGCCTTGGCTCAGGATCACAGACCTCGCTCTCTTCCACATCCATCAGGTTCTGGAAGGAGGCCATCTTTTGCCTCAGTGTGGAGGCGACCCGGGGAAGGAAGGGGCTACCTCTGACAAGCTGCTAGTCGAGACACAAAAACAAACATATCTGCTCAGCGATGAGGCTTGACAGGTCATAGACTTCCGAAATTACTGAAGTGGTATTACCGAGAGGCAGCGCATTTATTACATACTCCGTATACGCACACAACCCAGGAAGACTGGGGTTTGCTGAGCTGTGCATCATCTAACAGGCAAATCATAGTAAGTCTCATGCTTGGGAATATTCTGTCATTATTATTCACACGAGAGTGAAGGAACACTTTCTTTCAAGCAAAATTTGACCTATGATTTATTCCTTTAGTATCAGAATCACCACCTGAGAAATGATAGTTTTCCCTGACAAAAAAAGTACCACTGTATTAGTTGTTAGGCTGTTTAGTGTCTACCTCCTACCATTCAGCAGTGCTGATGTAAATGTCAGAAATCAACAACAAATACTGAGAGGTTGTCTTTTGTTAATCCAATTAAAACACTGTTTAAATCACTGAAGCATATTTTGATTTGTGGATGCTTTACAGTAAAGAGAAAAAGCTGTAACAAAGATGGACAACCAAATACATTAAAGTGGTAGTCCAGGTATTTTCAAGTGGTTATCCACGGTCAGTGTATTACCTACAGTAGACAGAAGTCAGCTGTCCCAGTTTGGACAAGCAGACAGAAGTTCCAAAAAACATATTTTAGCCACATTAAAGCTCAAAGACAACAACATTAAGTGTACATCTATTAATTGTACATTAAATTAAGAATATTTTCACGGCTTTACTTTGCCGACAGACAGCCTTTTCCCTTGGCATTAACCATAGAACATACTGTGCTGTGCACTGTAATATGCTGCAAATCAGCTAGTTGCGAAAGCAGACTGAACTTCACATTTCTAAAGATTTCACAGTCCGTGTGTGCTTGTGTTTTTCTGGCTGTAACTCTGATCCAAACAGCTGATATGCAGCATAATGGAGTGTACAGCACAGTTGGGCTTATGCTAGGAATATGGTTAGTCCTATGGTTAGTGCCAAAGAAAAAGGGTGTCTGACAGAAAGTTAAAGGTATGAAGAAGATTCTTAATATAGTGTACTCTTCAGCCGGTATTTTTGATTTTTTTTGTGTGTGGCTTTAGTGTGTTTTTTCCCCCTTCATCCACAGCAGCGTATAGCACTGCTCCTCTGTTATTCCTCCTGACTGCTTGGGGTCAAGCTGACTGCTGTTCACTGTTGGTAATACACTCACTATGCATAAGTACCTCATACAACCCCATTTCAGAAACCCTTTTCTCCAAAACTCCAGAGCCAAGCAAGGAAATAATGACAGAACTTAAGCTTCGCTATCATTTTCCAGTGGAGCCATTATGTTGGTGCACTGCTGAAGAGAGGAAGACAAAAGAGCAGATAAATCATGCACACTGTGTTCATGATACGTTTCACGAAGGTCTTTGTTTGCACAGCTTATTTCTATTGAATTCACACCTTGTGATATTTTTGTTTCAAGTCTGGAATATGCAGAGCAAACAAACATTATAAACACAAACATAAATTACAGACTGCCTGCTGCGCCATCTGACCGTGTTAAAATGCCAACCGGCTCTTCATCTTAATTTGTTATGGTGCGTACCACCAGAACTGAAAATCATTCTGCGGGAAACACTGAAGAGCATTTTTCTGAAGTCATTCTATCATTCAACTGTCACTGCCGCAGTAAGAGCGCCATCATTGTTCATTTGCTGAATGAAACTTGTGTTGATCTATCTATTAGGATTGCTCTTTTATATGTGACGAATAATACTGAACTCTACTGTTGATATTAAGCAGAAATTAGTCTAATTTTACTGAAACTAATGTGAACTTCCACAAGATATTATTTAAGGGCCTCTGTTTACTTGAAGCAAATTACTCTTTTTATTATTAATTATCATCATCAATTATGCACTGCAGAGAGGGGGCAGGCCAGTGCAAGCTTCACAGTAAATAATGAATGGGAAATTTAGTCAAATAATCTTTAAAACTCTTACTGTGAGCCTATGCAACATTTATGTGTGTGTGTGTGTTTGGTGCTGGAACCAATGTGATAATCTGTGTCTGTAATCACTTGTTGAAGATAAGTTCTGTGTAAGAGTGCACATACAGTATGTGAGTTACGTAGATGTGCAACTCTGCCATGTACACACAACTATCTGCTGTTGTGTACGCGTCTGATAAATCGAGCATCTCACCTCTGGAGTTTGGAAGGTTGGTGGAGTCTTCATCTTCTGCTGTGCCATGAAGCGGATGAGGGAGTTTGTCTCAGGGGAGCCCCGGGCACCGATGTTGGACCTCCGCCTTGCCTTTATTTGTGCTAGACGAGACTTATCTAGAGCAAGAAGGACAATAACTCTTTGTAGTTGTCTCTAATTTTATACATGAGTGGTGCTGAAAAGTTTCTGCTTTGGTCGCATTTGTGGCTGTAGTATGGCTTAACATACTCACACGTTTCTTTGTGGATGGTTAAATCCTAGTATTACAGATTATAACAAACCCTACAGTATACAGCATTTCTCATGGCTGAGCACAGCAGCATCAATACAAAGTAAATAGGTCTGTCTATGGAAGACTATGTAAACGCAACAGAGCAGTCGTCTCACCTTTGCGATTTGACAGTGATGCTGGGGTGAAACTCTGGACAGAGATGCCAAACTGACAAGGTGTGAGCTCGGAGAAATTCAGGGGGGCTGAGGTGTCATCCAAAACAGGAGGGGAGTCCACTTCTTCTGAAGGGGACAACGCTTTCTCCAACTGGTTTCCCTCAGCTCTATCAGTCAGCACGTTAGCCATCTGCACAAAAAAATGAAAACATATTTTTAATTCAAGAGCAGCTGAACCACAGGAGCCTGTGTCAACAGTAATGTTATTCACTGGGAGAACTTAAGATGGATGACGGAGGGTTACTCAATAATATATTGCTTTAAGGCTCATGCTTGTAGGCCATGACAGTGAACAATAACATGAGCAAAACTTGATGCCAAAGTCTATAAGGTTGCAAAACGCAACGTTTAAACACGACCCTAATATAGTTATTGACATATCTGTGACATACGAGCCAGTGCTAAGTTAGGTTAGCATCCAACATGCGTCATAATAAATGCGCTTGTTGAATAACTAATGCACTGAACGGTTCGGTAGCCATTAAACATGTAAAGTAGCTTTCTGCCAGGGACTTAATGTTGTTATCGACGACTAGCTCGGAGAAATGACGGTAACGGTAATTGTTGTTTAACGGTAACATTAAGTTGGTCATGACGCTGTGTTCAGGACGTTAGCTCACAGTAGCAACTGCAGTGTTGAAAATAATGGAGTGACAAGTAGAATACTTACCTTGTAAATGTAAGGTAAATGACAGCTGCTGTTAAAATATATACATATATATAAAAACACATATACTACTGTGTCATGGCAAAAAGTCCACTCATAACTCAATACATGTTCCTAAAAAATATCAAACGATTAAAAAAAGGAGCAGAGAGCGATTCAAATCACGCTCCACGCCAGAGCAAGTGGCTGCGTGCAAAACCCTCCGCGGGAAAGTCAGCAGCGCTCATAAACAACAAACGCACACAGCTTCAAAAACACGCTCAGTATTGTGTGGTATTGTTTAAAAATGTAAGATAAAAAAAAAACGTGAGTAAAAACGACACACGATATTTTAAAAAATGAACAATAACTGGGAAACTGTATCGTTGAGAGGAACTAACTTCCGTATTTTTAAGAGCTTGGAGGGGACCGGAACTCGTTTAATATGAACTGTCCAATAGAAATGCCGGGTGAGATACCACGTGACCTTCAAAAGTCAAAGCAGGATAGACAGACAGACAGACAGATAGATAGATAGATAGATAGATAGATAGATAGATAGATAGATAGATAGATAGATAGATAGATAGATAGATAGATAATGTGTGGCCCATGGCTTGATATGTAGCTACTACAAAACCAAAAACCAAGCAAACAAAACAAAAACAGAAACTTTTTCTATGCACTTTTTCAAGCTTGACTGATTTATTTATGTGCCCTTGTAATAAAATCAGTTCCCCATTAATTAAAATTCATACTGAGCAAACAGTGCAGATGCATAAAAGCAAGGAAAATCAGCTTTTTTCGTGTTTTTGGAGAAAAATTTCAACAACAGTGATCCAGCTGGGCTGGAACTTGGTCCCACTTCTGTCGAACCCCATCTGCTGTTGGTTGTCTTGAAACCAAACAACTGGAACTGGAGTGCATCCCTTTCTCTGTTAGTTCATAGCTGATGCTAAAAGTTAAAACTCCCCCAGACTCATTTAGACAGGTAACTCTTGTTGGAGATTATATTTTGTCACATTCTGTATTGTATTGTCTTTTTAACACATAGAGTTAGATAGAGATGTGGGTTTTGGGCCACAACAGTGAAACATAGCACTATGTTTACATTCACATTTTTTTTTTTTTTTTTTGGTTTTTAATTGTGATGTTGTTAGATGTGCTACGTAAAAGTAAAAAGGTTTGATGCTCTGTTGCTTATAAACCACCAGCATAAAACAAAATGAATGGCACTTCAGGAAAACGCTATTAACATTGTAGGCTATTTAACCTGTATAGAAGCTATTTTCATGTGGTTTACAATGGTTTTACATAAATCTGTGTGACTGAAAATCAATAATCCCAAACAGGTGGGTGAACTGTGGTCTACTCTTGAAAAGCTCAGTAAAGCCTACCCACACACACCAGTTGCAAAAACACACAGAGTTCCTCCCTTTTGTGAGGTTTCAGTGTCTGTGGCGCAGCTGAGTACACGGAGATCAGATGCAACTGTGAGCCTCTTTCTACAGCCGGGACTGTCGACCACATGAAGCATGTGGCTTCTTCTGTTGACACCAGGCAAGGCTGTGCAAGTCGATGGATGCTTGACTTGTTGTTGCTGTTGTGCGGTAGAGGCTGAGGAAATGAAACAACTTTAGACATTCACAGGTGAAATAAGCCTGCAAGTGTAGGAGTTCCTGTCCAAAATGAAATGTTTACAATTGGACTGGAACTGGAAGTCTTATTTTGAGAAAATAGAACGGCCAGCACAGTGATACATAGAGTTCTGCAAACCAAAAGACTATATTTCAAATGATTGCGTCGGATAAGTTGACTGACTAGCTGTGTCTGAAATTTAAGGCTAATGAGCTCAAGTATTTGTCTTGTTCCAAATGTTGAGTTTCACGTCAACAGAAAAGTACAACTGATTTAAATCACTTCAAATACACAAACATCATCCAGCATTTACTTACATATCACTATCTATGTGTTATGGGAATATTCTAGTGATTTAGTGTTGCACTTACAAGTTTGTGGACGCACAAGAGACAGATTTACCAATGAATGATCAAAATCCAAGCACTGCTGATTGAGACATCCTGACTTTTAGATTCTATATGAGTGAAACTCCAAAAATTGAACATTTCCTATAATACATTTACATCACATTTAGTCATTTAGCTGACGCTTTTATCCAAAGCAACTTACAAAAAGGGAAACAATCAAGGTACAGTGCGACAAGGACATGTTAGTGCAGCAATAAGTACTACTCTCATAGACTCAAGTGACGGTTCTAGAGGGGGATAGATTTAGCATATCCAGTTGTTGGTAGTGTTAGTAGAGGAGGTATTCTCTGAAGAGCTGGAGGTCTTCAGGAGGTTTTTGAAGGTAGAGAGGGACACCCCTGATCTGGTAGGAACTGGTAGCATGTTCCACCAACGGGGAACAACAGATGAGAAAAGTTTGGATTGCCCTGAGCGTACGGGTAGCAGAGCAAAGTGTCGTTCATTGGAGGAACACGACAGCAACATATGCCAACATATGCCTGTATAGGGCCATATCTTCCTTTCGTTAGACTCCTGTGCCTTGGTAAACCAATCTATGCCTGCAGTTTGTAATAGAAGCTTTCTGCTAGAAATTTAGTTAGAAATCTGTAGTCTATTCTGATGACATCACTGACAAAACTCCCCGGAGCCACAGAAAATGATACACGACACTGAGCATTATTTCCTATGACTAGTAAACTCACCTTACTTACTTACTTAAGACTGGTAGACTTCCTTAACAAACAAACTCACACACCTCAAATATATCTCTATTTTTATTTGTGTATATATACACATATAAAAAATAAGGACATATGTACAATGATAATAAATATCAACATGTTTGTACAAGTGAAATAAGTTACTTAACATATTTTAACAAACATAAAATATCAATAACAGACAAGCAAAAATGGGGCAAAATAAAACTGGAGTGATAATAGAATAATACAAATAATAATCCAAAAAAAACAGCAGAACTTAAAGCCTTGTCTGAGAGGAAATACTATGAGCAAACAAATGTGTAAGAACTGAGAAATGCACATAAAGTACATTACACATGCATTTTTTTTCAAGCTTGAAACCTGTATTCCTTTATCTTTTTTTTTTTTTTTTTTTTTTTGCAACATGTTATCTGAAAAGAAAAGCCCAACTGTAACAGGGAAATATATTAAGACAAAACCAAGTACCAGTGTAAAGAGCTCATATGTTTTCTGCTTCAGGGGATTTAATATAAAGTGGACACATTCTCATCACTGATCTGCTTTGAATCAACAGATACATATTTGGTTTTTAGGGGCTTTTAAATTAAATATAGGTTCAAGTTTTGTTACATTATTCAGCCTTTCATGAAGTGAGGGGGATAAAGAATTGGGTTCAGCAGATCACTACTGACATAAAAACAGGAAATAAACAGGAAGTCCATCTTGTGGGAAAATCTATCTGCAGATAATATATGCAGAAAGGTTGCAGACATCAGCTCAGTGTAGCAAAGTGGACGGACTGCTCAGACTTAAATATATCGATCTGGAATCAAATAAAATTAATTTAAGCATTTCAACGAGAACAAAAGCAACTGCAGTCTACTTTGGCTTATCCAAAAGGTGAAGAGGCACAGAAAAAGTAAACATGTTGAAACGCAGCCATGAATTCCTGTACAACCCTTGAACCATAAAATCAGACATATTTTGTTTTTGTTTTTTTCAAAGAGAGCATTAGTGTTCCACAATATTTGTGTCTGTAAAAGTCCAAAAATGACCGATCAAAATGATGCACTTGTACAAGGATGATCATATCAAAGATGTATAGTCCACTTGCAGAGGATCATGCAACACTAGGATGGAGTGCTGATGGCTGAGTACCTCTTCAACCTTGGGATCATTTTGATATTCTACATCTCTCTCAGCGCTCTGTACACAGTGGGGGCAAAACAAGGTATTTTTGTCCTCCCCTTCCTTCTTGCTGTGCTCCTCTGGTCCCGACAGACACGTCCCAAAAACAAAAGCCACCCCTGATGGACAAAAACAAAGAAAGAGGACAAAATAATGTAAAGTTAGTAACAGCAAACATATGTAGTGTTCACTGTTTTTCAAAGTTTCCTTGAAATTAGAACAGAAAGTAGGTCAAACTTTTTGGGACATTGTTACATCACCTTGGAACACAAAACATTTTGGGCAGGATGGTGAGTTAGATAATTTAGTCTGACTTCATCCTAATGCTGCATTATACCCGATTTAATCACTGTATGTGACAGGAGAAGAGACAAAACTATATATAATACATAAAGTTATGTGAGAATTTGCACCAACACCAAGCCAAAACTAATATGTAGTTATCTGTCAGTTTTGAGTAGAAGCTTGGTATGAAAAGGTCCCATATACTGTATGAATCTTCCCAGGAGAACATTATTAAACAGACGTTTCACACTGACAAAGGTCTTCCTGAGGTCAACTTATTTTGATCCTTGTCAGATTGAAGCGTTTTTTTTCTTTAATAAAATGTTCTAGTTGCAGGCTTCGGGCAGCGTGGGTCCTTTTCTTATCTGCTGCATAAAAGTAACTTTTTCGATGCACCTCTCTCCTCCCTCACGCTTTAATAAAAGTGTACACAAGGACAGCTTTTGATGAGAAGGAGACTTTTCAAATGGTGCAGACCATGTAGCAAGGCTAACAGGCACAGCAGTGTTTTGAGCTAAATGCTAATATCTGCATTAGGATACTACATCCAGATTAATAAATACATTCTGATTTAAAAAAGCTCTAGAAATAAGCCAGGATACATTAGCTTTAGCTCCATGTTCTAATCATGGATAATGCTAGATGTGCAAGCTGCAAGGGGCTCAAGTGGTGTTACTTTGAAACAACAGAGGATGATGAAAATGTGTATTTTCTTGTCATGATAATGATATTTAACATTTTGGATAGAACACTTATTTGCTTCATAGCAGAGAGAAGATTGACACCAATCCATCTGAAACTGGAACCAGGAGATGGTTAGCATAAAGATTCACAAGAGGGAGAGTCAGCTAGCCAAGTTTAGCATCTCTAGCTCACTAACTTATATCTCCTTTTTGTAAAATGACAAATTGCAGTTTGACATGGGGGTTATTTGCCAGACAATTTCTTGGCCACTGTCTGTACCAGATGTGCTCGGCCTGCCAGATCTGCTCGAGGTCCTGCGTTTACATATGACATAACACATTAATACATTATGATTGGCTGTACATTGCAAAGTGTACGGAGGCCGTGTTTCCAGTCCACTGTATCTCCTGCTATGATCTGGTCCATATTCATATCATGCACTTCATCAGACTGCATCCAGAAGACGTCGTAATCATTAACATTCTGAATCAAACGCACTGTTTTTTCTGGAGCTCATGATGTATAAAGCTAATGAGCAGGCCAACTTGCTTTCTTTGCATCTCTGTTGAGAGTTGCACATGCTCAGTATGGATCGGGCGGTACAGCCAATAATAATGCATTAGATCATCTGTAAATGCAGGACCCTGAGCAGTGTGGAACACAGACTAAATACAAAACATGGTGTGTTATTTATTGGGCTTCTACATTTGTTCTCCCCAGCTTCCAGTTTTTATGTCACTTTAGCTACCCATGTCACGGTTACAGCATGTTTAAACCAGCAGTGCAGAACTTTTACAATTTTACAGCCAAAATCTTTGTATTCTGCAGTATATAGGGTTTTTAAATCTAGTGTTTGTGGTGGCATTCCACACCCTGGAATGTGTTTCGAGTCAACCAGCAATGATTGGTTTGCTAGAGCTGAAAGTGGAAGCTACCACAGTGATGAAGCACACTACATCATAGCGTAACACTGCAGGCATATATCATAAATGCGCCTTGACAGTGTTTGTGTAACAACGCTCACTGTCAAAAGGGGTGGCAAAAGTTGCACGCTGCAGGTTTAACTGACAAATATAAGAGTGGCATCGATTTTCTCTTCTAATTCTCAGCAAAAGAGCGTATAAGCGCACTTCCCAAAATGCTGAATGATTCCTTGTAGTAATATGGTGGAAAAAAAAGGACAGCCAGATAAATAGACTAAATCTTTCTTAACACTACGCTGAGCAGCCAAAAAAGCTAAATTGGAAATCATTATAGGTTAGGACTTTGCTTAAATCTGTTTGCATGAATTTAATTAAGTGGAACAATACCTTTCATTGGTTCACAACTGCTTCCCGCCTGGAGCCAGCAGTTTGTCAGCACAGCAGCAATTATTCTGTCTGTCTGTCTGTCCATTCTTTAGTCAACACTGTGTGTGTCTTCTTTTTGTGTTGGTGTTTTACAGTGCTCTTCCTCTGTCCACAGTAGCCCCAGGTCAGTCTCTGGGCATCGGTAAGAGGGGGGGATTTCATGGGGTTTAAGGGTGTGTCAGAAACACACTATAGTCCAGGATGGTTTTCATTCGGAGGACCCTAAGTGTGTAAGTGTGTGTGTGTGGGAGGTGTAGTTTCCTTCTTGGCAGTGCAAGTTACCACCCTCACCAAACACGTAAGATATAAAGCACTTATTGAGACATCCACAGCGGTCGCAACAGTGAGGGTTCAACTACATTCTCCATGCCTAATGTCTTCATGTCAGCTTCAATTTGGAATTAAGTGTTCAGTTATTGTTCCGCTGCTAAGAGCTGAATGCAAATAGCCTTTTTCTTTCTAAAGAGATGAACAAACGTCCAAAAGGGCTCGAACAAACACGTGTCTCTTACACACTGTGACTCTAATAAATGTCGTTTGGAGTGCACTTGTAGTAGCCTATATTGGACTTGAAGGTGCGCTTGAAGGTCACCGTGCAGGGGCTGAGCAAGGAATGTGAGCGCTTGCCCTCGCATTGTCATTCACAGAGGGGAGCCATTAGCCGGTTGATAACTGTTGAACACTGCTGTAGTCCGTAAGACATAGAAAAAGAACAACAAGAAATGTCTTAATTCAAACCAACTATCACAACAAATTAAAGTGGAAGGATCAAGGAATTTCTCCAGGGTAAATACAACATGGGGGAAAAAATACAAATTGAGCAGAGAAAGTCTTGAGAGATTGTCCTTCATTCAAAAACCCTCTTGTGTCTTTCACTCCAATTCACTTCATTTTCCATTTCATTTCCTCTCTCTTTGTCTCTCGCTCTCTCTCTCCTCTCCTCTCGGTCCCGCGAAGAGCTCCTGCTACGGGGACATGATTGTCGTCTTGCTTCGAGATTAATTAGTCTTTTTATACCGCTCTCACGCTCTTGGCTCACAAATACAAAAAGGGAAGACACGCTTCCAGTTTTTAAGTGCAGTAAGCTGAAAAAGTCTCAGAGGAACAGAAGGACAGAGAATCAATTCATATTTCCAGTCAGTTGCATTTGTCGTTCGTCAACTGGTTTCAGCACAGGGGGCTAAAAGCCTCACTTGGTCCACTCAACGTAAAAGAAATGTGCCCTTCAGAAGACATGTAACGCCATTTGTTTAGTTTCCATGCTTGAGGTGTTCTCCTCTGCGTTCAGCCTTTTTAAATACACAATTTACACAAGTGGCGATTGCACAGTGGAAGAAGAGAAAGCCACAATCATGACTGCATGTTGCCCAGGACACAATAATAATAGTAGTGCATGTTGGCGAACATGGTGTATGAGTGTGTATATTTAACATGCTGTGTGCTATAAATGTCTACAGTGAGCCAAACAGGCATTGGCTGAGCGAGAGAGAGAGAGAGAGCATGGGGTATTGACAGCGTGTCACTGAAAGAGAGAGAGAGCAGGCATCCTCAAAAGGAGGGAGGTAGGTTGGTTGTTTTGATTTTCCAACTCAGGGAATGGAGACGGAGGAGGACAGGCCTAGACGGACGACTCCTCCGGGTTGGCGTCGGGAAGCACGCTTCTCTGCTGCAGAGTGCGTCTCAGCTCTTCCTTGAAGGGGCTGGAGTAGTCGTTCCCGCTCATGCCCAGGCCTCCAAGCCCGCCGCCCCCAGCGCCAGCCCCGCTAGCCCTATCCTCCCCTGCAGTGCTCAGGTTGAGGCGGATGTAGCCGTTGCTACCGGAGCCTCGGATGTTGGTGAGGCTGAGACGGCTGGGGGAGTGGATGGGCTGGCCGGGAATGGCGCTGGGTGACGCCGTGCTGCTGACGCTGGTGGGTCCCAGGGCGTGACCGGGAACGATTTTCAACGAGCCATCTGAGTAGTAGTAGTTGGCACCCGTCTCCCAGAAGCGGTCCTCATCGGTGGGCATCTTGCTGGGCACAAAGGTGGGTGGCTCTTTGGGCAGCGTGATGGGGTAGACCAGGGTGCTCTCAAGAGGCTTCATGTCGGCTCCCTTACCCAGTGCAAGCTTCAGCCTCCTACGAAGGTAAAGAGCTGCTACAAGGAGCAGCAGGCACGCTGCTCCGAGGGTGATGACCAACACCCAGAAGAGCCCCATGCTGCTGTCTGGAGCCCGGGCCTCCATGAAGACTGGAGCACTAGCTACTACAGCCACCTGGTAGCGCTCCGTCTGAAACTTGACCCCCTGCTCTTCAGAGTAGCAGATATAGCGCCCCGCTTGCATCTGGCCCGCTTCAGGAACAACGAGGGCCTTGAGGGTCCGATCAAAGCGTGGCCCTCCCGCCTCGGGGTCACCCAGCTGGAGCTCACGGTCGTTGAGAACCCAGCAGGGTTGAGCCAGGTTAGAGACAAGCTGGCAAGGCAGCACCATGTCAGATCCCACCACTACCGTTATGTTCCTCAGACGGGAGTGCTCTGCAGAGGAACAGGACAAGGGTGGGAAAGAGAGAAGGTTAGTTATAATATCATCCATTAGAATTCCAATTCATATTCTACAGCAGCTAATTCTGTAATTAATTCAATTTATTCAGCTCAATCCAAATGTATTCACTCAGTCCAACTCCAAGTTCTTTCTTGTTCCTGCTATGGACTTGCTCCTGCAGTGACAGACAATTCCCACAGGGGGCCACTACTGAGGTGTGACCTCATACTCACCAGGGCTGGGAATGGAGACAGGCTTATCGAACTTGGCTTTTCCTCGGCTGAACCTTTCCAGCATGAGGTCCTGTGACAGGGAGGAGGTGGACCTGGAGGGAAAAGGGAAGAAATAAAAGATTAATAATGGTCTCTCACTTGAACTAAAGGACACAGAGTACCACAGACAACAATGTGCATATGTAATCTGTTGTGTAATAGTAATAGCACACAATAGCATAACTAGATAGAGGATACAGTAAGATAATTGCAAATTTTAGCTACAAATAACCCGTAAATGTTCTTTAATACAACATAGACAGATACAGTATATCAGCCTTTTATTATAACAAAGATATGGCAAATCAGTCATGATATGCAGAAGATCACTTAATATCTTAATCTTAATTTAATCTTGTTATGTTTGTTTCACAGGGATTACCAGGAAAATCACACACATAGCTGAGGAGGATTCTTTTTACAACAAATTCAGGGTCAAAGTTTATAAAACCTGCAATGAAACTGCTGCTCATCCAGCCAAAAGACTACTCAATAGTATGGGTGTCAATATTAAATTTAATATCTAAAGACTGTTTCTGGGGCCTTTCCAATATCGGATTCAGCAGCTTCTTTTAAAATATCAATACCAAGGTTCAAAATATCAATACTGATGCATATTTAGTATACAGTATGAACGCATAGGTTCACTCATCTCACCCGCGGTGGAGGTCAGTGCGGACACAGGCCCGACCCTCACTGTCCCAAGCGCAGTAGGGGTCCCTCGCGAGCAGACAGTCTGGCTGAGACTGATAGCGGCTGCAGTTGGCCAAGGGCAGCTGGAGAACCTCAGAACGAGAGCCGATGTACACGTACTTCTACAGGGAAACAGAGAGAGAAGTAGAAGAAGAGATAATGAGGAAGACAAAGAACAGGTCCAGCCATCAAACAGAGACAGAAACCAGAGCGAGAGAGTTGAAAAACAAGAAGGAAGATAAACAGAGGAGGAGAGTGACTCAGTTTGGGGTTAGAGGAGATAATGGGATAATCACTCTCAATTACAATAACATTCTCCCCCCCGACCCTCGTCCAATCCAATCTGGGTTGCGCTCTTTTTTGCGAAAGCAGTTATAAAATGTCTAGTCGCGGCTAAGCCAGCATTAATGAGATAAGCTGTGGGGTTTAGTTCTGGGAACGCCCCGTCAAAAGTGAATCGATTGGCGGACATGCCATTGTAGAGCTATGGGGACACTGCCGCTGTCAACGCACAGGCTCAGTTAATAGATTGAGAAAACAACAGGGGCCGAGGTTCAAGTCCCCGCTGTGGTGAAGGACTGTAATTACTGTTATTGGGAAGAGGGTTTTGGATTCATGAGGCGACACTTCATCTGAAAAAGGGCAGTGTTGATAAAAACATCTGTTGAGTGGCACCAGGCCAATGGCACCGGGCTGACTGTGTTTCTGTTGTCAATAGCAAAACGAGTATTAACAGATCAGCAGAAGACAAAGTCCCGCTGTTATCAGTAAATACCGGTGAGCAAGTGATGCAATACTAAAGCAAGCTAAAGGAACTATACTTTCCAGGGATGTGATCAGATGAAGTACAGAACCGTGCTAGATGTGCTGGCCAGGCAGCAGATTACCAAAACAACAAAGACACTTTGAACAACTCTTCCCCAGAGAGACCATTAAGATTTCTCATCTGTCAGAAAGACAGAAAACAATACAGCTAGAAGTCCATGACAGCAATATGCACATGGCTAGGCTTAACAATACTGAGTGGGAGCAGCTGGAAGCTCAAATGATTAAAATAAAAGAAGAGCTACTTTCTTCTTATTAAAATTCCTTCTGCCTCAATTTGTTTTATTGAGCCTTTCTGTTTGAAAGACTTCACACCAATCTGACATCAGAATTAAGAGGGCTGGATCTGACAGTTTCCAAAACTGACAATGCAACAATCAAGCCCACTTTACACTGTGACTGGCCACTGGCTGTACAGAGGTGAGAGCAGGATTGACTAGCTCCAAAAATGCTGCATGTATAATTTATCAGGTCCCCCCAGTGTGGTAATTTTCAAACTCCATGCCCCCAGTCCCCCCAGTTTGTGATTCAGCCGTTCTCCAAGTCTCCAAGGCTAGTTCAAGCCGAGACAAAACTCTTCCAGAGCCACAGCAGAGATTATACAACTGTTTACACATGCTGAAAATGCATTTCCCCAAGAAAAACAGATTCTGCGATCATCATCGACTGAGAACATCCTATTCCCTTTTCCTTACCTTGGTGTGTGAGATGGTCAGGCTGTCCACTGGTTGGGCTGTCTCAAACAGCTGGATCTCCTCTATCACGTGGGCCTCGGAGCCCAGAATCACCACCCTTTGCAACCAGCCCTCCGCTGCAGGACACAGGAGAGGAAGAGGAAGAGGAAGAGGAAGAGGAAAGAAGGTTTAGCTCACTTCACTTTTGTTCTGTTCAGTCAGACTTTCAGTTTAAGTTCATTTCAGTGCAATAGACTTTCTTTTATCCACTCAGAGTCATTTTTCATGGCATGCATAAAAACACAACAGGTAGTTTCAGCACTCGGCACTCAGAGTCCTGATACAAGGTACCCGATAAACACACATCTTTGACAGCAGACCAGCTCATTTAAATAACATTGATATGATATTAAAAAATATTTACACACACACACAACCACACACACCTGTGACTGCACACCGGTTCATTTGAATAATAAAGATGTGATATCATAAATGTATCCATACACCTGTGACTGCAGATCAGTCCATTTAAATATTAATGATCTGTACACAAACACCTGTGACTGCACTGTAATCTTACTTAAATATTAATGACATATTAATGCATTCGTGGACACACACCTGCGACGGCATAGAAGTTCATTAAAATAGTAATGGTGAGGTATTATGATGTGCAAACACACTCCTTTGAGGCCAAAACAATTGATTTCAATATTAAAAAACAAGCTGAAAAACTGTGTGTACTGACTGTTCCTCGGTTGCTTTCTGTTAATGTTGTGCCTACCAGCTGGACAAAAATTACCATAGCTCCAGTAATGGCTCTTTTAAGGTTTAATGCTTATTTTTGACTTGTCACAGCAGGAATAGCACAGGTGAAACTAATAACATTAATGATATTTGGGTTGCTCCGTATATTCATGCCAGAGAGCCAGCCTGCAAATAGCAAGGCCCTGGAACTGGAGCACCTAAGAATACAGCTTTAATTAATGTTATTAATGACATCTGCGCTGTTATGACGTAAAAACGTCTGCTGTGAAAAAGGTCCGTGAAAGATAAGAAGGAAGACCTATCCACGGAAAAAAAGTCAGCTCCGGGGGACAGAAGTGATAACACATGATGACAGTGTCATCGGGTTGTCTGCAACTTTCATCAACTTCAATTTATGAAACTTTAACGGCAGCTGCACTAAAATTTCATGCTACTCTGCAACTGAGAAAGACAGAAAATGAAAACGAAAACAACTTCTCTTGCCAGAATGTACAGCTGCATTTCTGAGACCAGCACAGCAAGAAAATATCTAGTGGTGAATTTAAAAGAGTCCAGATGCTGTGTCTGGCCTTTTCAGACCTTGGGTAATGGTAATATTATCAGAGACATTTGAAGATGTTTTCAAGTGGCATGTGGAGAGCTGATGCTGGAGGAGGAGGAGGAGGAGGAGGAGGAGGAGGAGGAGGAAGAGGAGATCCTGCGCTCCTTTCATGTAGGGCATTGTGAACAAGTTCAGATCCCCCTGTGATGAAAGGTGTTTCAGGCACAGCTGGTGGGGTGACCTTGATGTGTGTGTGCATCTATGGATGGAGCAGTATGCTACGTGCTGACGTGTTTTCTTGTGTGGTCCTCTTGATTAAGAGACTGTCACAGATAATGTGAAAAGCTAACCCGGTTGAGAGAAGGAAATACATGGACATGTACACACACACACACACACACACACACACACACACACACACACACACACACATACAAGAACATAGCAAGCAGCAGGCATATCATCACATTCGCCTCTCGCGGCATCAGGGACCAGTGTCGGCTAATCCCTCAATCCTGTAGCCTGTTTTTTTCTGAAAAACACCCGCGACAAGCGCTGCCTCTCTCTTTTCACATCAGCTGTCGCTATGCTGCAGCTAATAGCTAATCAAGCCCGCAGCCCAATTGGCACTATGAGCGCACGTCTGCCAAGGGCCCTGTTGAGTTTGTGCTGTGAAGCACGACAAGCGGGGATGACTGCACTTGGCTCAGGGAGTGCGAGCGTGTGTATGTCTCTGCGCGTGTGTATGTATCAATTTGTGAGTGTTACTCATGTGTGTGACCATGTGTGTGCTGTGTGTCCGGGTCGGCCTCCCTGCTTGCCAGCAGAGAACCCCCGAGTCCGCTGTTGTCACACTGTCAGTTGTCACAGTGACTCTGTGGCTGCAGTGATCTGAATGGTAAGTAGTTGAGTCTCTCTCCATTCATGAGATGGGTTTGCATTCAAATTTACATTCCCTGGAATCCACTGTCAGATCTGTGTTACTCAAGATTAACACTCTAGGAGGGCTGGCTGACTTCAGATCTACGCCAAAACAGGACACCTGCATATGGGCCTGATGGCTACTGACTGGAGATATTAATTAAGTCACGCATACGTCGTCGTTTCCTTTGATGCATGAAGATGGATCTCAACATGCAAATCAAGTCCTTAATTGAAACCCAGCTGAAGTCTGGCCAGATGGCATGTTGTTTTGTGCCACCATACCTAATGCCAGTACCTGTCCCTGTCTGCTGCCATGGCTTGTAAGCTCTCATCTCTTCAACAAATACTGTGTGCAACTCCCCGCTCAACACACACATACACACGCACACACACACACACACACACACACACACACACACACACACACACACACACACACACACACACACACAGGCACAGACATGCACACACCCACAGTGGGGGAACAGGGGAATATGCAGAAAGACTGTGTACCTAGGATATGTTTTCTCTGCCACATGGAGAACACCATACAAAAAGCAGGTGAGCAAATGACAGGAACACACCATGTGCTGCATAAAGCAATCCGCCAACTCTGCCAAAAACATCTAGTTTAACTTATAAGGCTTAATTTGATAATTTTCTAAATCTGGAGAGTTACTTAGAAGAAACTTAGAAGATAAGGCAAACCTGTTATTATTTTTAGCTTACGCACTCAAATGAGTTGAACTGTCAGTTGAAGTTACAGTAAGTTGAAAGCTGTTGAAAGTGTATTTGCTGAAACCATTTAAAAAATTTAAATTTCAAGTTGAAGCAACAAAAATCTAAATATTGTGCCGACAGGTTGGAAGTACGTTTCCACTTAAAGTATTAGTATTAGTATTTTAATATTTTCAGTAATCAACTTTCAACTAAAACAACAAATGGCGCCATTGTTGCAGCAACAGTCGGAATCCTGATGTAACTTGTACCTGTGCCAATGAAGAGCATGTTGTACACTCGCTGGTCAAGGGCGCTAACCCGATCCACTGCCAGCCTCGTGAAGTTGACGCCCTTGGTGAGCAGCAGGGGGCGAGCTAGAGCTTTGTCATCCATCAGCGGGTGCTTCTTGGCAAAGTTGAGCGTGGCGTCAGGCAGCTGCAGAGAACTGTTGTAGCCGTTCTCCCTGTCTGGGTTGGTTATACACTGCAGCACAAACAGAGGACGGAGAGACAGAGGAGGAAAATGGATGGGGAAATGGAGGATGGAAAGGAATTGAGGGAAGGATGAAGGGAAGAATGAGAGGGCCAAGAAGGAGAAAAGGGAAGAGGAGGAAACTTTTTAGCTGCAGCTGGCACTGGTTGGCATGGCTAGTTGGCTTTGAGATGACTACCCTCCCTCCTTCTCTCCTCTTCTCCATCTTTTTTTCACTCTTGCTCTCACCTCCGCTTGCCATCACACCCCTTCCTCTGCTTCCTTTCCTTTCGTCCTGGATCATTACATTCTTAGCTTTTCGTGTCATGCCAGCTTTTGCTCTTTTGCCCTTCCTTTGCTGAAGTACCCCACACCACCCATTTTCACTTCCCTCTTTCTCTCTCCTTCTTTCATCAACCCTCCTCTGCCCTTTCATCTCTCCTTTTGTGATGCAGTAGTTGACAAACAACCCTCTCTTACACTTTAGAATAATACTTTTCTTGCTTTCTGATATCAAAAATCATATGTGTGAGTAAAAGCTCCCTGTTTCTTACCGATCCAGGCCGTGGGTTGGGCAAAACACCGGTGTAGCGTCCCCACCTTTGGGATGCCTCCCTGTACTCTTTGTAGGCTCCTTCAAACACCTTCTTCACATCACTGATCTGGTACTGGCACACCGCTGACACGTCCACGTCACCCCTGAAACATGGCGGCAGCAAAGCAGTGAATTTATGATGTGGGGCAGTAAAAACCGAGAGACAAATTGTCATTCACTTGTGAAAAAAGTGACTTTTCAGTTGCGAGTACAATCTGAATGCTGCAAAAAAAAAAAAAAAAAAGATATACTAAGCAGAATGGAATATGGGTAAATTGAGTACAATACACTTTAGGACACACAGTTCACAGTAGGAGTGTCAAGCTGAGCAAAACTTTATGTTCAGTAAATACTGTATTTATAGCAAATATTAACTCTACAGCCTAAGCGGTCCTTTACTGAGCGAGCTGGAATGATTTCATGTGTTGACACATCTTCACTCTTTCTGCAGCGGAGCAAGCTGATGTTCAAATTGATGTAAATGTAATACACTTCCTTGATAGGCCACTGAAATCAATCAGTTGGTGCTGTGACTCAGGAAATGCATTTCATTTAACGGGAAGGTCGGGGGTGTGCGATGTTCCAACCCAATTTTAAACCCCAAGTGGGATTGAAATTAGGTATTGACGCATGACCCAGACACATTAAATCATACTTGTATTCCTCATCTCACAAATATATTTGATTTTCATGCTTATTCATTGGAATGAAAACATCTTTTTTATTTAGCTCTTAAAGTGAGGCTGTGACATATTGATACAAAATATAGATTTTTGCCCTAAAAGTGACTAAATTCTAGATTGGCTCTTTAGCAGGACAACATCTACTCAGGAAGTAGCAAAGTCCTAAATTTACAGTCTTATTGCCGTTATTTGTTGGAACATTGATGTAGGTACACAGCTCTATATATAGCTTTAAATGGAGTGTGTTCTGTCACTGTTAAGAGGGAAGAAGAGGCTGTGCCCATTAATTGAGTGCTTCTCTAGTGTGGAACGGTACTGTTGATGTGCGGCAGTGTCACAGGGTTTTATAAAGGTGAACGTCAAAACCAAAAGACAGCACTGATGTTTTAGCAAGTTTAAAAGCTAGACTATACAGTCAGATTATGGCTTGAACTCAGAGTCATCATTTACATAATGTCTAATTATCTTAATGTTATCTCTATCAAAGCCAGAGGGCTTTAAGGAATCCCCAGCGAGACACACATAGAAAAAATGATTAGGCCTTTTTGTCAGCAGCAATAGGAACTCTGAATGAAGAAACAAAGCTTGAAGTTCAAAGCTGGTTCACTTTGCGATATGATATCTTATTGAAGAACACAAAAGACGCGCATCAAAGGGCATTACTCGGAGACAGAGAAAGTCTCCAACTTTCCTCCCAAAGAAAACCTCCTGCCCTCGCTCCTATTTCTTTGCTGATAAGTTACTCATTAACACATTACAGTCGTGTAGTGGTCTAACACATGCCAATCTTATGCTACTAAAAAACACCCTTCTAATTACCTAGTTTAATTATCACACTTCAAAATAATTCAGAAGGAAAATGTTTATTTTATCCTTCATTCATTATATCGAGCTAAAAACACAGTGGACAACAATAAGAGTCAAAAAGAGTCTGTTGTCCCTGATCAGCCCGTTCAAGAGATGTAATTTACCCTGAAGTATATAATAAGGATTTTCTGCTCCCATGAAAAAATAAAATAGTTGAGTCACAGCACTCAAATTGGACGGTATAATAAGTAACGAGTGGTCAGTTTGACACGACTAAAAAACACAGAGTCGAGAACGGACATGGGACTACTTACTGGATCAAAACAGCCCTTCTGTTGGCTGGTTTCTTACGGCTGGATTTAAAATGAACACCATAACACTGACCCGTGCTGGGTCCATTTTTAACCCAATGTTTTTTAAAGGGGACGTTTTTAAATAAAAATATGTCTCCTTCTTGTTTATGTTTGTAGCAGAAGACCTGATTGTACCAGTTCTGATGCTGTTCAGCAAATGGGTTAGCTATCATCTGAAACATCATTAAGTTAATGACATTAAATCACCAATAAAACATATTCAAACACACTTGAGTTGTATCCACTGAAAATAGCTCACATTACTGTCACTTAAAGGCCTGTTCTATTAAAGGCCTGATTATACAGTAAATAGCTAATCACATAAAGTACATAATTAGAGCCCTCCTATCAGAGTGACTGGCTGACCCATGATTTTATTAAAAAGCAGACTATCTGACATGTAGACAAAGTGATGTAGTGTCTTACCCTGATTGCGGATGCACATGCAGTAATTAACTTACATTTATCTGAGGATGTGCTAAACTTGAGCTATATCTACAGTTTCCGTTACATCTCGCTGACAGCGCTCGCTCTGACTCACCACTGGGCGTGGAAGATGCCGTAGAAGGTGGTTCCCCGCCCGTCCTGGCCCTGCAGTGTGAAGACCGCCCTCAGGTTATTGAAGGAGATGTGACGCTCTGGGAGGGAGCACTCCAGCCGGGCTTTCTGGAAGGTGGTCCACTTCTTCTGCAGGGTCCTGGTACCACCCAGATCCCCCTGAGAGAGGACATATCAGGAAAAATTTGTAAACCTCCCGTGACGTCGCCCATCGATTTGTGGGCAACCATTTTACTGTAACCATCTTGGTTGTTCTGAGCCAGAAGTGACCATATTTCGAGAACGTGGAGCTAGTGGGTGACGCGCCACGAGTTGAGCTGCGCTTGTTTTTAAGCAGGACGTTTGAGGCGAGAAACGGTCAATGCAGTAACGCAATCTTGATTTGTATTTGATCAGCACTGCCTAGTTTCACAGTGTGATCTGAGTCTCCTGTTGTGGCATGATGCAAGCCATTGGAAATAATGGGTTCCAGAGCGTGGTGCTCCGTTGTCAGGGTTGTGTCTGAAAGGGCCATGAGAAAGTCAATCACAAGGTAGCTACACCCTAAAGCAAACCCTGCTTTATTGTCTCTTTTACTCTGAATGGGACTATAATTCACAAAATGAACATCCATCTGTATAGAATACGACTTGGAACTAGAGATTGAGACTGTAAACTCATGTAGAAACTGTTTACTGAGGCGATAAATCAAGTTAGAAGTAAGGTCATTTTTTCTTAAAGCCCAATAAAATCGGACAGCCCTGCTGGCCATTAGAAACAATGCAGATTTAAGAAACTTCCACGTTGGCTTTACCCGCAGACCCAGAAGGTCTGTTCATTAATTATACTGTCAATGACACTCTGCTCTGCTCTCAGCAGCATATCCAACACAACCTTTTCAATAAAGTGAGATATTTAAACTTCATAGCAGCTGAAAGTTTTGTTTTTTCTTAGCCTTCTCATCTTGCTGCAGTGATGTAGAAGTGTACTATAGGGTGTGGTCAGTTCGGCGTGACATCACTGTTGGGTGTGACTACAAATGCAACTCCACTCACAGTGCTCTGCTCACTTTCTAGCTCTATTATGTTGAATCTCATTAGCCTCACCTTTTACTCCAAATACCGTCTCTGTACATATTCTATATCCACATAATCATAAAGTTGCTTCACAAGAATTGGCTGACTGAACTGCTGTCATGTTAAGAAGCGTTTAGACCCTGAAATGTTCAAGGGCACCATTGAAATACAGACTAAATATAACAATAACATTCAATTATACAATAAGCATTGCATTATTATATATTGATGAGTAGTCTCTGGCCTGTCTGCCAGACACGTCTCATTCCTATTATCCTCTGTGATGGCATAAGCTGTGAAAAAGGAATTTAAAAATGCAAATGCTCATATTACAGCAGCAGACACAGACATTGTGCTGCTGCAATAGAAATATCAGCAAAATGCACTAAATTACTCACTGCTCTAGTACACATCATGTGTGAGCATCTGTTTCTAATTTCATTCAAAGAGCTTTATTGTTCATCACAGCGCAGGCATTAAAGGGCACTTCCCATAAAACAGTACATAATATATTGTGCACTTAATTACACACATCTCCTCAGACTGTTAACAATCTGTCTCTATTTTGCAGAGTTTCAATGTTACTCGGTTCTACGTGCAACATGACACCAAACCTGTGTTGTGTTAACTGAAAGCTGACTGAAATCATACAGAATAAAAAGAATTGCAGTTTAAAGTCTAAACTGAGTGATTCTCCTCGCAACATGAAGCTCCTCTGACGTCTGGCCATAATCACTGTGGTATATCAAACCCAATCAGTTATACTAATGAGGTCATTAATTAGGCAAATGAATGCATTAATTACAAAATAGCTCTATGGTCATGGATTTTTCTCCACATAACACAGCGTTGGTAAACTGGTGTTGAGCTGAATTCATATGCTTTTGTGAGTAAGGGAAGTTGAGTTGGTGAAAAACGGTTCAAATCTGTCCTCATGTCAGGACGGAAGACTGGAGATAGATACAACATGGCCGATCTGTCTGTCTGTGTGTCCAAGCTTAAGTGAACAGCGGTACCTCCTGTGTTAGCTATCTTGAAAGTGGCGTGGCATGCTCTCGGCAGTTTGTATCCCTTGCGTGATTGCCTGATTGCCTCCTTATATAGGCATCTCCTGTTGAAATCTGTAAGCCCAAAACCGTTGCTGCTAAAACAGCTGGAGAAAGCAGCCAAACTTGCATTAAACTATGATTTTGCAGTCAAAACTTCTTTTGTTGTCTTTAACAGTCACTTGCAGACTGATTTTCATCATTAATAAACTTCCACACATCTACACACAGTGAGAATAAGACGGTTTTAGGAGATTCCTAATTGAATCTGATCGGTTTTGGTTATCTACTGAAGGATTACCTTGCAGACGCGGGCCACCCTGGCCACAGTGAGCTCAGTGTCACAATCCAGCTCCAACGCTCGCTCGCTGAAGAAGAAGTAGATCTTGTCGTCGTCCCCCTCTTTACTGCTGAGGCTCTCCCTCACCAGGGCTGAGCCCACAAAGTCCGGCTCTGCATACACAAACACAGACAAGTTGTATCAGAAAGTGTATTTACACACCATAGTAAAGACATACATCACAGCTGAACAAATAGACAGCCTCAGCCTAAAGGGGCATTTGGACACACACGCACAGACACACAAGCTTGACACCTCCATCTCATTCCCTGCCACCCCTTCTCACCTCTCTGTCTATTTTCTATCATCACTCTTTGCTTCGCCTCATCTCTCCTCCAGTCATTTCTCACTCTCTGTCTCTCTAGTGCTCCCTATTAGAGGCCCATTTTGTCCTTTGGTCCTTCCCGTCTTTCTTTGATTCTCACCATATCCAGTCCTCATTAGGTTGTGAATGATATGTTTTTTTCTTCTTTTTAAAAAAAGGCAGATATCAGGCTGCTGGGGGCAATAAATTCAACCATTGTTACGCAAAGGTGCTTTCTTTTAAATCACAAGGATACAATGTTTTTCCCAGATGGACTGTTCTTTTCAGTGGAAAAGCCTCCAAAGTAGCATTTTAAGCTACAACATCCACTGAAATCCAGTCCAATTAAATGATTTTAGGCTGGTCAGAAGCTGCTCCAATTACATTAAGGCTAGTTTCATTGGTCTAGTTTTTAATAAAAGCTCTGTATCAGCATGAATAATAAACGGACACATCGGTCCAAACCCCAGCCTCATCTGTATGTTCCTCCTTCCTCCTCCTCCATTCTTCATTCCCCTCACCTCCCTCTCTCTTTCTATCTTTTCATCACCAATCCTAATGTCTCTTCTTTCATCACCCATTTTCTTGCTGTGTCTTCATCCTCTTCTCTCCTCTTCATTTCTCTCCAAGTGACTCACTCCTTTCCCCACCACCACCACCACTCCCCCTCTTCCCCGGAAAGATAACGATCCTTCGCCGTAGCCGAGTCCTGTGCTTCATTTCCTGCGACTCATTTGTCTTTCTCTTGTTCTTTAGCATGTTTCTGGCTCTTATTTTTTTTTAATGAAACTTTGTTAAAAGAAGAAGAAGCCAGTGTTATCAACCTCTAATGTGATTCATTTTATTTCAATACATATTTAATTTGTCATTGTCGCAGTTCTTTGGAAAAAAAAAAACTTAAGCCTAAACTGATGAATGTTGAATATTTAAGTTTAATACTGTACAATTATTAGAGATTATATTGAATTTTTCAATGCTCCTCTGAAAGTTTACAATTGGTAGTTCGCCAAACCCAGTATTACTGTTAGAAGTAATACCGGGTATCTTAAGTTTGTACAGTAGTTTGTTTGGAAGACGGTCTCTTGTTATGAAAAAAAAAAAAAAAAAGCCTCACGTTATGTTTTCTCAGTTTCATCACCTTTGCATCCCTCCCTGTCTCTTGCAGCCGGCAGGTTTACTTCTTGTCTCTTTGTTTTTATCATGTTCTCTGTTTCACTTACCATTTAACCAGGCAGGCAAGTATTCGCTCTTCATACTGTAGTGCTGTTGGCCTAGGTTCCTCAGAATGACTGGCTCTGTACCCAGGAAGTTGTTGAGCGTTGCTGAGTACAGCTCCTTATCTGTACCAACAAAATGCAAGCTTTAGTTTAATTCTGGTTTTTCAGCTGCAATTGTACAGACTCACAATGAGAGAAGGTCAGTGGTTCAGTGGGGAGACACACAAAAAAAAAATGAATGAGAGAATGTGTGACTGTAGGTTCATTCACAGAAGTGAACGCAGCATGCAAAGTTAAATTGGACTTTTGGACTCTCAAGGCAATCGTATGAGTAGAAAACAGATGGGAAATGCTGCAGAAGTGGTTTTGATGGACATTTTATGCTTTCTACTAGAGCTGTAAAAACATGGTGCTGCTCACTTTAATATTCAGACTGCAGAGAAGGAACAACAGGGGCTGACTGTGTGTTTGGTGTTGATATGAATGCCAATGGCTAATTATGATTTTCTACTTTAAAATGATCATTACACCTATTCAGAAACACCTAAATATGAAATACAGAACACGTGCATGCATTTACATAAAGCTACAGTATGTATAGTACTCACACCAACACTCACACACAATTTTACTCACCCACTATCAGGCCAGTATGCCCCTTGGCAGGGTCATATGGGCATTTACCCTTCCCGTCTTCCAGGGCTGCAGCGTTGAGGGTAAAATAATCCGCATTCTGCACACAACACACACACACACACAAGGAAACACGCACAAAATAAGGAACACAGGTGGTCCGTGGTCAGTGTGTATTATGACCTACATGACACAGCTGTCAGCGCTGTCTGTCCATTACAAGAACCACAGCTTCTCCCCTCACCAACTTGTCCTGTCACATCAGCGTCACATATATGCACACACACGCTAGCATTCACACATTCAACTAACCCAGCAGGAGATACTTTTTTTTTCTCCCATGGCATTTATTTTTATTTTGTCACACAGCGGTCTAAGCTTGAGGTCAGATGGAAATCGCGAGATGACACCTGTCAGTGCTGGCTCGCAATAATGTCGAGGGAAACACACATACGCGTGTATTCTTACCACGTAGGTGCATTTGGGCTGGAAGGCGTAGGTGCCGCAGGTGTAGAGGTGCGTATGGTTATAGCTCTGCAGGAAACGGATGTAGTTGAAGCACTCGGTCTGTGAAGGGAGGAAGAGGAATTGTTAGAATGGTGTTGTCTTTATTAATCAGTGCTGAAGCCTCTTCCTGCATGAAGACTTTCAGTACGCTCACACCTCCTCTGAGATGCTTCACTGTAACTTACTTTAAATCCCCTTTTACCTGTAACACCCCAATAACTCTGACATCAGATTGTGTTTGCTGATAATATGCTTTTATCAAAAATGTGTAAAATCAGTTTTTCTTTTCTTAGTTTGGGTGTATAAATGGTGAAGACACCGAACACTGGAAGCCTACAAAAACTACATTTGACTCTTATTTGTGTATCAAATGAAACACTGTCATACAAGTGTTCAGTTTCCTATGAAAGACATGACTTAGTAGATGATCTTGTATTGCAGCCACATTATCTAAGTAACCTCTGAACTGAACAAAAAGCGACAGATCGTTTCCATTCAAAAAATACGTGTGTAATTAACAATATAATTTATGCAGTGTTTTATGGAGAGGGGCCTTTAATGTCTGCACTGTGACAAACAATAAAGCTCTTTGAATGAAACTGGAATCAGATGCTCACACATGATGCTAGAGGAATGAATAATTCAGTGCATCAAGTTGATGTTGCTATTGCCGCAGCAAAACAATATCTGTATCTCACGGCTGTAATATGAGCAAAAAACATTTTCCTTTAATATCCATTCACAATTCACATTTTTACAGCTCCTGCAATCAGTGAGGATAATCAGGATGAGATCTGTCTGGCAGACGGGCCTCTTTCGAGCCCAAATCCTCAACATTACATAAAAAGACTAATCATTAAATATAACGACGGACAGTGTAAACACCATATGGTGATTCTTCCATAGTAAACCAATTCCTGTTATATATAAATTGTACAACCATATGTAAGCTATGATTACAGATACTAACACAGCTATGGGCTAAAGCAGCTCAACAGCATATTTTGACTGGACCATCGCACGAACATCACACTGTATTTTAACACCAAAAACAGAAAACCAGGGTTTAACTCACATTAAGTTTTAATAACTATTTGAAAACACTGGAGTATTTTTAAAACTCCAGTTATTCTAATTCCTCATGTTTCCTTTGGAGTCAATTTTAGTTAAATTAGTTTTACTCCAGAGAACTATTTCCCTTTTGGTTCTTTTAAACCACACTAAAAGTTTGTGTTGTGCAATGAGAGAAGTTTTCACCCCCATTTCCAAAAGTTGTGTGCTTTTATAAAATATTAAACGAGATTCCTTGCAAATTCTTGCATATCTACACTATGCAGCCTGAGCAGCGAGAAGCCGGGGCCAGTTCTGTGTACCAAAACTGATGGGTGAGAGAACTGGATGATCATAAGCATGGGCAATGTGTGCTTTAACAGGGAATTACAAAAGAATAACTGTTAAATGTCATTGTAAAAATCTGATTGAAGAATGCTCTCTCTGGCTATGATTCATCATTTAAGGATTTTTCTTTCTGAGATTTCTCATCTCATATCTGTCTGTTAAATGTGAAGCTACTGCTATTAGCTTAGCATTAAGATTAAAAGCAGTTGAGGGGGGCTGCTAGCCTGTCACCACAAAGCTAAAAGCTAAAACGCACTAATTAACACTGTATATTTTGTTTACTTAATTCATACAAAGGGTAAAAATTACAATTTGGGGGTCAGCAACTGTCAGCAAGAAAGCAAATAAGCATATTTCTCAAAATGTTGCCTTATTCCTTTAATGCTAAAACCACATCTATGACTACATTTTATATGGCTTAATGTAGTATAATGCCTAAACTATGTGTGAGCCCAAAGAGCAATGATGTGGAGCTACACTTGTATTGATACAAGGTAACAATGTGTTTGGATTTCTATTCAATTTTATTCTTTTATAATATTAGTATTGCTTTATTTAGTATTACTAAAGTGATAAAGCCTCAGTGATTGTTTCTGGAGCAGGACTTCACCCTTCTTTTGTTGCTCGAGGCAAAACACTTCCTAAATCGAACCACCTTAAAAGTTGCTGATACCAAGCCTGTCTGGGAGATGCACTGTGTGCTAATGTAATGACTGGAAGGTTTCCAGTTAGAAACCCACAAGTGACTTGACAAAATGTAATTGAGCAAAGTGAAGTGATTAATGCTGCTATCATAAACTACTGTCTGAAAATACTGCCATAGTGCCCTTGAGCATGGAAGGTAACCCCAAAGACTCCGTCAGTCTGTCAGCTAAAATCCATCTAACCTGGTTGTTCTTCCCCTTGGCAACACACTCTCTCTTCTTATCCTGCGGAGCCGGCCAGTCGATCTGGAGAAAAGAAAGAGACAGATTAGATGTGGGCAACATGTCGTCACCAGAAATGATGCAGACTGTCTTTGGCCCATAAGTAATACATTCTGCAGTTATGTATATCATTTTCATTCCTTGGCATAAAGCATGGAAATGATTCACACTGTAAATAGATGTGTAAATGACATCAGCTCATTTTTTCTGACAAGACGCACATCATGGCAAAAAATAAATAAAAAAATAAATAAAAAATCACACCTTCCTTGCTGCCATTTTGTTTAACTCGATCTGAAGACTCTGTACTTTTGACCACTAGCTGCTGTAACTATGGCAACAACCACCAACTCACAAAAGCATTTCACGAGTAGGGGAGAACAGGGTTGGTTGTTACATTTATTTGATCTCGCTGTAAAAAAAAAAAAAAAAATGTTGGAAATGAAATTTTCAGAATAAGAGTAGGTTACCTACGGGGCCATTTCAGGAGGAAGACACTTGGCATTGAGGTGAGAGTACTGTTTTTAATGTCAAAACTCTCTTCAAGCCTTTTTCACAATGGGTTCATCATTAAACAGTTATTAGCATTAAAAAGGATGAAGGGTCAAGAGCACTGCACACCTGGATAGGTACAGAGTGGCTTTCCAGAAGACTGGAGTACAAAGTTATACTGGTTCACCATGAACTAAAGCTACATTAAAGTCTGTTAAAATGTTCCGTGGACGAGATTCCTTGCAAATTCTTGCATATCTACATTATGCAGCCTGAGAAGCGAGAAGCTGGGGCCAGTTCTGTGTACCAAAACTGATAGGTGAGAGAACTGGATGATCACAAGCATGGGCAATGTGTGGACTGAGCCGCTCAGGTGGTATAGGGAAAAAGAACCACTGCAGAGACTTCGGTGCTTGGCAGCGCTGTTTCTGAATTGGCTCCATCAAACTGTTAGTGGTAGGTAGGAAACCGTGAGGTCCTTACTGCAGCAAAATTCCCTAATGATTATACCATTGTTTAAAGGATCAAAGACAGACCGGCAAGAAAGTGCACCATAATGCACTTGTAGAAAGTATTACTCCACTGACGAGCGGTTGTCCTCTCTATTCTGCTGAAACACGTAGGAGGGAAGCAAATAAAAAATTCTTCCACAGTTCACGTCCATACTTTGTTAACTGATGACTGTTACTGTTTAGCATTATTTACAGTAGCTGCTTTTTTTTAATGACCGTGTGACACATGGCTGAACTTAGCTCCGTGGACAGAGGTCCAAAATATGAACTGTATTTACTAAGAGGTTTCCACACCATTAGAAATAATTACACTGGTCATTACAGGCAAAGAGCTGCTGCAAATTCAGAATTAAACTCAGATCTACTTGACTGGATTTAAACCAACAGCAATCAAACAATGGGATATAGATAGACTGTTTGTGTAGTGAGCAACATATCCTATATAAGTCTTTTTTTTTAGCTAAGTTAGAATTCTGTGATCGGTACATTTCACATTTAATGTAATAATCTTTCATATTTCCCCTCCCTACCACTGTCCACTTAATTCTCAGAATTCCCATGGTCATTGTAGAGGAGTTACAATGGTTAAGATTTAATGACTGAATTAATTATTAGCTTGGATAGCTGTGAAATATTACCTGTATGATCTGTGGTTTTAACAAATGCACTTTCATTTTTTTAAAGGAAGATTATATATAAAAAAAAATGAATCATAGCGGCACCGGCAGTTTATTGTTGCTTCTAATTTGCTCTCAAGGGATTCCCATTAGTCACCTCACACTGTCTACTTTATTATATAATCCAAGAAATCCACTCTGTTTGCTCCACACGGATCAAAGACACATCTGGCTAGATAAACGTTCTCTACCTCTCATTAATGCACAGCTCTTAGACAGATATTTCAGCTCTCTTCACATTAGTGTCTTTAAATACACAGTAGAGTCTTCATGTGGCAAATCAAATGTAGAAAGTACATTTGGAAAATCTTATTTTGGGACCGCTGTGCTATACACTTTCAGCATTTTGAAAGGCACGCGCTGATGTTCTATCATCTACATAACAGAGAAATAACAGAGTCTACACCATTAGCTAATGAATAACAAAAAAACTTAAATTGAACACTCTTTCTCAAGTCACTCAAAGTGCTGGTTCAAACTGCAATATAGTGTACACTGATGGTCTTTCATTTGTAGAGCAAATGTCATTTGAAAAACATTTGCAAAATTAAAAATGCTGGAGCAGGAAAAAGTGCATTACATTTGCAAATTTAGTCAAATTCACATCAGTGGTGTTTTATGCAAAGATAACATAACTAAATAATGAAGTGAGTAAGCACTTCAGACACGAATGGAAGCTGTGTGCCAAAAAAAAAAAAAAAAAAAAATAAAAAGCCAAAATCATCAGAAGAATATCACTGGAAAATATTGAGGGAAAGAAGACAGACATGAGGAAAGACAGCAGCAAAGAAATAAAAGAGTAGCAGTAAAAGGAAGGAGAGGGGAGGAGGGGTGAGAGAGAGTGATGGGCAGATGGTGACAGAGGGGATGGACTATTCCCTCGTCCTTGTGCACTCATTTCTCTGTGTTGGCTTCTTCTCTCTACATTGTACACTGGGGGCTGACAACAGGTGGTCTTATCATTACTGTAAGACTCATAACCCTCACTCAAACAGCTTGTGCCAGTGTCGCGTGTGACTGCGTGCGTGTGTGTGTGTGCATCTAATAACTGCTCATTACGGCGGTAAATCAGATAACAATCCCCAAACCGCTGCAGGCTGCTCACTGCACATTCATTGGACTGCTGTAATTGTATTGATTGCAATATGGACCAATTATTGAGAGAGCAAAGCAAAACCAGATTGGGTGTCAGAAGCTTTAGCATCTCTGTATGTTTATATCAGGTCAAGTCAAGAGTATTTATAGGGGTCTTTTAACAAACAGGTTTTTTGCCCTAGAGTGCTACGCAGAAAAACACGATACACAAATTAAACCAAGGGCAATAAAGAAAAAACTAGATTGAATAAATGCATCATAAACTCGGAGATACAGGGCCAAAGCCTGTGCAAGTGTACGTGTGTGACAGTGCCTGTGTACTCCCACGCGTTCGCAGTGGTTTGCGCTGATAGAAGTGAAATATTGGAGCCAATAGCCACACATATTAGGATCTAAATTTTTGGCAGCTTACTCACAGTATTACCGTTGGAGGCTTTTAGCAACAGATAACATAAATAACTTCCAAATAAAGTACTAACTTTGCAAAATGTCAGAAAAACATCTGGACTGAATCCAAAATATATAAAAGCTGCTCCTGAAAAAATATCTTTCCTGATTAACGTTTATTTGTGACATTATCATCCTGAATATGTTATAACCTTATTTTTGTGGCAGGTTTGGGTGATTTTTATAGCTAGATTTCATGTATTGAGGATCAAAGTGACAAAATTCAAAAGTTGCAACACTACACATAATCATACATCAATAGTGTTATAAAGCAAGGTCACAAAGTGCTTCACAGGAGCAATATAAATAAAATAAAATAAATGAGCAACAACAGAACATCAAGACATCATACAGTAGGCTAGAGAAAGACCAGTTTGAATAAATGGGCTGCTTTTCAAAGGCTACTACAGAGACTGCAGAATGAAGGTCTACAACACCATGGAAGAGTGTCCCAGTGATCTACTTGTGATGTAAGGATGGACTGTGATGTATTGTGGTGCCTGACCGTGCAGGGCTCTATATGTGAAAAGAAGAACCTTAAAATGAATCCTGAACTTGATTGGAAGCCAGTGTAAAGCAGGTAATACGGGAGTGATGTGAGATGTTATTCTCGACCTGGACAGCAGTGAATTATAATTTGTAGTTCAGGTTGTGATGATGATGTATATAATGATGATATGATTATGATATAGCATTGTTAGTTAAATCATTAAAATGGAGTGTAAATCAAACTTATAAAACTTCCTTCTTTTCCGTTAACCTCCATCAGATGTTAAAAAAGCAAATGAAAACACTGATGGCTAAATATACTAAGCAGTTATCTAACTGAAGGGAGCTTTCATCATCAGACTATACCAGCCAGTGCACATAATATGTATTATCCATATGCTGTACTGCATACTGCTGTAGCATAAACTCTCATAACAGTAGCCAAAGCATTTTCGGTTGACAACTAACTAACAATATGATTAATTCATGTATTCTGCTTCTGATCTGTATGATAATGTTTTACCACACGTTGCTCCATATAGCAACGGCCTACATGGTTTTCTATGGTTGGAGAAAAAGATGCTATAAAAGTTTGTGGTTTTTGGTTTAAACTCTCAAAAAGCCAAAAAAGTCAAACCAGAAAGCGAGGCTGTTTTCTGCTTTGGAAAAGTTGACATACTGGAGGGCTCTTGGCTAAAAGCAGCAATTAATAAAGTTTTATTATATTTGCAAGCTGACCCTTCAAGAAGGACGTTTTAATACATTTTGAGAAGGTATTGAATTGCTTGACAGTTTGTACATTATTAGCGTCTACAAAGCCTGAAAATTTAATAAAAGAAGTACAGGCCAGACCAATAAAACACTAAACAACTAGTATGACTCAGTCGACTTTATTATGGTATTATTTGGCTCTTTGATTATCTGCCAGAATTTGTGTGTGTGTGTGTGTGTGTGTGTGTGTGTGTGTGTGTGTGTGTGTGTGTGTTTGTGTTCCGAATGTCCTTGAATCTAAAACGAGTAGAATAAATAAATAAATAAAATAAAATAAGGTCAGTCTGGAAGTTAATAGGCAGCAAAGAAGTGTGGTGAAGGCAGAGATCGTGCTTTTCCGTTTTCTTTCCTTGCCTTCTTATCCGAGCTGAACCTCTGTAATATTTGAAGCGTTTCTATAATAATTATATCACAGTTAATATCATAATTGAATTTGGTGCTTAAATTAAGTATTTGAAACGTGCGTCTATCTGCGGTGCTCGGGCTGTGTGCAGGAGATGTTGCTTTTTGTTCTTGAACTGTCCATCATGAAGCGCTGTGATATGAAATCTTACGTGTTATCATTCAATTCCTCGCATTTCTACCAATGCCTTTAGAACGTGTGGGTGTTTGCAGCGACTGTTAGTCAGACGGTGATGTGAATATAATTGCTTTTTGTTGAGCTACTTCCTTCCTTTCCATATTGAACTTTTGTAAATGTAAATTTTAAAGCCCTTAAGTGGTAGAAAATAAAGCCTTTAAAGTTTGTGCGAGTGTGTGTGTGTTTATGTGTGTTACCTGTGGCCGTAGCTGTCTGCTGATGTCATTGGGGTCCAGGGCGAACAACACCTCCCGTGCTCCGACGTACAAAACCCTCTCGTGGTCGGACAGAGTCAGCATGCTATAGTTGAACACTCCCTGAACACTGAACCTCGCCATGCTGTCCAACACACCTGGAGAGAGACGCACAGATGCATCAGAACATTACTGATAATACATAGCTAGAATATAACACAACTGATCTGTTGACAGATGACCGAATAAAACCTGAGAAGAACATTTCACACTTCACTTGTTGAAATTTGTTGATCTCTCAGCTTATTCACACCACCAAGCCTCGCCCACTCTGCCACCTATAGTTTAATGTCATCCATTCTGCTCGTACTGTGCATGGTACATCTCACCCACAGCTTTGCTTTTCATTAGGAACTGCATGTTGTCTTACAGAGCTTTCAGATACTGCTGAGTCACAGCCTCAGAGAGCTCCTGCACTTTTTATTCCTGTGGCCAGCTAACCTGGTCATGAACTTCTACCACCTCACCTGATCTACCTGTCAAGATTTCTGCAATTATCTTCATAAAGTATAGTTTATATGTCAGTTTCATCCTTAAAGCTGCTCTAAGTTTAGAAAAAAAGACTCTATTAGCTCTTTGGAGCATTTTAGCGTCTTTCAGCTCATTGTTTTGTTTTTACAGCCTACAACTTTACTGTTTTGGTTCAGACTAAATGTTCTCATCAATATTATTTCAAGGCTCTGCAGGCAGCTGTTTTCACTGAAAAAGCTCTGATAAACTCACTATCTGCCCCGGCTGACACACAAAGTTAGCAGCTAGCTGTTGAGTATAGCCTTTGGCGGCTAAAGAACCAGATATTTCCTTCAGGAGTTTTTGGAGAATAGAAAACGGCGCTAAAACAAGAATGAATATTGGACTGACTGGACACGACTCAAAAGGGAACGCTAATGTTTCTCCTGTGTAAATAAACACGTGTTTGCCAACACATTTGTCATATCGGCTTTATAAAAAGTGATAATTATGACAGCGTTGTGTTTGCAGCTTATTCAGCTGCCTACAAGCAGCCCAAAGCAAATGGCTGAGACAGTAATGCTCACAAAATTAGCTCCTCTAGTTGAGCAGACAGTCGAGCGACTGCCCTTTCTTTCCATTTATGCGGCTGCAAGATTCAATTTGAAACCATTTACACCTCTGCTGTGTCCTCGACAACCTGAGTAAAGTAACACGGTGAATTCACAATAATCCATCCTTCAGATAAAGAACACTTCAAATGAAGAAGGGCAGTGAAAGTGATAAAACATCTGCATACATAACAAAACATACATATCTGAAGTTATGAAGGTTTTTACTAAAAGCTCTCACGGTTATAACTCATCAGGTCATAATGAGTTTGCTGAGACTAACCACATTATCTAGCTTCAGGATCTGTTGTAAACTATATTCCCGCAGGATGTAACTGTGCACTGAAAGCTTCCCAAGCTTTGTATTTACTTTAAGTACCCGGAGCACAAACTAGCCTTCGGGGCAAGTCTGATAAGTTCCAGATCTGCATGTCAGAAGTGAGATAAGGTGGTCGCCTATTTAGAAAAGCCGTGCAAATAAACAAGAAGCAATGATGCTCTCACCCCACCAGCCCTTGTTTTGATGAAAATTGCACTTGCCGTTACAGCCAGCAGTTATGAATCCAACAGCAGCGTGAAGGCAGCATCCAAAGCTATTAAAGTGGTAGTATAGTGATGAATACAGATGATAGCACTTAAATATAGGAGTGATAGAAATGGTCACAAGTCAGCACAATCTTCAGAATGAAATCTTTTCATCTGTAAAAGAAACTAACCTCCAACAGCTTCAATCAGCCAGTGTGTTTTAAAAGTGAGCCAGATGTCAGGAGGTTTGCATTCACAGACTTGTTCAATACAAATTCCATTAAGACTGGTAATTTTCAAATTGAGAAAATTGGCTAATCTTGTTTTGGAAAACAAACTAAATTGCGTTTTGTCTGAGTTTAACACAGCTTCTAGACTGGAGATTGTGAAAAGACGCATACACTCAGCACTGCAGCATTGAGAGGAGCCGCTTAATCTAAGCTAGACAGAGAACCTATACACAGCAATATACAGGGATTAAGTCGGACCAAGAGAGGTATTATTGCAAATTGAAAATGAGATCTGAGCGACAATGTGGACAGAATGCAGAGCTTAAGATTGCTTATAAATGCGAGCTAATGATGGGAGTAAATCTGCAGGTGTGATTAGATTGTTCTGAACATCAAGATGCAGATCACATTTTAATACACAGCCTAAATGAAGCCTTTTCCTCTAATTGGGCTATCGCTCAGAGCATTAATGGAATATTAGCCCCCTTTGTAAACCCAGTTATTGATCAAATAGCTGGATCGATGTGCTTTATCTCGGGACTGTCTAATTTGTGTAAGGACTGCCCATATTTTTGGGTTGTTTCTCATTTTGCTGCTCGCCGACCGACACAAACAATCTCCAAAAGATTATGAGAAAATCACAAAATGTTCTCTCCACGGTCCCATCTGCAGGCTTTGCTGCAAAAGCAGAGCTGACTTTTTTCATCAAAATTTAAAAAAGATGCACCCACTGTTTTGCTGTTCACTCTCTCTCTCTCTCTCTCTCTCTCTCTCTCTCTCACACACACACACACACACACACACACACACACACACACACACACACACACACACACACAGCATTCAAATCCCCTGACTAGCATACAGACAAACTAGTGGTGCAGAGCAGATGAGAAAGCAAGACAGAGACAGGAGGAATGAGAGAAAGGATGGTGTTTAGTTTTCATTATCCACACTCTTGTTGCTTGTAGTGTCACCTTGTTCCCTCTCTCCTCCTCTCTCTCACTTTATCTGGGCTGATAGAATGTGTGCGAAACGCGGGCCGATGACAGCCTGCGCTGCGCGTAATGCGATCTCATAAATTGAATAAGAATATTTCTTTTTTTGTTTTCCACAGCATGAATATTTCTTTACTTCTTTCGCCATTTTCCCGACTGAAAATAGCAGCTGAAATCCAGTGAGGGAACAGCAGGAGCCGGTGTGATTTATGGTGTGACTAACTGCTCATGTGACGCTGTGGCCTAGTTGGGACTAAATAGACTTATATACATGGAGCAGGCTGTACTGCATGAAGGAGCTGTGTGTGTGTGTGTGTGTCCATGTGTGATATAAAAGAAATGAAGGTTAGAAAAGTATGACATCTTACTGGAAGCTTGATGCTGTAACTATTACAATTACAAGTGTTAAGACGCTGTTGATTGTTGTCACTGAACTGTTTTTTAAGGTCAGTTTTAGATTTTGTTGCATCACTTCATGTGCAGCAGGTATAGGAGGCGATCGTTTTCCCTTCCTATACCCGCTGCACGTAAAGTGATGCCTTTTATTTCCACAGAAAACCAGCAGTCCTTTCAGTCGAGTGCAATCACATGAAACGCGCCGACCATTTTACACCGGAGGGGACACGGAAATCAAGAAAAACAAGCTCAACTTTCAAGCTGCATGACAGGCGTCGAAAGTGCTCGATGGAAATGGAAAGTGAGAACATCCACAGAGGCACGACAATTGTGCGAACCCCATGTGACGTGGTCGAAAGCTCCAGAACAAGTTAGTGAGTGAACCTTCGGTGCGGTCAACAGCTGTTTGCCCAGCAAGACAATTTTTCTTTAATTTACATCACCTAACACACAAACATCAACATTTGCCACGTGACACTGAAATGAAGAATTTTTGTCTAGTCGGCAGAGTTTGAGACCCCTGTTGAGCAAAATCTGTTACAGATGTTACAACAGCCATTTTTTGGAAGCTTTGTTTTTTGTTAATAATACAAGGTGATTTTTACAACTGCTGCACTGGAAGTGAATTTATTTTTTAAAAAAATCCACCATTGGTTTCAACAGAGTGCAAAACACGACGCAGTGACAGCATTAGACCAAAGGTGGGACTAGAATCAAGAAAAACAAGAATCATGGGCATTCTTAATTTGCAGAATGTGGGCCAGACCTGCGTCGAGACAATTCCAAAAGTCCCCCTAAAATATATTTTTTAAATTGTTTTTCCAATCTTGTCGTCCCTCAGTAGCCTCTTTTTTACTTAATCTTAAGTAATAATTAAATTTTCTGGCATGGCTGTAAAATTGGAATATAAAAATGAGCTTTAATTTAACATTTATCTAGTCGAAGCTATAACTGCACAGCTCAACTTAGACCGACAGCAGTCATATCAAACCAAAAGTCTATATTATCCATGAGTATTTATCTACATTAAATTTGACTGGGCATAAGGATAGCCAGTGTTCCAAGTTTGTTGGCACCAGATTAGTTCTTCTGTATCTGAAAGTGTTTTGACCATCATGTCAAACTCTTCACTTAAACCCTGCTGCCAACCAGCTGCCGTGCGTGTGCGGATCACAAACATTATAGCAAACACGGTCAGTCAAAAGTTATGATTAAAACAAAGACTGGAGAGATGACATGTTGTGGTACAGGAGACAGATAGAAGAGAGGAGGGAATAAGTAACCAAAGGAAGAAGGGGGGATAAGTACTGAAGTCAGCTTATTATCTTAAGAGCAGCGGTGTATAAACATTGGAGGGTACGTACGGATGAGGGAGCTTGATGAGACTGAGTGAAAGGAAAGAGAGAGAGGGAGAGAGGGAGAGGAGGCATCCTCAGGGGAGAGCTGAGCACATCTGTTGTGTTCCACACAGCCGGGCAAAAAAACTCCAGAGCTGACACACTTCTACTGAGTTACACACACAATACACACACAAGCTCACACTTGTGTTGAGGTACGTGGTGGCCATACGCACAAATCAGTGCACGTCTGAACACACGAAGAATATACTGTACAAAGTTTGTGTGTAAGCTAAAACACACATTGCATTGGCAAACACACACACACACACACTCAGACTCAGAGTCCTGAATAGTTCTCCAGGGTACCTGCTCAGTGACTTGAACGTCTCTCCACCAACAGAGGGAAAGTTGTGCTCCGAGTGGCTTGTTTGGAGTGATCAGCGGCCCTGCCATTAAGAGGCGATACAGGCAGATGCACTAACCATCTGCGACCACACTGTGGCAGCCCTGAGGCTAACTGCCCTGTGCGATGTGTCCCTGTAACAGGCGCACACACACAAACACACCTGTGGTTCATCACTATTTATGTGCAAGTGAACAAGTGTGTGTGTGTGTTTTTGGAAAGACCGTGTGTGAGTTCATGTAAACGTAGTCCGTGTAGGTTTAAGGAAAATCTCTTTTTTGATGTTTTTACAGCTGTAGGGGAAAAAAAGAATCCTATGTTCTGACTGAGCAGAAAAAAAAACAGCAAGAAGGTCCATGAACTCCGAAGCATAAAAGAAAAAAAATATTGTACAACTTATTTTGTGATGCCATGGGATCCTTACTGTATGTAAAATTTGAATTTGAAAACAGTTTCAGGCTTTAAACTGAGATTGTTTTCAGACTTTTCCATTATTTGAAGAACCTGGTGAGTGTGCGTCAGTTCGGGTTAAATTACAAGGCCTTTGATGCTCGGAGACAACAGTTTGCTGCGAGCGGAAGAAAAGGCAGAATATAAATAAAAGAGTGTGAATAAAAAATGGAGGGCAGAGACGAGGGGAGGCATAATGAGTCCAACAGATGACGGCAGAAAGACAAACAAGAAAACGCAAAAATAGAACGTCCGAGTAGAAAAGGAGAATACAAAAGATGAACGACTCAGGGGCCCTGACCGAGGTCAGTATCGCAGGAAACAGAGGTGATCAGAAATCACGGCACTGCAAGACCTCCTCACAGGCTCTGTGTGTGTGTGTGTGTGTGTGTTTGTCTTTAGACGGGTGTGACACTGTGATAAAAGAGACTAATAAAAAGAGACAATGAGTGTACGAGGCTTTGGATGTGGGTGGATTAAATATCGTTGATAACTAAAAACTCTAATTGATTCATATAATATAAATATATGACTGATTATACCAGAACTGCACATTTAGCTCATTAAATAAAGCTCATGTGGGCTATACTCCTGACAATTTTACAAAGCATACCATGTTTTCAGATCGATTTCTTTCCTCTCAGGCAGCCGTTATATATTTTATGCATTTCATTTCAACTTGCAGAGACATGAAACATGATTGAGAAATATAAACCATCACAGTGAACCTGTTACTTCCTGTTTTTTTAATTTAGTCCCAACGAAGTGCTGAAAGACGTACTCAGATCCTTCACCAGCAGCCAGTTAGCTTAGAATAGGAGAAGGGGGGGAACGGCCAGCCTGACTTTGTCCATAGATAACAGAATCTGCCTATGAGCACCTCTAAAGCTCAATAATGAACCTGTTATATCACATTTGTTTAATCTATACAAAAACTGAACTGACTAACTGAAATGTCAGGTTATGCTATAGCTAAGCTAACATAGCTTCATATTTGATATCGAGAAAAGTTATATATTATTATGTATTATAATTGCAATACTTTGTTCCATTCCAGCATTGTGTAGTAATAGAAATGTGAACATTACTGTTTGGAATAACTCTATTTGTTTGATGACAGGAAGCTGCAACATCTGAGCCATAACAGTGGAGAGCTACTGCCTGCAACTACCAATTTCACATTAGCTGCCTCTCATTGATTTTTTTGTTTGTTTATGCTTATTGTATGTCTTGCACATTTGATGTTTGGCAAACTAAATGTTTGGGTGTTTTAAGCGTCCTCGAGTGCAGAGTTTTCCCTCAGTCCCTGTGCACGACTGCAGCATTAATCCAGCTTCAGATGAAACATTAGCAAGAGGATGATACGATGGAGGGAACTATAATACACCCATAGTGTTTATGAGAAGCATCATGTGAATTTGTTCATATCTTACAATAAAAAGTAGCAGTTCAGCAGCTCACTCATTGAACTGTATTGAATGTGCAGAAAGGACAGACAATGCTTACTTTGATGGATTAGCCATGATAGGATAGTTTGAAGGCTGCGTGAGATTTCATAATGTACTAAAATGAACTGAAGCTAAAGGCTGTCTGATGATAGGAAATGAAGCAGTGATAGAATGTGTGTGAATTTAGATTTTTTGTTAATCCTGGAAGCTTCATGGTGACATTTAATAGTGTGACTCCATGGAAATTCAATATGAGAGTATGCATAGTCTATATATATATATAATGTGCTTGTATATCTTCATGTATGCGTGCGCACTTCATTGCAGGGTATCTCAGGGTCATGTCGCTGCTTCACCATCCAGCCCAGCCCAAAGCCAACCAAGCCAAAGCTGAGCCTGACCAAACAGAACTCCCATGCGGGGCGGAGGAGAAGGGGGGAGGAGGAAGGAGATGAGGGGGAGCGCCTGTTGCTTCATGGCCGGCTGAAAAGGTCTCGATCCGGGCCTCTGTAATCTGCCTCCATCAGCCTTCCAGCGGAGCTCCAGCCTCCCTCTCCGTGTCTGCTATAAATACATCCAGCCTCTGCTTATAGCTTCTAACCGCCGAGCCACTCACACACCAAACTATGATTAAAGGCCTATTTTGGGGAGAGCTTTGAAGCAGTGACAAACACCGAATGAGAGGCAGAGACAGACAGACAGAGGAGGGAGAGACGTTGCGCAGCGCCCACACAAACAGGCAGATATACCCGAGCCTGTGCGCACGGAGCGTCGTCAGACCTTCATCTGAGCAGGTTCCCCTTCTTTGAAGGGAAAAAAAAAACAACACGGCTCGCACAAAGGCACGCACACTCCCACGTGGATGCTCAAGCTTTGTCTGCCGAACAGACGACAAGTTCACAGGAGAGTCAGGTGTACGACAGAATGAGAGCATGGAGACAGAGAGAGAGACAAGAAAGGGAAAGATATACATGCTTTTACTCAAAAAGATGTGCTCAAATCGCTTCTGTCAATTGTTGACTGAGTTTAGGTTCTTATAGAGTATATGATATTGTTAATTAGATTCATAGGATTATTTAGACTGCAACACGAGGAGGGAAGGAACAACAGCAAGTGCATTGATGAATACATAATGAATGTGCATGTTTTTAAGGTGAATAATTGTCTGTCTGCATGATTTAAATATGTAAGCCTTTGTTAGTCCGTTATGTTTTCTATACAGCTTTCCTATTATTATTTTCAATAAGCAGTCATGGTAATGGAGCAATTGGACGACGAGATGAAGGGATGAGAGAGTGGGAGGAGAGGAAGTGGTAAAAGTGGATTAACACAACAACAGAACAAGTGAACCCAGTGGGGGGATGGTTTTTCGGGGGGCGAAGGCAGTAGATGAAAGCGGGGGGTTAGGGTGTTGCACGGTGGGGGGTCTCCATTGCAATCCACAACAAGCAGAACAAATCAAGAGCTGGTTGATGCCACAAGTGAGGTTTTTCCATTCCAGCGTCACGGTTCAGCATGTATGACTGGGTAAAGCAGCGAGCACCAGCTGTGGAGAGCTGGGCCTTTTTTTTTTTTGTATAACGTTGTGGTGATGACACACACACAGACACACACAAAGAGCGATAGAGGGGAGCCTGCAGAGCTCGACGGGTGCAGCGTGAAGCATGACACTGCTGCAGTTTTGGAATTTGAAGTGAAAAATTACAAGTATTTAGTGGATTCACAAGAGCGGGAAATCTTGTTCGAGTGAAAAGCCATCAAGACTGTGGAACGCTACACTCACACCCAGCTTAATAATGATAAAACATCCTCACACTGTAGCTACTTGGATACTTGGAAGGCTGTCAAAAAGTCTGAGTGAAATACACCCATTTCCTGCTCAAATAATCTGTGGAGGCAAACACGGCTTTGTGAGGTGGTCTACTTTATTCAGATCAGAAGCTAGTTCCTCTCCTCATAAATGGTCTGTGATATTTTTGGTAGTTCATACACATAGCTTACATTTAGTATTTTGTATTATGAAGTGCAAAATCATACTCTGAAACTAGTTATTCGTGCACATGATGTGTGTCCCCATATGCTCCATGCACATGTGCATCTCTAGGCTGTTGGTTTAAGAACTGGCATTTCAAGAGCTGGATGAAATGATCAAATCATTTACTCCATAAAATGAAATCGTAAAATGGCCTTCACAAACTGCATAGTCCAAATATATTCATTTTTACAATCCAATAAAACTGAGAATAACAGTGAATCCTCACACTGTAAACCCAGAATCCCCCCACCCACCCCCATGTGCCTGCACATGCTCATCACATGTAAAGCGCCGTTTCACATGTGATAAACCACACGCGTCTATATCAGGTGTTATCACATGTGAGATGTCAAAACAACCACAGATTTAAATACAGATTCAGAACGGAATTTATTTTCATGCCACGTTTGCTTCTCAGTGAAATGTTCACGTTTGTATTCGGGGTAAGAACAATGGATGGCAGTGATTTTTAACAATTATAAAGCAATGCAGCAGTTCGACCATGGCGATACCACCACAAGAAGGTGCTTTGGATAAGAGCAGCCTCTGAGTGGCATTTTCATTTTAATCCACGTGCCCACTTTCCCACACATCAGCTCTCACAAAGTCTGTATGACAACAGAGAGCACTCCAGGTCCTGACATCTGGTCTCGGCTGTTAATCTTCACTGACCAATCAGCGCAGGGTCAGGGGACGAGTGACACTCATAACAGATAAAAAGCAGTGATGAATCTCCTTCTTCCACCCCCCTTCTCCCCCATCTATCCTCCCAGTCACGTACAGCCTCTCTCTGCCTCCTCCTCTGCCTCGCTCTCAACCACTCATTACTGTAATTGGAGGGTTTGGGGAGATACGGCAGAGAAACAGAAAGAAGGGGGGTGAAAAAAAAAGAGAAAGGTTGAGAGAAAGAGGGAGAGAGGTTTCTGGAGGTCAGAGGCCCGGCCCTTTTCCACTCTCCTTCTGCACTGCGTTTTTTTTCTCCCACCATCTCTCATTCTATCTTTCTTTTTTTTTCTAAATCAGGAGGCATACATTTGCTTTGGCTTTTCTTTAAAGATGCAGGCTCATTTGCTGCATCAAAGCAGGCTAGATTTTCAAACCAAATATCATGTTTCTAAGGGCTCTACTTCTCCTGCTCTCGTCACCTCCCTCTTTCTTTTCTTTCACTCATTCTTTCTTTCTTTCTTTCTTTCTTCCTTTCTTTGTTTAACCACAGCTGCTGCGTTTTGTCATAGTTTTGGCTTACTGGCCTCTGTCATTGGGCTGGGCTAAGAAGTGTGTATGTGTGTGTGTGTGTGTGTGTGTGTGTGTGTGTGTGTGTGTGTGATTGTATGAACCCAACAGGAGAAACCCCCAAAAAGGGAGTGGGAAAAAAAGAAGAAGGCAGAACAGGAGTGGGAGAAGACAGAAGTGTTATCAGCTGAAGCATTGTCTGCGGTCACTGGAGGTTAAGCTGTAGCTTAAAATAACATAATGATCGCTCCGATCATCTGTGGCCAATTCAGTAAGATCAAGGAAAAAGGACAATGCAGGTCAGACACAGGGACACAATGACAGAGGCAAAGGTGAAAGATAGAAAACACTTGAGGGAGAGGATAGAAAAAATACATCCTAAAGGAGAAGATGGCAATGTTCTCTATTTTTTCTTGTTGACAACAAATCCCATAAAAAGAACCAACAATGAATCGATCATTTCCACGTGTAAACTGCTGGATTTGGACCTGAGTTAGGCTAGATAAGCCACAAGTAATGAAAGGAATCCTTGATGCTTTATCTAACACACTTTGGGGTTTTCGAGATACAACCTTACTTGGTCCAACCATTAGCTCATGGCAGCTAATATTAGCAAAAATAGATATTGCTGTGTAACTGACATTACTTAGCCAGTTTGCTGATTTTTATGATGATACACTACAGTTTAGTCTTCACCACTCACTCTGACCACTGTTAGGCTAATGTTACATGTACACTTTGCACTAGCTTTAACTCCAGTGGCTCTTAACTTCTTTTAACTTGAGATGACTCGATATGCCCAAATATCAGCTGACAGACCTTCACCAACAGCAGCCAATCAGGGAAAGATGGATCTGCAACATGCAAAGCATGTGAGTCAAAAATCACAGACAGAGACTCACTTTGTTCAACATGTACAGATGCATGAAGAACAGCAAGTTGAGTCAGCTTAGCTATAATGTTAGCCGAGAGCTTGCACAAGTTACATAAACCTTAACTTTGCAAACATTCATGAACCAATGACATTTTTGAACTGAAGATTTGGTTGGCTAAATGTTGTCTTTGAACATCAATGAAGAATGAACATTGTATAACATTAGCTGTTTGTCTCTGACATTAGCCTAATGTTGCTGCCCTTCTTCATTCTATAATGACTTTAGGACTTGAAACACAAATTTAGGGACTTTGACTTGGATGTTGAATCTTGACACAGAACTTCATAGCCAAAACCTGAGACTTACTTATGACGCAAGACAATGATTCTGGGTCTGATCAACAAGTATTGCCTTCTGTGCCGGTGCAGCTTGATGCAGCTAATTTGTCTGTTACCACAGCTCTCGACAGTTGTTCAAAAACTATAAAAAAAGACATGAATGAGCCTTGGGTAACATGTTCCTTGATTAGGGTGCAGTTTATTCTTAGTTAAACCCTTATGCGCTATCCAGGTGCAGTAAGTACTCCAAATGTGTATTAATGTGCAGCTTAAAATAGTCCTCAGCAAATGCATGACTCTTTGAGTGATGTTTGCTAAAAGCTACTACTACTACTAGGGCCCAGATGATTTAGAGAACTACTTAGCTACAGTAAGAACCAATGGGCTTTGAGTGGGAGGACTCTGAAAGGATATCAAAGTCAGAACGTTTTGGGAGATTTAAATATTGTTGGTTTTGGTCTTTTCATGGGATTTGTTGCCAATATGGATGAGAAGACCTTTAGCAAAACATGATGAATGAGAAATGTATATAATATGGAAATAAATGCAAAACATAAACCACATAAAAGTGAAAAGAAATCAGCATACATGCACTGTGTCAGTGATTAGAAAAGAAAAGTATGTAAATTTACAGCACTCATTAGCAGCTCTACGACGGCCATACATAATGTGTGTACATAAATGTCTCATTAGGAGCCAACAAAGATTTTTTTCCCCCGTCCACAAACGTGACGAGCATCTGGGAAAGAATAACAACCAAAAAACGCAAAATGTCAACATGTGACTTTTAAAAAACAAAAGAAGAAGAGGTGGATGGACAGAGAGGGACACACGGAGAGGATGTTTGTGTTTCTTCTTCTGCAACCTCATGTAAACCTCGTGTAATTGCCTGGCAAAGGGTGGTGACGTTGGTTGGGTGGGGGTAGAAATTATCTCCTCGACCATCTCTGTCCCACCATAACCCACCCAACGTACCCACACGCACACACATGCACACATGCACACACACACACACCTCCTGCATTCCCTTGAGCTCCAAATCCCTCAGACTGCCAGCCTAAGCAGTACACACACTGACACACACATATAAACAAAAGGGGATTAGATAGACAGACACACAGCTACACACACACACACACACACACACACACACACACTCTCTCTCTCACACTCACACACACACACACACACACACACACACTCTCTCTCGCTCTCTACACAAATAGGTATAAACACACACGCCCTCTGTGCCCCCACATTTTCTCTCACTCTGGTTTTTCATTGCCTTTCTTTTTGTCTTGCAAACTCCGACTGCCTGCAAACAGCAACTCTCTCTCTCTCTCTCTCTCTCTCTCTCTCTCTCCACACACACACACACACACACACACACACACACACGTTAATATGAATGCTGTGTGTCTGTGCAGCATGATGCCTTCATGCAAAATGAAACACAGAGTGAATGTCCTGCAGTGTGTGTGTGTGTTTTTTCCTTTCTCTCTGTCGTTCTCTGAAGCTACTTTTCTGTCCTTTTAAGGCAGTTAGTGACTGGCCTCTCTCTCTTCCACTTTTTCTCTATGTCTCTCTATCCCTCTCTTGCTTTCTTTCCGTTATATATCTCCTCTCTCTCTTTTCAATCCTCCCCTCCAAACCCTCCCTCCCTCCCTCTTTCTGCAGCTTTGTTTTTCCATTTCGTCTCTCCTATCTCCTCCTCAGCACTGTAGCAAGAATCCATCCATATAAGTCATTTAACCCAGTATTGAGCCTGAAAATCTCATTTTTCTTTAACCACGTGGAGAAATCTGTCAACGATTAAGATAATCCCACTTGTTTCCAATGCAAATCAATTTGAGTCAAGAATCTATCGGTGCTCAAGTGCCACACTCGAATCAAGTACGACAGAAGTGACGTGATCTGCCTTCTCTCACGATTCATGACAAGGCTTGTATTTGCAACACCTCCGTGACAAAAAAAGTGAAGCTGCAGTAGGAGTGCAGAGTTATCTTGTCTGTACAGGCAGATTTATTCAGCCTTTTTTTTTTTTTCAGTAAAATACTGAAAACGAGAAACTTTTTGGTGGTGCAGTTCTTTTTGCTCTTGCCATGTAAGACCATGTGTTTGCAGCTGTCCCTGTTTGCCCTGTCTGGTGTGTCTTTACCACAAGCGTGTTCTAGCCAAAGTGCAGCAGAGATCTGGGGCGCTCTCTGCCAACATCGGCTTTGCTTTGTCACTGTGAAGCACTTTACCAGAAAGTATTGACGTCTTATTGATTGTTTACCCCCCCCCAAACCTCTATCCTCGCATCCCACTGCGACCCTGTGGCACGGAGGGATGAGAGCAGGCGGGAGGGCTGCATGGAAAACAAGGAGAGGGGGGTGTGCGATAGCGGCATGAGAAAGCAGCTTTTGAAATACCCCCACACACCACCGCCACGGAGCGTCATTCTCCTCAGGAGCGGCTGAAATCGGAGCTCTTTGTGAGCATTTCAGGTTCATGTGATGAGCTTGAAGTATACAAAGTAAAACGGAGGAGGGATCAAAGGCAAAAAGAAAGAGGAGGAGAAGAAGTGAAGGAGAGATAGATATGGGATGAAAGGTGGAATAGGTAGTACAGACAGGTGAGAAAATATATCTTTCTTCCCCATATTTTTGGCCACTCTTTCTAGTATTTCCATAATCCCCAAGAGAGAGAATGTAGCACTTCCCCTTTGGGGGATTAAAAAAAGAAAAGACTATTTCTCAGTTTGCAACAATTGGCATTGTTCAGTGGGCCTGGCTGCAGAGGAGGGCTGAGATAAAGAGTGCAAATACAGTTGAGCTGCAGGATTAGACTGATGTATTGTTTTACCGAGGGTCACAGATCATCCACCTCTGATATGATGCAAATTGTTGTAATGAAATACATTTTTTACCAATTATTGGTTTTGTACGAGATCCCTGTCCGGATAAATCACCCCAGGGCCAACTTGGAGGATTCAAATGCCAGTCCATAAAATCTATCTTAAGGTTTGGCCTCAGCGGATTTGGTCACAGAAAGAGAAATTTTTTTAAAATCTGACATGAATAATTTGCATGTTGACCAACAGCAAGCCGCTATGAGCACTACCACATCCCACTAGAAACTAGAAATTTGAGAATCACACATTTCACTGTGCCACTTTTCTTCATTTAAATATATAAATCCATCAAATCAAATGTAACTAACTCTGCGCATCATATAAGACCACACCTCACCTAGCTACCTTATAGGTAGCAAGCAGAGAAACATCGTGGGTGGAGATGGTGTGGGTAAGATTCTCTGCTAGCATCCAAGCTGACTGTTCCAAGCTGACTGTCTCTAGTATCATATTTGATTGGAAAATTGCATGCAACTGTCTCTGAGTTCAGGATGAAACATTCAAATATATTTAAATAACAATAAAGCTTTTGACGTAGCTCTTTTGGACAGAGGCTGTGTTTAGCATGTAACGAGAGATGAACAATTAAGACAGAAACGCAGGATTAAAACTTGGGAATGTGTTTTTCATTGTGACTTTTCGGGAGCAAGCAATTCTTTAGGTCTGGCTTTTACTGGAAATGTTCAGTGCCCCTCGAGGTCTAACACTTCCATCAGCTGCTCACTCACCCTGGTATCGAACAGTCTTGCGCGGGACTGGGTTCCAGTTGAGACCCAGCGACTTCTCCCATCCAACCAAAAACACCAGGAGCAAGACCTTGGTCCCACCCATGGCTCCCATGTCAGCTCCCATTCGTTGGAACTGCCGTTGAGTGATGAATCGAGGGATCAATCAGTTGATCAGAGGGACTCGAAAGAGCAGCCCGGCTCTTGGCAGCCTGCTGAGAGAGAGAGAGAGAGAGAGAGAGAGAGAGAGAGAGGTGGGGGGAGAGAAAGAACAACACATCAGCTGGAGGCAGCAATTCACTTCTTTTATTGGCTTGGTTGTTTATCAGAAACAATTTTGTCACAACAGTATTTACAGCATTCTTCAAAAAGCCACACAAAACAGTTCACACATTCAAGCTGCACTGAAAGATAAATGTCTCACTTTGAAAACATGTACTATAAAATTGAACACGGTCATCAAAATCTGCAATAATGTAAAATAGAAATGAGTTATGCAAATCATTAAAGCCAACAAGGACATAGCTGTAATCAGTGTATGTGCCTCTGTGCGTGTGTGTCTGCCAACAAAAACAAACCAAACATTTTAATGACTTTTGGTACTGGGGGGGGGGCGGGGGGGTTATGCAGGAAAGTTCTCCCTGTCCCTCCCTCACTCGGAGTGATAATCCAGCTATCGCCACTCAAAAAGCTCAGAAATAGCTTATCGTCGCATTCTTGTCAAGCCAATTCAGCAGCAGTATATTAAACTGGGGCTGAGTTATCAAAGTTAATTGGCGCTGGCAACGCATCAAACGCCAATGTGTTGGGAAATGAATGTCGAGGCAAGGACAATCCAATAGCGCTGCGTTGTAAATGAATTGGTTTATACCTAATGAACATGTCAAGTGTGCGGCAACAGAGCGGCATTACAGACCAATAACGGCATAGGATGATTGACTTGTTAGGGTGCTGCAGGTGAGACTGATGCACATGGCAGGAAGAGGAATTTCACATTAAAATAATACTTAGACGCAGACTATGGCGCACTCTCGAGCTTATTTTTGTATGCTTGTGAGGACCTGCCAGCTTTTAACCCTTAACCTGATGTCATATTGCCATTTTTTATGAACACAGTAACATCAGTTAACTATAACTATAAATGTGTTGCATTCAAACAGAATCAGGCTCTGCTGCGAATCACTGCAACTTATCTGGTGCAGGTCGCTGCGTTTTTTTTTGGTGGACACCCTTGCAGCCTGTGCCGCTGCAGCCAAAACAGACTACCCCCACTCAAATGAACGGGAAAACCTGCCGCAGCAGCGAATTCTGTCTGAATGCAGCCTTAAGTGCACTCAAATTCAAGATGAAACGGCAAAAGCAACCAGGAACAGTCTTAGATGAATACATTTCATTTTCATTCTTGTTTATTTTTATAAGTGGAGTGTGAAAATACTTTTTGAAATAATGTTGATGACTGTCATTAGTGTTTTTTTTCCCGCAGCAGATGATCAATGATGCCACAGTTTCTGCTGCTGTGTTATGCTGCTACATACGTGTGTTTGTCTGATCACTGCATACCATTGTCTGGTTGTAAGAAGCAGCCCTGCCTGCTTATACCACTGGAAATGTGTTTCAGACACCATTACATGATCTGATAAGCTCTTTGTTCGAAGCATACTAAGGTCTTGAGGATAATCGAAAAAAAACATTCTACCCACAGTTCTCATGACCTTGAGTCTTTTGGTAGTCAGTAGTTCCACTGACAGTTCACAGTGAGGTTTTCAGATTTTCTGTAGTAACTGGAACAAGAGATGACCCTGTTACATTTAAATGTCATTTTTAAATGCTGTGAGTGCCAAAAGAAAAGTTTCTATTCAGTCTATTGTACTCAAATGTCAGCAGAAATCACAGAGTCAGAATGTGATGTCATGTCAGAACCTCAGTGCATAAAGCCAATATCACTTTATTTGTCAGGTAATTTGGATGAACTGACCGTATAGTAAACCCGCTGCCTCTCCAGCTCACCACAATCTAAACTAAGTCTAATTATGGTAATATTAAACCAATTACTGGACTTCAACCTAACCACTTTAGATAAAAGGAATGATGGATCTTTTCTAATGTTCGTATTCTTAACAGGACCAAATATCCTCAAAAGAAGTGAACTGCAAAGATTGCACGCACAAAGAAACGCACGCACACCATCTGCAAGCTTTCCTCTCTGCACCTGCTGCCGCGTATCAGCGAGTGAAATGGTGCCTTTGATGATGCATGCTCATTGGCGACGGGAATACATTGACTTTTAAACAGGCACAAAATGTCAAACTGTATTTACTTTAACCCCGCACAAAGACAAAAACACCTCTGTAGAAGTAACACATTTTATGTCACCTGGTCTCTCTCTCCGTCATCTATTCCCACATGTGAATATTAAGTACCAGTGCTGGCAAATAAACATTTGGGCTATTTGGTGGATTGGCAGGGGATGTAATTGAGATTTGGAGATGTGTGTGTGTTTGTGTGCCCATGTCCAACCTATTTTGACTGTTATTGATTGCACCTTTAAGAGGAAAATAAGAAGAGGCTGAAAGAAACCCCCACCATCCACTTACGCACGCACACACACACACACACACACACACACACATTTCCCTACTACCCTCCACCCCAGATCAGATCATGGCGACGTGCTGTTAAATGAGTGCGCTTAAACGCTAGGTTTGGGTGAAAGCTCTTCAAGCCTTGCAGTGCCGACTACTAGCTTTATTGGATCGATGCTGGAGGCCTCGCCGGCCACCGCTTGAATGAGCCGAGATTGAGATTGAGATGGACGGAGCGAGGGAGGGAGGGAGCGAGGGAGGGATGAATAGCTGAAAGAAGGAGAGAGTTATGGAGAAAGACAAAAAAGAAAGAAAGAGAGAAAAAACACATCTGGAGAGGCTGGATGAGACTCCACTCTTCCATCTTTTTGCTGAGAGGTAACGAAGTGAAGTGGGCATCCTGAAGGCCGGATTAAGTGAAGAGGCAGCGTGTAAACACTACACGGGAAGATGAGGAGGGAGACGATGGTGGAGGAGACAGAAATTTAAGGCCTATGCCTGAGAAAAAGCTTTAAAAAATATTCAACGTACACCTCGCTCTCATTTAAACGTCCTCTTTTTATGTTTACTGCCTCTTTTTGGTTTCTTTATCCAATTCTCTTTCCTCCACTCTGCCAGTAGGCATAAGAGCTTGCTACTGATAATATTGCCAAAGTGTTACACTCAGAGTTGCTTTTCAAATATCATCAATACGATAGAACAATTTAAAAATGTTGTCTATTCAGATCCTTTTCACTCAGTGGATGCTGGCATAGACAAAGGTGAGACTCTCAAGACATTTCTATTACCTACAAGGCGAGGGTCAGATGACAGTGGGCCTCTTTTCCTTGAATTGTTAGCTCACCTACTTGTTCCGTAAAGCTGGATTTATAGTTAAAGGGGTGAACAGTAGTGCCTTTATAAATACCTGCAGCACAGGTTTCAGCATCAGATTTCAGCTGCTGATAGCACCACTACATCACCAGATGGATGTGTTGTACGGGATCAGGTCACAAGGGTCGCTTCGATATAAATTACGTCCCAGTCTCTGTTCAATGTGAGTGTCCGTCACACAATAAAACAGCAACTCTGTTCAGAATGTGTGGCTGAGGAAATATTAGATAGTGAATAAAGAACGGCTCAATGCCATTGTAGTACAACAACAAACATCATTTTACATAATAAATTCAATGCGCCCATTGTAACATTAAAAACCTGCTCATAAAATAACACTGTCAAACCTGCTGCCAGTGCGGTGGAGTACAGAACTGGAAGTGGAAGTACAGACGCATTATCAGTAAAATGTCCTAAATGGCTGCTGCGTTACACTATATGAATCATGTATGACACTTTTAATGTAGAAACATATAGTCTGTATCTAATAGTCAAGCAGCAGCCTTTGTGTCTGTGAATTGAAGCCAACGCGGAAGTACCAAAAACTGCAGTCCCTCAAACATCCACTTGAGGCTGGCTACAGAACATGTCAACCTCCATAAGCCCCCATTTTAAATGTCCTAAACTGTCTATAGCTAATTTCTCCATTCATGACAACTATACTGAGTCTGAATTTTTTTTTAACTCACCTGTTCAAATTATTATTACTTTAAAGTTATGCATAATTAACAGTGTGTCCGCTTTGACTGACAGGTAGGAGGTAGGTGCCATACATACAGATGGCTTGTTTGAGCACCCATGGCGTCATTCAGCCCGCCTAAGGTCCACCGATGATCCACGTTTTTTTCCGATTTTTAGATTAGCCAGGACTGCCAATATGGCGGTGGACAGCATGACCACACGTCGGTGATGTCATGCATGTGCTGTCCATTCTTTATACTGTCAATGGTAACAACTAGTCTAACAAATGTAGCTACAATAAATAGTAGTTAAGTAGAGTAGGCAAGTACCTCAATAGTGTACATAAGTATAGTACTTGAGTATATAGTACTATCCACCACCTTTTATAATATATAGCATTGTATCAGCAGCGAATTATGGTGAGCTGGCAGTAAAACACTACTAGCTGTAGTGCTAGTCTTCACATTACTGACTCATTGAGCTGCTTTATTAGCAAATAACAGAGGGAATTCCATAAAGTGCCAATATAGAAAATTGAGCCATTCAGCGCAGAGCAATACCAATCAACTAAGAACAGATTAGCTAGCTCGCAGTATTTTTTTCCATGCACTGTTGTCGACTACATCTCATCACTTGACACCACTCTGCTAAAATTGCACACTGAATCCTCAAGAAACATCTGCTGCGAACTTTATGAACGCCGAAGTCAGTCTTTGATGTATTTTTCTTTTTCTTTCTATCACAATGACTCTCGTGATTCCTTGCTGAGTTGTAAGGAGTGAGATTCAGCCTCACTCTCTCCCCTGGTGACCAAATTAACTCACTTGCTCCGTCTCTCACCACGGACTCTTTAAGGTCCTGCAGTGTCACATAACTCTGCAGGCGGCATCAAATCATCTTTTAGCTGCTGGTGTTGTTGTTGAGCCTGGTTTAGCTAATGAGCTGAGACACTGCAGACTAATAATATCAGTCAGCACTCCACAATGGAGAGCTCATTAAAACATACAGAGAAATAGGCCACATGTTCTGATTAGGCTGCCGAGCTCCTGTGTGTGTTTTGGCTGTGTTTGTCGATTTGTATGCACACACACGTGTGTGTGTGTGTGTGTGTGTGTGTTTTTTGCCTGAATGTATGTGTGTGTGTGTGTTTGTAGGTAAGACGAGTCCCTGCGGGGAGAAGCAAAGCAGGGCAGTTTCCCTCGAAGTGAGCGGATGTTGGGGAAAAAAAGGGAAGAACGTTTTCAACTCCCATCTGTCTGTCCTCTTTTCTTCACCGCTGTATGTCTGTGTTTTCCGTTGTCCTCTTCCTGCCCTTCATTTTCCCCACCTCTCCTTTCCTGGCAGCCTTTTCCTACCCTTCCTTGCAGACACACACACACACACACACACACACACACACACACACTGACCTCGTGGTGCAGTCCCAGCTGATTGCTCGTCCTTCCAGGCATTGTTTGACTTTTGACCCCGGCCTCTGACCCTTTTGTGTGTTACAGAGAGCCAGGGTGCATCATCCACCACCCTCCACTCCGCCTATCACACTGGGACAGACTTAATGTCCATTAACCCGTAAATGCCCCTATACACACAAACACACACACACTTACGGACGGATGGACTAAAGGACAGCTCCCACAATTCATCTCCCCTCTCGCCTCCCTGCAAAACAAACACAGCGGCTACCGTCAGCTCTGTTCCTTCCTTCCTTCCTTCCTGCAGTCCCGTCCCCTCCCCTTTCCCTCCACCTTTTAGTGCTCCGGGGGCATTTAAAAAAAACACACAAATGCACACAAGGGCAAACTCACACACGCACACAAAAGCTGTTTCATTGAAATAGAACAAACTGGATCAAACGATTTCACACCTCCTGGACGGAGGGATGAGTGCAGCTCTAGGACATTCATGCCACGTTCCTTCACTTTGAAATCAGTATAGTGGGAAGTTTTTAGGAGCAGCAGTGCATAAATGGTTCGACTTTTATGGTAATGTTTTTACTTGTTTTAAAAAGGACTTTTAAGACTTAACAACCGAGAAGAATTACTTGACAGTGTTTTGCTACCTGTAACCACAGAGGAACTGCCATCAAACATGCAGTGGTTGTCACAAAAAAAAAATTTGATTGGTGGCCCTGTTCAGCTTTTTGAACTTTACTTTCAGAGAGAGCTCCAGAAAATAAATTGTTGAAGACATGATCTTTCAACACAGAAAGATTCATTGCCAAATGATAATTTGTAACCTGAGTTCACCTAGTTTCATTTTTGTGATTCAAATGTATTCAGGGGGTTCAAAAATATTATCTGGGAGTCTGTGAACCCACCAGAGAGCCTTGGGAAAAGATGTATCATATGATAATTTCACCAATTTAGATGAATTTTCACAGCTGAAATGTTTTGATCAGAGATCAGCACTTAAAAAAAAACCCACCCAGTTTTGATCATTTGAATCGGAGCTCACAGGCTGTAAGTCGCTCTGTATGACAGCTTTAGCTAAATGCCATGAATATAAATGTAAAAATATACAATAGTTCCAGCTGTGGCGATGCATCAAAGAAAAGATTTCAAGGTTCTGGGTTCAAGTCCAGAGCAAAATGTCGATGAAATCAGAGTGAAAAAAGATCATGTTACAGCGCTCCCTGCAAAATTGATGACTTGTGGGATATGAGGGAAGTCAACATGGACTGCAGCATTTTTTTCATTTTTTTTTTTTTTTGTGATTTCTTCTCACTTATTCATACAGTGGTGCAAGCCATGTGTGCAACAGGGCTGAAAAAGACCCCCAGAACAGAGTTTCTATATTACAGTGACAAGAAAGATGAAGCTAAAGGAGCTGATGCACTGCTTTTATTCAGAGTGTGGAGCTAATGGAGCAGACATGTATACTCCATTGACACTGAAACACACACCCACCCACACCATGCATACTCAGCGTCTGAGAGTCTTTGTACAAAGGCACAGGTGGACACTTAAAGCAGGTAGAGAGAGTGTGTGTGTGTGTGTGTGTGTGTGTGTGTGTTTGTTTATGAGAGTCTACATGGTTTGAATCAACATCAAGCATGAGTGAGTCTGCATCTAAGTGATAGCATTAACTATCCTATCTGTGAATGTAGGTGTGAGAACACTAAGCTGACCAGCTCACATTAAAAGAGCTGTGTGTTTGTGTGTTTGTGTGTGTGTGGGTGATGTGCTGGTAGATTGTACAGTGTGTTCATGTTGAGCTGGCACAGATGAAAGACTGATAATCAAAGAGCGGTTTGATCCGGTGATGCAAGTATCGCCGGTGCAACTGGTGCAGCTCATGCGTTACGGTGTGTGTGTGTGTGTGTGTGTGTGTGTGTGTGTGTGTGTGTGTGTGTGTGTGGGGTGGGGCTATCACAATTATGTTACGCTATTGGTTCAATCAGCTGCATGCGGTGAGCGAATCTGTGCATGATTGTAGAAAATGAATGTGAAATATTTGAGATTGTGCTCGCTGTAGCATCCAAAACACTGCTGACATCTCAAAAGTTCTAAACTGCTACCATCAATATGTGAGCCACCCATCGATTTTCATGCACCTGAGCACATGATTTCCCATATTAGCACACAATTAATGATTTGCCGCTGCTGCATCAAGTTAATGTCATTGACTTTCCTTTCACATTGTGATTGGAATTCACTTCCCATCCTAATTACCTCAAATTGAAGCGGAACTGAGCACCGCATTTGACTTAAAACACCACGTGATGGAAATGTCTAAAAAAGAAAAAAAAAACTCCCATGAGAGTTTGCAGTGTAACATCTCAGCCTCCCCCCGCAGCACCCTGCTCTTTCATGTCTCTCCCCTGGGATATTCTACTGGCCTTCAAATCTCCATCTTCTCTCCTTTCATCCCTGCTGTAACTCATGCTTGCTTGCCCACACAACCATCCCCCACTGCCCCCCCCCACCCTCGCCGCCTTGTCCATGTCATGGTCTGCCGGTCAGGCGTGGTCGGCTTATAATTCTTTGATCGCGCTCTGATCTCTTCCATCAGTGCGAGGGGCTCCAGCTGATTACAGATGAAATGGATCTGATTTGGACTCTGACTGCGGGCCAAACACCTGCTCAGACCTGACGAAGAGGAGGCGCAGGAGAGATGAAACCGGAGAGGTTGATGTCCAGCTAATCGGACAGCAAGACCATCTGTGCTTTTGGTCTGTGCACGCCTGATGGGAGCGGCTGTTACTTCAAACGTCTGGGGAGTGAACATGGTGTAGGAATATTTCTCACCTATTGTTGATGATCAACAATAGCTCATCCCCAATTTGACCCATGTGCAGAAAGCAGGAGCAGCATTGGTAAAGCCTCTGATCAGATCTCTCAGCTCACTGTTAATGTTTTGGTTCACTCACACCATTCTCATCAACCTCACTGCAGCCGCAGCCGCAGCAGGCAACTGATTTCAGTGAAGAAGTGCTGATAAAGCCACTGTACGCTACCTGCCTGCCACTAAACAGAAGACAGACAAAGTAAGCCACTAGCTGTTGAATATAGTGAAGAGGAGCCGGATATTAGGGGAACGAATATTGGATTAACATTCAACAAGCAAAGACAAACACAGTTCCAAATAAATGCTAATGTTGCTCTGCATCTGCTGGGTGTGTAAATGGGCAACTGTTTGCTAACATGATGGCCACGTCCACAAAATTTGACAGGTGTCTGACTGAATCGATGAAATCCCTCTGAAGCTATTTATATGTACCTCAAAGAGTTGACAACTAAGTAGTCCCAGTTTGACTGGAGAGTTACTGTTCATAGATAATTCTAACGTTTTCAACCTTGTGCCCAGGGAGGTGTTTTTTAAAAATGTTTTATTCCAGCTAATCACTATAGCAGCTACGCATTAGCCCTAGGTGCTAATCAGTAAATGAACAGACCTGGTCATATGTTCCACCCTGATAAAATAGGGAATTAAATACTTTATGATATATAGTTTGAAATATGATAATATATTGTCACATTTATCTTGATAAATCCAACAATCAGGAAAACATAACTCAAAGTTTTGTATGCAGATCACAAAATGGCTGCAAAAATGGAGACAAGCTTGGATCAGTCTATTAAGATAACTCAGCATTTATGACAGTTGAATTAAAGATTATGGAGTTCTTGACTGGACTTTGAGCTCATTGGTTGTTTTAGCTATTCCCATGGTAAATATACAGGATACGAACTAAAAAACTACTATCACGTTAGTGAGAGATTCAAGATTTAAAATCTTTTAACCTGATTGTGGAAACCATTTTTTAAAATTAGATTTAACAATAACAATAACAAGGTTTCTGATGTGAGAGCAGACACACCGTCTCTGTTTTCCTCTCCCCGTCTCTCCATCTAAGACTCCCTTTTAAATTCTTCTCTGGTTGACCTTGTGCTGTCGGCACGGCGTATGTTGTTTCTGATGAGTGCACAAGAGTGCAGTGAGAAATGATAAAACCCACGTGCACTCTGCCCTTCCTCGACCTGCCTGCCCCCTTTGTGCAGGGCAGGGGGATGTTGGGATGGCGCTCTGACCTGTCTTCAATTCACATACATGAGTGTGTGTGTGTGTGTGTGTGTGTGTGTGTGTGTGTGTGCTAGCTCATGATCACCATGTCGGTCGATCAGCCTTGCTCAAGGCAATGGACTGGCTTATGAACAGCTGCCTAACAAACACACAACGATTGACCCTGTTTTCTGGTGCATGTTTACATCCTAAATATAAATTCTGGACACATACATGGACTATTTTCATGCATGTATGCACACACACACACATACACATTTATGTGGACCAGACAAATACGGTGTACCCAAGAAAAACGGATGCTTTATCACGTGGCATATGCACTGCTGCAGATTCACATACACATCTTGCAACCTGCTCCTCACACACCAGCACACTAATAAAATCACTCAGGCAAATATGCTCTTTTCCCCCGCCAGCCACATTCAGACGAACAAAAAGGCTGACAAACTTTCTCTGTTGTATTTCAAAGCTCATTAAAAAGTATTCACTGCTGTACGATTTAGCGCCGTAATCAGCTCTGAATAATAGAAATGGTCGTATTGACGCCTGCAGGCACCCGACGTACTGTCTCATTTCACAACAACAACCGCTGGGCGTGTGAATGCAAAACACTATGACGCACACACAGACACACACACACACTCCCACGCAATCAGTATCTCCCTCTCGCTTTGGTTTCTCTCACAGCGTATTCTGGCTTGGGGAGGCCGCCTACAATGCTCCTAGGGGGGCTAATTGTCCAGTAGAGCTCTTTCGCTTTCCCTCCCACTCTCTCTGTCCTCTCTCCTCTCTTCTCAGCTACCGGTCTTTTGAGGTAGAGTTCAGGAGTTCACGCTGAGCCCAGGGCTCTGGATCTCAGTGAGGTGCCACAGGGCAGAAAGGTTACACCTAGCTGGACTCCTATAGAAAACAGCCACACACCTTAATGGCACTCAGGTGGGGAGGGAGGGTTACACTGACAGAGAGATGAATGACGGCCGATGGAGGAAAAACAGGACTGAAAGGGAACCATACAAGCAACTGTAGTGTAAATGTTGAGGGTTAGAGGGACTTTGTGGGCCGAGCCTTTCATGTTAAAGTTTCTTACTCGGGGACATATAGTGTTTTATATATATTTATATAGTTTTAAAGTTTTCCAAAGAGCCTGGCAACAGTTAAAAGTTGTTTTGGAGTAAACAATAGGTCTACAACCTATTTTTTTAACACTAGATGGTCTGTATCATTCAAACTCATTCTTCATGCATTGACACCGAGCTTTGCAATCTTGCTGCTACACCACTACCTGCTTCCTGCACATTTAACTCTTTCCCTCTCTCCAGCCGCCTCCTGAATTAGCATTTAGATTCTGCTGAATTCAAATTTTTTTCTCCCGAGATGTGTTCACGTTCATGAGATGTTGCGTATCTCAGGCTCTGCTGTGGAATTTGTGAGCTGAGGGTTAGTCTGACGTTACATGAGCATTACAGCCACGTCCCTAAAAATACAATACGCATACGTACATGTGCATGTGCGCAACAGCTAACTCGCGCACATGGGGCAAAACATGCAGACTGACTTCCTGCTTCAGCTGTAAACTCATGCAATAACTGGTAGTTGTTGTCCAATGAATGATTGTTATGGACATTTCAGATGAGTTCATTTTGAGTTTATCTCCAAATAAAGTGGTTAGATGAACGTTTCCCAACCTCGTGGCTTGCTCGTGACCCCTTAGAATAAAGCAGTGTCTACTTATTATGCCAGTTGTACGTTACTGGATGTGACAAGTTGAACCAAAAAAAGATTTCTTCTGTTCTTTGAAACCCAGAAAGGCAAAATGATACGGTAAGTTGCAGGACAGTCTAAAAAAAGTATACAATTTTTATAGCGGAGGATAGAAGCGGAAGAAGTAAGAAGAACAATGTGTTATTTGTTCTCTCAAAAGAGAGAGAACAAATAACACAAATTGGTGGCTCAAATTGCTGAGTAATGTTAACATTTGAACCATTAGCATGCATGTGGATTGGTGATGCAACAATTTAAACAGACTGTGTTTTAGCTGCGTTCTGTAGCCTGTGGTGATTGTTACGCACTTGTAGTTTTATCCTTTTACTTTTAGTCTTTTACTTTTCATTCATAAGACCTTCACATGCCCGGAAGGCAAGTAAATGATGTATAGGGAAATAGCAAGACACTTGCTGACTCAACAGCTATTAACAATGAAAGTGCCCTTGAGCAAGGCACTTAACCCAGCTACATTCAATGGGCTCAGTGACTGAGAAATGTCTTGAGACAATGAAAGACTTGAGTTCCTGGTACTGGGCAGTTCCCAGTGGCCAAAATTAGCATGTGGTTGAACTGGGCAGCTCCCAGGAATGAATGTGCATTACTGTAAAAAATGCACAGCAGGACATTTCTGAAAGAAGCGTGTGCATACTCAGCAGGAGCAAATCCTTCCCTGGATGAATAAATGTATAAAAAAAATCTGCCAACGGCAGCTATCGGATCAGTTAGTGAAATCAACGGTCATCAGCTAAAAATGTACCTGGCAGACATACAGTGCAGGCGGATATGTGTAGAAGACAAGAGAGGAGAAGTGAAAGGTGAGAGGAGCGAGAAGACGGCGGAGGGCCTCGATGCTCTAGCCCAGGGTCTATTAGAGTCTGATTGGGCCCATTAGAAGGGAAAGGTGATACTCGAACCGCGAGCAGCGCTCCTCCAGCCCGGCTCTACATTAACCGCTGCCTGCTCTCTACTTTGTTGAACACACGGCTGATCGATAGCGATGAGGAGGGAGGAGAGGAGGGTAGGAGGTGCCGAGGCGAGCAGGAGAGAAAAGAGGTCCAGGTTTACGGGAAGATAAGCTGAGATCGATAGAGAGACAAGGACTGCTGCTGCGTGGAGAGAGAGGACGGAGGAATGCGAGATGCGGCAGGTTCACACTCGTTCACCTCATCAAACTAGACGGAGGGGAACCTGTGTGTGTGTGTGTGTGTGTGTGTGTGTGTGTGTGCCAGTACACTTGGGCAAGCATCATCTCTTGCTTGTGTGTATACGTGTTTGTGTGTGTGTGTCAATATAACTGGCAGCAGAAGCCTCTTGTATGCTTACTGCAACAAAAGTAATATATTGCACTTCTCATAGCAGCCATTACTCAAATAAGAGCTGATGTGATTAACAACCCTGAAAGCATTTCAACATAATGTACAATAACACCGTACTAATTCCATCAGTGCAACAACATGTCCTGCTGATGAATCCGCTGCTCTTCGTATATTTTTAACAGAAACGCTGTACTCATCTACTAAATAATTCCAATCTCTGCTACTTTGAGTCTTTTCATTGATTAGTACATTTCCTGCGGATGCTTCACGTTAAGAGTCTACCAGGAAATAGCAGGCTGACGCTCTTTTGGGACTGCTGTAAAGCTTTTATTGTGAAACACTGTTGTAGATAGTGTTGAGTATCATAGACAGCAGATTAAGAGAATAAAAACTAAGATTGAGATGAATCAGTGAGGATTTATATTAAAGGAATAGTTTTACATAATAACATGTTTAAATTATATTAAATCTTGTTATTCTTATTTAGTGGTCAGACGCAGTGACTTCCTCACTTCCAGTGTGTATAATTTGCAGAGCTCTATTTCCAAAGTATGGCAGAAATTAAATATAATATTCATAACTATGTTTTCATTAGTGTATAATGACCTGACAGTAAGAATTGTGATTTTGTTTCCTTGGAATTCCTTTTATATCTATAGTTGTCCACCAGGTTGAACTACCATGTTTCTACAGTAGCCCAGAAGAGATAAAGAAGAACTAAACACTGGCTATAGAGAACCCTAAGCCTTTTACACTTTACGGCCACTGTAGGAGAGGGTGAAACGAGGGGGTTGCAATCTGCAACTACAAGATTTAATGCGACTAAATCCAACATGCTGGTCCTTTAAAAGCCCACCAGGTCTCACTTACTGTATGCTCTTTAGGGTACTGTAAGGTTGTGAAACATTATTGCAGGAAATGAGTCATGACAGGAGCTTAAAAATGTAGAAGTGAGTGTAAAAAATTGTTGAGTAGTAAGTGCTATTATGCTGAATTTATTAAGAAAACGAAAGGAAGCATAGAGAAAATGTTTCCAGTAAAAGTTGAGTAGGGCAGCAGTACAGCAGAAGACACAGAGTTGTGAATGTGAATACAAACAGATTAGGAACAGGCGTCTTAAATATAAGATTGTTTCAAGTAAAGGGCCGCTCCTCTCTGCAGCTGACGTATATATTTAAAGGCCTCGGCTGTTTGAGTATTCATGGCAGTACTTTGCTTTCTATTAGATGCACCTTACATGTATTTCAATGTGCACGGTTGTGTTAGTGTGCATAAACACAGCAGTTCTTGCCTTGTGATTGCACGTACATGGAGGTGAAGTACATTTATATGTGCATACCTGACACCTGTCAAGTTTTTTTGATGTACAAACCTCCATCTTTCATGCATTTTCCTCTCCTTTACCCTTCCTCTTCCTTCCTCTATCGCGCTCTCTATCTCTCCCCTCTTCACTGTCATGTCCCTCTTACCTCCTCTTTCTCCCTCCCTCCACCTCTCCCTCCCCAAGCTCTCAGATGGCACCCTGTCGGAGAAAGCTATTTATGATCAGCAACCAATATCCTCACAGAGATAAACACACACTGTGAGAGAGAGAGAGAGAGAGGGAGAGAGATCCAGAATTACTAGAGAGAACAAGGGATAAGTGCACTGTGACAGCGAGGGAGAGAGAGAAACACACAAATTTGCAGAAAAAATATGGATTGAGGATGTTAGAAAAATTTTACTATCCTTTATGCTTTCAGTATTTTTATTTAGAGATGACCCATTTGTGACCTTACATATGTGTGTGCACAGAGATGATTACTGTGTGCTCAGCTTTAGGGAAGTTGCTAATTGACAGACAGTTGTAACGGCAACTGCACCCCAACGCATAATGTTTTGTGACCATATATGGTATAAAAGGTTATTGAATAATTTCCATCAATAATAATCAACTTGGTCCTTCATCAGCCGGAGCTCGTACCAAATGACAGGAGATAAGAACAGAATGGTTAGTATTATAATACAAAACATCGTTCCCCTCAGGCCACAGAAGCCTGGGTGTCTAAACGGATGCCACGGATGTGGTCTCTCCATAGCTCGTGGTTTTGCTATGTTGCTGTTGTTGTTGGTTTCTTCACTGACCTTGAGACGACTGGCCCTATTGGTGACACCCCCCTCTGTAGTCAGACATGTTGAGATTAGTTTTGTTTTTAATTATTACCTGTCATTGGATTCAATGGTGCTTTCTTACAGTGTGGCTGTCGGGCCCCCCCCCCCGGGGACGGCCCCTTCTTTTTTTTTTTTTTACTTTTAAAAACCCCCCCTCCTTTTTTCTTTTTTTTTTTTTTAATTTTTTTTTTTTTTTTTTTTTTTGTTGGGGAAATAGAGATCGGGCCGGTTTCATCAGCTGCACTGCCTCTGGAACTTCTTTAGTGGTGGTATGATATAAGGTCTGCCATATAGTGAATGAAACAACTGTTGAAACCCCCCTCCCCCCCCACGCAGGTGTATTGCTTGCTCTTTGAGAACAGCTACATCCTTAACAACGCTGCAGTTCACAGAAGGTGAAAATGGATCTGCTCAGGTTTACCTCTGTTCAATTGTACACTGTAAAGGCGAGGAAAAACATTATGAAGGGTCTGATAAATATATTTGCGGCAGGGAGTGTGGCTCCTGGAACAGTGTAATTGCTAATACGGGACATAAGGACTTGGGCTATCAGAAGAGAAACAAGTTAAAAGGACGGTTATCCATTATTAAGACCACATCCCTGCAATAAGGGCAGATGCAATCCACTTGTAATAACTCTCAAGAACGCAAGCCTAACAGATACAGCCAGATATGTATTGGGGGCTTATGAGTCAAGGGAAGATCCCCTGGGTCTTTTTGCAATACAGGTAAACAAAAAGTCATGAACCTCCAGTACTAAAACAACGGCTCGTGCAACCACACCAAACACCACGAGTTCCAAAGGTACTACGACGAAAGCTAGTCCTGCACCTACCCCAGGTCCACAAGGACCTCCACTTGTGACCTATCTCAATTTATCTACAATCACTATGAAAGAATGGAAACTGGTTATGCTGAAAGAAATGAGTGGCTCTTTTGATCTTCGTGTTTATATAGACTCCATAGGAGTGCCACGTGGAGTGCCTGATGAATACAAAGCACGTAACCAGGTTGCGGCAGGATTTGAGGCTTTCTTCTTCTGGTGGGTCACAATAAACAAAAATGTTGACTGGATAAATTACATCTACTATAATCAACAGCGATTTGTTAATTATACCAGAGATGGTGTAGCTGAACAATTGGACAAAACAAGCTTGATGGCTTGGCAAAACAGGATGGCTTTAGACATGTTGTTGGCTGAAAAAGGAGGCTTACAGTATTCAAAATGTTTGGAGATATGTGCTGTACTTTTATTCCTAATAACACAGCTCCTGATGGCGGTATCACCAGAGCCATACAGGGCCTCACAGCCCTGTCAAACGAACTGGCTAAGAATGCAGGAATTGAGGACCCCTTCACTAGAATGATGGAGCGCTGGTTCGGCTGCTGGAGTGGTCTGATTTCTTCTCTCCTGATCTCTGCGGCGGTTGCAGTAGCTCTCCTAGTTATCTGCGGCTGCTGATTGCATTCCATGCATCAGGGGACTCCTGCAGAAACTGACTTGACACTGCACTTACTAAAACAATGCTTTGCCAACAGCTTTTGCCTACTGATGAAAATGAATACACCAACGAAGAAAGTCCAGTTTAAAGTATAGTATTTGTGACCTTACATATTAGTGTGCGCAGAGATGATTACTGTGTGCTCAGCTTTAGGGAAGTTGCAAATTGCCAGACAGTTGTAATGGCAACTGCACCCCAATGCATAATGTTTTGTGATCATACATGTATATGGTTTAAAATGCCCATGTTGAAACTATAAGATAGACAAGCTGTGGGTGTCATTCTTTCTTTTAGGGAAGTGGTCGCTTTCAATATATATGCTGTGTTGAACCCTTGAACCTTTAAACATTTACTGAACCACAGGTAAGTTGTTCCCTTGATGCAAGTTACAATTAAAAGGATCTATCTTAAAAGTCTGACGGCGTCCTGAAGGTTATTGAATAAATTTCCTATCGGAGGAGTAGAGCAATGTTGCCTGAGGCTGATATTTCATGCCTGGTGTGTTTATTGTGTGTGTTCGGCTTGGTCACTGTTGTTGCCACGGAGTGTGTGTGCATGTTTGTGTGTTTAAGTGCATTTCTCTTCTGCCTCTACATCTTTGTATTCTGAAGGTGTAAGTTAGGATAAATGACTTTTTATAATCTGAGGCAATTGACTAAAGTCTGCCGGAGCTGCAGTCGATCGATGAAAAAGACTGACTGTAAATGAGAGAGCCGTTCATCACACACTTAAAAACAAGAGATGGCCACCTACTAATCTACACACTTGCACTCACACTCACACACATACATATCACCCATGGCGATATCCTGTGTCCTACAGTGACAAGGCCACGGCTTTGGTTTCATGAGAAAAGGAGTACAATGGAGTACAAAGACTTGGTTGCGGATTACAATGAGTATTGGAGTAGCCAGCTAGTTGGGGCTCTGATCTGATCTGATCTGGTTATTGTCTTTCAAATAATAGTAATCCAAGAAAAATAATTGAGAAATGATTCCACATCACATAATAAATGTGCCTAATGACAAATAGTTGTATGTTATTTATTTACAACTTGTCCAGCATCATTTCAAATTTTTGTTTCCAACCCATATTCTTTGTTTGTCAGTTATGTTGCAGTAATTTCATTAATTGCACATTTGTTTGGGAATCTGCACCACTTGCTTTGTTGTCATGGGTTAGATGACATGATTGATACCACTCTCAATTTTATGTCCATGTCTTACATAAGTTTGATCAAAGTGAGGTGGCCAGGCAAACAAAAGAGATTCCAGGAAGTCACTGAAGACATGGTGTATGCAAATGATTGCAAAAAAGAAGTTGATGATGTATTGAATTGCATACAACCACAACAACCTTTATCATAGGGCAGACTGCATGTAGGTAATAAACCACACACTGCTTCTTATAAAGCATATTATGAGCACACAGTAATAAGGCACCATTTAACCTCTCTCATATGAATTTAGTCAGCTGTACAGTTGGACACTTTTTTTTATTATTTTTATAGAGTGATTTTAGAGAGTTGATCAAACTAAAACTGAAAAAGTGGAAATGTTTGGCCTTGTACTTGACGTATTTAGACGAGGTGATGAAGGTTAAATGAACTAAACATTTGTACTTTGACTTAGACTAAAGCTGATGAAGATTAAATAAACGGAACTTTACAAGTGGCAGCGTTGCAATCCATTAATGTGTTTTCTACCTCTCTTTCTCTCTTTCTTGCTTTTCACTCTTTCACTTTAGGCGAAATATGGCCACCTCCCTTTCACTCACACATACACAATCAGGAAGAGGGGGGAGTACACACACACACACACACACACACACACACACACACACACACACACACACACACCCACACACACACACACACACACACATTCTCACACCCATAACCTTCAACATCTTTCTTAACAAAATGCTCTGAAATCCAATATCCTACCCGAGTTCAACCATTTCTTTCTGTTTGCTTTTTTTCTTATCTGCCAGCCCTTGCATCTCTCTCTTCTTTCTCTTTGTCTTGCTTCAGAATCTTTTTTTTTCTTTTTTTTCTGGGACTACCTGAAAATGCCTGTAATTTCCACGTCCTGTTTTGACAACAGCTACCCTCCTGCACGGTTTTTCCTTTTCCTGCTCATATTCACGTTATTTCTTTTGATTCTTCACTCATTTTACATGCTCCCCCATTCCTCCTCTTTTCTCTCCTCTGTTCTCCTCTCTCATTTAGCCTGCCAGTCGTGCTGTTTGCAGAGGAAGGTTTTCAGAGGACGTAGAAGAGATGCTGCTGTGTTTTTCTTCCCCACCCTTTGTTCTGTTTTTACTTTCTTACTTGATTTTTCTTCTCCTCCCTCGCGCGTCTCTGTGCTTTCTTCTTAATGTCCTTTTCAGTTTCTCTGCCCGTCTTCTTCGTGAATGTTGAATAGAGACACTCAGCTCGGATGAAGGTCACATCGGGCTAAAGCAGACACAGAGAAGAAGAAGAAGAGGGATGATGAGTGAAGGGGTGGAAGTTTGTGTGTGTTTGTGCGCGCACACATGTATGTGAGATTGGCAAGACCGCTGTAATCATCTTAACGTCTCCCTCGGAGAAAACCTGGCACTCTGTCTGCACACACTCATAAGTACAGATAAACACACAAACAACCAACCGTGCTACTCACACACAGACAGACGCTCATGTACACATACACAGAAACATTAAAGGCCTTTAATATGCACACCAGTTTCAAGTAACAGCAAGTGCTGTAGTTTATTCCAGTTTGTTTTAGAATACATTTTAGACACTAAACTCCACAAACATGCTTCATTCTCTCTCTTATGTCTTAATCACTGACAGAAAAAAGAATGGACAGCGTATGTGTGACAGGTTTCTGAAGAGCTGTTTTGAAGCTCAAAGTGTGGTGGAATGCATAACTTTAAGCCTTAGTATAATTTGAGTGGGTGAGTTTCAAAAAGGCTGTAAACATGTTTATTTCTGCTGTGAAGTTGGACATTTTAACATGGGGACTTATGGAGACTGACTTGTTCTGTAGCCAGCCTCAAGTGGACGTTCAAGGAACTGCAATTTTTGGCACTTCCGCATTGGCTTCACTTCACAGCCAGTTGCTGCTTGGTCTTAATAGGCATGAAACACACATGCAAAGCCACACACATCTACACACACACACACCTGAACCCTCAAGGCTCATTGGATCTAAGGGTTCGCACTGCAGATCACATAACTAACTGCCAAGTCTCAGCCAGTTTGTGTGTGGTTCATGTGTGTGTGTGTGTGTGTGTGTGTGGAGGCTAAGATTCATGTCAACATCAATGGCTCAGTAATCACAGTGAGAACGCTGAGGGCCAAGCAGATACTGTCAGTAACTTATGAGCTGGCTAGTGTTACACAAAGGGATCATACAAAGGCAACACCACCTCTGACACCATCATAGTTCATTCCCTGCTGTCAATAAAGTAGACACTGGAAACTCAGCTGCACTATATCGACTGGCGAAGACTTAATTGACTGAACACAAACCCCCCTCAAACTATGCACAGAACCTTGACAAAACTCTTATATAAAGGAAATCTTAAAAAAAAACTTCTCAATTTAGACTTTTTGGTGAATTTATGTGAAATCTTACATGAAAAAAAAATCCAGTGAAAAACACATACCTACAGTATGTTAACTTTTCAAGGGCTAAAAAACAGCTCAGTTTTAATCTTTATTAAACACATTTAAAAAAAAAAACCCAATTACTTTTTAAAGAACTAAACATTTTAACTCTACTAAAAATGTGTGCTGGATACTGACAAAATGAAACCTGCTACTGACTTGCTTTTCCAAATGTAACCCGACCCCTCTTCTGATGGTTGCGAGAAAATAAAAAGCAGGTTACGTAAAAATCTGAAACTCTATTTGATGGCAGGTCCACTGAAATCGAGTTAGTTTAATTAAATGTGCTGGAAAGTGAATTTAGACTTAATGAGGAACCTCACGGCTATGAGTAACTCACCATATGAGAGCCAGAGTGTGTATGTGTGTGTGTTAACTGCTTCTGGTAGAGCGTTTAACCCTTCGTGAGTGTCTCCACCTGGGACTGAACCGGCGGCGTGTCTGCTGAAGCTTTAACAACAGCAGAATAACTTTAAAGGCTGTTAGGGAAAAAAAATCTCTGCAAAATGAAATATACTGCTGCTACTGAGGCCACTGGCTAGGTTACCTATAGAGCTGGATGAACTCAAACACACACACACAGACACACGCACACACACACACACACACACACACACACACACACACACACACACACACACCGCTATGTGACAGCACAGCAGCATACTGGCCATCTCTTGTGGATTTTTCCTAAATAAGTAAGTCATCCAGACCTCAGCTTTCCATTGGCTTCATCCAGGAGAACACAGCAGCCAAAACCCTGCAAGGCTCCACACAAACACACACAAACACACACACACATAAATATGCATGCATGTCTACAACACAAACCAGCGCACACACATATATTTCTACAACACACACACACACACACACACACACACACACACACACATGCAAGGCCAAAAAGAAGGATGAGGGGGGGAGTAGAGGGGTCTGGTTAAAAAGCAGGATTTCAAGAACACCTGCACACACACAGACACACACATACACACACACACACACACACACCTCCAGCTGCTGGCTGCCTGTGTGCATTTGACAGGCAGCACAGTGAGTAGCTGTGTGGAAGCCAGCCAGCCGCTTGTGAATCAGCAATGACTAACAGTTTAAACCCTCACTTTCTGAGCTAATCGCCAGCATGCTTATCGTTAATGTATGTGTGTGTGCCTACGTGGGTGGATGTGTTGCATATCCATGTGTGTGTTGATGCGTTTGCCTGCTCGCTGCCACTATATGAGCCTCCCCTATCAGGCCCAATTGTGACAGCCAAGGCCTTTAATTGCTTTGCACCAAATTTGACATTGTCTAAGCTGACAGCACCCTGATGAGCAGAATAAAAGTGGAGTGACGATGTACCCGTCACTTCCTCCAATCTGCCTCGACAAGAGCACAACTTTGTGCTCCGTTTGATCGCTGCACAAGACAACGCAATGGGATGCTAATCACATGCAAAGGCCCGAGCTTTGAGCGTGTGCCAAAGTGTGCGAGTCTGCCTTGTAAGAGTGCACCCACGTGTGTGTGTGCCAGTAATGGCAGCTCTAATCAGCAGCAGGATTGGAAGAGGCATGTGGCAATAAAGCCCAACAAAATGCCTGCCAGTCCCTATTAGGGCCGAGTACTCTTCGAAAACCAGGCTGACGGCACACACACACACACACACACATACACACATATACACACTCCATCTTGGTGGACATCTGGCCAAGGTCAGAGTTAGATCTGAGAAACGAATGCCAACTTCCAAACCCCTTATCAATCCACCCACACCTCACACAGCATCACCCTCACTCCCCCCCTTCAAAAAGAGTTTGTGAAAAATAAGATTGAGCTGCAAATCTCGCCTTTACAGTGTTCGTCGTCCAGAGTGATTTAGTTGTAAGCCTGGCCACTCTAAGTGCTGCCTATTACTCGCAGGGTTGTGATTTACAAGCAAAAATTAAGAGGTAGCCGCCATTTGCTGGGGCCATTATCAGCGCCCAGGCACGACAGAGTCAATTCCCACTGAGATCCCTCGTGAGAGTCGTCAGTCAATATTCAGCTGAAGGATCAATTATTCAGTGTACCATCGAAATTCTCTTATGCACACACATTTTAGAATTTGTCTTCATGCTTGCCCTGTATGTGAAATATTGTCTATTCCCGATATTCTTTCCTACTTAGTTACTTTATTTGTTTCTTGTAACTAAAGCATTTAATGAAGCTGTATAGTTTAGTTATAAACCATCAATAAGAGAAACGTTTGCATTGACAGATTGTGAAAAATCCCTTTGAGTTACTGGACTGGGAGCTTACTTATGTTCTGCAATAGGCAGCAGAGGTTCTTGACAACAATTGATGTATTTATGTACTTATTCTGCATTCATTGTCACCAACATCTAGAACAGAATTAAAAAAAGAAAACAAATATGACAGCTAAAGATATTTTGATTTTTAAATTTAGTGTCTCCAGAGATATACTGACTCAAGTGATGTCATTTAAGTCAATGTCAGGTGTGGCTACAAGCTCGAAAGTGTAAAATATCTGGGGGTATGAAGTTGGACAGAAGTGAGCTTAGCAGACCTCTGTAGCTTGCTAGTTCCTCAGTTCTGCTTGAGGCTAGTGGCTCAAGGCTACATTAGCTCCTATTAGCATAACACAAACCAATCTCCTGGCAGTCGAGTTACACTGAATGAAAAAGACATTAGCTCTGGTTCAACTGCATCAACTGTTGATTGTGAGTCTGCTCTAGTAAAAATGGCTTATAAATCATCTATAACACATTAGTAAACGATTTACTAATCATTGATAAGTCATTAGTTACAACTTAAAAGACTTTTATAAAGGATGCCATGTTAGAAAATGGTACCTAACATTACTAGTACCTGAGGAAAATACCTAGTTTGCAGACTCTTTGTAACTGCAGCCCATAGCACAGATGCTATCAAAGCCTCTGGCACTGCAGTTGGTGTGCGCACATCGACCATTTTTTGGCAGTGTGAACAAGCCGTTTCGAAGTCCTATTGTCTCTGCACTGTGACAAAAAGAAACCCTGCTGCGTGTGTTGGTGTCAACAGATAAAGTGATAGTGGTTTTTTTTTTGGGGTTTTTTTCAGTGAAGTGGGACCTTTCCACTATCATCCACTCATTTCCTGTGTGAGGCGGAGAGTCGGTGCTGGGTGGTTTTGGCAACAGATATTGGTTTGAGTCGAGGAGCTGTGATTATTATTCTCACTGTGCCAGAAAACACAGGAGCCACGGTGGACACGAAATACTGAGCAGCACCTGGTGTGTGAACTAAACTGAGGCAGACACACAAGAGGAAAATACTCACATTTGTCAATATATCCACAACATAATCACAAGTGCTTTGTATCACAGGCACATAATTCACAAGATTGTATCTGTTTTGAAAGGTAAAATGGATTGAATCACCCCATGAGGTCTGGATGAAGTCTAGTTTTAAGGTGAATGTGCATGAGAAGAGGAAAGCCCTGTAAAATGAGTGGGATAAGTGCATGAGTTGAGAAGACTCTGTGTGCATGCATGTGTGTGTGTGTGTGTGTGTTGTGTAAAGACATCTGTGTACATAAGCAGGAGGATGTGATGGTAAAGCGCTGGCTTGGGCCCTGGCCTTATTCACAAGGCCAAGTCCCAATATTTGTTTCATAAAGGAGTAAAGCCAAACAAATCCCTCCTGCTGAGGTCCCCCATGATAAAAACCTGCAACTTTCCATACAGGAGCCTCTCAAGTCAACTTTCCCCATCTGTCGGTTCATGGTGTGAATGCTGAAAAAGTGCTGCTCACTAAATAAAAGCCAGAAAGTAAATATGTTATTTTATAGCCAGTGATCCCGAACAAACAGTGCTTGTCTGTAAAGTCTTAAAAAGTTTTATTAAAGCTGAACTGATAAATATTTTTCTATTAGAAATGGATTCAAGGATTAGATGTAGTTTGAAAGGTAGTGACAAACCAACAGAGCATCTGACTTTGTACTTTCACTTAGCTGAACTGACTGTTTTGGTTTGACGCCAAGTAACTTGGAGATTCAACTGTTTTTATCTATTGATGGGTGAGAGTGAATGTTGTATTTTGAAAAGTCTGATAAAATGTTGATTTAGTATGTCTTGTATTTTAGGTCATTTATATTTCTCTTGCAGACTTGTCCAGTGTGTACCCCGCCTCTCGCCCTAAGTCAGCTGGTATAGGCTCCAGCCCCACCGTGACCCTGAATGAGGATAAGCGGTTACAGATAATGGATGGATGGATATTTCTCTTGCAAGCTGCATGTTGACACACACATTTATGCGATAGCAAAGTTTCATGACCTCTGGGCTTGTTTGACAAAAACATCTTTACTTTTATATCTGCATGAGCACCAATTAAAAATAATAAAAGTATTCTTGAAAACATTTTTTTTCTGTCTGTTTTACAGCAGTGGTCCTTACATTATATATGTGATTGAACTTTCCAAAGAAGAATAACTGATATGAGTCAGTGTCTCCCCTGAAGGGGACCCTAAGCCATTACGGGGGAGTATGCAGCATTTCAGGTCTTGCGTGGGCCTTAAAGAACAATGGTGCCTGGCAGTGAATAAGTAAAGCGGGTAAACATGCAGCCGCTCTTTGCATACTCTATCATTTTATAGACTCATTCAAGGTCAGAGCGAGTGTGATTTTTCTTCTTCTTCTCCTGTGGAATAACTGGAGGCAGGGATATCCTGTTTCATTAGCTTTCCTCTCACTCCTGCTGCTGTCTGTCCAACAAAATGGAACTGGCTGGGGGTCAGAGCCACAACTGAAATAGTAAGTAGCCAGGGAACCCTACATGGGTGGAGGATTATTGACAGAGAGGAAGGTTAAAGAGTAATATATTTGAACGGGGATCGATTCATACATATACTCCTGTGAGTGTGTGTGAGTTCATACGCGTACAACCTGCATATTTCCACTGGGTGTCATTTGTTTGTGAAGCTTAATTTGTGCACATGTGCGTACATGCATCTGCCCCTGCATGTGCATGTGTGTGTCTATGTGTGTGTGTAGGTGCCAGTGTGAACTTCATGCATTATCTCATTACGTTGCTCTCCCAGGCAGCAGGAGGACCCTGTCCCTAATGGCCTCTGTGCTCATTGTGGTGAGGCAGACAGAGGGCAAATTGAGGGCTGCCCTCCCCCTCCATGGTAACTGCTGGACCCCTGGGGGCCATTGCTTGGCTGGCTGTCCCACTCAGGCTCCAGATCCAACCCTGGGGGACGGATACAGAGGGGAGCTCGACAGCTAAACAAATGAGATCACCTCCCACTACTGACCATGTCTACCTCATCCAAACGTGACTCCACATATAGTTTATCAAGCTCGCCTAACTTTGCTAATCCTGAACACTGTAGTTCTCACTTACTCCCAAGCAGTTCATTTTGGGTTTATTTTGCTCAGAATTTCAAAGGTCTCGTTTTTAATGGATGGTTGTAGCATCAGCCTCAGTTTGTACGTTATTATCTGCTTGTTAGAGCCAATTATACCCCTTTATATCATCGTATGAAAACACTGATTAAACAAACCAAAGTAATTTACATGGTCAGACACCATGAGGAGAGCCTGAGCCTCTTTGCCATTTGGATGACACTTTAACTATTAACCAAGTCAAACTTGTGACGGAGAGTCAGAGTGACGACAGGGAGAAATGGCCTGCACTTCGAAGGAAATTACTCATCTTTCTATTCCTGCGAGGACATCTGGTCTTCTTAACACAACACAGCAGGTTACTGACGTCTGCACACACGCACGCATCGTACTCAACCTGTTTAGTCCGACATAATGAAGCACATAATCACATCCATGGACGCTGAGACACAAAGGAGTTATATCAAGAAGGATTATCCTTGTAACACCCACCCACACACACACACACACACACACACACGCACACACACACACAGATGAGTCTGCACGCACGCAAGATGAGTCCACACAAATATAGTGCAACAACCTCAGACTGTTCCCACAAAATGACAAAGGAGGAAGAGAGAAGACAGGAGAAGGCAGCGAAATTTATGTATGAATACATAAAACTAGAATTCTTCTTCTCAAAATAATATAATTTGACTAGATTGAGGAGTCACAATGGGAGAAAAACGAAGGGAGGATAACACACACACACACACACACACACCCTCTGAGTGGCTCTGGCTGAGGTCATCTTTATTAATAAACCCTCTGACAACAAACACACTCACATCAAGGCCTTCGCACTCCCTCCATCCTTACTCCACACTCCCCCCCTTCTTTAGCTCCTTGAGAAATGGCAATTGCCAGACTGACACAGTAGGGGGGTTGTCTGTAGCCACACACACACACACACACACACACACACACAGAGTGCAGGATGGCCTAGAGACAGCATGTCAGTGATCTGTCAGAGGGTAACAGTGCAGAACAGGTGTGTGTGTGTGTGTGAGCTTGTGTGTTTTTGGGGAGGGGGGGGAGCAAAAGAGAGGAAGGCTGGACCGACAGGAAGTTTGCCCTGCACACACGTACAGACACACACTAAGAAACATGCCCCGGCTCATTTGTTCCCAGTGACAGGAGAGGAGAGGGATGGCTCTCCACAAGACGTGCCTAAGGGAGGGGGACAGGTGTGTTGTGTAAGTGTGTGTGAGTGAGTCAGAAGAAGAGAAGCAGAGGAATGGAGCTAAAATTTAAACCTAAGAATGTGAACGAGTTTGCACACATATTTGATCTATCTATCATATCTGTTTATGTATGTTTATCTTTCAGTGTTTGGGTGTGTGTGATGTTTGCTCTGCAGGGCTTATGGTGGAATATTACTTGTGATCACTGTAGTGTAAAAGCCATTTGGCATGCTCAAGTGCCCTTGAGCAAGAAACAGCAACAGGACAGGTGGAATTTCATCTGTTTGCAAGCAGGCGTTCAGAAATATGATTATGAAAGGTCTCGAAACACTGCACAAGGGTTTATCACACTACGAGACAACATTGTATAGTTCTCAGTTCGCAGTGCATTGTTTCCATCGATCCATCCATAATCATATAGATTATAGATTATCCATTTATCCTCTTCCCGCTGCTTATCCAGACCCAGGTTGGACTAAGCAAGGTTGTCCTTCTCTCTAGCTACATCCTCCATTTCTGTTTAGTGGATCCTGAGATATTCCTCGGTCATATGGAATACGTAATCCCTTCAGTAAATTCTGGGTTTGCCCTGTGTTTGGTCTTGACAGCTGGATGTGGCCACCAGAAGGAGGCCATCAGGCTTCACAACTTGTTGCTAAAGCTAAAGTCCATGTGATGTAAACTGTGTCCATCCATCCATTTGCAGCCAAAAATTTGTGATTTTTATAAAACACGTCCTTGAGCTTTCAGTCTCTATGCAAAGCTCATTAGCATAGGTGAGGTCTGGCACATAAATCAACCTGTGAATCAAGAGTTAGTTTCAACTTTTTCAGCAGCTGGCCCTTCATCTTTTTTGCTGGAGCCTTTTGCATCCAGACCCCCCCCCGCTGTGCCGATGCAGTGTTCTCATTGAAATGAATGAGGAGGCTGCAGTGCTGATGCATGTCTGAGCCTAAGTTTAGCTCATATGATATTTCATTGTTGTTTGTTCTGTTGATGAAGTTTGGGCTTCTGTAGGTGGCACTCTTTTCCTTTTCAAGACACACTGGCTGTCACTGAGGGACGCTAAACAAGATACATCCCTTAGTTGTTCCAAACAAACTGCCGCTGTTGCTGCCAAATACAAGACACACTACTTCCCATGATGCTGCTTGTTCCAGAGAATTCTTCATGGGAATGAATTACATAACACTGAGTGTTTACTACAGCAAAGCTCCAGTACAAAACAAATAAAAGCTTTCATGAACTGAATGTATGTTTAATCACGAGTGTTATTTTGCAGCAGCTGCAGAATCAACGGGTGTGGCAGATAATCATATTAATGAATCCCACCACGAAACAAGGTTTTTCCTGTTATAGGCAGTAAGTTACATATTACATGATAAATTACAAGTCTTTACAGATCTTCAAGGGAGTTCAGGAGCAGAGCATGTGACACATTTCAACCTCAGCAGATCGTCTTGCGCAGTAAATGCGGAACAGCTGGTGAATTTCATCCATTCGCTCTGGTTAGGCTGCATTTTAACATTTGGTTAAAAGGCAATTTCTTTTTCCACCTCAACGACGCTGTTTTATGGTATCTGTGCTTCTTTTGGATGCCATGCAGTGGAGAGATGGCAAAGACAGTGAGGGTACAAACACAAATGCTGCCAGCTGGGCTTCAGCAGCACACAGTGTTGTTGGTATGAGTTATACAGCTTGGACCCCTGAAGCCCCGGGACATCCCAAAACACTTTTTCTCCAGTGTGGGCCCATTTTCCTGGTGTATCCTCACAGGAAAAACAAAGTGAAGTGTCCTCTTGAGGAAGGCTATATCTACGATTGTGCCTTATGCTGTACAGTATATATATAGATGTAAATTCAATGATTCTTCAGAAATAGACGCAAAGAGATGCCAGGCATTTACACTCCTCTCAGCACTCTGTGGCTCACTAAATGGTAAACAACTGGCAGCGCAGACACCATGACCAACAAGGATTATATCACCTCGTCATGAGATCACAGCGGGCCTGAAGCCAATTGCTCGATGTGCTTTAAACTGTCAGGACCAGTGGAGATGAGATGAAACTCTCAACTCAAACCCTCAGCTCACTTACATCTTATCCATTTTCAATGTGAGCCTAACTGGAATCAATGGTGCAGTAATGCTCAGTGAGAAACCGTGTTAAAGTGTAATGCTACCTGTTAAATGCAGTTGCTGGCCGTTCGATGCGGGCAGAATGCTCGCCTTGTAATGTTGTAAGGATAAATTTGCTCTTTCAAGTGGGAGTGGGAAAGGGAGAGATCATCAATAGGAGATGGAGTTTCATTTGGAATTTTAAAGGTTGATTCGGAGTGAAGCTGCAGATTGTTCACAGCTCGACTCCATATTTAGGATTTAGGAATTTGACTGTTACTAAGAGCAAGTTGGATTTAGTTTGTTAATCAGGGTGGAAAACTCTCTGAAGCTGCTTTTGCAGTGTCATGTGACGTCCAATAAAAACCATACAAACTAATTCTTTAAGGTGCGTTCGCAGCTCCTTAAGGCGAGCTTCACTGCAGGGTTTCGCAGGCTGACAGCCAAGGAAGCTCCAGAGAAAAGTCATTACACCTACATCACAATCACAGATGGCGACTCAATAAAATCGGCTTGATATTATTCCAACCAAAACATAAAGATCAGCTTTTAGAACCCATAATTTATTCATACAAACTGTCATCACATGCAGCTTTGTCACTGGGAAGCTTTTTCAACTTTCCATCAACCGTCACTAATTGCAGACCATTTTGAATAATATCAACATAAACAAACCTACCTCCGAATAAATGTGAAGCTCGCTGGTGGCTGACACATGCTGTCAGCCCTCGAATCAAAAGCTCAGCAGTCAATTTGAGATGGAAAAATGTCTGCAGTCTGGTAAATTGAAGCCACATCTGCACATAACCAAAACTAGTGGTGGGCTGACTGTTTAGATGGACTGGCAGCATGCAAATACAAATTGGTATGCTTATTTCTTTGTTGAAAGAAATAAAAATTAGGACACATACTGGGATATTCAAAGGAACATGTTCCAACAGCACGCTAATTTATATAGCAAAAGTAAGTCAGAGGTAAGTAAAAAGCTAATAGTTGTAGAAGTAAAACCCTTAAAACTGAGCACAGCACTTCAATTAGCAGCTGTTAACAGAAACTATGAATAAAAAAAAGTCAAAAGCACAATGCCACAATAGTGCCAGAAAGAGTGAAAGAGCATTCCCTGGCCCTTTAAGTCAAGGTTATAGGAAAGAACTAGGCCATTTTGTTGCTGCAATGGAAAAACAAAAGTGGCAGGGTGTCTGGGTGGCGGACTGGGAGGGGGTAAAATGACAGCGGTACAAAGAAATCAAATAAAGACTGACAATAAATGAAGTGCAGAGGAGGCCTGTGGTCACCGAGCAGAAGTCAGAGAGCTGCTGACGACAACAATCACACACTCTGCCTCTGTCGTTTTTATCTGCAGTATTTTGCCGCTTTCCTATTCCTGTCTGCATCACTATCTCACTTTTTTTTGATTCTCTTTCATCATCTCAGACACTTCTCCGGCTTCCATTCGCTCTATATGAGTTTTCACCATTCTTTCATTTATTTCAGCCTCTATTTTCTCTTTTTCTCAGCTCTGTCTGGCACTTTCTGACTTCCTTTGTGTCTATTGGACTGTCTCTCTGCCTCCTTGTTACTCTCATTTGCAGTCTATTTAGCTACCTGATGCTGTATCTCTGTCTCTAGTCACTTTTCTTTGAAGCAATAGTGAAACATTTTTGGAAATACACGTTTTGTTTAAGATTTATATGAAAAGATTGATTCCACTCTCATCTCTGTACACTGAACATGGAACTGAAGCATACAGACTAGAATCAGATGGAAACAGCTAGCCTGACTCTTAAGGTATGTTTAATCTGTTTAAAAAAACAGCCAGGAGCAGTGATGACAGGGACAAGGCAGGAAGTATTTCCTAAAATGTCAAATTATTAATATAAAGGAATAGTTCAGTAGTTCTAAAAACAGTAGTAGTTCTATATAAAAGTTGTTTTTGAAGTTTGAAAAGACAGGGTGTTTAGCCTAGCTTAGCATAAAGACTGAAAGCAGAGGAAAACAGCAAATTTTACTCTGACGACAGTGAAAATAAACACATACCAAAGCTTACAAATTAACAATTTAAAAAGAAATAAGGTTGTTGAACACTTCACGATTCACGAGCATGCCATTCCCCGAAAAAAAAAAAAAAAACACACACAAACTGTTTGGGTAGAGATTTGGAGAGAGCCAGGCTTGCTGTTTTCTCCATCTTCCAGTCTTTATGCTTTATGTTCTGTGCTAAGCTAATCATGTCCTCCAGCTCTGTACATAACGCACAGACATGAAAATAGTGCCAAGCTCATCTTGTAACTTTCAGAGAGAGAAAAATGTTGAACTTTTCCCTGAACTTTTTTCAGGTTGTTTTTCTCCATCTTGTTCTCTGTCAGATCTGAACAGTGTGTACCGGTGCAGTCCCTCCCTTTAAATGAAGGATGAGAAATTGACCAATCCTAATTTCCAATAAGTCGATAGACCCACTCCAACTGCTCTTATTGCTCAATGGACCAAACACAAACAGACTGACAGTTACTGAGAAACGCATTGATGTCTTCATAGTTTGGTAATGACACATCGGTGCACTTTCTAAGATGTTTGAGGGTTTGTGTGTGTGTTCCACTGGACACGCCTTTATAACATTGTAACTGCTGCACAGTCCTCTGTGCGGCTTCATACCCCACCAGGAGTGTCTCAGAAGCAGAACATGTTGCTGCCTGATTTTGTCATCTTGCTCAGATTTAGTTGACTTTTAAGTAAGTAGGGCACGTAGTAAAAGTTTCTTTCTTCGTCTGTTTTAATGCGATATACGATCATTCCTGTGTCTGACTTCCTGCCCGGCTCGATCTGCTTTGTGGAGCCTGACGCAGCTTCTGTCGAATTTGAAGTGGAGCAGAGCGGTTGTCTAGATTGTCTACAACGGCCACGATCAGCTACAGTACTGCGTCACATCTCCCACATGCACACACACACACACACATCTCTTAAACATACACACACACACACACGGGCAGTTTGTAATTAGTATGAAGACACAGAAACACGGGAACTTTTGAGTTGCTACATCTGTATGTACGACAGAACAGAAGTATGAGAACATAGTGTGTGTGATTGTGTCGGAATGCTACGGTGTATGTGTTGCAAAGCAACAAATTTGCTAAGCTCACCCCCACGCACAAACACACACACACATGCTCTCCCTCTCCTCCCAAACCCCTGGTGCCTTTGTGAGTCAGTGTGCATCAAAGTGTGTATCAGTGTGTGTGTGTGTGAGTGTGTGTATGTGTATATGGGCACATCTTAATCTTCCGGCTTAGACAAACCCAGCAGAGTTTCTAGTAAATGTTGTTAATAAAGTCTAGCGGGAGCTCTGTCTGTCATACAACTGTGGTAACACACACACACAGACACACACAGACACACACATATAATATGCAGACAAATATAATTAATAAGACTAAAAGAGATGCAGACACAAAACACATTAGACAAAGACACACCCTCATGCAACCACACACACATAGTCAAGGACACAACCACATAAATACACACACTGAAGCAGATACAAATACACACACATACTACACACTCACATTCAGACACAAAGAGATCATGATGCACACAGGTTAGCACACACACATACATAGATGCAGACACAAAGAAACAGCCACACAGACGACTCAGAGAAACAAAGGCACACACTCAGACACAAAGAAACAGACACACGCAAACACAGAAAAAGACACGGACACACACACACACAGGCTGCGACAGACAGCATGTAGCACATCCACCAACAGCGCTGTGACGCACACCGCGGCCCGCTGAGGAGCGACACAATCCTCACACGTTACGAGCGAACGCAGCTCTAGAGGACGGTTTTGTGCGCCGCATAATACGGCAGACGTTCAGCAGCACCTCTGTGGAACAAAGCAAGTGTCCATGCAGCTGCAAAACAGAGAAATCACACACACACATGAACACAGAGAGCAGAGTGGAGTGCTCACGCCCTCACACACTGACACTGGTTAATAATTATGAAGGAGTGAGAACACACACAGTTAGCTGACACAACCCTCACATTAAAGCGGCTATGACTTGCCAGCTTATGGTTTTTTGGTGGCAGCTCTACAGCTCGCTCTGTCGGCTGGGCCATAAAAATTTCCCCACCTTCTGGCGGCAACACTTTTTCGCCCTGGGAGGCTGAATTTGTCATGGAGGTCAGGTGTTTGTCAGGTTGTGCGTGCGTGTGAGAATGCATGAACGTGTGGATGCATGCATGATGGAATTCATGCTCGTTTATGACAGCTTCTTCCTTCGCGTGACAGTTTGCTGGGAAATGATTTAGGGCTGACACTGACCTTATTAAACAGATTAGGTGTTAGGTACAAATCATTCCTGATCCACTTTACATGCAGCTTACATATGTGTGATTATATCTGATACTTTGCTACTTTTTCAGTTTCAGATTTCTGCACTTTCGTCAGCAGGCTGAACATTTTGCATTGGACACATTTTCCTACATGTTTAGTAAAACTTGATGAATGGTCTAGAAAATGGAGACTAAAATTGCTTCTCATGAACAACAACCTTTTAGCAGCTGCAGTTAAAAGCACTACTGGAGGAGCTACGTTGCTTAGCAGGTCGGTTTTGATCATGGAAAACAAAAAAAAAAGAAAAAAGTCACACAGGTGGCAAAGAAGTGGTTTGGTGAAAAGATGTAGAAGCGTGTAATTATGCTGAGGGAAGCCTTTTTCATGTAAGCTCTGATTACCATTTATCACAGCAGCTCAGCACTGTTTGTCAAGTCCGTATCTGTTCCACCCGTAATCCTACAGCATAAAATGCAACTGTTGCATTTATTAGACAAAACTGAGATGGCGTGTCACAATAATGCAGTCCTCATACAGTCACGAAGTCCCGCTAACTTCCTAAAACTTGCCCTCATATACCATTTATCTGTCTCTACGTGGACGACACATTTCTAAATGTAGATGTGGAGCGACAGGTGAAGCGCATGTGGCTTGATCGGATCATGACCTCCTGTTGTTGTAGCAATCATTATGAAACACTTATTATGATACTGAGCACTGATTAACACGAACTAAAGCCTCCTTGGTGTTTTGGTATTTCTCTTTTCTCATATATATATATATGTATATATATATGCCTATTTCTTGCTGAGTGTGAGATGAAAAGATCAATGCTCTAATACGACAGCCAACAGTTGATTAGCTTAGCTTAGCACAAAGACTGGAAACAGGGGGAAACAGCTAGCCTGGCTCTGTCCTAAAGCCTCTATAGCTCACTAATTATGATGTTATGTTTGTGTTTAATCTGTACAAAAACCAGAGGAAATAAATTGGAACAGGCCGGCTAATAACCCCCATAAAACCACACATTTTTACACTTCTGATTTACTGTAGATTTAGCATCCTTTTCTTCAGCTTCTCCGACTGTAGATAATCACAAAGGCACAGATAATACAGGCACACACTCAGCGAAAAACACATCCCCACCCCTCTGCTACACAGCTAAGCGTTGGGGGGAAAAAGAGAAAGACACACTGCACCACAACCACACACACACACACACACACACGGTTAACCACACAGACACACACCCACGCGCACGCACACACAGCAGCTAACTTCATTTCAAAATCAATTAATTAAAAAGCACAGTCCTCTCCCACAGGGAGTGAAAGACAAATTTGAGGAATTTAATCCTGGTACACAAATCAGAGCTGTTCAGCTGCAGAGATATGAGAGGACGGGATGGATGGAGGGATGGAGGGATGGAGGGATGGACGGTCAGTGAATTTTAAAAAGGGACAGTGATTTAACTCGGTCGCTTCAATTTGACACGACTCCTCTGGCTTCCCTTACCTTACTGTAACACTTCTATCTATCTATCTATCTATCTATCTATTGTATAGCAGTGAGTGCGTGTGTGTGTGTGTTGACGGGGTTCATCAGAAGCCCTCTCTCACTCTCTCACTGTCTCTTTCCATTAGTTTTCAAGATTTTTTAGAGACGTGTTATTGATTTTTTGACGTGTAGAGTAGAGTAGAGGTTTTGTGTGTATGTGTGTGTGTGTACGCCTGTGTGTACGTGTGTGTATTTGTTCTCCACGGCTGATCTATCCTCGGGCGGAAAAATCATAATAAAGAGTTTGCCTTTCTCTCCTCCCTGGCGTTCCTAAAAAAAGACTTTGCCTAATAGGTATGAAAAAAAAAAAAAAAATAACACTGCGAGATAAACTGTTCCATATGCCACGGGCCTGTGTGTGTGTGTGTGTGAGAGAGAGAGAGAGAGAGCATGAGAGAGACGATAGAGACAATGTGTGAGCTGAAGTGTGTGTATGAAGGTGTGCGTGGAAATGCGTACATGTGTAAATGTGTTAGTACAGGTGAGAGTGTGTGAGACAATGCACGTGGCCTTGCATATTTCGCTGATGTCAGAGTGCGTTTCAGAGGCTGTGAGTGTGTGTGTGTGCAAAACACATAATAGAAACATTCAGATCCTTTCCTCAAGTCAAAATAGCGAGCAACAATTGTCTCTGCTCATTGCAAACTATTCATTCTGGTAGTTGTGTGCAGGATTAGCAGAAAATCAAGGAAACATCATCAGAGGGAACTCAAGGAGAAATTTACCAAGAAGACAGTGAATTTTAGGATACCTGCTCAATTTGACTAAAAGCTAAAGCTAAAATTCCACTAGCACGGACGTGACACGTTCTGCATGTGCTGCAGCCACCGGAGCTAATTGCGGCTGTTCTAGTCAGTGTTTCAAGTCTGTTTCAGAAGCATCCCAGAATCGTTGGCTGTTTTGACAATTTGCATGAAACAGCTCACGAAGGGCACAGAGAATCTGGTTGATTTTCAAAATAAAACAGCCTGTGCAAACTAAAAGGGAAACAATTTAACTATTTTATTTATATAACTACATAGCATATTTACATATTTAAAAGCGCATAAACCAAGGGAAAAAAATGACCAAATCTGTGCTTCTGGTGAGGTTTGAAGTCGTGTGGAGAAAGGACCAAAACAGCGTCGTGGCCATGACATGATGGAGACGTGCCCAGTGGGGTCTCGGCAGCCTCACATTATCTTCAGCTGAACACAGATTGGGAACACTAAAGTGAAAGAGAACTCTCTCAAGAAAGCAATGTAATGTAAAAATGCTCTATTACAAGTTAGGTTCAGATAATTTTATCTACCTCGTTTTATTTAATACATCAATTTTGTTTAGCTGGTTTGCTACATAAAATCTTACAACCTATAAACTAGTGAGCTAATATCAGTACAATAGTTTCCCTCTTAAATATGGTGGAGTAGAATACTCAAATAAAATACAAGTAGCTCATAACTATGCTGAAGTACAGTAATTTCATTCATGTACAGTATGTGTCAGAGCATAATACAGTATATATATGAGAGAGTGTGTGTGTGTGTGTGTGTGTGTGTGTGTGTGTGGAGAGCTCTGTTACAGAAATACACAGTGAGCAGAGCAGTGGGGACTTAAGGGGAGAAAAGAGAATAAGAGTGTGTTCCAAGAAGCAAAAGATGAGAAAGATTGAAAGAGAGAGTGAGAGAAGGAGGTGAAAGCCAGCCTGGAAATTGATGGTGTAATTGTTGACTGCTGGTCGGCTCTTATCTTGGTTTCTCAGGGCTGTTGTCTGCGTGAGCTGGCTTCTTGCTCACTTTCAAATCTCTGTCTCTCTCAGGACTGGACCAAACCTGGCAACCTATATACTTTTCTCTATTTTTTTCCCACCCTGACCTTGTATTCTTCCCAATCTCTCCTCTTTTATCTCCTTTCTGTCACATTATTGTGGCCTCATCCCATTGAGCATGTTTCTTTCCTCTTTCCATCCCTCCCTTCAGACGGTCAGACATCATGCAGAGAGCAGTGGACTGGAAAAGAGCAGCAGGAGAGAGGGGGGGCAGTGTAGCCAGCCGAGGTTAAAGGTGAGTCTGCAGCAGGACAGGGGGTGGGTGAGGGGGTGGGGGGGCAAACACAGACTCTGTCTCTCTCCTTCACCCCCCCCTCCCCTGCACACAAGCCAGACCGACACCTCGACAACAGGACTATTATATCTGCAGCTGCTGATACAGCTGGGCTCAAAGGAGATTTTTGAGGTGAGGCTAATAAGGTGCTAACCAGAGCTAGCACTAATAACCAAGCACAGCTAATCTAGCAGTGTTATTTTAATAAGGAGCAGACCCTGGGAAATGTCTCAATAAAGCTGCATTCATACTTTATGTAAGCGTAATAAACGTTTATATTTTATAATGTAGGCTATATATTTTTATGTTCTTTAATCGACCCATTGAGCAAGCTACAGTGGGTTAACAGCTATCTTCTCGCTCCCCAGAATTGGAGATGACTAATGATGATGAAAAAATGAAAATGCAACTGTCGTGTTTAAAGTGTTCGTGGCAAGAATGTTTGTTTGATATTGTACAGCTACAGCAGCTACATCTGCAGGCTAGATAGCTATGCCATAACTCCTCAATAGCCAACTAAAAATGCAGTTTATTTGTTTCGTAATTAAGCATTTTACCATCAATTGTTCTATCTGTGGAAGACTTTCACAGACTGACAGTGTTGGAGTTATATGTTGTGAAACATTCCAGGCACGATACACAGTAGAGTACAAAACCGAAACCGTACTCTTTATAATAATATTATAAAGAGTACGGTCTAGACCTGCTCTGTATGAAAAGTGTCATGAGATAACTTTTGTTATGATATGGCGCTATATAAATAAAATCGAATTGAATTGAATTAAAAGTCGTACCATCTAATAAATCCTAAAAATGTTAAATTCATTGCACAGCTCTAATAATTAAACATATTCAATTTAGTTTAAGCAGGCCATCCAAAAATAGGCTATCCTATTGCTGTCCATATCGGTATCAAATATCCGTATGTCGGTCTGCATTAAGTATTTACTGTGTTGTTCCTGTTGTCTGCCTTATATCATCACTTTCATCGTGGGCGCCATCAACAAAAACAAACAGCAGGTTCAGGATATTTAGGCACAGCACTGTACAGCCTTCTATTTACTTTTCATTCAATGCAAAAAATGGATGTGTCGCAAATCTTTCTTTGGAGTAACAGTGACAGGTTACTTCGCCGGAGTACAGCCGGCAGCTGCTGTGAACACTGTATCACTTCCTGCTTCACTATAGATGAAGAAAAGCAGCGGTGAGTCAGGGGCTCAGATAGCGAACGTTCATGACGGAAAGTCTGATTAGTCAGTCAGTTCATCTCACTTTCAGTCGTATTCTACACATGCCGGCTATTTCCTTAGACATCTTGAATGAATGAAAAGAAATGCATCCATGGTCTCTGTGGAGACATTGAAGTTCGCACATTATCCGCCATCATCTTCACACTTGCCAAAAGGGCTCCGTGGTACTGTTCCACACTGGTCTATAATTGATCATTTCAACAATAAAGGGTTGTATCGACTTTCCAGTAAGACTTGATAAGCCCAGTTTCAATTAGGAAGTGCTGCAACGCTAAGTTAACTTTGAATTTCCAATTAGAGATGCTACACTGGGTAAACATCTATGTTTTCATTTAGGAGTCTACACGACTAACTTTGATTTTCCTATTCTGCCAAGATAACATTAGACAAACACAACAGGTAATAAGCAAGGGTAGCTCTCCCGACAGCTTCTCTCACATACTAGCTCCACTGAGCAACCATGTAGGGGCCCTCCTGCTGCTGATAAGCCTGCCTGGGCCCCACTGTAGTGCCTACCCTGGAGAGAGGCCATTAGCTCGGCTGTAGCACCTTCCTGGATAAACTGCAGCTTACCAGCCTGTGAGCCTCAGGGCAACTTTTTATTGTCCTTTCAAAACTTTATGTGTGAATGTGGGGCAATAGCTTAGGAAGGGTGTGTGTGTGTACAATACAGTATGTGTGTACGTGTGTGCTCACGCTGCGCGCTCCTGGCACTTCCTGCCCTCTAACGGCCAGTCCCACGGTAGGAAGGGCGAGCTCTATCGGACCAGAACAATGCCAAAAAAAGGCTGTCATAAAAACAAACTACTATGCTCTGGTTAACACGGGGGATGAGGAGGGTATGGGACCACTTTCCTCTACACACAACCCCCGCTGCCCACTACATCTGCATCATTACCACACGCACACACAATCTTAGATACTCGGCCTGTGAGTAGTTTTTACTGTTATCTTTTGCTAGTAGCTCATACACATTTGCATACACTATCCACATAACAATGCATGAAAACAGCAAGAAGCAAGAGCTGAATATGCATGGGGATACACTCTATGCAAAGTACACACACACACACACACACACACACACACACACACACACACACACCACTGCAGCAACTGACAGTAAACAATAGGAACCTCCACATTCACACTGGTTCCAAACAGCTTTGACGTGTCACCAAAACCAGAATAACAAAAAAGAGAACAATTCCGGCAGTCCTCTGTAAACAGAACACAGTGCGGACAACTGAGCCAGAAAAACATCTGCTGAGTCGGAACACACAAAACAACAAGCAGACGACGAACAGGCGCGTCGGGGGGCCTCGGAAAACATACTTAATACCTTACATGGTGCCCCCGAAACACAGTTGGCTTGCTGACAAGGTTTTTGGCCGTTCATGTTACTATCTCTCTGTCCCCAATCCAGCTTTATAATTTCAACCACAGCCAAGTATAGGCAGACCCAGGAAATGGGATGAATCAGGAAAGATAAGCCCAGCTGCTATTTGAAAAAGAAATTACTGGATAAGTATCAAATATGATGAAGACTTCTCTCTCTGAGTCTGTCTTTGACTCAGTTAGGAGATCAAAAAACACATTACATGGCAAAGATACTGTAAATGGATGGATATTCATGTAGATACCATAACATGAAACTGAAATGACTTAGCAGGAAGAAAGGATGTTACGGCAGTGGCAACTCATTAAAGGAATACTTCAACATTCTGGGAAATATGCTTTCCGCTTTCGTCCCTGAAGATAGATGAGAAAATAGAACCTCTTGCCTGACTGGACGCTGGTTAGTTTAGCTTAGCTTAGCTGTGCAGACTGTCTGAAAACAGTTGAGAAGAGCTACTGCGCCTGATTTTGTCCAAATGCAACAAAAGCCATCTACCAGCACCTTCAAAGTTCTCTAATTAATCCTATATTTGATTGCAGCATTCACTGCAGCCTTATATTTAACAGAATCAATCTGTGTATCGAACGCTTGGCAAGAAAGGAAATGAGCATATTTCCCAAAATGTCAAACAATTCCTTTTATTCCATGCAAAAGTGTAAAAAGTTTGAGTTGCAGTTTTAAAGTTGTTTACTCGCTGGACTATTTCTTCCTCCTGGAGTCGTGCTTTCACTGAGAGGTTGTCACGTAAACCAGCAAAGACAGGAAATAGCTTTATGCTAAGATAAGCGCAACTTTCATCAGTCCAGATTCATAACTTCTTAATGATTCCTGTAATTAACTATAATATTGTAAACAGAGAGACACACACTAGCACTTGCCCTGTCACACCCACTGTATGGTATTGAAATACTGCCTTGTCAGCACTTCTTATGTGATTGTTTTTACTGAACCCTGCTCAATCACAAGTGAGCAAAAAATCCATTTCACCTCTCCAACTCTACGTGTCCTGCTTTCCATAAAAACTTGGAATGAAACCCAGTTATTGATAGATCAGATGCATACACAGAGAGCAACACAGATAGAGTGATAGAGAGAGAGAGAGAGAGGGAGAGTGCGGGGCTAGCGGGCAGCAGATGGCCAATAGTGGTCAGCTGCTAACAAACAAGCAGGTCAGGGCTCTCCTCCACTTCTATTCTACCACTGATAAATAATGCAGACGACCCGAGCCATGCGCAGCACCTCCACCGAGCTTCTTCTAACGGCTCTGAGCAAGTCACATAAAGGCAGACAGAGACTTTGTTGTGGGTATAAGAAAAGCACGCTTGTGGCGGGGGTCTATGGATTACTCTCCATCTGTTCCTTCATTTGTTTCAGACAGTGATTAGATTTGGGTGATGCCTCTCGCCACTGCATTCTGACATTTTTAAAATTACATTGATCAGCCTGACGGCGGAGGAAATTACAGGTCAGAATAAAAAGCTGCGATAAACAAAACGTCGACATGGTAAGAGTGAAAAGATCTGGTGCATCCAGCTATACTTGCTCTACAGATTTGCCTCCAGGGACGTCAGTATGCACCATATTGGATTTTCCACCAGTCTGACTTTCCTGGAAACACTTTTCCTCCCTCAGGGCTTATTCATTTATTGATAGCCCCAAAGGGGGGGGGTTGCATCATTCATTGAGAGTGACAAATATTTATTGCTGCCTTGTGTTCTATATTCTGAGAGTATTGCATTTTTTGGCATTGATGTTAATTTTTGACAGCACTGCCAATAAGACTTCATTTGATACAACTCAATTGATTTGAGACAAAGATATTCAGAGTACTGCGACTACTGCAAGAGTCACCAAACGGAGTATACCGCTTCCCTCTATACGAGGAAGTTTTCATTTACTATAGGCTGAATATGCACTTGTCTGTTCAATTAAAGTTGAGCCATATAAGTGGTAAGTGCTTACACTTTGGCAATGCAAAAATGACCACATTATGCAACTCGAATCGAGCCCTGAAACGAGTGGGAAAGAGGGAAGAAGGGAAAAAGTAAATGTACGTAAGTAGGTGAGAGACAGACAGAGGGTGATAGAGAGAGAGAGAGAGAGAGAGAGAGAGAGCTCAAAGGGAAGGGCTAAGTTGCAGAAGAGCAAAAGCTTCTCGTCTCGGAACAACTGCAATCACAGCCACTGCCAAAACCCTCTGGATCCATCTTCAGTGCCTGATGGAAAGTTCTCAACAGACCTTAAAGCCACTGAGAGAGGGCTGGAGGTTGCGCAGTGTGTGTGTGTGTGTATGCGCTTCAGCTCATGCACACTTTATGTTCTGTATTAATAGCGTCCTTTTGTCGCATTTTTAACATCGCTGAATTATAGCTACATGACATTTAGGACATTATAAACATTTCTGTAAACAAATGAGCCAAGAAGAGCCAAGAAGAGCTCAACGCGCTGCAAATAAAGAAAGAAATGAGCAAAGTGAAGAATCGTCAACACACTGATGATGGCATTTAGAAAATGCTGTACATAAATATGACACGAGCGAACACAGATTTCACAACACATATGCAGCGTGCAGCGTTTGCACCCTGCAAACACAGAAACGCTGCAAGTCATGAGCTGTGTCTCTTTTTTGTATGCCAACTGCATAAACACTCTCTTGAGACATTGACTGTATAGTGTTGTTTTTAATGTAAGATGTAGTATGGAACTGAGACACAACATATACCACAAGGCAGGTTTCTGGGGGGGAAACTAAAAACAAGAACAATGTGCTAATTATCAGCAAACATTAAATGTTGCTTGTTTTCCAACATCACTGACAATCAGTCACTTCAGCCGGAGCGGGCATGTTCATCAGTGTCTCTTCTAATGTGGTAACTAGCTTCCTTTGTGTTGTGTGTTTGACTTGCAGCATTGCATTATGGCTGCTGCAGATTCCCTCCCTGTTTACAGCACAAATAAATATTACTTTAGTGCACAGAAGAAGCAGATTGGGTGTTGTTCTGCTAGTAGAGGTAAAACTTTTTCAAAATAGCAGATGGTGGCGAGGGAGAAAGGTCAACGCAACAACCAAAAAAAGAGCCTCCCGACACATTTATCCTCTCCAGGAGAGCAAAGAGAAATGAGGGCACATCACTGGATGTTAGGGAGGAAGGAGCAGAAGCAATATCCTAGTTAGAAGAACAACACCGTTCATGCTTTTTGGTCTTAATTTTAACTAAACAACGGAAATGAGTTGTCTTATCATCTTTGATTATAACAATAACATGCTAATGTTTAAAAATCCTTAATGTGATTCGGTGAGGCAGACTTCCGTTCCCGTGTCACTGCGCCATTTGAAGTCCACAGATGTGTCTCTCGACACACACACACACGCACACACAAGTGTCTATACCTAATAGGGTCCTTGATAATGTACTAGCAATAATAATGCAGGCATATGCGCACTGAAAGCATGAAAACATAAGGTTTGTATCACTTTGACCCTGCACCCTGCCAAAGCCCATTTACCATGATGGTCTTGTAAACAAGCCCCTTCCCTTCCTTCTTCTCTAAACATCAGCCTGTCCAGCACAACCCCGCCTCCCGCTGTTCCCCTCCAGCACAAATGCACACACACACACTCACACACACATACAACCCATCTGCTTCTGCTCTCCAGACCTTGCATCTGGCCTGCCATGAACCATATCTCTGTTCAACACTCTTTTAAACACACACACACACACTGTGAAGCATAAAAAAAAATGAGTCAGGGCGATTCTGTTCATGCAGCATCAGAACACAGAGGGCATGGCCAGAGATGTGAACTCCCTCCAACCCAGCAGGAAACACAGACCAGTTTGAAACAGCCGAAAAAACAAAAAGCAAATCTGCTTCTGAGCGAGAGTTTTGAAAGAAAAGAAAGGCAGATAAGAGCGAGAGAAATGAAATCATTGGCGGAATGAAAAAAAAAAAACACCTCCTGTGGGAAGCTGGCACATCAACTGTTGCTTAGGAGAGGGTGTGAAAAAAAGGAAGCCTCTACCACCATTGAAAATACATTATCATCGGTGAATTCAGATCCATACGCTCTCACAGCACCACAGAATGAACAGCAAGAAGAAAGATGTGTGTGTTCCTGCATGCAAAGCTTTCCGAGTTCCATCATCAAAAATCAAATCCCGTTATCACGGGAGGTTACTGTGCATTCAGCTGCTCACCATGTGGGGCCACAGTGTGTGTTGCACTGACGTGATGCACCTGACACAGAGTTAACAACACACACACACACACACACACACACACACACACAAACAGCAGACAGGAGACATCTGGCGCAGTGACGATATAACGGTTATGATGCAATGTTGGCCCGTTGGTGTCAAAACACACAGTTTATATCACACATGGGCAAACTCACAGACTGATATATACAGCTGGAGTGACTGCTTGATTAACTGACTGATGAGAAAATTAACAAGCAACTATTTTGAGAACCGATTCATCATTTGATTTGCTTCTCAAACAGCTTTTCTAACTGTTTCATTAGGGAGTATTTTTGTAAGATTTTGCAGATTTTCTTCGTTGTATGTGATCATAAATCTAACATCTTTGGCTTGAAGACAAAAAAACATCTGAAGACGTCACCCTGGGCTCTTGGAAACTTTGACGGGCATCCTGCTTTCTTTTCTGCCACTTTATTGACAAAATAATCAATCGATTGATGGAGAAAGTAACGGGCAGATGTTACTGGCAGCTCCATCGTTAAGTGGACGGCAGCTGGGACACATGTACAACACACCACCCGGAGGGGACCACATAAATAAACACACATGTGCACACACAACACAACTGTAAAAGCATGCTGGTTGCATATACGTATGATGCATGTGGTTCTTTGTCTGCGTAACTGTGTGCTGTTGAATTGCGTGTGTGTGTGAGTAGCATGAGGAGTGTGTGAGGGAAGATGGGAAGGAGGCTGGCGGTCAGGATGTGGAGTCTATTGTCTGTCCGACAATGAAGAGATCGAGTCGGCAGGAGTCCTGTGGCTCTCTCAATGGAGGCATTAACATCTGGGGCCAGAGGGCTGCAGTGTGTGTGCGTGTGTGTGTGTGTGTGTGTGTGTGTGTGTGTGTGTGTGTGTCTTTGTTGCAACTGCCCTGAATAAAACTGGATTTTCAAGGCTTTTTTTTCAGGGATGTCAGGAAGGAAAAGCTGCAACAGCCAAACTGGTTTTCAATCCCATCTCCTTGTAACCTGCTTCAGTCTCTTATAATCGACTCTGTGTATTTATATCAAGGATTATTTCTGTTCTTAAAGGTCTGCGAGGTTGATTTCACAAATTAAAATGTGAGTAAAGTGAATTTTTGGTGGGATTATCCTCCGCTACATCGCTACACTGCAAATGTCAACTTGCAGCTCAAAGCTAACTCTGAATCCTACCAGTATATTACTTTCATTAATCTTTGCAAATGACACTTTGACATGCACGACACACGCACATATTCAGACAAACCTTATGAAAAAGAAATCTTACGACAAACTTTATGAGAAAATGGCACAAATATTAAAGCAGAAAGTTGAAGCACAATAAGGGTCATAAAAAGTCGTGATGTCTACCTCCTCCGTCCCACATGGCAATAACATGACTCCACTAACTCACCCCACAAACCTTACTGTCTTTATTACTGTCTGTTAGTTAACAGGCAGTGGCACCATCCAGCTTGTAAAAAAAAAAAAAAAAAAAAACTGGCAGACCCCCCTCCACACACACTCCTTCTCCTCCTAAACCACCACCTTTTTACACAAATCCTTGCTCACTGTCCAGTGTGGATGCCTGCCCCCTCAGTAATTACAATAATCACTCAACTGAAGCTAATACTTACTTCATTAAGGGGAAAAAAATCAGAAGGGGAATAAGGGGGGAAAGCACTCCAAAGTAATATCTCAAGTCAGTGGATTATTGTCGCCATAAGAGCTTAATTTTTGAGTGCCAGCTGAGCAAGAGGGAAAGAGACGCAGCATTTCAACAGACTCTTTTATAGCATTGGAAGTGGATGAGGGCTGTCATATATGACACCTATAACTACTGTGAAGATGAGCTATTAAAATCTATATATATGTTTCCAGCAGGATGCTGGGGTGCAGTACACTTTTGTGGGATTTTTTGCCATAACATCTCTGAAAAACTATAAAACTCTGTGTGCAGGCAGCTGGCACAAGTCACAAAGTAAGTTAGGAATATTACTGGAACATTATGTTGATGTCATTGAGGGTACAAAACACTAATAAGCAAAAATAAAGGTTCCATAAAGTTCATTAGGAGGCAGCACAGACACTCCAGACAAACAACAAAATGTGACCTGATTTTCCCTGAAGTGCTGCATAGAAATAATGCTGTCATATCACAGCACAAACGGTACATATGATAACCATGGTATAACACACACAATTTATTACTGGACTGTTATTGTGCAGCAGTATAGAGACTACAGTGAAAGCCCGGAGTTGATTCCCTTCCAACTGCTCCTGACCGCAGTGCGCTGTGTTTACACTGCGCGAAATGGAGATAAAGTTGCATCACATTGTGCCCCAAAATGACAACACGCAACACCTCAGTGATCTGTTTAGACAACGCTTTGTACCTGAAGGCGTCCTATTTCCAAGAAAAAAAGGGGGCTTTATGGCAACAGTTGGAGATCCGGAGACTCCGGATCAGGATGTTTTCTACCTCTGCTTCCTTCGTCTACTTTTAATCCAGCCGCCTCACAGCACTGCGACCACCATTACGACAAAAAGGGGCTCCAAACTTACCTTATTATCACGGTGCTCGTGGTGCTGATGATTCCGTCAACGCGTCCTGCGCTTTCCTCTCCGTCTTTCTCTGACGACAGATCCAGTATCCGTTTCTCCTTCTCCCTTCCCTCTCTCCGTTATCTCGGATTTGTTTTTGAATCGGAGTTATAAATTATTCCACATCCTCATCAGTTACAGATGAAATGGACCACGGTTTCTCTCTTCTCTTATGTCCTCTATTTTCTCTCCTTAATGTTTGGACTATAAGGCAAATCAAGCCATATGATCCTATCATTCAGTTTCTACACAGAGGAACTGGCTCTCCGCGCAACTCCCTCCCAAGGCTTTGTAACACGAAACCAGAGGAGGAGGAGGAGGAGGAGGAGGAGAAAAGAGGAGGAAAAAAAGGAAAGAAAGAAAAGAAAGCGTGAATTTAATCCGCTATCTGGGACGAGCTAGATGAATCTATCCGCCTCTCTGCGCAGAACTTTCAGCGGTCCGTACCAAACAGACATATCGGAGTGGTCGTGGCGCTGCGTCTCTGTGCCAATCTCCACTGGAAATGATGTTTCTGTGTGTGTGCGTGTGTGTGTGTGTGTGTGTGTGAGAGAGAGCGAGGGGTGCGTGGCGCTGCAGCGTGTGTGCGCCCCCAGCTTACTTCTGCAGTACGCATCACAGCAGGGACTTGGGAGGATTTCAAAAAAGGCACACTAACAGGTCTCCGCCCATTAGTCTCTCCGTACAAGGGCCCCGACACAGACGAGGGGCCCCCCAGCAGCCATTACACTGCTTGATTAAGACAGTTTCATTGTGAGGAAAGGGAAGGTCTGTTTTGCTTCCCAACCTGAGGTCTGACCTGAAACACTCCGAGGTCCCTTTAACCGGGTCGAGGAGCAGGGTGGCCTTGTTGTTAAAAGAGACCATTGTTAGACTCTCCATCATTTCCTGCCCCAGCAGCAGAGCCAGTGAGCAAGGCACCTGCTCCAAGCCTTCTCTGTGTCTCAGCCTGGCTTTTGTTCAGTGGCAGAGAAAATGCTTTGCAAGAAATCAATACAGCATTAATACAGCGATATTATTATTATTGTTGCCTTCACAGTTGTTGCACTGAGCTGAGGGAAAATAATCTGTTGTTTCTGAGTCTTTCATCTCTTTCCAGATGGAGCCTTTAACCAAATGTAACTTTTATAGTTTCTGGTATCTTCTGTTCATTTTGTCTTTGTCTCTTGAAGAGATCAATAATGTGATTTTTATAAACGGATGGTTTGTGGTCTGAAGCATCTTCTCCACATGACAGCACTGCGATCATAACATGAATCGCTACTAATCTGCTGATGTTACTGTTCACATTCAGCCCTGAAGATGCCAAATATATGAATAATATCCCCCCCCCCCCTCCACTCAGGAATGTGTTTTGATTATTGTTACTTCACTTCACAGAGTCTGACACCAGAAGGCTGTTCTCACTTTCATCCACCGACAGTCGAAAGTTTGTGTGTGTGCTCACCAAAAATCTCAGTTTAAGACTTGAAGATACAAGCAGGAAGACACATTTTAAGCTTTGTAACCAAATAATTGCCTTGGAGGGAATCTTTAACCATAACTGTTCTTTTTTTCACTTGAACACATTTTACTAGTTTTGGTCTGTACAAACAGCTAAATACTGCTCACCAGTGGTGGACAGTAACGAAGTAAATTTACTTAAGTACTGTACTTAAGTACAGTTTTGAGTATCTGTACTTTACTTGAGTATTATTTTTGGGGGATACTTTTACTTTCACTCCACTACATTTGAAGGACAAATATTGTACTTTCTACTCCACTACATTTCTATTGATGCTCTCGTTACTCACTACTTTTGAGCTTACGTCAGCTGATGATTTTATTTTATTTTTTTCAAAATTCTGAGAAAATAAACTGTTTCTGCTGATTCGTGTATGGTTCGTCGCGGTATGTAAAGTAGCTACTGACGTTAGCTAGCTTAATGTTTGTTAAATTGCAGATGAATATTTGAAACGTAATTGTATGAGCTTGTAGTATCATAGTTGCCATTTTTAAACGGTTTAAAAATATGGCAACTGTTGCAGTGCAGTTGAATGATTAAGTTGACTTTCTGTTCATGTTTTTTATACAAGTCATATCAAAGTCCAAGGTAGGGGTTAGGTGTGTGTGTGTGTGTGTGTGTGTGAGAGAGAGAGAGAGAGAGAGAGAGAGAGAGAGAGTGCACTCGTTAGTGAGGTGCAGCTGTCTTTTTTGATGTGGGTAATCCGGCTCATTTTTGGCTGTGATGCATGATATATGTAGAAATTTCATTTGTTGATGAATGCAGCTGAGTCTGTGTTCTGAGGCTTCTTGCCTTTATTTGTTTATTTTTGAGCTATAAACCGCATCGCATCAGTTTATTGTATAATGACAATAAAGCTACTTTCCTTTCCTGTATTTCCTGAGATATTTTTTTAATAGTAAGTAATTTTTAAGCAAGTACTTTAGTACTTTACTTAAGTAATATTTTGACTAAGCTACTTTTACTTGTATTGGAGTAATGTTTGACAAGGAGTATCTGTACTTTTACTCAAGTAGTGAAGTTGTGTACTCTGTCCACCTCTGCTGCTCACCATCTCTTTAAGGGATATTCCAGCGATTCAGTATTGCATTTTGATTGAGTTGGGGGACTTACAAGACACACATCTAGTCTAAATCAGAGCAGCAGAGGCTGAAATATAATTACTTTTAGTCCTTAATATGCATCACGTTCCAAAAACACTAAACCCTACATTTCTCTTAATGCAACCATTCATTCGTTGGGATTCCTAAATTCCTCCTAACAAACATTCAGACTTGTTTCAGATTTTGAAAAGCCCCCTGCAGAGACAGAAGACATCAGACAGCTGCACTTCTTGTAACTTGTAAACTGTACTTAATGTGTAAAATCGGTGGCGTTTTCGAATTGTGCGGACACTTTATAAAACACAAACGCTCCAGTAACAATTCAGGAATGCATGAAATTACTCAAGAGACAAGAAACTACTCATTTTAGGTTGACTTAGACTACAAAATAAATAAATAAATAAATAATTTTAGACTGATGGAATATAAAATATATGAGTTACAATGAGTGAACAACAGCATCGTGCAGCCTCCTAAATATTCAATTTTTAGATTAATAATCCTGAGCAGAGAGGACAAAAACACAACACATGGGATTATGTTCCAAAGATTAAGTGCGCAGATTATGTTTGAAGATTTTAGATATTAGATTGATAATCTCTGTGGATTAGCACAGAAAATATTGCAAATTATTTTGGCCTCTGTATATTGATGCAGCTGCAGACACCACGGGGCTTTTTAACCCGAGCACAAATCAATAAACCGAGACTGACACAGACGATCGCCCCCCATCTTCGACTGTTTCTTCTACTGCAGGATTACGCGCAGAACTTTTGTTCACTGCCGCCTGTGAGCAGCGTGTGTCTAGCACCTCTCTGCCAGGCCTGAACCGTCTGCGTCTAAATTTACATGCTGCCTAATGGAAATGCTGTGAAGATAGTTGCCCAAATCCTCACACAGACAGATTAATAAATAAACAAGGCTGAGTCATAATGCTCATAATCTCACACACATCAGGGTGAAGACGCTCTGGCACAGATTTATTTGATTTGAGAGTTAATGAGTTTGGATTTAGGACACTAATTTGGAGTTGGACTCTCATTCCGCAGTGGGTTAAAAACAGCTCAGTGATGAAAAGTAGAAGTAGCACGGCCTCGGGCCACATCTAGAGACACTGTTGCAATGTAGGTTTCAAGCTAGAGAGCTGAGCTCGGTGTGATGAATGTGATCTTCTAGGAATTGAAATAAAAAGAAAGCATTTTAAAACAAGAAATAAGTAGACCTTGACCTTCCCTCTATGTTTTCATTGTCTGTCTCAGTCAATAACACTTCAAAATCAAGGACTATGATGAAAATTAATTTGCAGGGATTATTTGCACCCAAGGTTGGATAAAATAGACTTCAGATGTATTTTGTGAAGAAGCAGTCATGTGTGAAGTTCCTGACCTCAAGTTCAATTTGTTATTGATGTTCTGTGCTGCAGATTCAGCAGTCAGTGGGGAATAAAAAAAGGGTTTCAGTATTCCAAAACAATATGGTGTTTTTTACTCATTCTCTTACTCAATTTCCTATATGCTGAGCCAGTTTCATGGCCCCTAGTTCCCGTGAAAGCCATTCAGATCTTACTTAAGAAATCCATGGTGCTGATCAGACAATATTGCAGTCTTTCTGCTCTGCTTGAAATCTTTAAAAATGTCCAAGAAGCAACTCCAGCTTCTGTTTCACGATCATATCGCTATTATATTCATTTTTTGGATTCAGTTTTAGGTTAGACGGGCTGTTTGAACTGTCCATCACAAGAGCACATTCAAAGACTGGGCTCGGGCTCTCTTTCTTTTTTCTAAACTTTAAAAATGTATCTTGTTTCATGCCAAACTGCACTGGAATTTAGTTCACACCTCCACTCCAATGGGAGCTTTTTTTACCCCCCCCTTTTTTTCGAAAGTTTTTTTTTTGTTGGAACACCTGCAGTGGGCGTGAAGGAGCACTCAATTTGCCGGCGTTTCTGTTTATCAGTCAATGTACAGCCGTCAACAGGCTGAAAGCAAAAACTTTCCCGCATACAGCACTGCCATTGCTTTGAGCGTAAAGGCCTTGAGAGTGTGAAAGCATAAATTATAGGCTAATGGCTGACAGAGCGGCGAAGAAAGATAGCGGCTGATAGCGAGTCAGCAGCTCGGAGCTCTCGCTTACTCTGTTTTTCACAGCATCTGATAAACAATAACAAGGATACGCAAGTAATTACAGCATTCCAGCAGCATGTGTTTTTTTTTTCTTTTTCAGAAATTAATATGAGAAGATAAAAAGATGCAGATGCTTTTCACTTTAGAGGAGATTCAATAGATCATCCTAAGATTATAAAGTCTTTTAATAAATCCCAGGTTTCTCTAGTCTGCGTACCTCAGACAGCAGTCAGTTAACCCGCTGCATGGATGAAGGAGGCTCCATTGACTAACTCAGCAACAGCACGCAAGTACTACTACACTTGTTTGTAGCACAGGGAACTGTCCTTTGCTCCAGTTCTTCTCATCCTACACGTCAGACTTCAGCTACAATACAGGAGGCTGCCACTGACAAACATTTTCTAAAATCTCAGTCATTGTTGAATGCATCATTGATGGAGAAGAGAATTAATTCAGGAAGTTGATGAACGACTTTGCAGTGGTGCCTCCAACTCGAGGCAAACTCAACCATGGAGATCCTGGTGGTCACATTCATTTTTTTATTTAGGAACGACTGCTCTGATTGAACTCTATTGAACTTTATGCTTAAATAATATCTACGCCCACACAGTCCACTGGTTGGTCTGCTTCGCTTTCACACTGCAAACGGGGCTGAACCAGGGTCTGCTTGGTGCATATAAAGACCCATTCACCAGAGTTCGATTGAACCCGAAGCAGGTTAGGTACGAGATCACATGGTCCTTTGGAGTCTGCTAGGAGTCTCCTGAACATTTTCTATGACTCTTTCTAGATTGTATGGAGTGGTCAGCTGGGCCATAGCCTCTCAGTAGCGGACAAGAAGAGGCTGGACGGACTGACGAGGAAGGTCAGCTTTGTTCTCGGATACTCTTTAGATTCTAGAGAGAGAGAGAGAGATGATTGACAAGCTCTTGATCATCGGAGACAACAACTCCCATCCCCTAAATAAAACCCTAAATACTCCGGGCAGCTGCCTCAGATCTATTGTCCTTACTCCTGTTTAAAACAACTACTGGACTTTAAGTCAATCACATTGCCAAGTGTATTCTTTGCACTACTGTCTTGCTGTATCAGACACACCAATTTAATCCACTCAAGTGCAATTGTTTTATTTAACTTTTTATTGCAACTTCATTGTCTCCCCACTTTATTTATTCATTGCACTATGTAGTTGGCATCTATCTTATCTGTTCTAATCCTGCTGTGATGCTTGAATTTTTCTGTACCCTGTCACATTTTAATTTAGCAACAGGACTGATTCAACATAGAGACATGAAACGTCTACAGTGTGCAAGCAGACATCAACCTGATGCTGAATGCAGCTTAATCCACACTGTTAGCTTCCAGGACACTCTGTATGAGGCTGGCTCAGGGAATCCAGCTCTTCATATAGTAAACGTAGGAGGGATTAACTCTAGTGATTCACAATTCAGGTCAATCTTCCCCGGCAACAACAGAGAAAGAGATTTGGCTGGTATTGATGGGAACTAAACCCTAAAGAGCTTCAGCTTCAAGGCAGGACAAAAAAGTATATATCCATGCTTTCATGTATCCTCAATTGGTGGACTCAAAATGCAAAATCATTGTTTTGTACCTCTTCCAGCCTTAACGTGTCTCAGAACTGGTGCTACCATGGTTGAATGAGTGACAAGCGGCAACATTATGTAGCACACGTCTGGCAAATGTAGAAAGCAGGCCAGGCGGTGAAAAAGGGGGTGAAGTCTCATTACGAGGCAGAGCACAGGTCACCTCCCGTGGGCCTCTGCTCTCTTTGCATCGCTCTTCTCAGTTTGCTCTGTTTGGACTTTTCCATCACAGTGAGACTTTGGGTTTACTTTGGCTGAGACTTATACCGGGGAACGGTTCGAGTTGGGAAACGGTTATTCTGAGCGATTACCTCATTTACCTCGTGTTACCTTTCATTGTCTGCAGGAGTCTTTAACAGCACAGTCAAATTCACAGCTTTTTCAACATCACAGGAAGATGTGGCAATCTGTCAATGTGTCTAGTGTCACATGTTGAGGAAGCTGACAATTTAAAGCCTACAGTATTTGGACTCTTTAATGTCTTGATTAAACTCATTGTTATCCCACTATAACAATTTCCCTAATAGATATTTTTCACAATCTGTATTTGACAGACATCAGTGCAATTAAAATAAGCAGAGCTGACCTTAGAACAGAATTAGGATACTAGATCATCAGCTGGATCGTAAAGAGATTGAAATGAAAAGTAATGAATGGTTTTAACACCCTGTAGTGGCACTTTGATTCTAAACGGCGGAGAACCAAAGTTGTCATAATCAATCTAGAGGTCTTTTCGCAACGTTAGCTTTTTGACAGAAAACCGCTTTCAGCCGCTGCTGATCTGTCACATTTCATCTCATTGCAATTTCATGGGTAAACATTTGTGGAATGAAGTGGAGAAGTCTCCTGTCTTCATCGGAAATGAATGGCCCAAATGTTTCATTGCCTCTGCAATCGCCTGGTGGTTAATATCTATTGAGATGAGTGTATTAAAGCATGCCCCATATGATGAGCAGCTCCCTCCTCCCCCCAACGGAAGATGGAAATTACAGCTCAAGAGAACATCTTTTCATTCAACTTGTATATTCATTAAAGGGCGATAGGAAGCGACAAGCAAGGTTTTAATCAGAGGATTTTCAGGGAGGAAAAAAGAATTGTCTAAGAATTACTTTTCATTACTGCTTCATAAACATTCTTGATCTTTCTGATCTGACATGCAGCTGAAATTCTGGTGTTTGATTAGAAAAGGCAAGAATGAGGCTTTCATGAAAGCAAGGTAGTTCAGTTTAAGAGTGCTTTTTCCCCTACACTAGAAAGGAGCTTAATTTTCTTAAAAGTCGGGGTGATAGATCAGCTAGATGACAGAGATAAACCACTGGTTCAGCCTTAAGTTTCTACCACTTAATTTCACAAAGTCGCCAAGCCTATAAATCAGCGTTGGATCTCTGCTGAATTTAGATATCTGCATAGATTGCCTCATTGCTGTACTTTCTCTCTTGATGGGATAACAGCATGCTAATTTTTTGTCTTAAGTAAGGGGGAATCATTTCAGGAGGTTATTAAATTCCACTGGAAACCGTAAAAGTGGGATTTCTCCAGTCCCAAAGCGAGAGTGTGCTGCCTGTCAGCGTACAGGGAAAAACTGCTGAGGGAAGCAGGGCTGGGGCCCCTGGGACCCCTGTATCTCTCCCCCTCTCCATCTTCTATTCCGCCCCTGGCCCCTAGCTGGCTTACTATAATAAACAGCAGCCAGTGCCCTTACTTCCCCTCAGCTCCATCACTCTCGTTGCTGCAAAGTCTGCCTGATGAATCTTCTTCAGCAGCTATGCATATGCAAACACACTGGAAAACATGAGAGAAATTATACATGGGCAGCTTAACTCCTACACTGTACTGTTCTTTTGCAGGAAGATACACGGGAATAGGCTCTGGTTATCTCTGCATTTTGATACGATCATTTGGGATGCCAAAAGTTCAGCCAGTGTCTGAATAAAAACAATCCTTGTTTTAACAAAATGGAAGCATTTTTTTAAAAAGGCCATTTTCTGCCTGAGGCTTGTTGGTGGTTGGCTATGAATGCACATCATTCGTGTCCACTTGTTTGCTTGGGGAAAGCTGCCGCGAATGTTGAATGCGGCGAGCTCTACCAACTGCAGCATTGAAAATGTGTTTTTGTGACTGTGCATTTTTTTATCCACGGGTAGATTCTTATTGAATGCATGATTAGATTTAACAAGACTAAAGCTGTGTCTTAAATACATGATACTAAATCTAAGCGGATTTTAATTATGTTGTGTGTCACTGGAAAAATGACAAAATGACGTATACGCCAAACAGTATTCGGACTACAAGCCCCGTGAAATTTTGAGTGTGTGCTATTCCACCACAATGCAATGTACAAAGGAAATGGAGGAGCTACTCACAAAATATTCTGCAAAATATCAGAACAAATTGTGGATGGTGGTAAAAGAGCTTTATGAACATCAAATAACCAAAAGCTAACTATCTAACCATTGGAAAAACATTTTGAAATCTGCAGTATTTGTCAAATTTAATTTGCAGAGAAGTTCCAAGGTTGTAGTTTGAGTGACATGATTTGGCACACATATTATAGTTTGTCATAGCAATTTCTTGTCAGTACAAATGTTTAATGAAGCTGTTGTTGTATAGAAACTACAAAAATAGAATACTAAAACAATAAGGGCGGCTGTGGCTTGGAGGTAGAGCGGGTCGTCCACTAATCAGATGATCGGCGGTTTGATCCCCTCCAGTCTGCATGTCGAAGTGTCCTTGGGCAAGATACTGAACCCCAAATTGCTCCAGAAGGCTGTGCCATCGGTGTGTGAATGTGTATGAATGGTTAGCTCCTCAAACTGATGAGCAATTGGCACCTTGCATGGCAGCCAATGCCATCAATGTATGAATGTGTGTGACTGCGTGAATCAGATATGTCCTGTAAAAGTGCTTTGAGTGGTCGGAAGACTAGAAAGGTGCTATATGAGTACAGTCTATTTACCATTTAAGTATGCAATTTATACTGTATACACCTATATTCTCAGTGATAACATTAGCATGCTCACATGTTCTTGAGATATTTCAGTTTGGAACAAAGTGGTGGAATAAATGACTAACCCTAACCCTAATGCGACAACATTACATAAAACAAATATAAATATAACAGCTCTGGATTAAACAGAATGTAGCATGTGACATCCCTCAGATGACATTGAGTTATATTCACGAACACTGAGGACGATGGCCTGGTGAAGGCATCCATGTGCAAGCAACAGAGGATTACGATCCTGCCACATTGCTCAAATCAAGCTTGTTTTTGTCTGTATTTTTCCGCCCTCATGTCATCTAATGCAATCATCCTCCAATCAGTGTACATCGGTGAAAATCTAATCACACTGGTTTGAGGTTTCAGAAAGCCATCTGCTTTAATCCAATTCTTGACAAATATCCCTGTCACGGCACTCCCTCTGCCATCGTAACTACTACCCATTTCAGCCGGCTAATTTTACAGGTTCATCTTGTTAGGGATGAGACAGATATGAAGGGCTGACGGTGTTTGAATTCTGGAGACAGCCGCTATTACCTCCCACACCCTTGCCCATCCCACAGAGGGCATTTTCCACTGCTGTGACCCCGCATGGCCTCTCAGACGTCTGGACAATGACGGACAGACACTGAGCTTCTCTCTCTGTCTGCCAAAGCCCTCTGCCTTTCACCACATCTTGCATTCTCTGGAGCCTGGGCGTAGGAAAGCCTTTCTGAGGCATCTTTGCAATCCTAAAGGGCAACTCGCTCAGCCATGAAAAACAGTCGAAATACTTACACTTGCCATAAATGCCTATAAGCTAGGCAATCTTTCATGCTTTATAATGTTGTCCCCGGCAACACGGCAACACTGAAGGCCTCTGATAGGGAAAACAAAAGACAAATGACTGACCGTGCCCTTTTCTAATCTATCAATTTCTTCTAGAGCCCTTTGTCCTTCAAGCCGAGTGCTGCATGTGGGCCTGATTGTATCACCCTGAAAATGCCTTGGACACTGTCTGAACTTGCTCAAACCCATTTATTTGATGACCTTTAGCCAAAACCAACTTGACTGAGATGTTCTCCGAGTTTAACCTGACATATCTGCTTCCCTGTTGCAAATAAGGCTTGTCAGAGTCGTGGAAATCTCTATCAGACACTCCTGCACAAGCCAAAATGAGTTGTTTACAGGCAGATGTGGCATTTATATGGGGCTCCATAGGATCATTTAGTGATATTTAGCATTTCCTGGCACTCCACAGAGCCATTGGAGTGTCTCCATCCTGCTGGGTTAGTGAGTGGACTGGTACCATTAGCAGACAGACTGTGGGCACTGGCTAGAGACTTAAGACCCATTGTTAGAGGAGCAGTTTAAATACCAGCATGTTGTTAATACCCCCACACGCTGATTCACATATACTGCCTCTTCACATGCACACGGAAAAGCACATACACGTCCACACTCCTACCTTTGTGCTCTATCTCCAAGAAATCACCATCATTTCCAATAGCTCCTCTGTCTCCCAGTGTATGTGTGTGTGTGTGTGGAGCAGTCAGTACAGTGTATAACAGTGCAGTTCTTTCTGGTAAGAGAGGTGAATTGTGCTGTATAACCACTTAACCCTCAACCCCCACCCATGCCACCCTCCCATGGCAATCCCAATAAAACCTGGATTATTTTTATAACACAACGTATGGCTGCTGACTTTACAAGCTCCCCTCCAGCTCCTGGGTGAGAGAGAGAGGGGAGGAAAGAGAGGAAAAAGGAAAGAAAGGCCAGGTCAAAACCGCTCTGTGTCTCCAAAAGGGCAGCATATCCAAAACCATCAATGAAGGCCTTTTCTGCTGGGAGGAAAAATAAACACCCTGACTGATCCTTTTTCTTTTTCTTTTGCTTTAGTCTGGTGATACATAGAGCACTACTGTAGCTACAGTTCCCAACCAAAACCTGTTGGCTTCCCTGTCCTGTCCACTATCATCTTTAGCTTGTGGAAAGGTCACGTTAAAATGTGTTTGTGCAGTTAAAGAGCTCTTCACTGTCTGTGATGACAGAGGCTGGCAAAAGATTTGGTATCTCGGGAGACTGCTTGTCACAAATCCAACATTGTTTTAATTCCAGTTACTCTACTGAAGGTAAAATAGAAAGGAGAATAGAAAAAAAGAAACAGCTGTTCTTAAATGATCCAAAAACAAGTTTTCAGCATATTTTCTGGTCTCCTCACTGTATGTCTGTTCTATTCTATTCAATCTTCTATTTGAGGGACTGCTCATGGTCAGGAAAGGGAAAGTGTATTGCAATTTTTATTATCTATTATCTTTATTTTTGTATAGTTTGGATTAGTTACTAATGTGATAAGTTTTATAGTTATATCACATAATAATTACCTTATGTATAAAATGAGAACGTACTGGTGACGTAGCATTTAGCAGCTCTTGTTACAAAGTTGCTGGAAAAAGAACGTTACACATCTTTTGTGATCACCATCTTAAATATTTTTACGTTTTTCCTGTTTCAGTGATTTTAGGGTAGGGAAGTGATTTTACAGTTTTCTTTCAAAGGAAAATGTCAAAGGTTTGGGAGGATCTTGCTATTTTAAAAACTTAGAAAAGGACTAGTTCATACAACATCATGTCTGTGTATAGTGTAGCAGTTCTGAAAGGCATTCAAAGGATTTTCATTGGCGGTTATAGAGAAGCAGATGAAGTAATAATCTTTTAGACTTTCAAACAGTCTCTGCTGGAATACAAACACACCGTTGCACCAAAGTGCCAGAAACAAATGTGTAATGAACAAAAAGAGAAAGTTTGAGAGAGCATTTGACCCCTCGCTGCTCTCTCACCTCAGCACAAAGTGATTGTGAATGTCGGATTGTTGGTTTTGTAGTTTTTTGAGAGGTTTAAAGGAGGGGAGTTTGGAGGCTATCTGACAAGCAGCTCTGATGGAGCATACTGGCAGCTTCAGCACACTCCCCCACCTGAATAATTTTCTTACACTCCCTAATTTTACTGAGTGAACATATTGCAATAATATTGGTTGCCAAATCTGTTTGGTGTCCCTGAGCACTGACAAGAGAGGCAGTTGAGTTATATTTTGACTGAGAGAGAACTGCCAAAGAGGATTATCATTAATATGCCAGGTAATGTAACTCACAGAAATCTTGGATTCCTTTCAAGAAGTAATATATTAATTCACTTATTACTCCCTTGGAAAGTATTTTTACACCACTATATTACCTATGCTGTAAAATTGTCAGTTGCATCCTCTTATCCTCTAAAATTGGGACTCAACTTAATTTCCCTGTGTGCTCCTTGATAAAATCAAAGTTGAGAGAATATTTCCTCCAGGCAAAGCTAACTTTTCTGCCATTTCTCATCTGAGCTCAGCACAATGTGTGAGGGGACGATGTCTAATTCTGTGAAAATTAATCAAGGCGACTGGGGGGTGGTGTGTATTTCCTGGATAATTCAACTTTAATCTTATATTTAGAAGTGGCGATAACAAAAGTAACGACTTATTTCTGCGATTGGAAACTTTAATGTGGCATTACTTAAATTGAAATAGTAATTTGTTTCACTCCACTGTAGGGTGGCTCTGTGAAAAAGGCTGGGATGGGGTTGGGTAGGGGGGTTGGGAGGTTTGCAGGAGCTGCTGCATCAGCATGTGTGCAGTAATGTGATAGCGAGGCCTAGCCGCACAAAGAAAACACAACCAGCTCTCTAACAACCCTCCCAGTAAGACCATGAGAGGAGTGGGCGGTGGGTGGATGGTGGGTGGGGGACTGGGCAGCACCGCTTTAGTAATTATGCTGCCTTCAAATGCTGGTGGAACTATTGTAATTCTAAGTTAGGCACACATGAACAACATTAAACATGGTAGTCTGAACTGCAGAGATGTGACCTTTAGGGAATAATAAAACAGGGCAGCTGAGCCAACACCTGCTGGCAAACAGGACATGGCTTTTATTTTTTTTAATCTCTTTTAGTGCCATATGTTCCTACGTTTTATTTCAGTCATCATTTTTCATTTTATTACATATAATCCATTGTACTCCTGATGCATGCTATCATCTATGCGGTGGAAGTACCTGTGTGCTGTTGGAAGCTTACTTTGGTTATAGTGTCAGTTTTTCTTCAACCAAAAAAACTTGACTGCCGTTATACTGTAAGTCATATTTATGACTGAAAGGAAGGGTTTATGTGGAGCATATGAAGGCAGAATTACCCTCTTTAAGGCCAGACATGTCCCACTTTCAATATTGTGTATGCATAATTCTGGAAATAGGAGTTGGTTAATAGGTGGCAAAGAACTAGAGTTTTATTTTACCTTCATTTGCTCTGCATGATTATATAGATGGTGTGCATAGACAGTGTCTGGAGATCCATATGATATCATGTGTCTAATACAAACACTGATGAATGATGAATCAAAAGTATTATGTGCTAATGGAACTAGGACCTGATTACAGACAGAATGCAGAAAGACATGTAGACAAGTCAACAAAGGAAAACTCAGGAAACTGACTAAAGGCAGGAAATGGGCCAGGCAGACATTCGTCTTACTCAGAATGAATTGTAACAACTTTGATGATCCCTGATTCATCATCTAGTCAAAATATGGTTTATGACCAAATTAAAAACGAATAAAATTCCATCAACCCTAGCTGCACTCAAATATAATAATAATATAAATATCAGCAGGTTAGCATAACCATTGTGAGCATAGCATGCTTACATTATCATTTAGCTTAGCCTCTCTGAGCCAATATGATGACTGTAAACTCTTAGACTTGTTATCATGAAGCTAACATACAAAAACAAACTGTTTCGTTTAGTTAATACACAGTATCTTGTTAGCAACAGGAACTTGCTGAGGTGTTATTTGATTGGATCAACCAGAGAATTGGAGATGCAGCTGCCAAATGAAAGAAACATATGGTAATTTAATGATGGGGATAATGTGGGGTTATTGTATCCATAGTGGGGCTGTAAACATCTAGTCCCTCCTAGTGTGCCCTATGCATAATAGTCTAACAAAAAGTTGAAGTCACAGATGACAACTAAGATAAACACTGCGAGAAAACTAGTTCACTGAAAGGACACAAGTTTACTAATCTTTAAATAGTGATGCATTTCACCTGGAGTAATAAAGTAGTAACTTTTACTGTCAGCTGTTGCCATGGTGTCTATACCTGCTACCTATTAAATCACCAGGCTCAGGCTTTAGAGTAAACTCTATCCCACTTTCCTAATCCCACTTTACAATTTTCATATCCAATCTGTTTAATGTTTTCTAATCATATTTACCACTGTTTTTGCATTGTTCCCAAAAGGCCTACAGTATTTAATCAAATCAAATTTCAATATTTCTGTTAGACTACTTGAAGGTGGCATTGACAAGAGGCTCCAGCTGTATGGATATGAGAGTGGGGTGGGTGGTCAGGCTAGGACAGATGTGTTTAAGCTGGCAGGTAAAGTAAAATGGAGGAGGAGGGGGTGGAGAAACTTCCTCCCAAGGCCCTGCTGCTTTCATCCAAACACTTCCTGGTTCTGAACTTAAACCTCCCCTCTGTCACTCCCTAGGGTGGTATCCCCTGACTGGGCTTGATTTCACCACGTGATGGATGCACATTGTGCTGGTGTTTTTAAAAAGCGAGCTGCTATTGTAGCTCAGTGAGTAGGGACCTTCATAGCACTGCACATATGGGACGAATTGGGTCTTTTACTGTGTGACATAATGGCTCCATGTGACTTTTTTTCCACTACACATTTTCATATTGTGTACACACAAGCACACGTGTTCAGACACACTCACAGATACACAGTGCTCTGCTGTGCTGTCATACAGACTCTGGTTGGATCAGGTGGTGATGAGAACAGAACATGCGGCTCTCCACTGCCGACCTGGATATTAACAATACACACATACTGGGCGCTTTGTGAACAGATCTGTTTGAAATGCTATAATAAACACACACTACACAGACACACACACACTTCTGTGTTGTGTTTGTATCCAGTTGGGTAGAAAGAAATCCTTTTGAAACTTGAAACTCTTCTCCATCAGCAGCCCCTGTGCTCCCCTCCACCAGGTCAGGAGCAGAGCAGCAGCAGCAGGAGAACACGGGCCTCTGTTGTCTCAGCCGGAGCCCTTTGGATACATTTTGAACCCCTTCTCCCAACGGACGCGGCAGCATAGAGGCCTTGTTGTACTGAGGAGCATGTGAACGCACTGCTGACTTGAGTGTGGTGAGCAATGTGACTCGTTACTGTAACAAGGTCAGTCTACGCTGACAGAGTTGAGTTTGTGTGTGTGTCTGCACATATTCATACTGTATGTCTCTGCGTAGGCAGGCATAGATATAATGGAGACTTAACAGTCTGCGTGTGGCCAGAAATCACTGACATCAGGGTATTGTTTTGTAATGTGTACACAATCCTTTTAAAAACAGTCTCAGTTTGCAGTGAATCTGTTTCTTAAACTGTCTTTTAATACACAGATTAACATTAAACTGCAATAAATTACAGCTTTCTGCTGCTGTTACAAGGTTTGTTTTTACATCAGTAACAACTGTAAAATAAAGCAAGAACAAATGACCACATCTGAGCAGGCTGACAAAATCTGCCGGGCAAAGTGCTGCAGGGGTCTGCGATGTCGCAGCTGTTTGTCCCTGTTTGACGTTTTTCAGCTTCGTATCCCACCGGGGAGTGTTTCGTTTTTCCTGCCAGACTTTTTTAACATAATTTTTCCCTTTTGTCTGTTTTTATGAACAGAAGTCTGCACAGGGTATTTTATTTTGAAAACTGACTGGATTCTCTCTGCTGTTTCTGTGTCTGACTTCCGGCCAGCTCGATTTGCTCTGCGGTGCGTGATGCAGCTGGTCGTGGCATCCGTCAAGAATAGACCAGCTGCGTGTTCTTAGTGGAGTGACGCCTCTGGGATGCCTCTGAAATGTGTGGTGGCACAATCATTATCTTGAATGGGTGTGATCAGCGCCAGCGGCCATGGCCCAGCTGGAATGCGTCGCAGCCGTACGTGTAATTTGGTCATTAGTCTTTGAGGTCTCTAACTTTGATCTAGAGGGAAATACCTCATCAGTGATCCTTTGACTTTGCATCTACTGCGACGCAAAGCTCATTTCCACCTTCCCAATACTTGAATTCACAAAAACTAAATCCAAATGAATTATTTATGGACTCATGCTAAAATGCTAACAAGGTAGCTTGGTTGCAGACAGCTCACCCATCCAAGATTTGTAGGCGGGGCAAAGAATGAAGATGTTTGCGCCTCTCGTAGCTAGCTACATTCATGAAAAGGTAGTGACAGAAACATGGTGACCAGCGGGGCTTAGACTGATGCACATTACAGTTTGTTGCCTAGCAACTTTGACTGTAGCTCCTAAATGAATGTTGATGGGATGGAAATGTTGCTCGATTCTGATTGGTTAGAGCAAAACAAAATAACCTTTAATCAACAATGAGCATGAGCCGACAAGCGACACCTGAAGCCGACAAAGTACAGTTAGACTGATATCTAAATTTTTATCCAACAATTCATTTTATTGTCTAATGTTCTGCTGCCATAGCTGTGGACTTAACCTTGTTAATTTAACTCTCACTCTGTTGTTTATGTGAGGATTGAGCTTTAACATGCTGTATTAATTCACTGTTATCTCTTCTTGTAAATCTCTGTACCGTGGCTGTGCATGTGTTTATACACCATCTGCATGTCTGCATGTGTCTGCATGTCTACCACAGCCTACATTTGAGAATAACTTCAATATGGTTTGCGCACTATGAGCATTTGTCACATGTGGAGGTCCGCGGGGGCCCTCTGGAGCTGCAGAGATCTGCTTAATTCACGGCAGCTACTAGAATCTCACTCATCTGCTCCGGAGTGAGCGGGCATAAACAGGAACCCCTGGGAGCCTGTAATATGTTAAACGATTTGACTCCAGTCCTGCTCAACCTTATCCAGCCGAGGCAATAAGAGATATGAGAGCGTGACGTGCGTGTGTGTGTTTGTGCATGTCCATGTCCCTGTGACATGAGTTCTGTGTATGGGTATTATGAGAACTGCTTTGAGATGAATTACACTAAGCAAAGAGAGAGAGAAAGAAAGGTGGAAAAAAGCAAGCAGCTGAGAAAAAGGATGTAAATTACCAAGACAGGACTTGAAGAAATTGACTGGAATTGCTCCTTTGGTGTGGCGGGTGAAGCAGAGCTGTCTTTTTGTGAACAGTTCAAAGGCGGTGGATATATCTCTCCTAGCTGTAATGCAGCCACATATATACATAGCTACGGTGTGATCCACGTATATACACAAAGATAACAGTGGAGGCGCGTTTCAAGTAACACAGGATCTGAGAGCAAACGATGGCTGCTGGTGAGAAAGTGTCAGACTGAGACTTATCAGCTTGTCCTCCACCTGCTCTGGTACACCGGAGGGAGCAGAGCGAGATAGAAAGAGCATAGGAGATATAAAGACAGAGAGAATGAGAGAATATGTGGATGAAAAGAGTGAGGAGGAGGTACAAGGAGAAGAAGAATAAAAAGGACATGCAGAGGGAACGGGAAAGGAAAAATCAGAGGTCTGAAGAGTGAAATGGAGAAACGGGAGCCACAGGGAGAGGAAAGAGCGGCAAAAACTGATAATGGCTGCAGAGAGACGTGGAGAGAGAAAAAGACGGAAAGTGGATGAGAAAGCTATCTTAGGAAAAGGAAAGAAGGCTAGAGGAGTAGATAGAGCGGGAAAGAAAGCTCAGGAGGCAGAGAAAGAGAAAAAGGTCGAGTGAACAAGAAAGATAGCAACAGTGTGAGATAGACAGCGAGAGGAGGGTGGGTGGCAGTGAGACAGAGAAGTGGATGTCTCGGGCCATATCCTGTGATGATAGCCAGAGGCTTATTTTTCACCTCCCTCCAATCACCACAACCCCCCCTACTCCAACTCCACCGCACTCCCATCTAACAGCTCCTCTGCCACCCACCCACTCCCCGCCAATCGAAAACACACTCACACACTGACTCACATGCTGGCATACAATTTGATTGCAAAGCGTTAACCTCTGTCTGGCTACTGTAAAATGCACGGCGGCACGACAATAATGGAGTCCGGGAGCAACACATGTTTCTCACCCCATTCAGCTTCACTCAACAAGTGACTGCTTGAAAATAATTACATCTCATTTTATTCATTGTCACTGAATTACCTGCTTGAGTGGCCGCACACAATGGCACCCCGAGATGTGGATACATGGGCGGGGCTGGAGCTGTGGGCTCGGGTGTGTGTAGGCGCGTGTGTGTGTGTGTGTGTGTGTATGCATGTGTGTTTAAATGTATGTTCTTGTGAATGGCTGCATAAAGAATGGACTTGATTGGCTCCTTTGCACTCTTTTCTGAATATGAGTGTGTAGTTATGTCCTTTGTGTATGTTGTTGGCATGCTGTTAGCATGCTTACAGTATCCCATATGAACGGCAGCATACAGACCTGCCTATGTTGTCATTAAGGTTAATTATTTCAACCAAAATCTGGATTTTTTTCAGAGCATTTTGACAGTTTGGTAATAAAACTTAATAGCCTCCACACTGAAAGTTAGATGAGAAGAGCTACACCACTCTCAGGTCTGTGCACACGCTAAATATGAAGCTACAGTTAGAAGACAGCAACAGCCTCATAATGTAACAAGCAAGATCTGTAAGGACTGGTGCTTTCTTCTTTCAGGCTTCATTACTATTTCCAGTCAGACCAATTTGCTATTTTTTGTTCAGGAGTAATGACTTCCTGGAGGTACAGGTAGGTATATTTTCTTCTACCTTTACCTTGAGCCAGAGTGGCATGTTTTACCATCAGTCTTTAGTCTAAGCTAAGGTAACAGGCTGATGGCTCAAACCTCATATTTAATGGACAGATATGAGAGCGGTAGCATTTTTCTTATCTAACTTGAGGCAAGAAAGCGAATATGTCTATTTCCAAAAAATGTCACAGAGGATCATGTTTAATAGGAGCAGATTGGTTTTCATGAAGAGCTTTCAGATTTAAACAAACAACTTGTTGAAAAGGGAAATGCTGAGAAAATGCAAATGAGATAACACCAATAATTTCCTGGTTTTCTTTTCTTTTTTTTTTCATCATATCTGAAAATAATGAGTCCTCGTTTTGTATGCCTTCATTGGCGTATGTGAGCGCGCGATACGGGGTTAAGTAACAAGTGAGTGTGGGTGTACAATACGATTTATATTACAAGTTAACCTTTCCCTTGCGTGTGTGTGTGTGAGGTATTTGTGTGTGCTAGTGGGCTGTTTGTCCACACTACTGGAGAGCAGATGATTGGAGAGGGGGAGAAGATGTAGCTGTAAATATTTAATGTCGCTAGGCTCTATCGTTGCCCTGCATTAGACTTGAGGCAGAAATGAACACCCCACTGTTATGACCGGGCAGCGTCGGACGGCATTAGGCGAGGAGACAGAGAGTGAGAGACAGAAAAGTACATTGAGACTAAACCTGGAAAATTGCTTTCTCTCTCTCTGGATTTATTTCGTTTGCAGGGCAGAGGCATAATGGTTCAATAAAGTGTACAATAAAATGCCAGGAATAGGTGTGGGCAGTAAGTTGACTAAAGCTGAGGTAAAGTCCCTGTATCTTACCTGTAGCCAGAACTTTCAAGCTGCAGATATCTGACCAGAGAATTTTCTTTGGATTTAGCTGAGCAATAACTAATTACTCACCAGATGTTATGTTATTAATGATTGGACATAGATGTCATCTGAAGATGAACTAACAGGGGAAATAGCTATGAATGTTCAGCCTGTGAGCATACATGGTTAGTTTGTTCAATGCTTAAAGCTGCACTAATCAATATTTTTATATTCACAATAGATTACATGACAGCAACAAACCCACAGAGAATCATCACATGGCTCTGTTTCCCTCAGCATGTTTTAGCATCTTTCAGCTCATCGTTTCCAGCAAAAGCAGGCAGCTGCTTTCAGCGAAAAAGGCTCTCTACTACTGTAGACTGCCTACCTAGCACCACACAGGCAGTTTGACCAAATACCAGATATAGCCAGAGACCAAAATGGAATGCATATTGTACTTGACATGACATTTTCTGACATTTGTCAGATGACTGGAAAAGCTAACGTTGCACTGTGTCTGCTGGGTAAGGCAATATGCTCACACGTTACTTATAGCAGCTTTAAAATATGTTGATTTTACATTTACGGCTAGTTCAGCAGCATTCCAGTATCTTTTGATAATTCATAAATTTTTATAAATGAGTTATTTTGACAACCCTTAAATAACCTGTGTTATGTTTACCTGACAACGGCCTCTTTCTGTTGCGAAGACTGTCTGCTCTCATAACCCAAGTAGTGTGATAAGACCTCTTAAGATAGAAACTAGGGTGGATGATTGTAGTCAAATTGTGACTGCAATTCATATCCTGTCTCCAACCAAGAGCCAATTGAGTTTCTTTCAACTATGAATATGATTTTAGTCACCTAAACGTAGCCACATCTTGTCTATAAATGTGACAGACCAGAAGAAGCTCATATATGGTGGCTTGTTTTGAAAGGCAATGACAATGACAATGCTCATTTTGTAGTTCAGATACGACAGCTTGCTGTTGTGGTCAGATGTTTCAGAAGGTGTCATGTACTTGATATTTGTTCTTTACAAAAAAAACTGTTAAACTTCTATTCATCGATTTTTTGACTACTTGCGGGCCGTGCAACAAGCTGTAAACGATGAAGATTGGTAAATGATGACTTGTTCTGTTTTGGTCTCCTCCAACTCAAGAGTGTAATACCAATTTCTAAACACTTGCTAAATGCACTACTTTGTTCACCAGCTAGCTGCTAACTTTGTTTGTTGTTTGGTTCTGGACAAGAACCGTACAGTGGGTTAATCAGAGACAGCTGACTCAGATAAGAACAGTGAAGGTGAACAGTGAACACTGAAATGAAACCAGACGATAAGAAAGACTCTCTGTAGCACTAAAGAGAACTGCAAAGTGATGATTCTCTGTGGGTTTGTCTACAAGCAACACCTTTCACCTTAAACATAGTCATTTGACCAATTCTTAGGATGGAAACATTGATTCGTGCAGCCTTAATGCCTGTTAATGTCCATGTGTTTCTGGTTTTTGGTGGTGTGTGTGTGCATTTTTGTATAACCTTGCTTGTGTGTTGTGTTTTAAGCACACTTTCCTTCTGTAACAGTGATCTTAAAAGCATTACCAATCATCTCTCAACACTATCAGCTTCATTTTGTAGATTTTGTAAAAGAGACATATTGACTAAGCTTAAAACTGCTGTCATTTTCCCTTTTTAATGTGTGCTACTGGTCAGTACTGGTAAGAACTGATGTCTGCAGAGATGATTTTGGTACAGCTCTCGTCACTTTTTCCCCCTCGGGAAAAGCCTGGCTGTGTCATGCTCAATCTCTCCAGACCTCTGCTGCATCGATATGGGCCCTGCTGGCTTTTTTCCCCTCCCTTGGCTACAGTGCTGAGCCATTTGGAAAAGACGTTTCTATACTTGGGTTGCTACCAGCATCAATAGTAATATTATCACTCCGTCTCCTTCTCCTCCGCTCCTTCCTTGCCCTATCTCTCTCTATGCCTTGCTTTCTGTTTTTTGGTAAATTGATATTGCTGATGTGATGAGAATGTCATGAATTTTCAACTTCGCCTTTGGGGTTTCTTGCCTGACCTAGCACTTTTTTTAACGTCCTATATCAAGTTGTCAGCCTTGGCTGTCCACTATGCAGGATGCTTGCCCTCGCTTGTCCATCTGTCTCTGTCTCTCTCACTCTGTTAATCCTGCCTCCATTCTTCATTTTCATCAGTTTTTAACACTGTGGTGGTTTTATTCTGCTCTACAGGGACCAGCCGGGACAACAGATTTAGATTGGTCAACCGCACAAAACAACCAATTTAACACCTTATAAATAACCCAGAAAATATTACTTTTCACTTGACCTTCATGGGGTTTACCCATGTTTCCATGTTTCTTTTCTCAATGAGAAACAAAACCGATACTTTGATCACACTTTAACCCTCTGTACTGAAGAGCAGATGTGCTGAGATAACCTTCTGTCATTATAATATTTAACAGGACTGGGTGAAACAGGTTTAAAACTCTATAATTAAATTAAAGACTGAAACAGTTTGAGCTTCCATTATCAACAATAGAATTAGTATCTAATATTTTTGAGCAGCCAGTAACTTCACACAAAGCTTGTCTGGTTTTATATCTTTCTTACTATTCTTCTCATTGTGCAGTTCTCCTCTCTCTTCTCTCTCTTCATTCTGCCATTAGTTCAATCACATTATTGGCTTTTCTGCCAAGGCTCTGCACAAAATGCAGTTTCAAACACCAGTAATCAACAATTCCTTCTCTCTTTCCTCCCTCCTCCTCCTCCTCTCTTTTTTCTCCCTCTTCCATTCCAGACAATGGCTGGCGTGGACAGACAATGTACAGCTGTCATCTTACCCCCACCCTCAGTCCCTTGACTCCACCTCCACTAACATCTGTTGTGTCCAGTCAGGCTTTGGGCATGGTGGTGAGGGGGTGGACGCTGAGGTCAAACCAATCTCTATGCAGATTGTAATGACTTCCTGTGCCCCCCCCCTCCAGCTTCTTCTTCTTCTCTCTCTTAGTGGAACTCCCAGGGGGCTGCTGGGAAGGATGTCTAAACTCTGAATGGGTCTCTGTTACCGACAAACTGTTGTCCAGCCAGATTCCCACAGAGGATCAGCCTGAAAATAAAATGTGCACAGATGAGCATTCATATTTGAATACGCAGAAATACACACATACAGTATACAAACCGGGTTCATATACAGAAGAGTCCCTATTTTTAGCTACAGAGAGTGAGCCATATGGCCAGGACTGACAACGTAAAGTGTGGTGCACAGTTTCAGTTACTGACAAGCATTGAAAGCCACTTTGAACATGGATCAATTGGTATCCAACAGACTGAGTTTACAGATCCTCAAAAACCTCCTGAGATTGTCACAGGATGTTTTGGCAGCTTGAATATTCCACCAAAACTCTTCAAGGTCGCAGTGGAACATTTCCAAATACATGACTCAAAGACCCCATTTACACTTGTCACTTCAAGTGTCTGCTACCCAGATAAAATCCAGATAAGATTTTAGACTCTTGCATTCACGCTTGCAGACACATAGAGTATATGTCTCTGTCCATCACAAATCTTATTATTGGTTTTCCCAGATATGCAAATCAGAGTTAGTCCTCCTCCAGTCCAGGAAGTGGTGGTAATGTACTTCAAGCTCTTTGGTACATAACTTCTGTATTGTAGCAGTGTAGTTACAACAATAACAATTCACATAGTGTTAACAACCAACTAACCAATTATGGTAGCAACTAAACGTCACCCAACGCAAGATGAATTGTAGTTCTTGGACTGAAATGAAGTGTATGATACTCAGCCACACAGATTCAGTAATTCAAGGTCAATGTATCTTTATTATTCCTGAGGGGCAATTTATTGTGCAGCAGCAGAACATCATAAACATAAAAAAAAAGCATAAATAACACAAACAATACAAATGAAAGCAACAAACAACCAGTAAATGATACATAAGTACATGCTACAATACTGTTTCACATTTCGCAGTTAAAAAGGCCTATGGCGGCAGGAACAGAAGAGTTTTTGTATCTATTTGTCCTGCATTTTGGACAAATTAATATAATAGTAACTGAATTGATCGGGATCAGAAAAATAGTAGAGCAGCTCAATGCTCCATGTATTTGATCTTATGTATAGAAATCACTGGAGCAATTTTTCCTTATTACTTTAATGAGACAGAGAACAACAAATAATTTCAGTGTGATTTTAGTGTAACTTCAGCTGTTGTAACAGGACATAAGGACACATGGACATTAGACACGGGACATGGATGTAGTAAGAAAATCAGACCGTGAGGCTATTTCCGCACGTTGCTGACTGACGTAGTTGTTGTGAGACAAAATAGAGCCAGGACCTGTAGAAATAACATCTGTTGGATGTCAGACATAGAGTTAGGACCACTTGATGAATAGTGCAGTGCCAGTCATCAATGATAACATCTCACCTATTCCAGACATTCAGACATCATCGTCGGGTTATTTCAGTCTGTCTAGTGTGTTTAAAATTCTGACTTAAGTTACACCATGGGCAATCTAATATCTCAAATTGCTGTTAGGCCTGTATTTAACTTGGCTATTTTTATTATCCACATTAGTGTTGTGGCTCTAGGGACGCCAATGTTGCTCAGTCCACCACGGCTTGAGACTGAAATATCTTGGCAACTGTTAGATTCCCTCAAGTTTAGTACACATATCCAAGATCTCGAGAGGATAAATCCTTCGGTGATGTCCTCAAGCACTACAAGCTGAACAAAGCTTTCACTTAACAAGTGAAATATCTTATTATCTTATATCTTAGTAGTATTCACCAAATAAACTGACACAAACCTTGAGACATTCTTTGCTCCCAGAGGATGAAACCAATGACTATTCCTTCAGTGACATTGGCATGTTAACATTTTTTGGGTCGGAATGAAGTGTCTGGACACATTTGGACATTCACGGATCCCACAGGACATGGGATTTTGTCCGCCATCCAGCTGTACTGGGGCTCATGAAAAAAAACAAAAACAAACAGCAATTCATGAGTCATATTTTTGCACACCTGCACAGTACATTCATGTTTATATGCATGTGCATAAATATGTATGAAAATGTTAATTGCTTACAAGCATGCATAAAGTAATGTGACTGTAACTACACAGGAAGGCAAAAATAATTGTTACTTTTTTCACTATAAAGATGAGTAAGCAGGATAGTTAGAGTGAGCTGCAACGCAAACATCAAGTGAAGAGGAAATATCTCTTTATTTACCCTGAAGATTATGGATTTCCTGATTCATTACTCAAATTTACAAAAACTTAATGTGAAGAGGAAGAATGCACAGAAATACAATCACAAGTTTTAAATAAGTTGATCTTAAATACGCTCCACTGAATGAGGCCTAGCAAACACTCATACTGTATAGTCTACACATTCAGGACCAAGATCTTCCCAACCAATCTGCTTTCATGGCATTCCCTTAGTCAGAGAGTGGGTGTTTTTTACACAGACTGCCATCTAATTAAGGGAGAAATGAGTGCGCCACAGGGTTTTGGCTCGACTTTGAATATTATCATCTCTCTTGATACCCTTGGTCGCCTGGTCTCCTCTAGGAGCCTCGTCTTTGGTTGTAGTGATGCATGATCCCCTCTATTTGTCTGTCTGGCTAATCAGCCAGGCCATTCACGTGGAGATGGCAGCTATCCACCAAGGCGACCCAGGAAGGGCGGCCCGCTCATTACCATGACTCTTTCTTAATCAATGCTCCTCTACCTTTTATGTTACAGGTCTTTACTGTCTTCTAGCGCTGCCTTTTTTCTTTGGGTTCTCGCTCTTCATTTTCATTCCTCCTCTGGCTCCATTTTTCTGTCTGGCTGAAAACCACCTGAGGACCTGCCAGATCTTGAAGCCATTCGGCTGCATCTTATGTGTCTGCCTCCGAGTCCCAGCTTGGTGGGGGTGAAGCGGAGGACACTGTGTTACATTTGAGCTAACAGGCAACGCTGGCGGGATGCATTGCCACGGGCCCTTTCTGCCGAGCGGCCGCGATTGCTTAAGCAGAGCTTAGACAATGAATGACTGGTGACAACATGGAAATGATACCGCTGTGGATACTGGTTAGCCAGCTGTGAGGGCTGGCTGTAAGTGGTGTTACTGTCTCATGTCTCTCCCACTGCAACAAGATGCTATTAGCATGTCATGAAATATGCTGCTGCAGCTGTTAATGGTGAGTAGGGGGTATGCATGTGAAGCCTGATGAGTCACATGTGACTTTATGATGCAATGAAATGTTCCAAAGGGTCAGAGATCACACACACGTATACATACTAGCATGCAGCTTTGCGACCACCAACAGCACTACCACATTGTGTGTGTGTATGTGTCTGGCTATGAGGCCCTGGCGCAGGGTTAAAGTGGGCACGACTCCCTGGTGTCGCCTGAGGATAGCAGGCTGTCAGCCATGACTGTCAAAGAAAACCAGTTTGTCTGACATGTCCTCCTGTGTGACTACAGTACATTCATCTGCATGTGCACATTTGTAATTATTTATGAGAGATTGCTTTATCAGCCTCTATTGATGCTAAAGGTTCTCGGGAAGGCAAAAATTAATATATTTTTTATAATAAAGACAAGAAAGCAGGCTAGCGGAGCAGCAATAAAAAAACTGTGAGGGGAAACTTAATGGAATGAAAATTACAGTTGTGTACAAATATTTCCTGAAATGATAATCCATTCCCTCCAAACAGCCAACATTAAACCAAACACACACACACACACACACACACACACACACACACACACACACACACACACACACACACACACACAACCATGAAAATGAAACCATTCACTCACAATTATGTATCTTATAAATATGTGTATGTAAATAAATACATGAATGCAACATTTTTTCATCAGGAAGGCAAATATCAAATAAGCAGACACTAAATAGCCTTACACAATAATGAGAGACTAAAATATAAAAACACACTGATAGAAGCCAAATTTTATTATGTGAGTGTGGAAGCACAGCATCAAACTATGTGAAAACACGACTCTTTTTCATTAAATTAGTGTCAATTAAATGTATACTGTTGAACAGATGTAAAAGAAACAACTATATGTGGGAATGAGACTTGAATGAGACAAGCTATATTTCACACAGACCAATCAGAACATATCAAGTCATTGACCTGCTATGTTTTGGAAGACAGTGATTCATAAAACCCAGTTTTAGAGGTTATTGGTGGGGGCAGCAGCAACTGCACGTCTTATTTGGGGGAAGGCCACTCTTTAGGGCTAGCCATAGCATAACTAGCTAATACAGGACTTGGAACAATACATTTTAAAGGAATAGTTCATGATTTTGGGAAATTGTTGCAGAGAGTTAGATGTGATGGCACTAGAGACAGGAGGTGATTAGCTTAATTAACAGGAGTCATTCTAGAACACTTTGTTTTAACACTGGCACCCAAACATTGGGTTTTTTATGCAAATCATTTTGTTGAAATAAAAACTATAAGCTTTTCAGCCCACGACTTCTACTAAATATGTGTCCTGAGCATTTATATCTCAGACCATTACTGCGGTTATTATTAGACTGCGTAATGGAGGGAATGAAATAGACCTCCTGATATACTTAACTGGAGTCAAGTACTGTAATTGCTAAATTAACCATGTTTCTTAATTATCTAAAGCTGGGAGGCTTTATTATTTATTCAGGTGACTAAATGACACACCTAACCAGACAGTGTAATTTAAGAACTGTCAGACGAGGTGGAGGGTGTTTTTTTATGGCAATTTAGTTTTAGTTGTTGTTTTTGACTGCTTTGGAGTTTATTGCAAATTATGGAAAAATGTTTGTTAACATTTTTAGTTTTTCTTGTGAAATAAATTATTCAAAGTTCAACAAGTTGTGACATCATTCTGAAAAACACCATGAACATATACCAGTTCCAGGCATCACCTTCGGTTGCTGTGACAGCAGTGGAGGGAATGAAACAGACTTAATGATATTTTTTTTCTGCAGTCAACAACGACAGTGCTCATTATATTAGATAGTATGATGTTTGAGTTTTAGAGAGAGCTAGGCTAGCTGTTAACCACCATCTGCCTCTAGTTCAATAATCAACACACTGAGTGTAGTACCTTCTCATCTAATTCTCAGCAAGAACGCAAGTTAGTTCCAGGTAAAAAAATGTATACTTGGCGTACACATGCAGTGGGAAGTTGTGATCACATAAATCATTTTGTGATGTACATTAATAGAGAGCTGCTCTATGACACACTTCTCCACTGCATGAAGTGGAAGTTTTCATCAGATTTTTGTGGTTAATATACAAAGCAGCAGCAGAAAAAAACGCAGTCTTAATGGGATAAACTACATCACTCACTCCTCCTCTTAAAATCTTACAGAGATAAACATATAAAAATTATTTAAAATTCTGTTTTTCCAATTCTTTGCCCTGTAATTGGCATCTTATTCATATTGGAAGAAAGAAGGTAATTGTACTATATAAGCAGGATTTCATTCACTATGCAGCCTCCCACGAGTCTCAGCTCATTTGTCCCTGTGTTATTGCTGCACAGCTGGTTGAAAATTAATCTCAGCCTGTTTCTTATCGGTCAAGGCTTTCTCACCGTTCTTTATAACTGAACAAGATTCTGGTGAGACGTCTTTGCTTTTGTAGTGAATATAAAGGTTTGGCATGTTTTGCTCATTGAAACAGAAAAAAAAAAAAAAAAAAACCCTCCACATAATTTCTCATTTCCTTTTCTCAAAGAATCAAATGTGTTATGACGCCTGTCATTCATGTGAGCTCTCTCGTGGAAAGTGTTTCTCCAAGTAAACAAATAGTTATGCAGCTACACAGCCAAGAACAAACTCAAATTTGATCATTCACCGGCAGGTGTGTTACGCGGTGTCTGACAGGTGTTAGCATGTGTGTGTATGTGAGTGTTAAGCAGCCTGTCACAGTGGGCAGACAGCAGCAGCAGAGCAGAGTGGAGACTCACAGTTGTTTACTCCAGAAGAAAAAGGGGACTGAGAAGTGTTGAGGGCGGATAAGCAGCTGTCTTCTTAATTCCTCGCTGAGAGAGTGTGTTTGCCTCTCCGAAACTTCTCGTCAAAAGGCTGTGTTAACTGCCCCTCTGGCCAACCATGACTTTGTGATGTCAGAAGAAGGATGAAAGAAGATTATTATAGAAAAAAAGGAATGAAAAGAGGAGAGGAGATGAGGAGCTGGAAATAGGGGAGAGGAAGGAAGCGATGGAAAGGGGAGGGAAGGAGTTAGGGGACGAGAAAAAAGGTGAGGTCTGGAGATACGTGTGGCCGAGGCCTCTGCAACTATATCAGTGCTATACGTCCCTACAAGCAGTTTAAGTGTAAAGGGGGATTAGAGAAAGCAGAAAACTAGGTTGGAGGATGAGCACTGAATTAGAACAGGACCCCTGAGAAGGAGGAGAGAGAGACGAGAAGAGAGGGGAGGTGGGGAGGAAGAGGAGGAGGAGAAAAGGGGAGACATGGAGCAGGACAGAAATAGAAGACAGGAAAAGACACCAGTCAGCCAGGCGGAAGAGGAAGGACAGAAATAGAGGAGGGAGGGGGGAGGACAGATGAATGGATGGGGCAGGGGGGTAGGAAGGCAGTGGTGTGACTGATGAGGAAGGTGAAGAGGAGGAGAGAGAGAGAAAGAGAGGGGGCTAGCTAACCGTTACATGACACACACACACGTGAAATGAGTTATAACCCTGAGACACTGAGACACACTTTACACAGCTCCCACTGTGTGTGTATGTGTGTATATTTGTATTACTCATGTTGTGAGGATGAAGATGTCACAGAGATTCTTTTTTCCAAAGTTATCACTAAGACTTTGGTTGAAGGACTAAAGGATCTTGTGATCATCTTATCATCTCGTTGGTGTCAAACTGTCAGCTGTCAGTTCTTATTTTTTTTTATTCACCTCCAGTTTCATCAGAACCAACCACCGATTAGATCCCTTCAGTGACCTTTAAGAATCCTGCCACACATCACTCTCATCCAGACCTTCAGCTAGGCTGTTCTTCACTCTTTCACCACCTGCAGCCTCTACACTCCATCAGGAGATATTCTTATATGACTTATGGCCCGACTACTATAATGAAAATGACACACACATCACTAAAGTCCACTTAATTGGGTGCTGGATAAAAAAAACAAAAAAAAACATTAACTATAAAGCAGACAAATCCGCCTTACCACAAAGCTCCCATGGAGAAAAACGTATTAGTGAGTAGTAACGTTACGAGTGTCTCCTCAAACGCTTCCTCTGATAAACAACAGAGATCTTAAATACCCACAATCAATCTGGTCGTGCCATATCCTTCCTGTTGCAAATAATCAATCACCATGGAAAACAGTAGGAAAATATATGTAAATATGCTGTATGCATAGCCTCTTTAGCACTTCATATAAAGGAACTGTCACTGAAGCATTAATGTAGAGAGCAACATTAAGGTATTATATACAGAACACTGCATATCAAACATAACATATGAAGCACACCATATCATCATATATATACAGAGAAGGATGTACCTAGGCTACATACAGAAGGAGCAGTATATAAAAAACACATGTACCCCCAATAGATTATTTTCCCTAAAGGACTAAGGCTGTAAAAGCCAGCGTCTGTATACTACCTATTTAAAGGCGCCTCTGTCCAATTTATAGCCTGACTACCCCGTAAAATAATGCCATAATGATAATTGCCAAAGCCTCCTCACATACTATATGTCTTAACTTTCCCTGTTGTGCACGCTATAATCAAATAAATTCATTTCTTAATAACTTTTAAAGCCCTTCTTTCAATTAGCCTCTCTTGATTTTCAGTATGCCAAAAAATAATGGGAGACTCTGACTGTGTCTGTGTCACTCCCTGTTTAAAATATGCATGTGTGAATGAATGCACAGTATTCATAAAAACCCACAAAGGAATGAAAAAAGACATGTCAGCATGTACTGCCCACACAACGTTCTCCGTTATAGATGTGAAAATCATCAGTGATGATGCAAAATGATGATGATTTACTATCTCAGTGTCCAAAATCTCATTCTACTGCTCAATAACTACTGTGTGTCTGTTATAAACGGAGCAGTGAATGAGTGCAAGAGGGAATCATTTCAATTCAGACACAGCAACAACAACTCCGTCAACTTATCAAAAAAAAAATGTTCATTGAATTCAGCTGCACCTGTTGCTAACTTCAATTTCTAACTGTATTGAAAATCACTCACAAACTACAGGTGGTGCTTTAATACCCTGCAGGGCCACACACTGCTGTATATTTCAAAATTTCTTCTTCTTCTTCTTCCTATTATTATTACATGCTGTGCAGCTGCTTAGTCAGAATCCTGGCAACTTTTTTCCCTTATTAAAGCACTGGGTTTAGGTTAAATTTAGGGTCAAGGTTGGGGTTGAGCATGTGATGTATGGTGAAAGTGTAAATCTCCAGGGAATGTGTGACCCAGAGAGAGGAGCAAAGAGCAAACAGAGGAAAAAGGAGACAGGTGTGTGTGTGCAGGTAGTCAATCTGTAGTGCGTGTGTGTGTGTGTGTGTGTGTGTGTGAATGCATGTGAGCCTGCAGACACACTTTTCTGGTGCACACGGACGGCGTGTGGCCTTTTGCAGCAGAAAGCACAGCGCTCTCGGCTTTTAAAGCCATTAGCTGTCGGTGAAAGACAAGGTCAAGCTGGGCTGGTTTGTTGCAGAGCACACTGTAAAATGAACAGTAATTGCGTGCAAATTTTGAGCACAGGTAAGGAACTTAAACAACACACTTCCTCAGAGGGAGGGGAAATTATCTCCAGCCTCCTGCCTTCATCTATGATCATGGATCACTGGGGTATCTGCAGCAGGATTCAAAGTGTCTTTATGTCTCTATTTTAATTTCACTGTACAAAATATGTATTAAAAGAAAGCAGCAAATGGTTTGAAGTTTGCATGACAGCCTGTAAATATAGTGCCAGTCTGACAGGTGAGACAGCACCTGTAGTTTTCCGTCAGTCAGTAATTAATGCCAAGCAAAAGTTAAATGACAACAGGAGAAAAATATCATATTTCACAATAGCATAATAAAAGCCTGGACAATAGCACAGTAGCAATATTTGACATTTAGAAAAATCTGATGCGATGACAAGATTCATTTTCACAAGTTTGACAAGGGCCCCTTAAATTTGGTTATCAAAGAATTTTGACCAACTAAGGCTGAGATTTTACATGTGAAAAATAAACTCTGCTCCGTGGAGAAACTGGATAATGAAAACACTGTTTCTGAGTGACCTCAAACCTACTGCACATTTGGGATTTCTGCCAATTCCAGTATATCCGTGAGCAGCCATCAGCCAATTCACATTTCATGAAACAATGTAGGTGTACAGGTGCCACGGTTCATAAAATTGTGTCACAGAATAGAGTTGGGTCCCACCTTCACTGTGCAAGCTGTGAAGTTAGCCTGTAGTTCAGCATCACATGTTGCTTATATTTTCTACTAACGTGTGAACTTAAATGACACATGCTGATTGTGAGTGTGTACAGTTTGGAATGTTAGTTTCATCAGTTCTTCTCCAGTTGTCCAAGACACTGACAGCATTGTTAACACATAAGTGTGCAAAACCAAATCTTACCAAGAGAGTTCACGGAGCACGCCGTCTTTAACAATTTATCAAGGGCAATTACAGAGTGTTTTGAAACAGTCCCGTCAGTCTCCAACATGCATGTGTGACTCTGGGATCATGTTATGTCAGTGTTAACATACAGATATCAGGCTATAACATCATCTAGTTCATCTTCATATTTATTACTTAAGCCTCTGTGCTACTGCTCCTCCTGTGCATATTGAAAAAGCCTTGAGGTCTAATAAATAAAATGCAAAATATCAGTCCTTATTAAGTCATTCAACAGTCCTTTTATTATTAGACAAACAGAACATAAGGTTTGTAGGCCATATCTGCCTGGGGGAGGGAGAAGCTGTTTGTAAGTTGCAGTAGTGGCATATCCTCAGCAGTGTCAGTAAGAACTGGCTTAAGCTAATGACAAGTGGTATATGATGATAGATCAGGAGTGACATAATGTTTATAAGCCAGAAAAACTGCAGCAGAATATTAAAAACCAACAACACACTACTCAGAATTAACATCTGGCATTAAAACAAGAGTGCCATATCACCAGCCTCTTTATGATCTCACTGCTGGCAATAATTGATGCTAAACAATAAATCAGAGCACATATTGGTGATGTATTTTTCTTAACAAGTAAATATGTTTGCAGTAGCCGCTCACTGAAAACTTTTATGATGCCTGAAGCACTACTATTGGCCGAGACGAAGTGCAGATAGTTACCCTGTTGTTTACTGACTCGACATAAATCGCCTAGGACAACAAACTCTTATCAAATTAAAACATGTAGCTGAATGTGGATTAATCTGAGGATGTCTCAGGAAGACAGTTGAGAAGCTAAAGCGATGGCTGGACTAGACACTTGCCTTTCCTTCGATTACTATAACTATCCAGACAGAAAGCCCCTCAGGCTATATTCCGTGTGCATTTGCGGTGGTGAGATAAAAACATTTCTTGATGAAAAATCAATAAAAGATTCCTGTAGTAATACCATGAACCTTTAATGTGTCTGCACTAACAGAGATAGCGAGTTTATAATGACCTAGTTTATGGTGTTTTTAAAGCACAATATAACAATATAAGTGGGATTATTGCGTTACTCTTCTTTTTGTAAGGACATTGGTAATAAATAGTTTCTAAGGAAACAATATCAAGGTGGCACACAAAACCACAACTGAGTTGGATAACACTGCAGACTGAAAACTCTAGGAAACCACAGAAAGATGAGGACACACACACACACACACACACACACACACACACACACACACACACACACACACACACACACACACACACACATACATGCACACACATATATAAAGAAATCACAAGCCTTTTCCCTTTCCAAAACAAACTGGCAACATGACAACAAAGAAGCAAAAGGAAATAAATAATGAGAATGCTGCTGGATTTACTTGATGAAATGCCAAAATGTACAATCGCTGCAGCAGAATAACTCCCTGCCACCTACTGAGAACTAGAGAGGAACAGAAGACTGTGCTGCCATTTTTTCATTTAATTACACATATTTTACTTACATACTTTTTTTTTTTCTAAATTCAACTGTCTGTATTGTGAATTGTTTTAGCTCTGGTTATTGTCCTCATCCTCTCGCTTGTGTGCTATAGTAAATCTCAACTTTTTTGTTGAATACATGCCAAATTGATTCTACAAAATGAATGTAATTAGACCGATTACAGAAGTTAAATTAACTAGATTAAATTTAACTGGGAATTGGAAGAAGAGCGAGAGGAGCTGAAATAGCCATAAAATACTCAATAGAAATAGAAATCTCTAGAGAGAAAGCTCCACAAGGACTGTTGGCAAGGGTGTTTTGGGTGCCAACACCCTATTTTTAGACCTTGTGCCGTGAAGCAAAGTCATGCTGTCACCCTCAACAGACGAGTCAGTGTGTGAAATTGACCCTGCCCTGCCTTTAGCACATGAAGACACAACCACTTCTAAGGCGTTACCATCCATCATGAGAGAACCGGCCATAATGATGATTGGCGGTTTCACTCGGGATTTTCCAAAGATTCTCAAAGGCTGTACATTGTGCATGTGTGCGAAACCATTTCTTGTATTGTTAAGCATATATTAGACATTTTCCATTTGAGTCTTTGGCAGATGATCTCATCCAGAGTACCTTTAAATAAGTTAGCAGGCAGGGCTTCAGTGTCTCATCAGAACAGCAAGACATTGTGCATCTTTGTTGAAGGCATTTCTGTTTTTACAGTTGAAAAAAGAAAAGAATCAGCAGGTGACAGAAAACTAAAGTCATGTAAAGTCAACGCTGCGAGTACATGGCCTGCAGTTGACCTGACCTGCCTGGCCTGCTGGTGATGCTCTATTTGTATGGTAGACAAAAGAGGAAGGTTATCGGGCAGCAGTCATAACAGCGTTATTCTTCTGTCTAGTTATATTGGGGTTTCTGTAGGGTTGTGTATCATTGTACCACCTTTCTACTGCTGATACATTACCCTGTTTTCAGTGTCATTTTTAACACCTTACCTTGAGGAAAATAAACATTCTTTGACAAAACCTATTTTTCATTCATCCATTTTCATTATTTTGTCAACAAAAGATGCTAAAGGTATAAAATGCTCAACAAAAAGTTTCTCTCTTGTCAAGAGTTAAGTTTAGAAGAGAAGATGGTGGATGGATGTTTGTATGCTTAATGTATTCCCATTTACAGCAACACGCTGCTAGTGGTAGCTGGTGGTATTTATTGTGCAGATATGGAGGGGTATTAATCTTCTTATCTAACTCTAGACAAGAAACTGAAATGCATTTCTCAAAATGTCAAACTATTGCTTGTAAAATGTTGCTTTTTCGTACAAGCTAGAACTTAGTAAATAACATCCATCCATCCATGCATCCATTTTCTGTAAACCCTTATCCTTATCAGCGTCGGGGGGGACTGGAGCCTATCCCAGTTGGCATTGGGGCGAGAGGTGGGATACATCCTGGACAAGTGACCAGTTCTCTAAATAATATATAATTCAGTCAATATCTGTTTAAAAAATAACCATATAAATGTCACAGTACAACACACATTTTGCTTGTCAAGTCATGAAAATTGATACGCAATTGTATCACGATGCGGTAGTAGTAGAGTGAAAACTGAGAGAGTGAGTTTAAATTTTTTGTTTATGTATTCCATATATCGAAAGCTCGCAGAAACAGATTAAATCCAGCCAACGGTGCATAAAATAGGAAATGATGGCAAAAATACAAAGAATCATCTCCCTTGTATATTTTGAAACATGCTATTTCTGAACGCAACACACGTGAAATGTACTTTTTGTGTTAATGGGTCTATTAATCATTGCCTTGATGTGAGTGGAGGAGTGGATGGAGAGGTGTGCAATGACACAGCTGATTAATATTATAGAAACCAGTGAAGCGACTGCGTGGCCCAGCTTTCTGCTGCAACAGCCACTGCTGCCATGGCAGCCGCTTACTGACAAATGATAGATGCACTTAGCTGATGGGGTGTTAATGTGATGAATGCGTCTGTGAATAACATGAGGAATACATAGATACACAAACATAAATGTGACTCAGTCAGTCATTCTGCCTCAGGAGTCTACAAACTCACACAGACAGTTCCAGGCACTCTCAGGGACTGGCAGACAGCTCTGTTGGGTCTACTTCCCAATCACTTGCCGTCAGTTTGATGAATAGCACAGGGAGAAGTCATAAGTGGCCCCCAGAGCCTGACTGATCAGAGGTCAGTTGTGCATTTCACTCTTGGTGATAAAGGCTCAGATTTGGGGAGCATGAGTTGATTCTGGGTCTGTCCCTCAAGGGGAGGTTGATGCACCACACTGTCAGCTCTACAGCTGCATTTCAATTTGCCAGATCCTCTGCTGCAAGCAGGAGAATCAGACACTGACTGTGTCTACATGCACCCATACATTGATCAACCATAACATTATGATCACTGACAGGTGAAGTGAATAAAACTGATTATCTTGTTATCATGGCACCTGTCAGTGGGTGGGATATATCGTGCAGCGTTAACATTTTGTCCTCAAAGTTGACGTGTTAGAAGCAGGAAAAATAGATTTAGGAAGATTTGAACAACTTTGACAAGGGCCAATGTGTGGTCCGATCTCAAGTTGCTGAAAAAGTTAATGCTGGTTCTGATAGAAAGGTGTCGGAAAATACACAGTACATCGCAGTTTGTTGCGTATAGGGCTGCATTGCTTGAAACCAGTCAGGGTGCCCCCTGATGCTGACCTCTGTTCACTGCCGAAAGCAGCAACATGGGCACATAAGAATCAGAACTGGACCTTGGAGCAATGGAAGAAGGTGTGTAATGAATCACATTTTCTTTTACATCATGTGGATGACTGGGTGCGTGTGCATCGTGTGATGCTTTTGGCAATGTTCTGCTGGGAAACCTTGGCTCCTGCCTTTCATGTGGATGTTACTTTCACATGTATGATCTACCTAAGCATTGTTGCAGACCATGTACATCCTTGCATGGAAACAGTATTCCCTGATGGCTTTGGCCTCTTGCACCAGTATAATGCACCCTGCCACAAAGATGATTCAGGAATGGTCTGGGGTACACAACGAGAAGTTCAAGGTGATCTCAATCCAATCAAGCATCTGTGGGATTTGCTGGACAAACAAGTTTGATCCATGAAGGTCCCACTGTAATGGGTGTGAGGTTGGACCCAAGAACAGCACAGACTGAGACCAGCGTTGGAACAGTTCAACAGTAAATTGACCAAACAGGGTCTCAAAAATCCACAGCAGGTACACAGGAAATAGTCCACAACAGAGCCAGCCAAAACAGTCCAACTCTCCGGCAGAAACCTCCGGGGAGGGAATCCAAGCAAACAGGAGACAGACAAGGGCCGAGCAGGCAGAGGAGTCAGGGACGGAAGGCTGGTCAGGTTACCTGGGCAGGGACGACGAGGACGGGTCAGGGACAGGCAGGGTCGAAACCGGGGAAGCAATCTGAAGATAAATGCGCGAGAGCTTAGCAAGCTGCTGAAGACAATCTGGTAGAGACTGAGTGGAAGGAGTGGGTTTAAATCAGGTGAGGGAACGCAGGTAGGTGGTTGCACTGATGAGGTGGGAGTGGCCGGCAGGTGAGTGGAAAAGTACTGGCAGGAGGGATGAAAAACCAGGAGCGGATCATGACACCCACCTTGCAACCCTCAGCACTTAAAGGATGTGCTGCTAACGTCTTGGTGCCAGATACCACAGCACACCCTCAGAGGTCTAGTGGAGTCCACTAGAAGCATGCCGAGGCTCATTCAGGAGGGAGTAACAGTATAATAAAAGATGTCTTGAGTTGCATCTTTTGGTGACAAAAGGGGGACCTAGACAAGATTAGGAAGGTGTCCATACTGTTATGGCAGATCAGCGTATATCTGTTATCCATGTAGGTACTGGAACATACAAACAATTCATCCATTTTCCATAACTGCTTATGGACTCGGTGCTGGAGCCAATCCCAGGTGTCACTGGGTTGAAAGGCCAATCAACAAACAATGAATCATTGCTAGTAACGGGAAATTTAGATTCACCAGTTAACTCCACTCTACTCTTTAAGGCTGGGGTTTGAATCGGGAACCTTCTTGCTGCTAGGCGACAGTGCTAACCACTGCACCACCGTGCTGCCCCATATGAACAATTATTAAGCTAATACCTAGGAAGGATTATAGCATGTGTCAGTATTTTTGAAGGAATATGCACGTGAATGCACAATGAGGCAGAAATCAACAAGAAAACTTGATTGAAAACTCTTGAAAAGGCTGACTGACTTGCATCAGAAACAAGTGAAATAATCTGACCCTGATGACAAATTGACTCACTGATTTCCAGAAAACACTTTTTAGGATGGACATATTTGTGCCAGTATGGAGTCTTTTTTTGGCAAGACTGTTGTATAAATCTTGTAAATCAGAATGATTTTAAGAGAGCAGGTTGAAGTGCACTATAATCACGCTTTGCTGCCTTGTAATTACCACCACCAAACTGACGCAGTGGCGTCAGAGCAGACAGATGAGGAATTTTTCGATCAATTAGCCTCAACCTGTGGAAACAGTTGTGATAGAATGACCGTGGTGATGTCAGGGGTTATCTTGGTTTGGTTTTGAGAGTTACAAATTTTAACCAATTGTCTTCATATTCATATACATTGGTACAGAACTCTAACCATACTGGGGTGGTATATATATATTGGCTTCCACTGCTTCTTTTTTTGAATTTACATTTTTACATTCAACAACATATACATACAATAAAGGAAACACTGACACATTACAATGACACATTATACAATAACATATAGAGTACACTACTGTACAATTAATTATTCATTACTTTATCATAGTGCGTACTTATATATACATAGATACATACATAAACTCATATAGGGCTGCTTGGTCTGTATTCATTGCAGATAGACAATGCTGAAACACATTTCCAAACTTCCTAATTTATTCCTATATATGTGTTGTATTTGTTTTTAGTATCACTAATCATATCAGATATTTGTTCCATACTAACAAGATTTTAAAAAATGCAACCATCTTTCCAATGGGAAACATTTGGTTACAGATCTTCCCAATTCATATCCAATTCATAAAATCATTCTTTTAGCAGCCAAAAGGCCTCGGCCTACTATTTTTTTTTTTACTTTTTTGTGCAGCCCTTTACCACCCTAGCAAGCAAACAACAGGAAAAGAAGAAAGATTTATACTCATTATTACTGAAATTGAATGAAGCACTACTGTCCAAAAGGACTTGACTGCAGGGCAGTGTCACAGCATATGAATCAAAGTTCCTACTTGTCCACAACCATGCCAGCAAAGATCAGAGGAGCTTGGGTCTATTCTTTTTTTTAAGTCTGGAGGCAGTGATATATGCTCTGTGAAGGATTTTCAGTTGTATAACTGAATCTGAAATTACTGCAGAGTACCTCTACAAAAAGATTCATAATCAAAAAAGGTTGCATGCCTTATCATGTTACATGTCTGGCTTATCTGAAAACTGTTATACTGCAGGTTCGAGGTCAGCAGAACATCAAGACAAATCACAGACCAGTGCAACCAAACAAGACAAAAGACAAGATGAAAGTGAAATGACTATAAGCATACCGATGAGAAATGAGAGAGAACAATTCAAAAAGAATAAAAGAACAAGGGGACTTCAGTGTTAGGTGATAAAGAATGAATAAAAGAATACTGGTATAATAAGATTTTAATTGATGGCTACAAGTCTGATCTTGACGCTGGAGTTTGTCGTACACATTCTTAAAAAGTAAAAGAGAATTAATTGTCAGGGGCAGTGCAGTCGTTTTTGATTTGAATAAAAATGAATCATGAATCTAAACAACCCTCAGATAGCTAGGAAGGTTCATGACTCTGATTTCTTTAGAAATTAACAATTAAGTCTGATATGTGACAATTTAATTCTATTGAAAAAAGAGAATATTCCTACTAACTATGTTCTATGTCTTATAAAGCAAGTTTATTTTTAGGGTACCTCTTTGCCTTACATATGCATTATAAAAATACACATAATATTAAATCATATTATGATAGAGTATGATAAAATGGAGGAAGTTAATATGGAATAAAACAGATTCAGCAGGAGAGTAAAAATAGTGCAGCTACAGTGCAGTTCAAGTTATAAATGAATTGTCTCAAATTTAATTAAATAAAATGCTGTGGCAAACAGAAAGAATTTAAGCCTTGACATTGAGATTTAGATATTGCTCCAACTGTATCCTGCTTCTCAGTGTTATGTGAATCACTAGTATCAGTTTTTTTCCCCCTTTATTGCAACTTCATGTATTTATTCATTAAGCCTTAAATTTCACAAAGTCATTCATTCATTTTCTCTCACTTCCTCATCTTGTTCAGAGAAGCACCCTGGGCTTTACCCCTCTACATTTACATGGTCCTCATTACTATAAACACCCAGTCTATCCAACATTTTCATACTACTACTTCAATAACAACACTTTCATGCAATCAGTAACCCTGCGATTATATAATTTTAACAAGACACCTCCAGATATAAAGCTGTTGATAAAAATTAGATTAGATTTTTTGGAATATCTTCCTCCAGGGTTAATGCACAGGGATGAACCCTGTAATCCTTGGGCCATATTACCCCTCAGCTTGGCTGTCATCACACCGATTCTGAATGGTGGCTTAATGTTGCAGTATCGGGAGCTGGAGGGCTACAGGTGCAGCTAATTAGGTTAATAACGAGCACACTGATTAGTGATTAGCTCCTTGGTGGGTAAGAAAGAGGAGTTTTAGGTTTACTTGACTGGATTATGTGAACCAGGAGGGAGTCTCCTCTTGAACTTTAGTCGATGGAACTGAAAAAAGTGTGCGACTTTTGTTCAGTCCTACACTAATTATCTTAATAGTAATTAGCGTAATAATAACAACGTCTTAATCTGATTATAATAGTAACATTAGGGCGCCTAATGGATGCAATTCACTAAATGAAGGTTCACACATCTAACATACTGTGCGTTTCCACCTCCCAAGTACCTCACAGACAAAACTCATGTACAAGCAGTGAACAATATACTTCTAGCAGCCCCATGCCTCAGGAATTACATCTATATTGAACTTTTCCACAACTCACTATTAATGTCTAATGCCAGTGTTCACTGCTGCCAACGTTCACTTCTGTATTAAAAGGTTTTTGGCTCCTGATAAACCTTTAGACTTACTTATCTGTTATTCAGACTGGACTGGACTGCATCGTACTTGATGTCTCATGCACACTAGCTCCAAGCCCCTTGAGTTTCCTTTAATGCTGTACTGTTTTCACCAAGGGTGTGTCGAAGTACCATGTGGAGGAGACGGGAGTGTGCAATCACAATTTGTCTTTGTATTATACATCTGTCCAGATGATATAATGTTTCAGCTAGCAGCTAATTAGCGTAGCTTAGCATTAAGACTTGAAATAGGTGGAAAAGCATAGCCTAGCATTGTCCAAATAAATAATATCTAAAAACATTAAATGTAAAAAAATTCTTTGCCAGTGAAGAGAATCGCCTCATATCAATGTTATATCAATGTAATCTCTTGACTGGTGATAAGGTTGACTTACAGAGTGTTTCTTCAGTATATCTAATAAAACAAATAATCTCCAATACAGTTTTATTTGAGCGTTCATGAAATCCTCAGAAACATGTTTTAATAGCTTCAAACGAGGCACAACAAGCCTGAAATCAACAAGAGAACTCTCAGAAGAAGTTGACTGACTTGCATTGCAAACAAGTGAAATGTCCTGACCTTGTTGACAGACTGACTGATTTTTCACAAAATGTACTGACTTTTTGGGTGGACATATTTGTACAATGTGGAGGTTGTTTTTTTTTGGCAAGACTGTAGTTACATAAATCTAGCAAATCATAATGACCTCAAGTCAGCGGGTTAAAGAGCAATATTATCACTTGATACTGCCTTGCAATGGAGCAGAATACATAACATGTTGAGGACATTTTTATTAGGATTACTTAATTCATGCCAGCAGTCATATCTTAATTAAAGCATTTCACCACCGAACTGATGTAACGGAGTCAGAGTGGACAGCTGAACAAATTCATAAATTCTTTGGTCCATCCCAGTGCCTGAGGAGTATTCCAGCAGATCTTTCACTTGTGTTGCCCTCAAAGTCACTGTGTGCTGTTCTTGCCTGGAGGAAGTGGAAGGACCATCAGTATGCACTGTGGAGAAGTATAGTGGGGAGGCAGTAGGCTGCTGAGAGGCAGTGTGTGCTGAAGAAGGGTGTTTACTGATCAGAGGATTAGGGCGGCGGCAGGCGGAGAGATAGAAGAGACGACAGCAGGGGTGTCGGAGAATGATTAGACTGCCACTAAGCCAATTGGGGAAATGGGACCGTGGCCAAAAAGACATGAAGAAATGCAGAGAGGGAGGGAGAGAGACATCGGAATGGAGCTGGGTGAAGAAGAGTACAGGGAACGAGAAGGGAGGAGGGAGATACACAAGACCAGACAGCGAGAGCTGGGTTAAGCAAGAGAAAGAGAGAGAGTCGACAGAAAGAAAACAATAACAACTGAGGATGAAGGAGTGGATGAAAGACAACAAGAGGGAGAAAGAGAGTGGTGGAGAAAATAAACGGGGAGGGGGAAGGAGTTGGCATGGGGTGTCAAGGTGGAGGAAGAGAACAGAGCTTCCATTCGTTGTTTTTCCACTTTGTTCTCGCCAAACACCGAGCGCTGCGGTCACCTTTCCGACACACTTTCCTCTCATGCCAATATGTCCTCCAGAAATATAACTGTGGAGGATGAAAAGACTGATTGTGGCCTGGTTTTTAAGGCGTACCAGCTTGCCTTTGCTTGCTTGTTGAGGTCAGAAAGCCTCCACATCCCATCTGTCATTTTGTCAGCAGGGGGTCAACTGTAAGGACAGTTAGTCTGAGGAGAGGGCAGAGAGGTTTGGGTGAGCCTGGATTTGAGTGCAAAAATAAAGATTTGAATGTGAACAAGGACTCATGATTACAACAAGAAATTATCAGTAATAGCCATTCCAATATCTTTTGGTAATTGTAACTTTGGCTCTGACCAATTTGTGCCATTTCTAAAGGATTTATTTTGCTGTTTTTCTGCCCCTCACACTCATCTTTAGGTGCCTTCAAGTTTGGCAAATAAGGAATTCAAGTTCTGTTGCTTTTTTTAAATCAAGGTCCAGATGATGCAAGTGCTTTAGCTAAATGACTACAATTTAAATGTAGGTTGTAAAAGTTAAAAATGGGGTTTGTTTTAGTCAGCCTGGGGCATAGCATCTCAAATGTTTTGTTGGGAATAAAATAAGAGGTTTCCTTCAATCGGAGCCTTCTGGCAACTTAATCAATCCATTGTAAAAACTAAGACATCTTGCATTCACAGCTGGGCTACATGCCATTCCAATAGCACAACAGACTGTGTGCAAAGTCCCACAAGAACCATTAACTGTCATTTGTGTCCAAGTGGAACAAATCTTAAAACTAATTAAGCTGCACCCCCATGACAAGAATGTGGAGACAAATTTTGCCTTCGGGAGTGGGCGAATTGAGAATCGATGCTTGACAATTTCCAAAGTCTTGTCCTGAATTCAAGACGCGGGTATGTGCACCGGGTGCAAAATCAATCACTGCAAATTGAGTCCTACGTAAACAGGGATAGAGTGATTGACCAAAACAGTGTAATTCAGACAGAGGGGAGCCAAGCCAACCTTATTGGCGGCACACTCCATTCTTTTGGAGTTCTTGCCAGGGAAACGGACAGCCGGTGCCATTTTCGAAAGGTTAGCGCAGTCTGCAAGTCACTGACACTGAAATGAAAAAGAAATTCCAGGCAAACATCTAACTCAGATATATACACACATATGATCTGTGACGAGGAAGGCAGCAGCATATGTGATCATACAAATACTGCTCTCTTTACCTCTCTTCTATCATGCACAAAGTACAGATAACAGCTATGGTAAGGCATCATACAGACAAACAAACGGTGAGAATGAAGCTAATTACTAAAAGATGTCTGGTCACGTCAAATCTTTTTAAATGTCTTCTATAACTGTGTCTTCAGGCATCTGAAGAAACAAAATAGAATTATGCATATGTTTACTGTAAAACTCAAACAGCAGGTAACATTAGCACCTGTCACAGGTGGTAGGAGTTAATTGTGATTGTAACATAAATGCAGCCATTTTCACGCAGCATCTGGCATGCTGTCTTTCTGTTTACTGTGACATTTGGATAACAACAACCCATAAAAAGTCAGTGCGCACCATTTAAACAAGTTTATAAATGCATATGCCGCTTTTTGTAACAATATCAGTACTATGATAATGTGATGTTTGCTTGCTGGGATCGGACAGCCTCATTAGCTTACCTTGATGAGCAAGGTATGGTCGCTGTTGCTTTTTGATGTCTCATTTTCCTCAGTCTGTTGTCTGTCAGTGGATAGTGCTGATTGGAGCCAGATTTCCACATTGTTAACATAAACACGTGGTAGAAAGGGTAAGGGATGTGGGTATGAAGCCAAAACAATAACAGGCGTTAAGGAGCCTATTATCTGTGACCATCTGTGACCTGTGTGTCTGATAATAGAGCGACGGCTTCAGTTTGGCGGTTTTAAGTGCTACTTTGGCAAGAAAGTCTTTGGCATTGTCTATCAGAGGTTGATTTGTGATTATACTGTCTAAACTGATGAACATATTGGAATAGCTGAAATGTCATCACAAACAAAAGCCTGTCTGACAAGGTCACATGTGGGAAACAATAACTTCCCTTCCTGTTTCCAGGAGAGAATTTCGAAGATGTCATGTAATAAATGCAAATAAGTACAAAACTGTTCATCCCTACAGTGCATTTGTGCTGGAGGCTGTAAGATCAGCCCTCAAGTTCAGTGTAGTGGAATATGGCTGCTGAACCAAGGTGAAGCCTGTAAGGAATACTTAAATACTTAACACTTAAAAATGATCACTTTTATATCTATAGCTCTAATTTTGTTGCCGGTTGTTCTGGCCAAAATAATTGCAGCTGACCTTCACAATGTGGCAAATAAATCAACACATATAATTAGAATACCCACGGGCATCAGTGATAGGACAGTGCTAAAGATAAAGTAATTTATGACATGCATATTTGGACTTTTGTTGTGTAAAAATGACATTTAAAAACAGCAAAACAATAAAAAAAAAGTACACATACACACAAAAAGCTCAACAAAGTGCTTGCACCACATAATTAAAGAGTTATCACTTCCTGTGGTCACTTAGTAAAGGGTTCAATGACCACAGCCAGCTATTTTAGTAAGCAACCTTGACCCTGTGGGTACAGTGTCCATTCACTACGGTAAGCAATGCATCTCTCTGTGCCACAGAGAGATGCATTGTTGGTTTTAATGTTGGTTGTATACTGAAAACTATAAGCAGACCACAATGGAGTTATACTAGCAGATGTGGCATAATCTGCTGGCAATTCAATCTATCCCTCTGCTCTGTGCATTGAGCAGCTCCTCAAGGTGCAGCATGAAGTTCCCCATGATTTGTTTAATTGTTTAATTCCTTCATGCTTGACATACAAGCACAGCCTGATGCTGTTTAAGCCTCGGAAAACCTGGTTTGAAAATTAAAAGTATTTTTCTGTAACATTAATATTCATGACAAGCAAAAATCAAAGTTACATTTTGGAAAAAACATCCTGAGTTAATATTTATTAAGAGTTTACTCAACAAGACTAAAGACAACATGCCAGCAGGCTTCAAGTAAGTCGTACAGTATCATAGAGCTTTGTATATGTGTGTATACTGTTACTTTACCATCAAAGTACCAACAAAGTATAGCTGAGCCTGAGGAATGCTATTTGTAGGAATGTGATCATAAAAAGTATTATGTATGGGCAAATTCATTTTTGACTTCATGAGGGAGCTAAATGAAATGTCAAGGGATCACCGAAATTGTTTTTATTGATCCCGAGAGGACATGAATGTTTATGTGGAATTTTATGCCAATGTGTCAAGACACAAAACAACAACCTCATCAGTATATGTTGCCATATTTTACTGGATAAGTGTAAAATGACTTGCTGGTGGCGCTAGATGAGGAATCGGGGGACTAACAAAGTTGTTAGGATTCACTTCTCTGCACCACGGATGTCTGTACCAAATCTCAAGGCAATTCAGTGTTGAACGGTAGAACTACAAACTTACCACCAGCTGCTGCTAGCACGGCTAATAACTCAGCTAATCTACTCCTGGAGGACTGTATACATGTAAATTGATTGGTTTTGATTGACAGTAGCTGGCAACATGAACAAACAGCTTCACAGTTCTCATCATAGGCTACATTTTGATTCAAATATTACAAATATAAACTCTTACAGGTTCACAGAAGAACCTTCTTTTAAATGAGCGCTCACCCACTCTAAACCAAGAAAACAAGGACAAACATGATCTCAAAAACATGATGTCATGGCCTTTAATGGTTATGTCAGATGTATACAATTTGTTTCTATGCTTTGCTAACCAATCTGCAAAACGTTATTTATATTAAAGTAGGTACAATAAACCTTTTGTGTTGATTCTGGCGGCCCCTGTGGACAAGAGCAGTGCTGTTTCCAATCGACTCCGACCTGGTGGCTGCAAGAATAACTGTATAGAAATAGAAATAGTCTCATTTGTTTATGGCCTTACAGAGACATCATTATTAAACTGAGATTGTTTCATAACTTGTAATATGTTTAAATAACAAGTCTTACAATTTTATGCCTTTGCTGCTATCTGGATATTCATTGCACAGATTGAAAGACTGGAGAGATGATAGAGCCTTTAGTGTGTGTGTGTGTGTGTGTGTGTGTGTGTGTGTGTGTGTGTGTGTGTGGGAGGGCTGTTTCACCTTGTTGTCCGTGGTACGCATGGAAAATGTCAAACCAATTACGTAATATGAATGCAAATGTATTATTTACTGAGGTTATGAAGTTTTACTTTCCTATTTCAAAGTGCCAATAAACTGAGACGTGGAAGAACAAAACACATCATTCCACTGGCAAAGGACACAGAGCCACTATTTTCAGCCGCACACCGTCAGTGGAAAGAGCAGCGTTGTTTGTCTGCTGGGGGTGTCGAGCCAGTCACTACCTCTCTGTGATTTGCCTCTGTTGCCTCCAAAACAGCACATTGCACTCTGTTGGAGCAGCACAACTCCCGCCATTGTGCCCTAATGGACTGCTGATGACTACGACCTTCTGCTCAACCCAACGAGGACACACAGGGAGGAGGTGGGGGTGTTTGTATGTGTGTGTGTGTGTGTGTGTGTGTGTGTGTTCAACTTTACTTTTGAAATGGTGGATGGGAGCATAAAGGAGACAGAGGACGTCCAACTCATAAAACCAGAATAGTGATGAGAAAGAGAAAGAGAGAGAAGCAGGGCGGGGGGATGAGGTGGAGTAGATGGCTTTGAAGAGGAGTTAAGTATGATGGAGGAAGGGTCCCAGGAGAGGAGGAGAGAGACGGAGAGAGCAGGGGAGGCACCATTGAGAAGTGTAAGGAGGGATGTGAGAGAGAATAAGAAACAGAATGAAAGAAAAAGATGTTCTTTCCACCCATTAGAATTAAGCTGTCTGTGTCGGTGAGGTAATGTTCCATAAGTCACATCCATTAGGCTCCAAGTTACACTGATTCGGCACAAATGCTACTATTTCCTGGCTACTGTTATCGAAAGAAGATAGTTGTGCAGCTCTTATATGGGGATGGGGATTAAGGGAGCTCAGGTATCTGTTTGAAGCATGCAGAAATATCTAGAAACTGAATGTTCCCTCCACTTCTTTACCAGAGAGGCGGCGAGATGAAGCGGCCGGTAACAAACCGAGACAGGCCTCGATGAGGTGAGATGAATCTGCAAACAAATCTGCTTACAAATATAGCTCGCCAAACCTGGGAGAAAAAGAGGTAGAGAGCGAAAGGGAGAGAGAGAGAGAGAGAGAGAGAGAGAGAGAGAGAGAGAGATGGAAAGGAAGGGGAAAGGTGCAGAGCCATCTAATGTATTTGCTGTGTGCTTATCGAAACACATGCCTAAATGCTCAAAACACGTTCGGGAATATCGTGGAGCAGGCGGAGACGGTGAAGAGAAACAGGGAGAGGCAAAAATTGAGTCTCATCTTTATGAACAGGCTGGAATAAAATGAGGAGAGGATACAGAGGGGAGATGCTGATTTGAATGAGAGATGACAGGTACAGTGGCGAAGCAACAGCCGCAAATAGGGAGGATGGTTAATGAGTAGGTAAGAAAAAAAAATCCACCATCCGATGAGAGACGCGATGTGCGAGAAGTTGAAAACTCTGAGGTGGATGACTACACATCACACCCGGTTTGATGCCCAGCATGGCCAAAAGCACGTTAATAGCCACATGATGCTGATTGGCAGTGATGAATTACACTTGACACCAACTCCTTCTGGCCCGTGACGTCATTCATCACTTTCCTTTTTTTCCAATTCCCTTTTCTATGTGCAGCAACTTCACTGAGTCAAATTGACGGGCCTTAGTAAAGTCAGAGAATGTCATCTTTGAACTTGGACTTGACGGTAAGTAATGGAGACCATTTCTGTGTGAGAGTGGCGAATCGACAGAGAGCGAGCAGCTGAAAGGAAACATAGACTGAGAGCAAGAGAGAGAGAGAGAGAGAGAGAGAGAGAGAGAGAGAAAGGGGAGAGGGAGAGTTGAAGAGGCTCGGATCAAACACCCCTCCCCACCCGGGGGATGTGCTGACTGGCAGAAAGCGACCGCCGAGGGAGGAAGGAGGTAGAAAGTCAGGGAGGGAAGGAGGGAGGTAGAGAGGGAGGAAGGGGAGGGTCAAAACAGGATGGTAAAACTGAGGGAGGAGGTGGAAACACAGAGCGAGTGTATGTGACAAAAAGTGACATTTGTTCTCCGTTAGCTTTAGAGTACGTGCAGCCATGTTCACACAGGAAACAGCACCGGAGAGACGGCATTGACACAGCAGGGGTACCAAAGGAGATGTTGCAAAAAATTGCAGGGTCATCCAGCAGAAAAGTTAAACAAGTTTTGCTGCAACACATTCAATGTCATCCAGCAAGGTGCTGCTGTGCAGCAACAAACTGAAGACAGCCAATTGCACTTTTTTTTGCTTCCCTTGGGAAGTGGAAAGTGTTGTTTTCTACTCCACTCAAGTACGTAAAAGTATTTCAAACAAAACAGAGGAAAAACTAAATGTTGCAGTCAGTAGCTGCCACACTTTAATGAGCTACTGGGGCTTGAATAAAAACACTTTAACATAGGCCTGTATGGTGAAATTGTGGATAGAGATCTGAACAAAACAACCGGAAAATTCTACTGAGGGCAAATGCCACTTCCAAAGTTAGCCAGCTGAGCCTGGACCTTGTCTAAATTTAAAACACATCTACACATATACAGCTTTTTTTCAGTAGCACTTGGGACCCCCCCATATGACTTGTAGCATAAAAGCATCGTGTCATGGAGGCAGGACTCAAGGTAACAGGGGGGAGTAGGGGTAGGAGAGGAAAGAGGGGGGGGGGGGGGGGGTGACAGTGAACGGAAAGGCTATTATACATTTTTCATTAAGTTTCCAGGCACTAAGCCACATCAAAGCCTCTCAGAGATAGAGGGGAGGGAGTGTGAGAGAGAGGGAGAGAGAGAGAGAGAAAGAGAGAGAGAAGTAGACACAGGATGTTCTAATTAACTCCACAGTCGCTGGCTCTCCCCCCTTCTCTCTCTCTCTCTCCCTCTCTCTCACACACACTTTCTCATTCTCTGTAAATGTATCTCTACCCTGCCCACTGTCTGTATGTGTGCCTTGTAAATTCATCATGACACCCCCCATCTACAAAAAAAAAAAGAAAAAGAAAAAAAGTTGGGAGCTTACTGCAGGGAGTTACAGCGTGTGTAGGGGCGATCAAACGGCAAAAAACCAGGGAGGGCTGGGGGGGAGGGAAGGGAGGGAGACAGAGCTAGCGGATGGGGCGGGGAGGAAGGGGCAGGAGAGGCATATCAGAGAGAGAAGGGGAAAAGAGCCCTGAGGTGTTGCTGCTGCCACGCCCAGGGAAGGAGGTAGAGAGGAAGAAGACCCGCCCTATACACTCTGTGCTCTCTCGTGGTACGTTCATGTCGAATGCGGAAAATGGGAGCTCCCACTTCCACAGCTTTCAGAACAAACTCTTCTCCTGTCCTCTGAACTCCGCAGCACCAACACCAAAAGCTTGTAGTTCAGCATGAGGAATGAAAGAGAGAAGAAGAAAGTCAATTTATGAAATGCTCTTTTGTTTCTGTTGCTGTAAAGCATAACATAAAATATTTAGTGAGTGTAAAAACTGATCAAAAGCAACCAAAGTCTACACAAATCTGTCATTTGATTCCAACAACTTTTTCCCACAGGTCTTGAAGGTCACATCAACCCCCCCCCCCCCCCCCCTCTCTCACCGCTCGTTTCCCGCTCCATGTGAGTCAACAGGAAGTTGAGTGTGCTCCACACACTGAGCAAATTGTACACTAACTTGTCATCTTAATAACGTCACGGAGCTATTAGACTTCTGGCAAGAGTGCTGACGGAAATGAATTCCATGTAAGCGAGTACATACTCTGTATAGAAGTGCATCTGGCTGCCTGAAAAAAAATGAGACATAAAACTGAAGTCAGAAAGTGTGAAAGAGAGAGATGAATAGAAGTGACTCATTAATTTGAGTAGTGATGGTTTCCCGGTGATTGCATTTCGATCAGCCTTAAATATTTGTCAATAAAACACAGCAAATCGACCACTAATCCCTAATGTTTTATTGATGGAAAGGGTAGCTAATTCCTCCAAACTCTGCATTAGTAATCGCTGCTGTGATTTATACTGGCTTGTGTTTACACAGACTCTGGCGTGGCTTTTTACAGGACTGGGTGCTGAGTCATTATTATAAAAATGATAATGTAAAAGATATGATTTCGTCTCTTGGCACTGCCCACATGGAGCTCTCACGACAGCTAGAGTAGTTTGTTTTGAGTAGGTCCAGCTTCAGTGACCTTTTTAAAGCCACTTCATCAGGGCAGCAGTTCGTAGACAGTTTCACTTGGATCCAAGTCATTCAGTTAAAGACAGTGAGACAAAGGCTAAACCAACAGCTCCGAGGCTGAGAGTGAAGACTGACTAAATACTTTGTTACAACACTGTTGACTCTGTGCAGTAACTTTGTGGGGAGACTCTTAAAGCTGTTTTAATCAACAATTTTATATTAACAATGGATCAAATGACTTGTAATGTGAAAGGGGTAGCTCATGGTCATAGCTCCACAGGGAATCATCACCTACCTCTGTAGTTCCTCTCAGGTCTACAGGTAGCATCTTTCAGTTCATTGCTTTGGTTTGCCAACCAAGCTGTAACATCTGTGGCTGTGAAATGAAGTCTATGCAAAGTGCCAAAAAACTGGAGTTCTTCAAACGTCCATTTGAGGCTGGCCACAGAAAGAGTCAATCTCCATAAACTCCAATGTTAAAGTGTTTAACTTCACAGCAGAAATAAACATGTTTACAGTCTGGTACAAAAAACAGTTTTGGTCTCTATAGCTAATTTCCCCATTCATGACAACTGTACTGAGGGGTTTTTTTTAACTTACCTGTTCAAATTATATTAAGTCTTAAAGTTAGAGTTAGAGTAAAGCATAATTAACAGCATGGCCACTTTGACTGACAGGTGGGTAGTATTACAGATGGCTTGTTTGAGCTAACCAGGTGTCATTCGGCCCGCCTCAGTTCCACTGATGATCCACGTTTTTGCCAATTTCTATATTAGCCGACAGAGGCAGGACTATCATCATGGCGGCGGCTCGAGACACCACGTTCTGAGCTTCCAAACAGCTCTTCAGAAACCTCTGGGTGACGCAATGGATATAATCCAAACAAAGTTAGCAACTAGCTGGTGAACCAACGTTGTCATCCCAGGTCATCAAATACTGACGCTTTGTCATGCTCCTTTATTAGATGCAACGGGCTGCCACAAAGACTTTTAAACATGTGGTTAATGTTCCCACCTGATTGTGGTTCACTGAAGTTGGTGGTCTCTTCTTTCCACTGCTTTATTTTTCACATTTTTCCTTTGATTTCATTAAGGCGATGATTCAATGTGATCAATCAATCAGTCATTGTCACTGTCGTGATGCATCTTACCTCATCATCAGTTTCATTACTATATGACATAGTTTACAATTGTCTTATTAAATTTACAGTGTGGTATCTGTTCTTTCTTTCTGAAGCTTGATCTTTAATAGAAATGTAATATTTTTTCAGCAGTCTTTTTTCTAATGTTATTATATGCTGTAGGAAGCCCTGAAAGTTAAATTGTTTAAGATGTTCATAGTAAATGTAAAACTACAGTTAAAGTTCTAGACAATAAGTTCCAACCAGACAGTAGACAAAACTTTAGAAAAGGCCTGCTGTGTTATTACTTTTAATGCAGTGAAAATCATTAAAAAAAAAGTTTAGCTTTGTATTGCTGTAATTATTGCATATTATTTTATTTACAAATATTGCAGTAACACTTTTGAAGGGGTTTATATAAGACACCATCATAAACATAAAGAAAGTCTTTCAGTCTGTTAACCCTATTAAAATCATAAAATTGACCAAATGACATGTAATGACAAAAGTCATCATAATATTCATAAAGACTCCTTAATGATCCACATGCACATCCCTTCAAACAACTAAAGGAAGTGTGTGTGTGTGTGTGTGTGTGTGTGTGTGTTTAGGAATGAGGTTCAAATAAATTAAAGTCATTTTGAGGAACATGCTTACACAAGGTTTGAGCGGAGCCGTAGTTTACACTCCTAGTTTCGCATCATTTGACTTCCAGTTGCTAGACGGTATCTTTGAGCGCCAGACAATTCCCCACATCATATTTGCGTTTTGTGACAAAGAAAAACACAACAGATATTTCACAAGCCAAGAGTGGACAACTGATTAGCACAGATAATGAAAGAACACAGGAGATGACAGCTTGAAGAGAAGTGGTTCGTCTCCCCCACAGGGATTACACCCACAGCTCTGCAAACATTAATTGGCAATGCGACCTTGGGCACAGTGAGAAAAACAGTTCTAGCTTGTTACCATGATTCATAATTAGTTTTTTTGTCATCTTAGAATAAGACTTGGAAGATAATGAATAATTTGAGTTGTCTTGTCACGTAATCCCGATGATCCCTGTTGGCTTGCTAAATCCATAACCGGTTCATAAACAACGCCAACATTCAGGGAGCGCCTAATGAAATTTTCTCCGCTTTTCGATTTGATAAGTGAATTTTTGTTTTGCTTCACCAAATTTCAGGACCTCAGTCATGTGCTTGTGGTTAGAGCAGTTGGAAGCTGTCTAAAAATAAATAACCTTTTGATGAGACATGGCAGAGGACTAGAATGAGTTTATATGGATCGATGGAGAGGTCTTTTCAGTTTTAAGGACATAATAAAAAATGCATTTGCGAAACACTAAAGCAATACAAAACAACAAAGTAAATGCATCTGAAAACAGCAAGATATTACTGCTTTCAATGGCCCAGAGACCATGAGGGTTATTCAGCACAGTACAGTGCATTACCATGTAACCCTCCAGTTCAAATAAGAAAAACAAAGACACAAGGATTGCAGGTATGACAACACAACAACACAACAACTGTGAGTTTCGCTGAGTTGTAGCACAAATGCCTGTCTCGCCCAGTAGCTTTATAGACAGCTTGGCAATTATAGTGTTGTTTAGATTGCAAACAAGAAAGATCCTGTCTACGTATTCCTTTTGAATTGCGAAGCCAAACATCATACTTGCTTTCACCTTTGTTCTTCAGCAGCCATCATCCTAACGACATACAAAATCCAGATCTGAAGCAGAAGAAAGCTCTTTCACAACGTCATAAGGGTGCAAAATAGTTCTGTGAATACTGAAGTTTACTTTTTTCTTTTTTTTGCCGGGTCTTTAGATAAGTAAGGCAACATGGAATTGCAAAACTGCAGTGCTCAAACTGTCACATCTCACCTCTAATAAAGCACAATGCTGTCTGACACAGAACTGAGGCGAGCTGTGCTGTCAATACGCTTCGAAGATGAGCCCATTAGCTCGTTGCTACTGTCAGCACCACCCTGATAAGTATGTAGCTGGCTGACTTTGGCCTTCAAAGCCCTGCACGGACTTATACTTTTTTATCTGACAGATTTGCCTCTTCCTTTGGAAAAACTGTGTGGATGCTGCTCTCAACATGTCTGCTATCTGCTTGTTCCTGATGTATCAAAAACAGCCTGCCCCTGGTGTGGATCTCTCCCACAGTGCATCAGTGAGAAACAATTGGCCTATCAGGCAGCAGGAAGGGGGCTAATGAATAGATTGTGTGACTTGCCTCCAGACAGGCAAAGACATAGACAGCAGTAAGGAAGCCAAAGACAGAGACAGACAGTCGTACTGAGGCACAGCTACAGAATCATGACATGTTCTTATAATATGGCATGCTACGCGGAACACTACCAGTCATCTGAGCAACAAAATGTCTAAAGTTTAATATAAGTTTAGTATGCTGTAAAGCCCTTCAAACAAACACAGACATGTATCACACTGTAGCAGAGGATACCTCACTGACATATAGTACAGTACACTGTCTGTCCGTCCTGGGAGAGGGATCCCTCCTCTGTGGCTCTTCCTGAGGTTTCTTCTTTTTTTTCTGTCCTGGATTTCTGGGAGATTTTTTCCTTACCTGAAAGACAGAGGGTGTCTTACACTGTACAGATTGTAAAACCCCCTGAGACAAATTGTGATTTGTGTTTTTGGGCTATATGAACAATACTGACTTGTCAGTACAGCACAGTAGAAAACATAAAGCACAGTATAGGAACACCACACCACAGTGCAACGTGTCAGTCTATAATGTAATATAGAATACTATAGAATATCACACAGTATAGTATAGTATAGTATAGTATAGCATAGCATGGTATAGTATACAGGACACAGTGCAGTATAGTATAGTGTTGTATACAGTACAGTACAGCATAGCATAGTATAGTATAGTATAGATAGCACACTGTTAAGTATGTTATACAACGTAGTATAGTAATGTATAATAGTATATGCATAGCATTGTATAGCCCTGTATATTAATGATTGCAAATATATGATATAGAATTATATAGATACATGATGTATTGTTATATTGTGTTAAAATTGCATCACATTATATTACAGTTGCTGTTGTCCCTTGTCTCTTATTAAGCACATTATACTGTAGTGTACATACAGTAGTATTCTTAAAGGGCCATGGTGTGGTGTATAGACCATGAAAAATGGAGGAGAGATATCAGTGGACAGATAAGGCCACAACTCTTGAACTTTGAAGTCAAGGAGAAATCTGTTTCCTCTGCAGCTCTGTGCTTTCTCTCAAAGCTCCCTGCTGCCACTCGTCTCATATCTCTACAGGAGATAGACTGCAGAAACCTTGGCTCTACCTCATACACACCAACACACACTACACATGCATATAGAAGAAAACCCTACCCTCTAAAGAATGCCTAATTGGTTTATATTGACTCAAACACCAGCAACAGATATTGTGTGATAGTGTAATGACAAAAGATTAGCTCCTCATGCGAGGCTGGGTAATAACAGCTGAGGTGGAGAGCAGCTTCACAGAAAGCCATCAAACCAGATAAACACTGTAAGCAATGTGATTATGTGGATAGTAGTGTAATCTGAGCCCTATTAATATGTTTAATTGTAACCATTTGCAACAGCCTGAAGCTCCTACAAGTGATTGCTGGCAATTGTGCAAACTGTTATTTCATAAAGTGCTAAGCTAAATTCTCCGCAGGCAGGCAGCTATTATAATGCTCTTATACGTATATTGGCATGCTAATAAAACATACTTTGTGACGGAATTTAAAATTCAATCAGGTTGAGGCAGAGAGGTGCTAAATGCATCCTGGAATGTGAATCGCTGTCTCCGTCTCTCTCCTCAGTGCTAGATTGCCCTCTCCGTAATTTCTTTAAGAAAAATCCTCATCTCCCTCTCCTCTTCTCTTTTTGTCGCTCCCCGTTACTGCCTCTTGTTTTTCTCTCATTGTCTCCTCCTCAGTTTCTCATTTTCTCCATTTAATATTTACAACCTTGTTACTCTCTTGTTCCTCAGCCTTCCTGCACACCCAAACACACCCCCACCCATCCCTCCCCCATCTACCCCTCATCTCTGTCATCAGATAGGGGAGCTCAGTGAAGAAAAGCCCGTCTTGACTTCAAACGCCTCCCTGTCTATTTGTCTCCACCCCATCTCAACTGCCAGGGAGGCACAGCCCTAGAAATCAACTCTTTCCTCCCCCCACTTCAGTTCTGCTCCCCCCTCTCTCCCCTCCTCACCACTGTTTGTGTCTGGTTCTTACTCTCTCCTACTATCGATCTCCTGCTCCCTTTCTTCCTCCCTCCTCCTCCTCCTCCTCCTCTGTTCCTGTTTGCATCTCTTTTTCTCCTCATTTTCCTTCCCTTTGTCCTCCTTTCTTGCCCATGCAGTAGAGCATTTTAATGTGATATTGCCTGTAGCTGTGAATCCTGCATCTCTCTCTCACGGTGTGTGAAATAGAAACGGTTTATATCACTGTTATTTATTACTCAAACTAAATTCTGTCTTTTGCTCCAATTTGTTCACATCTCTGCGTGACAATTTGAATAGAACTTGATATCAACATGATGTGCCGTGAATGAAAATTCGGGCTTTAGTCAACGTGAGGGGGAAAAAAAAAAGAGTAAAAAGGCACGTGCAGACAAAGTGTATAAAAATGACAGCAATTATGGAACATTTTAAAAAAGCACCTGCGAGCATCAAGACTGGCTTGGTTTTGGTCTCAGTTTTTCTGTGGTCTTTGTCTTCCAGGGGCATCAGTGCGGCGGGCGTTGTATATGTTTGCATGTTTTAGGGTCTCTGATAGAGTGCAAAGACAATGATGCAACCAGAGGAAACCATTCACAGGGGCAGGAACAAGTTCTGCCCCAACTATCCCTGTCATCTCCAACTGCACAAGCTGGGAGTTTATGTGCTGTTGAAAATGGGTGTATCCATGCCAACTGCAGAGGGTCCGTGCTGCAACAGGGGCATGTGTGTGTGTATATTATTAAATTATTCGCCTTCGGTCAGTTGGACTGTGTGAAGTCAGTGTATTAACAGGCAATTTTTCAGACAAACAGATTGTGTTGTGAAGTAAAAGTGCATTGAGAACAAAGGACACAGCAAAAAAAACAGCTTAACACCCCATGAAAACGCCTGCGCCGACGGACTAAACCTATAATTATCCTCCATCAAATGATGTTCCAAGCTTTTCTCCATTCAGCACTTGCTTTTGTAATCCCTTCACATCAACTGGACAGTGCTGTTTTAATGTTTCCATAGATTATTGCTTCACAGGAGCTTACATGTGTAGCTCTGCACGAGTGCCGCAAGTGCTAAACGTTAGCGCATGCCTGTTTTTGTATGTGAGTGCACATTTTTTATAAAAGTGTTTATGAAAGCCTTTCATTATTTCTTTGTTTACCCAGACAATTAGACAGACAGGGACTTCTGTCTGTCTGCAGACATCATTTGTATATCTTCTGTGTCAAACATGTTCATTGGCTGCATTTGTTACTGAGATTAAAGCATAGCATCGATGTATTTCAGTAGAGATGCAGACGTGTTATCAGCAAATTACCATTTTAAACATTTGGGGCAGAAACAAGCTATAAATGCCACTTTGACATATTTCTGTAAAGTTGTAAGCAAGCGGTTGCTTATTTATACGCCCAGCAGATAGGAAGCAACATTAGCATTTCTCAACATGCCGACATACAATGAGTTCTTGGTTAGATTTAGGATTAAAATAAGTATGGCAGTTACATAACTTAAAGGCAGAATGATTTGTCAGTTGTGGTTTGTAAACATTCAAAGTTGTCCCGTCCTCCCCGGATCAGTGACACCATAGCTTCCTTTTGGGTGCGTGCCTCAAACAGCTGCTTACTTTGTCAGGAAACAAAATGGATGAGAGCACTGAGAATGAACCAAAACAGTAAACATAAACCAGTAAAACAAAACAATGAAGAACAAGATTAGATAAAGCTCTGTGCAGCTGAAGAGTTGGGTAATAACTGAATTCATACGAACAACTCTTTCAGCATCACACAAAGCCATTTGATCAACAGTTAATATAAAAATACTGATTACAGCAGCACATTTAAAGTATTCGTAATGCCGTATGACTTTATCATATTGTCTATATATTATGGGATTAAAATTAGTGGCAGCTGGTGTAAAATCTTCTAGATAGGGCTCCGTCACATGCAATTAATTTTAGCAAACATCCCAGTGTGATTTAATGCAAACAAGTGAAGGTGTCAAAAATGTATTACTGCTCTGCATTTAAATACTTTACATATAAATTTATTCCAAATAAAGCAGCAAGTAAAACCCTGACAAAAACACTCACTGTGTGTTTTGTCTCTTTTTCTTCAAATGAATCACGCTCAAAACCCAAGTGTCGGGGGGTGCAGGATAAGGTCATGAATATACAGAAGCATGCAAAAAGAACATAAAATGTGATAGAGATGCCTAACCCTAACCCCAACCTTATCATAGGTAGGTAAAGATCAGGGTAAATAAACACTGTGTTCAGGAATAATGATGTTAAGTCGAAGCATCGTAGCGATGGTGGTGGCGGTTGCATTCTGGATGGTAATGCACCACTCTTAGATAAATGTAGTGTAGCATGAGCGCTCCTTACTTCCTTCAGAATGCACTCCTTTAGCACTGACAGCATGCAGTCCAACAGCTTGTTTTGTACTGTCTTTGATGTTTGAAACTGTAACTTTAACTGTCTGAAGGTTCTCCTCCAGCACACTGTCTGGGATGGGAAATCCACTTGTTCCCTGAAAATGCCAAATTTGTCTGAGACCAACTCAAAATTGATTATTTTGGATAAAAGGTGCCTGTTTTTATCCGCCTCTTCGGTGCATTTCCTCACAGAAATCCTGTGGTCATCACCGTCATCCAGCTGTACGGTTCATGTTCATTCATCCTAGCTCTTGGCTAGCTTGACAGAATCATCCATGTGTGCCCGGTTAGTTAGTCTCATATTTGCTTACTTTCTCAGACAGGTGCTTCATATCCATTACTCCCATCTGTGTCCATGCTCAATCCATCCCCGGCGTTATAAAAAGCAAGCACGGAGAGCAAAATAAGGCATTAGCATAACTGCATCCAGATACCCAGGCCTTTCTGGTGTAGCAGCTAGAGAGAAGTCTGTCTGGCCTGCTGTCTGATAGCGCGGTTGATCTGGGCTCAGCTCTTTCGTCTGTAGTTTCTCCGCTAAAGTTCTCCTCTCAAACAGATCTTGGATGAGAGTTTTTACCGAGTTAGGGTTGACGCCCGTAGAGGCTGGCCCTGACTCCTGACCGGCCAGTGGTTCGTGCCATAAAAATTTCACTGCAAAAAAGTTTTTTGGAAGTCAGGTCAAATTTTATTTGACAGAAAGGGAAAGAAAACAAATGCACTTGACTTGAACTTGATAGGTAGATTTAAAGCATGCAGCGTTATAAGCTGGTGTTTTGATACAGACTGAGTATCTGAGTCCTAAAATTAGCATAGGGGTCTACAGTTCTGCTCTTTAGATGTAGGAAGGCAGCCTGCCGCATCAGCAGGCATGGCTATCAGCCAATTATCACTGGCTCTTGCATGTAAGTACAGAGGGCCTAAGGAGTCACAGTCTTCAAATTGATGCAGTGGTATGTGGAGAAGCAGAGAGAGAGAGAGAGAGAGAGAGAGAGAGAACCTCAGCAGAGAACTCCAACGCCAAACAGAGAATTTAAAAAAAAATTTTGTTGGCAATTTGGATCTTACTCTGCATCGCAAACAACAAAATTACTTTTCCTAATAAGAAGTGAGGGAACGCCACAATCCCCCACCAACACACCACTGATTATACAGTATTAGTGAGTGCACTATGGGTGTTAAAGTCATACTGACAACAGTGGAACTCCATCAATCTCTAATGCATAGCCAATGAGGGGGTCTCCAACAACAGGCCTTTGTAACCCACTGGAAACAGATTGATCTCTTTGTATGCTGTGCACACGTTCGGCCCTCGTCCCCAAGGCCCTCATTGTCTTCTATTTGTTTAACATGATGGAATATGCTAATCAGGCAAGCACTGCTGAGATAAAACTTGCACTCCAGTGCTAATGCACTAACCGAACTCGTGAAATAAAACTGTAACCCTTTTAATTGAGTGTTCCCCTGGTAACAGAATAGTGATGCAAGCGAATTAAATAAACATCGAGCTATATATTAAACATGATCCGCTCTGTGGTGAGAAGCTGCTTCTTATTTTGAGGACACATGAGCATGTGCATTTTTCAAAGCAATGCTGGAAATTAAACATTACCACGGCATTCGGCATGTTTTCATGTTTATGACTGCGGAGTAGCAATTCTATTTGAAATTGTCATTTTTCTTCATTTCACACAAACAAATTCAGCAGCAGAGGCCTGCGGCTCCTGGGATCAGCAGGGTGCCACACGGTGCTCGTGGCTCTTTAGGTACAGGTTTATTATACAGACAGTGCATCAACATGCGCATGCACACTGATTTTCTGTGCAAAAGTGGAAGTGGAAAAGGAGCACACGCATAAACACTATACACATGCAAACATAAGCACAAACACCCCCACCCACCCCCACATGCCACATGCCGTCTCAGGCTTTCATGTCCTTTGCCCAAACTTTTGATTGGTCCCAACAAGCAAGCAAGGGGCGCTTGTTTACTTCCTAGCAGCAAGTAAATATTTTACACGGTACCCCTTCATGTTGGAAATCTGGGCAATGCGGGAGATATCTCGTCAGTCAAGATAGTAAACAACCTGCAAGTTTGCAACTAGGAAGATCTCTTACAGAGCCGACGTAGTTCACTTATGCAGCTTGAACAACGTGTGTCATAAAGATATAGAATACATGAAACACGCATATATATGCGTATGATCAAAGCATGCAGACTTGTAAAACAAGTGAAATGTCTCCACTCTGCAGAGAAACAGAATGATTTAAGAGATTTGTAGTTTAAACTTTCATAAATCACAGTGACAACAGGCTAAAACCAACCCCCCCCCTGTAAACACTGTCAGTGTTATATGTTAGTCTCTTTCTTTACCCTAACCTCAATGTAATCCTAATTTAACCTGAAATCTAAACACAGCCCTGAGCTAAAAACGGCACCCCTTTATAAGTAAACTGACCTCACTTTGGACTTTTGTTTTTTCATCTGTCTGCCTTTGGGACCGTTCAACCCTACACAAATACACATATTAAAATCATAACAGAGGGTAGTAGGAATGGAAGGCTTGGCTGCAGCCCACTAGTGTGTGAACAAACCCAAACAAGCTGCGCACCCCTGCCACGTAACGGCCTTTTAATTTGAGGCCCCACGTCTGCTCGAGCGCCAGTGGAGGAATCTGTGTCATTCGCCTCCAAATGACACGAAGCGTCCTGCTTTTATTCCACTGCTGGGACAGAATGGCAGACTTGCCAGGGATTTTTATTTGACACCGAAATAAGATCCGGCTTGCTGAACTAGCCGCAAAGCCTGTCTTCGGAAAGATAGGGAAAAGAAGGAGAATTATAGGGAAAATGAGAGGGGAAAGTGACGGAAAAATGAGAGAGGAAAAGAGTACCAGAGCTCAGAGAGAGAGAGACAGAGCTAGAGACGAGTGGATAGAAAGAAATACAGGGAAAAAAGTGGTTGAGGGAGAAAAAAGGAAGGCATGTTTGACACCAGCATCATGTTCCACAGAGCTGCAGTTTGACACTCAGACCAGCATGGTGTCAGAGCATGTTAGCTGGGTAAAATGGGGTTCAGATTCCCCTAAGGCAAGCAGAAATGTACATGAAAAATGTGTGTGGTAAAAGAAAATGGAATGAAATAAATACATGTGTTAAGCCGCTGCAACTTTCAGTAATGCTGGCTTCCAACAAACCGAGGAATCTATAGTCTACGTTGTTACAGCGAGATGCATTAAAGTACTGTAACAAGACAGAAGATGCTCCATAAATACAGTTTTCTCCTGACTACACATGTTGAGGACATGCTGGAGTGAAAATCTGTTTACAATATGAAGGTGCTGGCATCCTGTACATGTGTGTACTATTTGTGTGCATCCATCTAACTGAGTGTCTCACATATGCCGTCTCTGACAAAGACAAATGACTCATGCAGTCTTGAGATATGGAATACTCAGCCGCAGCACAGAATAAAAATCACTACAGAGATATTACAGCACTACATTATTGGCCTCAGTTAAAGCATAGCACGATAATCTCATATTCACTTCATGATACGTCAAAGATGAAAAATTGAATTTCCCAGCACATCAAAAATGAAAAAAAATGATGCACAAGCAGCAGGGTATAGTTCACTGGCTATTAAGGCATTATGAGGGCTTAGTTTAGCATGAATAGGTTTTTTGCATTATAAATAATTGAAATTGGTATAAATTAACAGACATAGTCCCAGTGGGGGAGGAGGGTGGTGGGATGCAGCTCTGTTTGGCGGCACATTACACACAGCTGAAAAAAAAAAAAAACAGCTGTGAAAAATGATGCCCTAAGTTCAAAGCAACTTCAATCAGGATACATTTCTCTGCTTGATGAATAATTGAGCAACAGCCTGAACAGCCTTGAGTCCTAGCACTTTTTTGTGACGGCTTTTGCATGAATAAAACACTGTTTGGCCTGCAGAGCTGTCTGCGTTGCAGGGATACGGCACTGTGTAGTAACATGGTATTGCTCTTGGTATCCTTCTCCCCGGCTACTCCTTTTGGTTCAGTGTTCATTGCCCCTGCATGTCTAATTCTGCTTGTCTTTCTCCCTCTGTCTTAAACTTCTGCACCCCTGCCTTGCTTTCACTCTTTGCCATTTCTCTCTCATTACCTCCTTATTATATTCTCTCTTTTTCAGACTGCCTCCTGGTGAGCCGGTAAAAAAAACCCCCCAAAAAACAAAACACATTATAGAAACAAACTCACATGCCAATAAATGCTATGGACCCCAAGTAAACCCAGATCACAACATCTGGAGGTCGGAAAGTAAACACATTGACAAACACTCTCTAGAATTTCTGAGATGATCACAGGAAATAATGCAAGTCTCGCCCCGACTGATTTTCATCTCTGCTGAGATGAACAGAAAACTATTAAAGCCCCACTGTGTGCAGAAATACAATAATAGTCACAGGTCTGTTTTCATTAGTATATTATCAGCTGAAAATAATAATCATAGTTGATGGATGGACTGGGGATGGGTTAAGCATAGTTTTGTTGCCACAGGATGAGCCCTTTATATTCACAGGGGGACCTCTTCCACTATCACCACCATGTTTCTACAGTAGCCCAGAGGACAAACCAAACGTTGGCTTCACAGCAGGCCGTTCACAAGCTTCTTGGCCACCGTAGTCTAGATTGTTGGAAAGGGACGAAGAGGTGAGGGGTATTCAGTTGGTTGCAATCTGCAACCTCACCACTAGATGGCACTAAATCCTACACTCTGGGTTCTTTAAAATCTACTTTGTTTTTTGAAAAAATCAGGCAACAACGTTGAGTTAAAGTTTGTGAGGCTTTATTGGATTTTGGTAACTTGTCTTGTTATAAAAGAAACGTTGAGTTCTTAACAAATAAAACACACCTTTGTTCAATTCAATACATAATTTTGCTGCTACAGTCGGGGATGACCAGCTTACAGTCCATATTTGTGTAACACTTAACTCACTTTAATTTTCCGGTGCTTGTTTTCTCTACTTGTTCCTGTATATTATCTTATCAATATTGTATTATTAATGAACCGGCCTCGCCTCTCGCTCCACTCCTCCGCGACGATGATAAGGATTAATGGTTATGAAAAATGAATAAATTAATGAATTAAGTTATTGCCGAATGTGCCCACTATTAAGGAAAAGTTGCACAGGACAAATCTTGTTTAGCAGTTTTGAGTTGCATGTTTTTGAAGTGAGTATTTTGTAATTGTAGTTTCATGCTTTCTTTGTTGTGCTCTAGTGCCGAGCACCAATCGCTTTCCATAAGCACAGAAACAACCTGATTTACATAAGTTTAATGGGGAAAACAAGTCAGTAGAGGTCATCACATACAAATTATTTCTGCAGCCTTCACCTATAGCCTTGACCGTTTGAGATTTCAAACTTCAGAACAAACAGTTTTGCTGAAGTAAAACGGGACTGTCTGTGCAAAAACCCACCATGAACTTCCCCCTAATGCTTTTTAATGAACAGAATCTAGCTCAAACTCTGTGTCATCTCATTATTTTTGCATCACATGGGAATGATCATACGGCATAATTTTAGTCAGAGTATATTTTAAATGTCCCCTGATAAAGAAATAATTTTTCCCTTTATATAAACAGACTCACATATAAGTTGTTGAGAGACATAAAAATATAAGTTATGGATACATTTGAGGTTATTTCCTCTTCAGTGCTTTAGTAGAGGCACTTTCAGGTTAACAAACTAACATCTTACAGGAGAACACTAAAGAAGACTTTTCCATCAGGCCAGCTTGCAATATGTGAAGTCTCCACTCAGCTAGTTTAGCACATTTTATCAAAGTAAGTGCTGCAGTAAGTCAGCCTGTAAGGGTCAAGTGTTGTTAACAAATCATCAAAATTAGATAGTACCTCAGTGAAGCTGCCTTTTGTTGGCCATTTGTAAATATGCAATTACAGGTCAAAACACAGTGACACAGTGTTTTCATCACTGATTGGTCCGCAACACGTCTTAGAAAGGGTCTATAACTTCAGGCGGAACTATAGTACTTGCACAGTAATGTATTTACAACTCTTCCCTGCTCTCCTCTGACTCTTCCCTCTTCCCTTCCCTGCTGGTCTTCATGTAAACAATTCAGACTCCTTTCCTATAAAAAAGTGGAAGAAGTGCCCGAGTCGTGATCCCGAGGGCTGCGACTGAGAGCTCATTAAACGCAATGATGTCGTCACCGGCGGAATTTCTGGAACTGCGTCAGGCAAAGGGAAAGGCATTGGCTTACAGTCTGTCACAGAGAGTAATGGCACGTCAGAGTGCTGAGAGGAAACTCCTAATGGTCTACACTTCAATATTTAATGTCTTCTTTCTGGCCCTTTCTGTTTTCTGCTGAGGGCAGGTATGAATAGAGGCTCCATATTTCACAGCAATAAGAGTTATTATAATAGTGAGCGGAACAGTAGCTCAATGGGAGTGTGTTTGGGGACAGAGTTATGGTGATTTACGGCTTGCTTGCTGTTTGTATGCTTGTTTGTGTGTGCGTCCTCCAAATTCTCATTGGAAATAATGAAAGCCGGTTATTAGTACTCATAATTGGTAGTCTTGTCCACGGCATCCACAGGGGTGTAGTGTGAGGACAGCCAACAACAGGACTATTGAAGCAGAGGCTGTGTCTGGAAGAGGCGATGCTTTCTGTGTCCATGACTACGGCCAGCACATAGCCTGGATCTTAGGCTTTGCAGGAAAATAAGTTTTGTTTCTCAAGTCAGATCTTCAAGACAGACTGTTCGCACTGTTATTCGCAAGTGACCGGATCGGGCTTGTCCAGACATCACCAAGCTATCTGCATGGGTTGTTGTGGTAATGACATAGGCGCCAGAAACCACGTGACACGGCTTTTCGATGTGGAAGCATGTGAAATCCATCATCTCACCTTCACAACAATCGCGCTGTCAATTAGCCTCCACACTTCCATGCTGGTAGCAGCGTGGATTCTGCTCAGATGCTCTGATGCACTTCTGTCACTCTGGATTTGATGTTGTCATTTTGCGTTGTGTTGCGAGTTACACAAAAGACACTTTAAATCCAATTTGGCTGGTCCGAACGTTTGAATGGAGACCCATCTTGAAATCTCACATCAAACCACCTCCAGTGTGGCTTGGATTAGAGTTACAAAATAAAAAACGCATCTCATGTGTTTGTGTGTCTGGATACACTCAGGATATGCAAAGAAATGGATTAGGGCTTGCACTCTGAACAAGGCCACAGAGATCTGTAGCACTTCTTAATAAAGTGGTGTAAAGAAAAGACGACTAAGAACAAGTCTGTGCGTTGCATACTGACATGAAAGCACACACTCCTGCCCACACACACACACACACACACACTACACTTTGTCAGCACTTTTGAGTTCTCAAGGCTATGCCCACATCCAGATGGGACTGGGAATAAAAAAAAAACAGTATCTGTCTCACCAAGTTATTTACTGTAGTAGTCATACAATTAGATTTTTGTGAAACAGTTTGAGAGAATATGCCTTGAGAATATGCCTGAGACTTTTTCACTTGTTCAATTCAACTGTCATCTTGTTGCTTTATCTTGAAACAAGTGGAGCAATTCGACTCATATTGTTATGTGCCACATGAGACAATAGTGGAAGGAATTGAAATTATTTCACCCCACAGTCAGGATTTAAACACTGAAAATAGGATTCAACATTCAGACGTTTGTTGGCTGTAAAGGAGGGTGGAAGGGAGGATAGAAGGAGAGGACATTGGGTGGGGGGATATCCTGTCAGCGCTGCATGAACTTTGACCTGGTATATCCTTCTAAGGATACCAGTCTGCACTCACCACTGCCAAGGCCATGGCACTTCCCCTACTGCTGTGCTGTGTCTCCTTTTGATAACAACACTGCAGAATCAGACCTCTGGTTCTTCAGTGTCACATGGAGTCATTGTTTTACCCTCCAGTCATCACTGGAGAGTTGAAACATGGAAGGTTTGTGCTATCCGCTCAGATCCCACTTCCTTCCATGCAGAGTTGCAGTCATCAGTGCAGTGACAGGGACATGATCTCTCATTCCCTTCCCAGCAGTGATTGTAGCGGCAACTGGATTTGTTGGAACACACATCAATTTAACTTATTTCCCTTAATACTCATTAAAAAGTTACTACATCACTTTACTAATTATAGCAGCAAAAGTAATTTATTACATACCTTGTTTCATTACTTTCCATACTCAGCACAGCTGTTTCAGAAGTCCATAAACAACTCCTCCACACCCACGAGTCACACATATAACACATGCAGAAATAGCAGGTATAAATAGTCCGTATTTATTGACCATCCGCAGCTACATTAACCCTGGTAACCCTGAGTTCACACACCCTGCAGCTCCGTGAAAAACCCAGATGATTCTTTAATGCAGGTTTAGCAGTGGCTAGAAGTATTAGCAAGCCAGCTAAGAAGACAACTTCTGGTGTTACTGAATGCAAATTCTCTTCTCTTTCAGCATAGCCCCCGAACCCAAGCTAACCCATCCACTGAATGCACAGATGCAAAATCAATACCAGCAATCCAGTCTAAATCTTGCAGTAACCTAAAGGAGTCCCAAAATGTCCTAATCGACAGTAGATTAGCTAAAATTAGCAACTGTAATGGTATTAAGTGAATTTCAAACTGTAATTTTACACACTTCTCGTTGCTGAAACATTAAATCCCATTACTGTAACATGTTAATGTGTTATTTCCCAAAACTGGCAATAAGTGATTTTCCACTTCAGGAGCCTGAGATTGGGTTCACAAAAATGAGTAAATCTATTTTTGGCTTGGCTACCGACTGAATTACTGTCTGAGAAGATGATGTGAAAATTGGTGTTTCTCTCAAACGATACACACGGCGATGTTTGGACAGGTTTTTGTGCCATGTCAACCTCAAAACAGAAATTATATTGTACGTCATGTAAGAAAAGGGGGGCAGACCAAATTCAAGTACAACAATAACATAGATGGTTCCTGAAGCCTGTGATGAGGTCTAAAATGCATAATCATACAAGTTTGATGGGCCAGAGCCTCATCATTTTCAGCCTGCCAGTTGCCGACAGGACTGGGAATGGGAAAGGAAATTGAACTGTGGTGTGATATGAACTGGTGAGTGACTAGCATTAGCTACCTTTTGAAGAAATTAGTAGCTGATTTTCAGTTCAAGCATAACTGTTGCTTACTCTGTATGTGTAGAAATATATAGATCCTACCTGCACTTTTCTGTCATATCTATATTTCATATGTTTCCTGTGCATCTCCTGTGCATTATTTTTATTCCAAGGCTGCTTTATGACAGTTTTATGTTGGTTTCGCCTAAGTCATGTTCGTAATATACACTAGTAGTACCAATTCAGGGGCATTTCTATTTTATTTGGAGCATCTATTTTTCATTAGGAGAGAGAATGCTGCGTGACCGCTTGTTGTTTTGGTTCAGTAAAGGTGTTTGCAGAAAATATCACGCTGGACCCTGTCACCTGCATCAGGCTGGCAGAAGATTTAGGCTGTGGAAACATTAATCTTCATATTTGGGCAGTGCTCTCGCGCACTCTTCCCTTGTTGTGACTATACAATTTAAAGCCTCTGGAAATGTGGCTTGAACAATATGATATGAAAGTTGAGCATCTCATTAAGCCTCCACAAAAATCTAAGTGAAAATAAATGAATAAAATAAATAATGCTCACGTTGCTGTTCAGGCCATTTCTCCAGCCAGATCATGATCACTGCTGTGGACATGGAGAGAAAAAACGAAAACTAGCTACCTAAAAATATCAATATTAGTTTAAGTGTACACTATATTTATTTATTTATTTTTTAACTTTCTTTTTCATTTTCATTTTCATTTTGAGACAGCAAAACAAATACTCATCAAGAGGATAACATATGATCACAGCTTTCTGCTGTCACAAAAAAACAAACAAAAACAAACAAACAAAAAAAAAAAAACATAATACAATACAAGTTATTGCTGGCCACTCACTACCAAAATAAGTACTAAGGGGGGACCACTCTTTGACAAAATCCTCCACTATATTTATAATGTTTACAGTGCTTTACTGTCAGACCAGTTGTCCCCTCAAAGGGGAACTGAGGCTGTTATCTAAAGCCACCAGACGTGATTCATGTGACAAAAACAATAATTTTACCAGAATATTTTCACATCTCAGGATTTATATCGACCAGTTGTTGTGACAGTTGGAACAAAGGAAAGATTAATCAAGACGTGTTTAGTGAGTTTTATTTTGTTTCTGTTTCTTTTTAATGAAGTGTGAATTAACAAATAAGATAATCTTAGTTCATTAAAAGAGACAAACATGAATTCAGAAGGTGTTGTATTTTTCTGTCCAAGAATGTTTCCTTTCTTTACAGTTCATGAGTTTAATTAGCAAAGTCGGTTTCTTTTGGCTCTGGCTGACTTGGATGCAGCTGAAGTGAGAGCAGAGAGGGTTAGGGTTTTTTTTATTTTATTTTATTTTTTTTTTTTTTATGACTGGTTCACACAACATGCCAAATTCCTACCCAATATTAGGAAAGTTTACCAAAACTTAAATGACATTATTTCAAATCTGGATTGAAACTAATTCCTAATACTTTTTAGATGCATACTATTATGTGTATAGGCTTTTGTGGATTTAGGTTTCTAGTGGTTAATCCTCTTTGGATATGCAACAGGGCCCCAAGTAATTTCTTCACATTTTAAGTGTTATTAAGTGTCTTGTGTTGTTCACACACACACACACACACACACACACACACACACACACACACACACACACACACACACACCATTTGATGAAAAACAACGGACCAAATGATGTGTGATTGCATTACTTGTTAGGAATTGACAGTATAGCATATGAGTTGGGAATTGGATGAACTGATGGGAGTGGGTGTGTAGTGCTTCTCTCAGCTTGCAGTAGCGCTGATCATGTGTTAAAAAGTAGCTTAGCTAAGCTCTTTAGAGTGATGATTACTATCAATGCCTGTGAGTCGGTGTGCAAGATCAGATTCCAGTATTTAGGAACTATCGAACTGCCCTACAAGATTTAGCTGCTAAGAAAGATGATAAGAATGTGAACATTGTGTGTGTGTGTGTGTGTGTGTGCGCGCCCGCACGCTCTACATTTTCACTCAGTGTGCAGTTTCTTTCCAAAATTAGACCCTCTGTCATAAGAAAAAATAATACAATACCTACTCTGACAAATTGATTGCTGGCATGACTATTAAACTCTATTATGGGACATCATTAAAGTTAATTAGCTAAAGCATCTTAAGACCTTTGCTTGCAAAATAATGACACTTTGATGGAACAGTTTGAGTATTTAAAGTGACACTTAATGAATTTTACCTCAAACTCCTAGGTCAGGAATGTGGTGGTGGTTTAAAACCTATTTAATTTGTGCATATTGAAACACATAGGAGAAACTGGGACTGCACATCAAATTTAATAAAAATGATAAGAGTGTTACAGGGATACAAGGATAATCTGTATGTAAGAGGTGAGAGTTTGAAATATTTAATATTGTTTGCCTGTTGGAGAACTCAGCTTGTCTTTAATTTAACACCGCTACTTACAAGTTTGACATTTTTTCTTTCCTACTGAGCATCAGATGAAAATAATGATACAACTACAACCAGTAGCTTAGTTCACTAGCTTAGCTGACTGTAAACGCAGGGAAACTGCTAGTCTGACTCTGTCAAATGCTAAAAAAATAAGCATAAATGTCACTAATTAACATATTATAAACATTATATCTTGCTTGTTTAATTCGTACAATATTTCCGGGTAACTGCAGCCGATCAAGAAGTCCTCGCTCACATTGTCCCTGTAAAAAATGACTGTTTGCTACGTGAATTAAAAGAATTCAGATATAACATATTAACTGATGAGTTATACTCACTGGTGCTGTTTGGTAGATATTGTTATCTTTGGACCGAACTAGGCTCACTTTTTCTCCCCGTTTCCAGTCTTTCTGCTAAGCTATGCTAACCTGCTGCTGGATGTAGTTTCATAAGTTTCATAAGACATGATAGTGGTATCAACGTTCTCATCTAACTCTTGGCAAGAAAATGAGTCAGCGCATTTCCCAAAATGTTGAACTATTGCAACATTTACAGTAAATGCAATACTGTATATCATGGATTGCATGTATCTGGATGTGTATTGTGAAAGTAAGTGAGGCGTTATCAAGTTCGGAAAGCAACAGTTCCTCCAAATGAATTCCTGGAAGCTCAGACTGACAAAGACAGGAAGGCGAAGAGTGACGGATGGTACGGAAAGGGATGGAGGAAGTGAATAAGGAAGAGGGGTAAAGAAGGAGCAATGACTAGAGAAGCATAAAGGGATAGGGAGGTAAGAAGTGATGATAGAGGGATGAACGGATGGACAAAGTTTGTTAGAACATAGAAAGAGACTAAAGGGATACAATAAGGATACACAGGCAGGGAAGATAGAGGAGGAGTGGATAAGGGTGAAAGAGAGGAAATGAAGGGAAAGTCAGCTGTGATGCAGAACAATAGACAAGGAGGTAAAAACAGAGAGAGACTGAAGAGGGAGGTAGAGAAAGTGGAAAAAAATAATGACACTTATCTAAAGGAGGGTGAAGGAGGTGAAAGAACAGGTCAAGATGAGCTTTATGCGTTCACGCTTTACAGCCAATCAGAAAATTTGTTTTAAGCATGCCACTGGGCCCTGTATCCCAGGGTGAGGGAGTTCATCCACCAAACCTGGAAGCCAACCTTATCCTCCTCCTTCTCTGTCTTTTCACCCTGTAGTAAAGCTCATTTCTCATCTGGAGTTTGTATTCTGTGACCCTGCTGAAGAGCTGAAATCCATGCAGTGCAGAGATGAGATATTTATATTTGCTTGATGAGCTTCATCAACAGGAATGGGAGATGGATGTCTGCATGATGTCTACTTTCTGCTCTCAGGGTCACAGTCATACACAAGCAAATACACACACACTCTGAATGCATGCACACCGACAGCACATAGGCGTCTATATGAAAATGCATCTACACATACAGAGAAGTGACTTTTCTGAGGTTAGATGAAATTCACAGGATTCAGCAGGATGCAACTTGAAGATGATTAGTAAGAACTAAACCAGCCATTGGGATTAGTTTCTACTGGGTGGGTAACAATTATTAGAATCCAGGTTTGATGACTTCAATGTAAATTGCCTAAAACTTGCCATTTGATTGTTAATAAATCCTCAGACTTCCAATAGTAGATCTACCTGGAAATATTTAGTGATTACCTAATGCTGTAGCAGTAAGAACAAATGGCAATTCCAGTCAATAAAATCATCACAGATTGTTGATCCACCTTGCTGGTTTTTGAATGATACCAGTCTGCGTTATGTCTTGACCCAATACCTTTTTGAAATGTGAAATACAGTACATTTAATTGAGAAAGGATTCCATGTTGGCATGCCACCAGATTTTGCTCTATGTATACTAGTAGCTTATACTAGTACAAATACTGAATACTAGAGTCATGCATACATTTTTACCTTAGATCTCTGTCGGTTCACCAGAGCTGTGACCGATTAATGTCCCATTACATACCTGTTGTAAAGATGGGTTTAAATTTAAGTGCAAGCACTTATAATTTATCTTTCACAATATGAATAAAAATGTATGCCGGCAGATTGACATCAAATGTTTTGTGTGCAAAGTTCTTAATAACTAATTTCAAAGTACTGTTTGCAGTTGCACCATTGCACCATTAAACCATAAGAGAATGAAGTCAGTTGCTAAGAAACGTCTGTTCAATCAACATTGCAAAAAAGGGAAATCACTGTGGCATGAAGCCTGTGCATAACTGCTTAAAACAGTTCTAGGTGTCAAGCGATGTAATAAACGTATTACATCTGTCGAAAATGGACGTCAGTGATGGAGCTAAGAGGTCAGATTGGCCTAATAACACTGATTTCCTGCGTCCTACTAAGCCTCAAGAATGTAAAAAGCCACAACTGAACACAAGATTCAACTTGAAAAAGAAGAAACTAAAAAGTACAAGTGGTCCAGAGCTGCAGGAGGAATCAGAATTCCTTCTTCATCAGCTATATTGTTGAGATGTCTACCATACCCGAAATACCAGCTGTAGGAAACACATCAACTAACCAGAAGAATCCACCACAGGATGACAGTAAGAAAAGGAGTTGGAGGATGTATAGAAAGATGATTATTTAAGCTAAAAGTAAGAAGTGTGAAATGTTATGTTAAATCAATATATAGTATAACCACCTAATGTATGATTGTACAATTTAAAGGTTTAAAGGTTTTAACTGTGTTGGTTATGAAAAAAAACCATGTGTAAATGATAAATGATGAATCATGTTGAATGGAAAGACAAGAGTGACCGAGTGGACACAGACGGCTGGAAAAGAAAGGGAAGTACCTGAATTAAAAGTGTATCAAATAATGAGTGTTCAAAGCGCATCATGCACAGGTCAAGTAGCTAAGTATGGTAAAGCCTGCTCACGTCATCCTTGACCCTGCCTGGTCTCTATGGTAACTGGAAATGATTTTAATGGCAATGTGCAGATTAAGAAATATGCGTAACAATGAATGAGCTAATGCAGGATGTCTATATAGGGATGGTAACAAGTGTATATAAACCTAGCCAATGGTTACCCAATAGAGGCTCAGAGGCCTCCATCATAGGTGTGTGACAGTTCTCATTGAATTCAGGCAGCATCTACAGCAGTTGAAGTGCATGATTTTTGAGATTTCTGGACTTTTTCTGCCCTCAGTCTTGAGTATCCTTACGATCAGGCCAGTAAGGGTGCTATTGGAAAGGTAGTAGGGAAGGTTTTGGGATGAAGACAGTTAGGAGCTAAACAAATCACCTTCAACTCAGCCCGCAGCATAAATTTAAGAGTAGAATCCTGATGTCAGGACTTGGTAGTCAGGCTTATCTTTGCCACTTTGAGGTAAAGGCCGAACACATCACTTGGCACCTAAAACTGTCCTTTGTCAATACAAACAGGTTATAAATAATATAAGTTGCTATTGTTAGGTTTTTCCATTAACAATATAAAGAATGGATGGCGTATGCATGATGTCACCCATAGGTTTCTGAAGAGACCTTGGTAGTCCACTGCCTCTTCCACCTCCAGATAATCTAAAAATGGGCAAAGACATGGATCATCAGTGGACCTGAGGTGGGCCAAATGACACCTCAGTTGCTCAAACAAGCCATCTGTAACGGCACCCACCTGTCAATCAAAGCCACCACGCTGTTAATTATGCCCATGTGAGCCCATGTAGTGTTGAGCAAGTCAAATTCACATTTCACAGGAACTGGAACTGGAACGGCACGCTGCTCAGGAATACTTCATCTAAATGCAGCAGTCTGACCAAATAATGAAAACAACTAAGCTTGATGTACATTTTCCTCTGGGGCTTGTGCTGGTTGACACTGACATTATCCAACAATAACTATCTGCCATGTTTGATTATTACTTTAGCAGTATCTTCCACCTAATCATAACATTTTCAATGTAACTTGCCAGCAAACACAGGAGACTGATTTGCCTTTGAACAGTAAAAAGAAAAATATGTATTTCTTGGACTAAAAATTGTTTTTTTGTTATCAACAAAAAGAACAAGTTTATTAGACCTTCTTAATCATATCATCATTTTGTTAAATGATGATCATGCCTGTAACTCATTTATCATACGTCCACATTTTCAGTGTACATTCATGCCACTTAACAGGCTCCAACTAACTCAGAAAGAAAATTGTGTTTTCAGTGGAAAATCTCTTCATCTGTTATTCATCCATGTCAATGACTTTCCCCTCAATCTGAGTGGGCCCCAATTATGCAGCAATTTTCAGCACACTTGTAGTCTGATAATTCTAGTCCTGTCCACAGAGAGTCGTCTGTGTATCATTTGCAGATGAACTGGGTGCCAACTGATAGATTGTACAATTGCCATTCCTGTAAGTGAGAAGCCCCCCTAACATAGAAGCATTGTTCACTATTTTAAAGGGGTTTCTGTTCTTAGCTTGGGTCGTAATTTCTTAGTTCTGGCCATTTAATCATGTTTCTTCCTTGTCTGAGATTATTGTAGTGATCCCAGTTATTGACCGTTTACTAAACTAATCCCAGGGAACAGAGAATGTCCAATGATAGCTCAAAAACTTTATAAGTATGGCCTGTCAAGTTCAGGGGGGACTTCCAATCATAAAAACAGACAAAAGGGAATTTAACTATGTAGCCTACTTACTCATGGTAGAAGAACAAAAATGACCAAATCTGAGCTTAAAGTTAACAAAGTCTGGTGGGCAAAAGTACAGAGGCGTGCCTGGTGGGATCCTGGAGTAATCCCTAAAATTAGCATTCAGGTATTCATGAGTCATCCAGGTAAGTCTGTTACATCTGTACATCTGTACATTTGGAAGTCACACATGGATGGAGGCAAATTTGAGGGACTGTCCTTTGTTTCAGATTGGTGAAGGGCTCTTGTAGGCATTTCTAGTAGGTCATGTCTAGAAAGCAGGGCTTCCAATGGCCCAATGGAACAAGGCAGATTTATGGTATCTGAGTATGGTATTGATGTGTCATAAATCTTGATGAAATGTTTCTCTTATTTCTTTGGATGGCTCAAATTGAGAACATAGTCCATCATCATCCTCTTGAACCAAGTTCTTGGCTACTAAGTCCAAAGACGATCTATGGGCAGCCAGGATTGCCCCTGAAACATTAATTCATATGGGGAGAAGCTTGTGGCAGATGGAGACATGGCAAGAGACTGTCCCAGAGCAAGAGAAGACAAATCATCTTGTTTTAGAGTTGTATACATCTGACAGGTTGCATTGAATGTGTCTGCAGTTGAGGATCGACATCCTTTACAGATCACAGGAGATGTGCTGGCATTCCTCTTGGGAAATTATGCCTTCTTCCTGCACTCTATAAGGCCTTCAAGATAGACCAGCATCAAGATTATATTTGCCGTCTCTGTATTTAATGTCAAAGGTGTATGTAGACAGCACTGCCAGCCAGCTGTAACTAACAGCATGTTTTGCTGTGGTGAGAAGGTAAGTTAAAGGATTGTTATCTGTGACAGCAATAAAGATGTTACCATACAGATAGTCAGGAAATTAGTCAGTTATGGCCCATTGATCAAGATTTTCACTTAACAATAACTGTGTGTAATCACACGTTTTCATTTTATCCTTTGGGTACAGCTATACAAAGTATGTATTTTCATTTGTATGATGGAAATACAACAACTTCAGATCAGAATAGCTGATCACAGCTGGAGAGGGAAGTTTCTCTATTGTGGTTTCAGTTGTTCAAACATGTATCACTACAGCACTCAGCAGAAGGTTAGTTCAGGTAACCTCAAGGTTAAGTCGCTGGACTATTTTTGAGTGGTCCTTAACCTGCCTACAGTAGTTCCCATAAACTTTCAGGAATGACTGTAGTTCTCTTAGGTCTTGTGGTCTTGGTCAGATTTTTTATGTTTTGATTTTGTCAGTTTTTACTTTCCATGGACAGAGGTATTTTAGGTGAGAGCCTGAGACCATATTCTCTGAGGCGATGAAGGACATGAATGAGTCTGGGTCTTTTGCTCTTCAAGTATACTCTAAAACTTGATTAAATCATCCAGGAACACAAGAACCTCTTTCAAATTTAGAAAAGTCTTTTATCCACTTTTCCATGAGCTTGTGAAATGTGATTGTGATTCTCTGGGGCATACAACTCAACTGAAGACAGAGGGGCACACAAAGGCTGTCTTTGGTTTTTCTGCGTCATTCATTTCGATTTGATAATACCCTGTCATGAGGTTCATCACAGAGGACCATTGTGACTTAGCAAAAGCTGAAAGTGACTCATCCAGTCTTATCTTTAAGATTTATGTCATGATGGATCTTGGTTCCACGACCAAAATGGAGGTTGTGGTATGAGAAGACATTAGAGTAAGTGTTCACTTTTGAGTCATCCTTGATACTTTACCACTTTCTAAAGAATGGAAACAAAAGAAGAAGAAGTCTTTGGGCAGTGTAATTTGATGACTCATCTTATCTCTTGCTAACAGAATTTTAGTGACCATGCTTTGGCAGAGTGATAAGACAGCATTTACATGAGACACCACCTGGCAAAGATTAGTTATTTGTGTTAGTGGTTGTTCATAGAGCACCCATTGTTCAGACTTTGAGTGAGTTTCAGCAGGCCACTTTTTGGAGTGTTTTCAGGACCAGCTGATAGCCATAAAGAAGGCAAGGGATTCCCTAAGTGTTGCTCATATATTGGGTGAAGAATATTTGTGCCAATAACTAGTGGATTGTCACAATTTGAATGAAGAGCAAGAAAGAAGTGTATATTTTAGGTTTTGTTTCTAGGAAGTTTTTCTTCTTTGGGTACCTGATGTTTGTCTCCACATATCCCAGATGTAGGACAGATATATGATCTTGGCCATGGCTTTGGTCATAACTTGTGAGCTTGTATCCAACAGACAACTGCAGTCCTCTAGAGTCCGCTGATTAAATCTGCCAGTGACAGTTGCTGGTAAAACCCATGATTGCCATCTAGAAATTAGATCCTACTTTTGTTCACCTCTGTCTGAAGTCAAGTATTTCCAGTAGATGTTATTTCCAAGTTGACTGTTAACTACTGATGTGCAGTGTGTGAACAGAAACTTGACATAGTATGGTACTAGTAGGCCTAAAACGGTCATTTACTATAGTACAATATTACCATAAGTGATAGAAAAGATGGCCAGCACTATGTTACTAAATTGGAATATTCCTGAGACTGCCTAATGGATAGAGATAAAAAACAAAACAAAAAAAACCAAAACATATAGTATGACATACAGTATTTTACAAGTCAAATTCTAACTAGATAAGATAACATATCAGAATATAATGCTACCAATCATCTGTAATGTAATTATATGATCTACTACAGTCTTTTGTAATACTTTGTTGTTGTTCTGACAGTAACAAGACAGGTTTGTAAATGGTGACATTCTCTTAGTGGAATAACTGACTTTCCAACACACTCCAGCCTGTAATTGGCATCAGCTAAGAGCAATAAGTAAATCAACAGAGGAGCGTGGATAATATTGGCCTCATTAACTTGTTTTTCTAATCCCAGTATAAAGGAGTTTATGTTTGCCTGCCTTCACCTTGTCTCCAGTCAGATGAAAAGGCCTGGTCAACTGAGTGTTCAAGTGACCAAGAGTAGGAACTGCCTTTCCCCTCTGTGCACTGCTAATGACAAGAAAATAAACACAGGAAACGGCCAGCCCCAGCTCCCTGTAATTAGGTCACCATTACACACACACACACACACACACACACACACACACACACACACACACACACACACACATGCATGCACACACACACACATTATGCTGCTGACTTCACCATGTTGTGTATATGTATAATAAAAGCTGCAGCTGTTACAGGACAGGGTTACTGGAGAGAGAGTGAGAGACAGACAGGAAGACAAAGGCCTTCAGTTTCATGGCATGGTCCTCTGTACTGGCTGGGGGGAAATCCAGCACCCATGTGTGCAGCGGTGGCAGCAATAGGACTGAAAAGGTGGGTTTAATTAAAAATAATAAGCTGCGTGGGTTGTCTCTGTACCAGCTAAATCAACTACTGATATCATAAACCTCCTTGTTGCAGTTTAACAAAATCACAGAGATCCATCAGCCTCCAGACAAATAAAACGTGTAACTGCAGCTCCTGGCATAAATCTGGCAGGGGACACTGAGTTTATATCTGAAAGTTGACAAAAAACTTCTTCTGTATTCCTAAATATTCATGACTAAATAAGCTACAATCAAACAATCAAGCTATAATCTTGCGCTGCAGTGGCTCATTTACTATAAATCATTTTATGCGTGCAAAATAACAACCAGCCTAAATGTGGAATTTCTAACAATATTGCCTCTTTGGTATATTTCTCTCTTTCTATAAAAATATAAATCACATAGGGGTTGAAAACACCATCAACAAATACTTCAACATTACAAAAATTTGGATCCATTTTAAACTTAAATTAAAATACCTAAAATATTCTAATATGATTCTTGTAGGGATTTATAATATAGCTAGGAGGTTTATTGACATTATATTGAGCTTGACGTACTTCATTTCAATATCAAAGAAATCTGCACAGTAACTGTATCTCTTTATTTTCCATTAGTTGATGAACATTTCATTCCAAGCAAAAAATGAAAACCTTTTTCAAGTTCCAGCATTTCCAATCTGAGGATTTGGTACTTGTCTCTGTTTTATATTAATTCCAGTTGCAGCCCTACCACCTTTGTCTTATGGTCATATATTAAACTGTACTCAACAGTGACTTTATGAAATATTCTTTTTTTAAGCATTGAAACTTGGTTTCAAAAAAGTTTTTCTCTGAAATTAAATTCTAACCAAAAAAAGCAAAAATCAAAGTTCAAGTTTGGCATCAAAAAAACATTCTCTGTAATTATTTATTAAAAGTAACACTCAAAAACAGCCCACAGTTGTCATTACACTGGATTCAAATGTTCCAACTGGAGCCGTGGTGATTAACTTTTTCCAAATGAGTCTGTCCACTTCAATCTGCAAGAAAAGCAGAGACAAAAATTACATTTTCTCATCAAAAATATCCAAAACTCTGCTTTGTCAGAACTCTATGTGTTCATGTCAGATTAACCTGGTCGTTGTTAGTTTTTCAGGAAGGGTAAAACTTTCAAAACATACGTGCCAGAAGACTGGATGAACTGTTTATTACCATCTATCATGGGCAAACTTTTGTTGGGAGAAGAATGATGCCTGATGAATTGTCGCATGATGTTGTGATTTTGTAATCTAGCAAATCAAAAAGGAGTTTTCAGGGTCTAGTAGAGCATAATAACCAGGACTGTCATTCTCAGCACGCCTACATTAGGATCACTTCATCCAGTGTTGCACAAACAGGAAGTTTCAGACCACACCAAAGTACACTGAAGTGGCGTTATTGGATCTTACCTTCACTGCACTGTACGAAACTAGAGGCCAAAGAGAGCGTGAGATAGAGAGGGAGAAAGTTTTGCAACAGCTGGCACCAGGTGCTGCTCCTACGTGGCCCTTCATCTCTAAACCCCATGTTTAGATTTGGCACTGTCACTTCGACCATGACTGAGCCTATTTCCCACTATCTAGCTCACACACACACACACACACACACAAAACCCACACACACACACACAAACACACACAGCAGGCAAGCCAAACCAGAACAGTGGGGCCAAAGCAGCAGTCTGATAAGCTGTGATAGCGATTAGTCATGTCTAAGGCCAAATGGCCATGTCAGAAATTCAGAGAGGGGAAAAAAAAAGAGGAATAGAGGAGAGAGAGAAAAGTATAGGTCTGGATAAAGGAAAAAGACAGGAGGGATTGATCAGAGAGACAGAACTGTTGCCTGAGAGAGATAATGAGCGAGCCACAGAGGATGAAATAAAAGAGAGGAAGAGAGAGAGAGGGGGGCCTAAAGGGAGCTGGGAGGAGATGGAGAATGAGCGATAGAGTTTGGATGGAGGAGAAATAAAGTCAGCTTGATCTGTGTGTGTGCGTGAGAGAGAGAGAGAGAGGGAGAGAGAGAGAGAGAGAGAGAGAGAGAGAGAGAGAGAGAGAGGCTGCCAGTTTAATTGATGCTGTGACGGCCTGACCATTTATTTTAATGGTGTTGCTTTGGGGTGCTCCATCACGGCCCGACACTCACCTCTTATGTTGGACAAGTTGCTACATTTTTTTGGCAGAGGAAGGAGGGTGAAAGTCAGAGTTACGAAGTGATATGTGTGTGTTTGTGTGTGTTTGTGTACACTATCTGCGCGTCTCTGCGTCTTTGTTCATTCTTGGAAGACAGGAATAAATGGCTCTATGGATGTGTGGGTGAGAGGCAGGAGAAGTGAGTGTGGGTCTTAGTTTTTGCACACTGGCGTAGCTTTCATGTGTTCTTCAACACGTGCTACGTATGTGTGTGTGTGTGTGTGTGTGTATGTGTGTGTGTGTGTTTGCGTGTGCGTCCTTTGCACTACGTCCTGCAGGATGGATTGTTTCCTCATCCCTTTCCTGCTTTGTCTTATTTTATCCCTTCGGCAACACTGGACACTGGGAAAGCACATTCGAACAACTGTCCACTTCTCACACACACACGCACACACACACACACACACACACACACACACACACACACACAATCACAAAACACACACAGCTACAATTCACCTTGATACTCCCAAACAGACCTTCTGTACCACACACTGACAAACCACAACCTTTCTTTAGACATGCACACACACCTCTGTCAGCAGCTGGCATATGACCAGTTACTGTGTGTGTATGTGTGCTGTGTGTGTGTAAGAGTGTGTGCAAGATGAGTCAGAGGACCACACAGGGACAGCAGGGTGGTACTGGTAGCAGGGGGTTGCTGTAACCGTATTATTCTAACCAACCCATTGTGGTCTTTCCTCAATGACAGATGTGTTTTCTTACACACTCACACACACACACACGCACACACACACACACACACACACACACACACACACACACACACACACACACACACACACACACATATACTTGAACTCATGCACATACACACACACAAAATGGAAAAAGCCAGGGCAGCTATCTAGGGACCAACCTCCGACTGCCTCTGCCTCTGCCTGTTTTATTAATGGAGCGCCCTGGCTCTGTCGGCTCCATAATAGCTACTGTGCCCACAGATCTGTCTGTCTCAACAGACACACACACACAAACAGATGCAGAGCGAGACACCGAAATTCACAAATATAAGTGTACAATACAAGGATTGATGCTGCCTTGGATAGAGATGCTCATACTTGTACACATATTTATATGAACACACACACACAATCTTAGTGAGCGTCAGTCAGGGAGCCGCATTGTGAGAAGGGAATTTCCCAACCTAAAAAATGAGCACTGCTCCCTAGTTTGTCAGCTTCATCCAACCCCTGGGCCTAACACTGGTCACCACACACACACACACACACACACACACACACACACACACACACACACACACAGGGCAGAGCTCTGGTCAGCTGTGAAATATAGATAGTCCCACTTTTTATTGGTTTTGTTCACTGTGTTGTGGTATTTAATCTGACGTCCTGACAGTTACAACAGGAAAATATATATTGTTGTTAGTTTATTTAACAGCATGCACACACTTCTGCACACACATAATCTATAGGCTATGGCATTAAAACGGGACATGTGTACCATGGAACCAGGTGGAATAAAGAGTCCTGATGTCAAATCCAAGTATTTAACCAAAAACCTTATACTTTACTGGGTGCATACTAACTTCCTCAAACAGAACAGTGACAAATCAGACATGATCATTATTGGCCCCAAATCTCTCACCAAAACCACTCATGGTTTCTGCCTCACCGCTGAGAACTCCACCCTGTCTCCCTCCCCACAAAGTCGCAGCTGTTATCTCTGACAATAACCTTTCCTTTGCAAGCAACACATAAATCAAATTGAACTGCCCTCTTCCACCTAAAAACATAGCACAACTTGGCCCATCGCTATTCTTATCCGCTGCAGAAACCCTCAACCATGCCTTCATCACCTCCAGAATAGCGCCCACCATCCAAAACCTTAAATAAACTCCAATACCTCCACTGACTCCAGGTCCATAGCAGATCCAGTTCAAAATCATCCTTCTCACACACAAAGCCTTCCACAACCAGGCCCCCCTCTCACCTCACAGAGCTGCTCCACTGCCACAGTCTGTCCTGCAGCCTCCCCTCCTCTGATCCTGACTCCATCACACAGGACCAAGCACAGATCCTGGGGTGACAGAGCCTTCTACATAGCTGCTGCCTTCCTCTGACACTTTCTCCCCAAACTTATCTGTGACTGCACTGACCTACCCTCATTCAAATCACAGACAAAAACACACCTTTTCCAAGCTGCTTTTAGTTAGTTAGTGTATTGTTTTGTTGATTTTTACTCTGTAAACTGAAAGTGGAGAAACTTCCGAAAACTGAATTCTGAATTTATGAAAATTGCTTGTTAGTTTTTCCAGGCAGATAGAGGCGAATGTAATCTATTGACAACACAAAGGGTGCACATGTATCTGCAATTTGCCAGTATCAGACTGCATTTTGTTTTTCTCTCTCTGCCCCTGGCTCTCCTAACATTTGCCTGTACTGCTTATGCTCTGGCAAGCGTAAATTTTTCATAATTTTTTGCAGCTATCCACTGACACCCTCTTTGAATGTTATCTGTCCAACTTTTTAGCTAACATGTTTGCTAAAAAAACATTCATATTCAGCTGTGTTCAGTCTGTCATTGTGGTAATGTTTAACCCACAACAGCTGGCAGAATTTCTTTCTTTGTGAACAGTAAATAAACAAATGATATTACATAATTTAAAAAAAATGTACCGCTATCACCATCTCGACATATGGACTGAATCACTAGACATATCCTGAGCACAAATTGCTGTATCTTTAATCATTTTCGTTATTACAAATGCCAACATGATTTTAAATGAGGTTCCTTTACTTCAGAAAGTTTTGGTTTCTGTCTATTAATAAAAACAGCAACAACAGAGTCAATCAAATGTAAACCATACCCTCGTCTAATAATAAACTTAACCAGCAGCCACCTTGCCACTCATCCACCATTAGCTGCTCTCCCAGAGGACTTTGTTATGCAATGAGCTGCGATGGAGCCTCCAAACAGGGGGCAACAAATGCCCCCTAAAACATCAAAGCTGCTCAGGAGAGGAGGAAAAACAGGGAGGAGAGGAGGAGGGGGCACGAGGCTCATTAAGAGTTAGCCTTCATTAAGAGCAAATTAGAAACTTTCACTCGGCAGGCAAAATGTAGAGGGTGAGGAAGGAAAGAAAGAGAAAAAAATAATGTGTGTGTGTGCGTGTGTGTGTGTGCATTAGGGTGGGGGAAGAAGCTCAAAATGGCTTTTTAATCACATCATTAAAAGGACTTTGAATTATGAATTTGTCACAATGGATGTCTTTAGGCGTGGGAGCAAAATGAGAGAGAGATTCTTTTTTTTTCTTTTTTTGGAGAATGACAGGAAGGAGGGCCAATGCTCTGCAGCCAATATCTCTCTCTGTCTGTGTGTGTGTGTGTGTGTGTGTGTGTGTGTGTGTGTGTGAGTGTGTGGATAGGTTATGTGGAGGTGTGGTTCAGCATATTAAAGCCAATCAAGGATAGACAAAAAAAAACCAAAAAACAACAGATGATCGAAACTGAGAAGGAAATCATGAACATCATTCAACATCAATATGAGAGACTGAACAGCTGGTCATGAAGAGGTCAAGTCATGTCTGATTATTAAACGTAGTTTCTCAATTATCAGGCCATTGACATGCAGTATGTTTACCAAAACTCTAGAAACTGATTATATAACTCAGTATTATCTCAATACCAAATGACCTTAAACTTGCAAAACTACTTCCTGTGTTTAAATCTGGAGTTCATAAGTTTATTTAACACAACATCTTACTATGTTTTACTTGACTATATTCATAACAGTTTGATAACATTAATAGATGGACATCTGATATGTACTTTGTCACTTTCTGGCTGACATATTATTTGACTTTATTAACTGTTATCAGTCAGAATATTTCCAGATGATGAATAATAACATATGGACCTACGTACATGATTTACAGTAATTGTATGGTCTGTAAAATCCAGATTATGCTACGTAAAATAAATCTAAATAAGCCCAATAGAATGATAAGAGCCTCATAAATAGTAAACAGTAGAACTGCAAAGGAATATATTGACCATTAATTCCATATCTTAATCCATATGCCACTATACCCTATTGTCAGGTCACATATGAATGCAGAATCTGTAGGCCTGGGACCAGAAGTGTGCTGGTTTCCATTTATAGTGTGAGTAGTATTGACTAGTCACGTTTGAGTGGGCTTAGGTGTCAACAATCCGTGTTAGAGAGCAAAAGAGGTGAAACACATTGGCTGAAATGCAGTTTTAGAACCCTTTGGCCTGGCTTTGTCTGCATTCATACAGATATCTGTTTATAGAGATTAGCAGAAATGCGTCTTTCTTGGCATTTTCAAATATCAAGTTGCTAATCGGGTTGTAAGGAAAGTCTTGGACATTCATTATCCATTTTCCAGCTATCTACTGGAGAGCACCAGAAGCCCAGAAACATTGACCATTGCCCCCAGAAGCTAAATCATCATCGGACGATAGCCAATGGGTTCTGAGATTGGGTTTATCCAAACAATTACCTGTATGAGTAGTGGGAATCAATCCAATGCAAAAAAAAATCCTCATACTCCATGTGTGTTACCTGTTCTGAACATCCCAACAATTCCTTGGGCTAGTTTTCAGGTTTAGCTTCACCTTAGGCTATCTGTCAGACTAAAACACAGTGTTTCTTCTTTCCTGACAGCTCCTCTTCCTGCTGAACTGTGAGCATAAATTCCTAAAATTACGAGTAATGTCAACATTTTGTCAGTCTAAAGCATATGCAAAATATACAAGTCAAAACTGCAATAAACCTACTAAACAAATTTGGCCTATGGTTGGAGCATCACATGAAGTGCCGCTGGGACTAGAGCCCACTCTCAGAGCACTGCAACAACAGGACTTCATTTTTATTTGTGTCATAACTCACCCCTCCTGCCAAAAGTTCGGCTTTGTTAATAGAAGAGGTTCTGTTCATTTTTTAAAATGTTATTCACCTCAGCAACATCTGTTGGTCTCTTGCCGAGAAGATTGCAGCTTTGTCAAGTTATTTTATTGTGAACGGAAGTGTTCTCTGCTTGATTTCTCTGGGCTGTGTTTTTATGAAACAGCTTAAACATGGTTCAGTTTGTTAAGCTCATTCAGGGTTTTTACAGTAAGCCCTGGTTTTCTGAGTCACCTTTATGAAATAGGCTCCAGGTCATGTAAGGACAAAACACCTAATCCTAATAGCAAATCCACTGTGTTTAGGTTGGTCCTGGTTGCTACTGACAATGTCCTCCAGTGAAAAATGAGAGCATTGGTCAAATTCCCAAAACAACATTAGACCTCAACACAAGAGACCTATGTTTGTTTCTTGTTTCCTGCTGACGGTCAATGTTGAAGGCCCCCTAACCTTAATGAAGTGTACTTTTCAAACCTCTTTTAGACCTTTTCCATGGGGAATTATCTGCATGCAATTATTGCATGTCCCCTTCCTTTTCAGCCACTCACATGTGCGTAGATCTGTACATAGAGAAGGGTATGATTTAATGGGATCATGTAGCAACATCTGTGCAGTCTGCAATTATGAATTATAACAGGAGAGAAGGAACACCAAACAGCTGCCCGGAGGTCGACCTCAACATAGCGTCTGCTCTGCACAGGCAAATGATACGTCTCTTGTCGTGCATGATTAAGTATACGTTTTGTATGAATGCTTGCTAGCTAGCTAATGATCCTCGGTTGTCTATCAGCATTATGTAACTAACTTGTTAGCTAATAGTGTGAAATGGCACATTACTAACTTCAAGCGTTCATTTGTGGTTTCAAAGAAATGACAAATATAAAATATGTAAAATATAAACATTTCATAATTTTTCTATAGTTATTTATATATAAATCAAAAAATACAAAATCCATTTGTAAATCCTTCTGTTCATCAGTATCATGATCAGGTTGCACTGGCAACCACAAAAAGCCATGGCCGTCTGTCTTGCCATGATGCCCCTCTGAAAATCGTGTACCCATCAGCCCCTGTTGCCTTGTCTGCCTGTTTGTTTTTTGTTTTTCTTTCCCCACCGACATGCTTATAAATGTAACATACATTTAAGTCACCGTATATATTCATATGACACATCAGACTTCATCCGGAAGACATTCAATTCAATCATCCTGAATTATCATTGTTTTTTTTTCAGAGCTGATGATGGAAGTATCAGAACGAGTGAGCCATCTCTCGCTTCCTTTGCATCTCAGCTGAGAGTTGCACGGCCAATCCTAATGTGTTACACCATCTGTAAATGCATGACCACAGGCAGATCTGGCAGCAGTGTTGCTAACTTGGCGACTTTCTCGCAAAGATTTTGCGCCTTTTCAGACCCTCTTCGATTTATTCAAACCATCAGGGAAAAGGTGATAAATATATTCAGATATTATATTGTAATTGATTCACATCCATGCTGCACCGCTCTTCTGTCTCTCCCTCTCCTCTTGACCTGTGCTCACTCAGCACAGCAGTAGTGTGTGGCAGGCAGGTTTGAACAGAGACACCCTTCTTACTCTTTCTCTCTTGATCTCTGGTTTAGGTTGTTCCTGTGGCTTTTAAATATGTAGATGGTTCTTTTGATCTTGTTAACATTAAAAATAGTTTTTCTTTTCTCCCCTTCTTCCCTTTGTAGATTGAAAAAGGTTTGACTTCAAAATACAAATATGCAGTATAATGTTCCTGTAATGAGTTTTTGATTATTTGCTTAAAGATTTTCACTATGTAAAGATTTCTCCCCCACTGCAATCGACACAACCACTACGCTTCATGCAAATTAATAAGTTATGACATCATTGGTATGCAAATTAGTGTATGGAGCTCACTACTGTCTTAGGAAAAGAGTTGGTTGTCTTATCATGCTGTCACTGGGTGACTACTTAGCCGCCTAACTTTAGCCAGATGCTACCCTGCCTGTTTTCTCAGTATATTATTTTTTTCCTGATCTGACATTTGCCATATTTGTCATATTACCATTTGGAAGCCTGAAGCTGCCCCCAGTGTGTTTCCGACAGTCCCAGCCAATAAGCAAAAATCTTACCCCTGGCTTGCTTCTCCACATATGTCAGCTAAGTAGATAAATTAGGTTATAGATGTAAAATTTAGGACTAACTTCTACACTGCAAAAGATGATCAATGTCTATATTTATTTTAGTGTTTATTCCTACACTTTGTACAGGTGACTTGCACTTTAGACATTACAGAAACCATTAAAAAGTCAGCTGGAGTCAGTGTTTTCCTGTAACCCTAATCCAATTTGCACTTGGCTGCCACTGTGGGAAAGTGATACAAGCTGATGGTCTGATATCTAATGTGCTCACAAGCCATCCTCTAAATGCTCGGAGACTGGGGACTTCCTCTTAGATTTTATTGCTAAAACTGGGTGTAAACAATTTGAGTTGGAAAAACCTGCATTGCAGAACTAATCCAAAAATCTTTAGGACAGTGACATGACAGTGACATGCTGAAGTTGTGTGCTTGTAAACGATCTTATACCATCCAAACCAACATCCATTTTCTCTCCCTCTTACAAAGTGCTTTGCTATATCACCAGTTTGTTTCACTACAGAGGAGAATCGGGTACATTAATTCAGGCTTGTTCTTGAAGTAATGGGCATACGTTTGTTAGTGGCTGTTTTCACCGCTATTAAAACATCAAGTGAGCATTTAGTGTCACAAGAGTCCATATCTAGTAACAAACATAGGCCACATTTTGTGGGAACAAGGATGATCGAGAGACAGAGGGAGTGAGGAAGAAAGATATTGAGATTGAAGGACATAAAGAGCAATTTAAGATCAGAAAAATGAGAGTAAGATAAACACTCTTTCTTGCAATTTTTTTTTTACTATACCCCAGCCTCTTTGTTGGTCTCAGTACAGAGGACAACTCACTCGGTGGAAATCAAATGTTGATAAAGAGAAAATTGCATTGGATACGGGCAGAGAAAAACAGGAAAGATACACCCAAAGAACCCCCACAGGAGCAGTGAGAAGGGAGGGGAACAGAGAGAGAGAGAGAGAGAGAGAGAGAGAGAGAGAGAGAGAGTGATAGTGGGAGGATGAAGAGAGAGAGAGAGAGAGAAAGAGAGATGGACAGGAGAGAGATTGCAGGGAAACGATGAGGAGATGAGAAAATATTGTTAGATCTCAGAAACAGATAGAGACCAGAGAGACCAGAAAAATCAAAGTAACACACCAACGCACACACATTTGCATGTACACCCGATCTCTCTCTCTCTCTCACACACACACACACATACACTTTAACTGCATTTGTTACATGCACACAAACACCATCACACTCTCTCTCTCTCTATCTCTTGATGTGTTGACACTATTAGGAGCTGACACAAAGAGGAAAAGGGTTCGGGGGGGAAACACAAACAAATGTAGAGAGAAGAAATTGGCCCTCTTGTTGCACGGCACTACTCCTCCGCAAACACCTCAATTCTCTCATTACACTCCATTATGGTGCCCATCCACAGACAAAAGAGTTCCTCCAGCACGGGTAATAGGAAATCAAGTCAGCACTCTATTGTGCATTGTTCGCCATCAGTCCCGTTGGCCTGGGAGGGCGGCCGAAGCTGGTTGGGCTCAAACCAAGCAGACACACAGAGCAGAGATGGGAATCGATTGGGAAAAGTTGAGTTTTTTGTTGTTTTGTCTAAAAGAATTTGTCTTTCCAGAGGTAAATACAAGTACAGCTGAGGGAGCTACCAATCATGATTTAAAAAACAAAAAACAAAACAAAACAGACAATCTAGAATGTATCGTACATTCATACATTTTATTTATAGTTTTTAAAAGAGTTTGACTTCTGTATGTTGGATGTTTGTCACCTTTGTGTTAAATTCCTGCACTCAGTTGCATTTTGGATTCATGTGATTTTGCACCAGCTGCGCCTTTTCTCTCTTTCTGGACTATAATATGTGAAAGGTTTTTGGAAACTGAAGCTAGTCAAGCATGAGGCATCTATTCATTTTATCTACAGCACATTAACTTTGGGAGTATAAAGGGAAAATGAGGTGTTGAACTGTGGGATAAGTGGGATTCCTGAGAGCCTGCAGGACTTAATGCTGGCTTCACAGCTCGGTGTCGCACATTAAGTCACCAAAGGAAGAGAGTCTCAAGGTCTGCAGGTGAACTGCTCAGATTCACCTTATTCACACGGCAGCTATTGTGATTTACAGCACATACGACAGGGGTCGGAAACCCCATACAGAAGCAAGTGAAACAGATCATAGAGCAAAGACAGAGTTTTTGGAAAACTTTAACATAAATTCCTTGACTTTTATGTGAGTTTTATCCTTATCATGAATAAAATCCAATTATAATTAAAGCAGTGCTTTGTGTGTGTGTGTGTGTGTGTGTGTGTGTGTGTGTGTGTGTGTGTTTCTTTGGATAGTGTATTGCAAGATTGTCTCTTTTGGCAGAAAACAAATGAATACATCATCTGTGAACATTTTACGTACACATTCAGTATCAACATTTTTCCGTCCTTTATCAGGTTAGACGTTAATCAACAACATTTTGTCATTATGTTCATAGAAAACGTATAATTTGGTCGGCATATGTTTCCCTCAAATTAGTTCCAGTGTAATTTCTAGAAGACAGGGCCGCCTAAGGAGATATACCTGTCTCGTTAGCTACTAAACGCTCTGCTATGTTCAGCTAACTATTGTCAGCTGTTGTTCATCTATTGTTTGGTGCTAGGCAGGTAGGTAAGTTGATTTACAAGAGGTTTTTTTTTTTCACAGAAAACAGCTGCTTGCTTGGGCTTAAAATAGGGTTGATGAGAGCACTGCGAGCGAATCTTTAAGTCATGGGACATAAATCCAAAACAACAAGCTGAAAGATGCTAAAATGCTCATCAGACCAAAGGGGAAATGGCAAAGTCAGGTGATAATTCTCTGTGGATTTATCACTACTTGCAACCCTTTTCGCATGAACTTCTTAGGTTGTATGTTAAGCATACAAACTTAATGTCAACTGGTTAACTCTTAAACACATTATTTCATAATCATTACTACTTAAACTGGGTCTTACAAAGCAGATTAAGTCATTTATTAAAACAATTCACTTCACAACTTTTTTGAACATATTAATAACAATTATGTCTTATGTATCTCAGATCTCTGCTCGCTTTTCATGTTGTTTTTTTTACATTTTGACACCAGAACATTATTAAAAATAAATACTGTGATAAATACAGGGAGTTTGGTGCTTAATTAAATAAATGAATGTGCAGACAGGTTCAGAGGATCAGAGTTATCCTTAAATGCATAACTCTGATTAAAGGTGTTACTGGTAAACATGTTATTCAATTCACTTGCTGTATTTCCACTGTACATTTACATCAACATTAAGCACATCTGGCAGAGCCCATTGTTGCAAAAAGGGAACAGATGTTCATTTGATCTTCTTGTACCAGTCAGAATCTTGATGAAATGACTAACTGAGCTGCAGTGATGAGGTTTGGAGATGATAGAGAATAATTTATGTAGAAATGCCACACAAAATGTGCTATGTTTAGAACAATCGACTGACAGACTGACCAAAGCAGGCCTGCCATCCTGCATCATTTACTCTTAGTCAGAGTTTTGCATCATTAGCAAACAGCTGTGTGTTACTTAATGCTCCTAGAGGTAGCGACCTGAGGAAACACATGGAGGTGGGAGGCTAATGTTGGCGTCCAGTGAATCACCCTAGTTTGGAAGAAACAGTGCAAGGTAGCTGGCTAGCTGATAGCTCGACCATATTGCAGCATAATTTACACAGACTGGTGACAAATGAAAGGAAAAGTCGGACTGTGAAAAAAAGTTTAAGAGCACTCTTCACCACCCCCATCAAAACACCAAACGTGGGAATACCTGTAGAAAATGTTACATAAAAACAATAAAGCTGCTTTTTCATGGCCAACACCTTACAAAGATACTTTATGTTCTTTTTTTTCTCTTTATTTGTCACCAGTCTGTAAATTATTGTCCTTTAAAAGTACCTCTGTTTCTTCTGCTGTGCTATGATGTCAAACAAATTCAGCATGTGGGCTGAATCTTTGGAGGAGGGAGTATTGTGTTCACTTTTAATGGTCTTAGCAAAAGCTTAAAACTCAGCTGGAGATGTCATTTCCCCTCTCTCTATCTCTCTGCCCGTCCTTTTAGTCTGATTCTCTTTATTGCATGCATTCACACTAACGGGCAAATTGAGCTGTGGGTATAACAGACATACAATTTGTAACGTTAACTTGAAAGCCATATAATCTAACACACATACACAGCTACAAACACACAAAGTGGCAAAAAGGCACAGCTTTGGATGCATAAATGGTTAGGGTCTAAAAGACGGGGTACACTTTGGACACTCTGTTACCATCTTGGCAGGTGTTTATAGGAGCAGAGTCTGGTAATGCAGCTGAGTGGAAAGGCAAAGGCAGGGTTAAGAACAAGAGAAACTCACCATTTGCTGAAGAAAGAGTGTTTTAGTGCAGAAAGCGCCTGGCGAGAGAGTGTTTATGAAAACAGTGCTAAAAGCTGCAATTTGGCTCAATGTTACACAGATTCCTGCAGCTCTCCCCACTCCTCTATTGCACCTCTCTACAAACTCACATCTTCAACCCTGTTACATCGTTTTAGCGTTGCAACTTTTTGAGACATAAAAATATGCTGCAGTCTGTCACCTTGTTGGGAAATGTGGCAAAACCCTGCAAATAAGGTAAAATAAAATCTCCAAGAGTCTTCCCCTTAACTTTGGTGCAGTTGGGTAGAAATAGCTAGAATTTTGTCACATCTGCTGGAGTGACATTCCTTTCCATCAGCTGTCAGGAATAAGCCTTCAGTTGGGACCGATGACACTGAGATGACAGGCCTTTATTTTCACAGATATGACGAAGTGAGGCTGCAAAAATCTGGACTGTTTGTGCTCTTAGATTGGGCTTTGTAAGGATGCTTAGACTGGACTATGTGTGTGTATGTGTATGTGTGTGTATGTGTCTGAGTGTGTGGGAGGAGGTATTAGGTGGGTATTAGCAGGAAGGAAATGGAGAACCCTGAGATTTGGTTACGAGCAATTTGAGAGCACTGAGAGAGGGTGCAAGAGAGAAAGAAAGAAGATAGGAGGGTAAAAACAAAGAGTATGGAGTGGGAGAGCATGGGCTGATGCAAGGGGGGTAAGATGTAGGGGAAAAAAAGAAAGAAAAAAGAAACATGACAGAGAAAGAGGAACAAGAAAAAAGAAAGAGACTGTTGGAGAACTTTAGCGCACAAGTAAGGATGTAAGAAAGGAGAGAAGGAACAAAAGAAAGAAAGACAATAATAAATGAATACAAAGTTATGAGGAATAACAGATAGTGGAGTGCGTGGCCATGAGCCAGATGAATGAGTCATAACTCAGCTTCATTAGTGAGTATGTCTCTTGACCTATCGACATCCACATCGCACCATGTAATCCCTGCACATCGATCCGCTGACCTCCTGAGCTGCAGGATTGTTACCGCTCCTCATTGTTTTAGCATCTGAGCTCCTATATATTCCAAAGCTCTCCCGCGCTGCCTCTCAACCACCGCCCCCCTTCGTACCATTAATATTGAACTTCCACAAATGAGTACAAAGGTCAGGATTTGTTTATGCATCCAGCAGGACTGTAGAGCACATATATTCAGCAGAACAGCCAAATGTCGATTTGAAAGAGCTAAAAGTTTAAAGTTAAATTGTAACAAGTCAAACTGGAAAATATATGTGTTTGACCCCCTTTTACAAAATATGGTTGTTGTATAATTATTTGATTAGTGGTTACTCCAGTTACAATTGGCCAAAACTTCAGTTATGATTGGGATTGCAGGGTCAAGTGTTGTGACTGAATCTCATTATCTTGCTGACAGACAACAAACAGCACTGAAAACGTAACCTCCTTGGCAGAGGTGAATATTATTAACATTTATTATTATTGTTTAATTCTATTTACTATTATGTATAATTGAATTTTAATTAAGTAAGCATTCATTTTTGGGCCACTTGGGGGCAGTATATAGGCTGTTAATACATTATTGACATATTATCATTATTTATTACACAGCTTTTTTGATACTTGATTCTGATTTCAATTCTATTACACCATACTGTGTAGCTGACCACTGCTGTGAATAACAGGCCATTGCTATGGACACAGTCCTGAGCACAGACTCCAGAGGACCACAGTGGATGCAATAATATCATTTTTAAATCAGTAATTTGACACAAAATGATGATTTCTCTTGTAAGTAACCATGTAATGAGCGGAATAATGTACAGCATGTGTCCTGCATCACCATTAGCACCAACCACCAGTTGTTTGGTTTGTTGATGAAATTGTCTAATATTTAATCCATATTTGGCTCCAATTTGGTCTTCACCAAGTTCAGGGAAAATATCTGCCCTATGTGGCAGGAAACAAGATTCATGACACTGAATCAAAACAGTTAATTTGCATGCTGTAAAACCAAAACAGTTGGGTGATAGGGCTACAATGCTTCATAGAGCTGATTGGAACTGCAGAGTTGGTGCTAATTCTCTGTGGCTTTGTGACTACAAGCATTGTCTAACTCTCACATTACATTATGGTCATTTGATCCATGTAAAAATATTGACTATTCCAGATTTAATTGATAGCAAACTATCATGCTATAAAAGTTGTGTTCTAAAATATTCTTCATTTATCGTAGTACAATACAAGTACTATAACTTTCATTTTTGGTAAATACATAGTTTAATATGGATATTGCCATCTCCGATTGCTGGATATTCCATTTTAGACACTCCTCAAATATATATGAGGGATCACTGCCATATTGTCAGCAGTCTATCTGCCATGAGTAAAAATAAGAGGGGCTGGAAATGAACTGTCAGCTCTTATTGACAAAACAGTCTTGGTGTGTTATGAGAGAGTTGCAAAAAATGAAATGTTGGAGGTGCACAATAACTTCCAGTGGGGGATCTTCATGAAGCAGAACAGCCAATGATATAAACAAAAATGCACTGTTGCCAGAAAAGCCTTAATAGTTATTTTTCCACATTCCCATTTCCTTGTTTAGGACAAAACAAATGTATTATTTAAAAAGAGACCATGTAACTATGTGGCCACACACAGCATTCACACTGTATTTCTCAAATTTATCAGTTGCTTTAAAGAGTTAAAAATCATGTCTTTTTATATGTTTTGTTTATAATTTTACTTATTGTTACATGTGTAATGCTCTGCAGCAGAGCAGCTAATTAGCTATATAGTCTGCAATCTAGATCTTAGCAGAGTACTTTCCCCAAGTAAAACAAGCTATGGTGATGTATATCTGGTGAGATATATAGTTTCCGAAGCCATTCTGAAGCTCAGAGTGTGGTGGCTCTGCACTGGCTTCACTTCACTTCACAGCCACGGTTGTGGCCATTTGGTTGTAGCATACAAAAAAATTGCAATTTGATTTCAGTTGGACATTATAAGTTTACCTAGCTGAGAGCAAGGTGAATGGGATCATAAACATAAAAATAAAGTCAAAGAACTGACTCAGTAATGTCTTTTGTACAGCAATAAAAAGTACCCACCACAAGCTACTGGTCATACCAGACTCCTGAGTATTTTGAAATTGGAAGCAAGTGTGTTTTATATGAAGACATGATTATAAATAAATGCAGAAAGAAATAATAATAATAATAAAAGAACAATAATAAATAATACAATTTAATAATGAAACTGTCTTTCTGTATTTATTTATTCTTTTTTTTAGGCACTTTTTTTGTCCTTCATAGTTTTATCGCTTCATACAAACTTTGACACCACTGCACTTATTATGACTAGTTTGATTTCAACTGATTGACGGGTATTTTCAGCTAAAAGGGGAAATTTTCTTTTGAAAAGCTGAGTAAACTTTGTTTGTCTGTAGAGAAGACATATCACAGCTGTCTTCACAGACTTTCTGCTCCCCGGGGCATTCTTATTTATGCTGTAGTTTGTTACCAGCACGGAGCGCGCAGATTCAAGCCGGCTGTATTGTACTTGCCTCCAACTGAGTGGGAGAATCGTCCTGCTTCTGAATCAATGACCAATTCAATTTCATGCACCATGCTGACATTTAACCAACAGAGCCAGAAAGGTTAATGGAATTCCATATGTACGCACAGACGGCCTGTACAGTGGCTGATTGTATCACAATGCTACTTAGCAGAAAAGCCAAACTAAAGGGAGAAAATCCTCCTCCAGCTAAGCCCTATATCAACACATTCTCACACAAGGCCCGTTGGATGGGAACACATTAGATTAGCTTCTTTGTCTGTCTACCACCTACCTCTTCACCTACTACTGTGTCTGGTTTTCAAGTCTCTGTCTCCCTGACTGTCACTTTTCTTCTGACTCTCTGCCTCTTTGTAGGTCTTGGTTCATCTTCCCCTCACTTTTCATCATCTTCTGTCTTTTTGTTTTCAGCCTATCTGTCTCCCTCACTGTCTTTCTGTTTTTCTGTCTGCATGCATATCTGCCTGTCCTTGTATTCTATCTGTCTGTCTGCCACCTTCCTGCCTTTCCTATCTGTCATGTCTGTGCAGCAGGACAAAAAGACATAACACCCACCCTATCGTGATCTAGTCATTCAACCAACATCCTCCTCCGTCTTTTTCTTCTCCACTTCAGCTTTACTTCTCTGCCAAGATATGGACTCAATAAAGCAACAGACTCATGTGAATATCTCTGATCTCCTGGTTACACCTGATGTAATTTCAGCTCCAGCTCATGAGGATGACAGGAATCAGCATAGCAAGAGGAAAGCGGTGTTTGCTGCCAACTTTGTGGAGACCCAGTAGCCTGAGTACTGAGAGCAGGGTCGACACTGGGCCCCGGCTACTGTAATGCAGCCAGACAGCTTATACAAAAACACAATTACCCCAACACAAGAGAGGGCTGCTTGCCCTGTTGCTCTGATCCACTGACTGGCTGAAGAATGGACTGGACACAGCCAATAGAGTGTGAAAAGGGGGAATACACATAACCACATGGGATACACACATTAAGGGAGTTGCAGTAGGCATTTAGCAATACTTGAACGCAGGTATAAGCTGAAAATGGATTATGCTTCAAAAGTTACGCATCATGCAACAGGGGATGGAAAAGCTGCTTAAAAAACAACTACACAAATAGGGACAAGAGGACTGAATACTTCAATATGTTTCTATAACTAACTGCACTGTGTGTGGCCAGCAATGTAATAATAAATTACAGCGATGGAAAGTAGTAAAGTAGAAATTTAGTCGAGTACTGTACTTAAAAGTCCAGTGTGTAGGGTAAAGTGCCATCTAGCTGTGAAATTGCAGACTGCAACCACCTGAATAGCACTCGCCTCTCCTCCTCCTTCCAATAATGGTGAAAAGAGAGAGACATGCAGCTAATGTATTGTATGTTTGAGTAAATGGTTAGATTGTGTTAGAAAAAGGCACTAAATATGAATGAAACATAATGTTCAAATATATTTTACTCATCAAATGCTTTTGTTTTAATAACCATATGATAAATACCTATAAGTCAGTAAGTCTATCATTCATACGACATTGCTGTTAGAGGTGAGTTGTTGTAGACGTCAATCTGCAAGACTGTAGAAACTTCTCCTAAACCATCAAATTACACAGAATTTCATTACATAATTACAAAATAAAGTTTCAAATTCCTTCCCTGCAAAGCCTACGCTCACTCTCTATGGCTTGCTTGCCCACACATATGACCTTTCCATTTCTCTCTTGCACTCACGCTCTCTCTGTCTGTCTGTCTTCTTTAAAGATTTGGTTGAATCACATTAAAATGGCAACATCATTAAATTGAATTTTCATCCCTCTTTTGAGACTCTTCGGGAGGATGGTTGCAGTTGACCTAGGTTGACCCTTTTACACTGACTGCCAACATATATATAATCCACATCACTGTATCTGTCTGAATCGGTTTTTGAGTGATCTGCTTTCCCTTTTCCCATAACTGAATTGGAGACTGTTACATTTAAAGAGGGGGTATGGAGGCCTATCAGTGCCTCGTAGTTGTCCCTGCTGAATGCACCGTTTTGAACAGGCTGCCGATCAATGTGCACTCTCTGTTTCACACGTTTATTTTATAGCTTCATTAAGGGCAGTGGCCTTTGATTGTCTGATTAGCATATCAAATGTCTGTTAAGAACCAGCTTGACAGTGGCATGTGCAGGACACATGGAACAACTGTTCTCCATCACATCTTGCAACATTGCATCATGCGAAATCAGTTGTATAAATCTGTAAAACATTCATTCAGCACATCAGAAGTTGCAGTCGTGCACTGCACACTATGTGTTTTTTTTTTTGTTTGTTTGTTTGTTTGTCTCTCAAGTGGATTGCATCATGTCAGTTTCAGGAGTGGCATTCTACCAGTTAAACTTTCATTCATATAAATTTTTTAAGTTTCTAAACTTTATATTTTTAAACCAGAACCTCCAGTATTTGGATCAAGTAGCTCTTAAAAAAATAAGATGGGTCAAATTTTCTAGGCTACAGCTGTATAGTGTGCCAGATATGTAGTGAATCAAAACTGAAGTAAATATAAGTATCAAGCTCGGTATCAGCAGATTAAAGGACTCAGATCAGGGACAACTTGACTGGGACATCCCTAATGCTACTTAGCAAATGTTAGCTCACTAATGCACTAAACTGAGATGGTGTAGATACCTGCTAAACATCAGCATGCATAGCATGTCAAACTTATCATTTAGCTAAAGGCACCGCTGTGTCAAGGTACAGGCTTGTAGAGCTGCTATTGTCAACTTTAGATTCTTTCTTTGGCTACCAAATGTAGACATTTATTTTTATCACTATGTTTTCTATCTTTCACCTTGCGCTGCATTAAAAACTAATCTGGTAATACATGTCTGACATTAGGTTTGTTGAAGGTGACAGTAGGAAGTTAGGCACCCATCCAATTTGTAGATTAAAGCAGATAGGCGTGGTATTTTGGATGGGAAGTCATTAGTAGATCAGTCATTCGATAAAGGGGTTTTATTACCTGCACACATCTCAAACACACGTTGTCACTTTTTTGTGCAATGCCACGAAATTTATTATTCTACTCTCTGCTGATCATACCACCACTGCTTCTTTCCAATCTTCCTTACAGAACAGAAAACATAATACTCTACCTGTTTAGTCTAAATATATATGACATGGTCACTATGATGAGATAAGAGCTAGAATGGTGGGTCTTATCTCAGACAGTAGATTGTGGTCTTTCTCTGTGTTAAATGTCACCATGAATTATACTCCTTTCTGTCTACATTACCCAGCCATTTGAGGTCCTGTTTCAGAAAACCATACACTTTTTGTCCACTCAATCAGATTTGACTGATGTATGCACATAACTCAAATCAGCAGTTAATAAATACCCTAAGCCAATAAGCTAAGAAAATATCCACTTAATGTAGACGAAGTTCGTGATACTGAAAACTGGTGCAGAAAAACACTTGAGTAAATGAAAGTATTCTAAGAACAAATTCTCTGAATGCATTTTGTATTTGTTTTGCAAAGCAAAATATTGCATTCATTACAATAGCAGTCATTGTTTGGTCCTGATTAGGTAAGTTTGTGAAGGACTCTGAATCAAACAATCGTTGATCATGATTGTAAAACTCCAAATAGAGAGATAATTATACAGATGCACACAGCATGAACAACCAAGAAAGTTTCTGGGACACAGTGTACAAGGACAAGTAGACCTCACATGCACTCCCTTCCCTGGTCACTGACTCAACCTAGAGGAAACTACAAAGCAGCTGAAACAAAAACCTGGTTGTTCAAGAAGAAAGGATGAGGAGAGGGTGCAGCTAGGCAAGAACACAGAGATGGGGGAGGACGGGATCGGAGGGCCTTTCTCTTTTAGGGGAGCTTTTCTGTTTATACTATATTCCATCTGTATCGTGTTACAGCTTGGTGCCTGTGTCGGCCGAGAGAGGCTTAACTAAAAAGTCAAAGAGGGAGACAGAGAGAGAGAGAGAGAGAGAGAGGGGGAGAGGCCCAGCAGGGAATACCAGGTCACAAAAGATTTACTTCACCCCTGTCCAGAAACCAGTTTTTCAAGCAAGAACAATACATCCAGTAGAAAAAGAAATGGAGCGAGATGGGCAGGGCCAGGTGGGGGGAGACCAGAGAGAGAGAGATGTGGAGGATTGATGACACTATATAGAGAGTAGAAAAAAAGGTAAGGAGTCCCAGAGTTCAGTCTCGGGGGGGGTGGGGGGGATCTTGCGGGCTGGCACTGGCGCTGGCTTCAAAGCGTTTCGAAATTGAAAAAGCGAATTGAGAGCAGGATGGGATGAGATGGAAAGGCGAGAGGGAGCGAAAGAGGGAAGCCAAGAAGCAGAGAGAGCGAGAGAAGAAAGAAAGACAAAGAAGGGGGGAGAAAGGTGAGGTTCCCCAAGGATGAGTTCTGCATTTGAATTTGAAATTGGAAACAGAGTGGCAGGTCACTGCTCAGCATTGCAGCTAATGCTGCTATCTTTCTATGAGAATGTTCACTGTCTCCTCCTCCTCCTCCTCCTCCTCCCCCTCCTCCTCCTCAGTGTTCTGAGCAGTGCAGATGGTGCAGTGTTCGCCCGCAGATATTAAGAAACCCTGGAGACCAAGTGGGTGAGAATGTACTCTATTCTCCGCTACCTTTACAGTCGCTCAGCAGCGCACTCGTATTCACCAGAGAGCAATGCATGCAGGCTGCAAGTATCACTCAATTTGCTAGGGGGGATGAATCCCGTGATCTCCACTGTTTTATACACATAATGAACATATGCCATTGTAGAAGTATTTGAGCACAAATGCACGTACACAAGAGTACTCCCACACATGCACATGCACAAAGGCACTGGAGTCTCGTGCCTCTGCTGGTAACATGCAATTATGTGGCTATGATGTCATTGATTTTCTGCATTGGTTGGAAGCTGCGCGATGCCGAGCGATTAGAGAGCGCTGGAAAGTGCCTCGCTGTGTGGAATACTAATATGCTCATTTGTGAGCGGTGGCTAAAAGGGAAATGTTTTTCCATGCAACCCCCCCTGCTAATGTTTACCTCCACAGAGTTGAGACTGAAGAAGAAGACCGACCGACCGACTGACTGAGTGGCAGGCTGACTCAGCCCTGATGGGCATGTCGGAGCCTGGCTGCCTGACAGGCCAATAGACCGGCCCCGGGGCCCTGAGTGGACAGAGAGGAAGAGGAGGAAGAGAAAATAAACAAGAGGGAGAAGAAAAGGAATGATAAGCCTGTCTGCGGTGAAAGACAGTGATGGGTTTCATTCCAAATAAGATATCCACCATTTGGAAAAAAAAAAGTGACAGCTGCTTTCACAAAATGATTGATACTGCAAAAGGAAAGCAAATAATTAGATTTTCTGAAGGGTAGCAGGTAAATAAAAGTTCTTCAGTGTTACACTTTGCTTGGGTGTCTAATAAGTAATCATGATCTCAATTTACCATAAATGTAAGTAGTGGAACATTTTATTTGAAAGCATGTGGAGTAGATAGTATAGTATTACAATAAACATAATTTCATTAAGCTCGTACATACTGCCAGAAATCTATATCTGTGGTTTCAATGGCTGCATAAATTGCTTATAATTAACCACAGAACATAACTATCAACAGAGCTGGGCAGAGAGCAGCAGAGAGCTAGCTGAGGTATCACCAGTGTGGGTCATGCTCCAAAAATGCTGGCTCCAGCATCTAGTGGCTACTGTGCCTCAACAATTGTTTTTTCATGCAATGAACACTGGCCCAAAAATGGTTGGTAACTTATATGAGCATTCATAGTGAATTACAGTACATTTATAATACTTTATGACTACACTCACAAGCATACATAATGCTTTCTGATGCACAACAGTCATAAAACATTATAGATGTGACTTATAAGGAATTATAATTTCTAGTGTCTTATGAATGCTCTTGACTAGGTATAAACTAGAGTTGGACTGATGGGGCTTATAATACATTAGGACTAAATATACTTACCCATACACACACCCAAATAATCAACTGTAGCAAAAACTCACTGTAAGCTATAACAGTCCATGCAGTGTCATAAGTTATTATTTTATGTGTTAAGTAAGTCATACGTAGTTAGTAGTTTTAGTCCCAGCCCACACTGACTCAAGTGACATCACTTGAGGCAATTTATCTGATTTCACACAGCTGTAAAATTGGCTGAGTTCTCCTTTAAAAGGAAAATTATTCTGTCTCTGGAGGCATAAATGCCCTCAGTATGTACAGACCACAGACAGTATAAATATGGACGTCGCATCCGTGAAGTCAACCACAGGTTTCTTTGAAGCTCAGAGTGTAGCGGCTCTGGCCACCGGCATCTTGGCAGTCCTGCTTCTACCTCCTCTCGGCTAATCTAAATACCAGCAAAGACGTTGGTCATGGGTGGAGATAAGGTGGGTTGAATGATGCCTGTAACGTAACAATGCCAACACTGCTGGTAATTATACATAACTTTAAGCCTTAATATAATTTAAACAAGTGAGTTAAGAAGAAATTCATTCCATTCATTGTCTAGCTATAGAGACCAAAACTGCTTTTGTACCAGGATGTAAACATGTTTATTTCTACTGTGAAGTTGGACATTTTACCATGGTGTTTATAAAGACTGACTCGTTCTGTAGACAGCCTCAAGTGGCCATTTGAAGAACTGCAGTTTTTGGCACTTCTGCATTGGCTTCACTTCACAGCCACAGGGGTTGCTACTTATTACAGACAGGTGATAAATTAGTGGGAAAACCTCAATAAATGGGCAAAGAAACAAGGAATGCAGATACTTCAATACACACGGAGATTAATTGTTAAGTATGAAAATAATGTGAATAATATGCTATGACCTATAATCATCAAGTCACAACCCAGCTGAGCACTTGGGGACACTGCAGATTTTGCACTGGAAAAACAGACAGCAGTCTCCACCATAATCATTAACACAAAATGAGGGAATATCTTTTAGAAGAAAGTCATTTATCCCTCGAATAAGTTAGAGACTTACAGAATGTCTGTGAATTTCATTTAAATCCTGGCCTCTGAAGCGTGAACATTTCAACCACAAGAATACAACTTATGACTTCAGCTGAAGACAAGGTCAGTAGAGTTGAAGACACAAAAAACAAAAAGAAGAGGAAAGAAAATCCAAAGATGTCTCAACACAAAGAGGTATCAATTAGCAATATATCTGTACAATACATTTACTCAAGTGCTGCACTTGTACAATTTGAGGTGCTTTGCTTGAGTATTTCTATTTTATGCTACTTTCTACTCCTATTCCACTAAATTCAAGAAGGAAATATTCCTTAGACACAGTAATTGTAGGATACAGTATGCTGAGAAAAGAGGGTTGAAATATGGGCAGTTCAAATTTGCTTAAACTTAGGGACTGCCCTAATAACCACGACAGATTCATGTGTACAGCTGTTGGCTCAATTATTTTGAAAAAAAAAAAAAAGACATGGATCAAGAGAAGAAGGGGGCCCACAGAGACCTACACTCTTGAGAGTACCTGTATCTTACAGCCATTGTTTTTTTTCCAACAGAATACAAATGTAAAATGAAAAAAAAAAACCCTGTCAGATAAAATGGAGAATGAGGCAAAAGAAAAAGAGAAAGATTCAACCTCAAGCAGGGAATATGAGAAAACGGTCTCTTCTGCTTCCTCGACCACCTCAGTGACCTCTTAGATTACCAGCATGCTCATCCCAGAGATACTAGATCGGCTGCTGGCAATATCAGCGAGCTGATGCAGTCTGTCTCCAGGTGGGAAGCTGAAGAACACTCACATGACAATGAAGATAACTCTTCAGCTGATTCTTGCACTCACGAAAGGGTGAACAGGCAGTTGCAAAGATTTTTTGGCCTCCAGCAAGTGTTTGCATAGAACCAAGGTAACCTGGTCCGTGAGATGAAATCAACACCAGGACGGAAGGACATCATGTACCTACAGCTGTCAGTACACAGAAGTCTTGTGATTCTGACAGATGAGAACTCTGCAGGCAGACATGACGAAAGATCTATAAGTAGATGAAGTCTGCTTCAGATGGGAACCACAAAAAAAAAAAAAAAAGAAGCAAACAAAACAAGATTTGGGGGAGACTTTTGAGTCAGAGGGCAGTAACTCAAAACCTAGCTCTCCATGTTCTAAAGAGGCATCTCACACTGCCTCAGTATGCTCCAGTGAGGACATAGAGAATGCAACAAAAGCAGACCTAAGCTCTGTTCCTATGTAGTTTGTTGATAATGTGAACCATACAGACGCCACTGTGCAGGAGATGAAAAGTTTCCTCAATTTCATCCCTCACCATCTCATCCCAACCAGCAGAGCATCATGAAGTAAGGTCTGTGGTTATGGAGAACTATGAAACTAGTGAATGTGACAGATAATGAAGCTACACCAGAAGATACAACAACAAGACCTAGGGTTCAAGTAGTTTAACTCTGTTAGGACAGCTGAAAAATCTGCATCAGTATCTCAGCATGCTCCAGTGGGAACATGAGGGATATGATAAAAGCAGACCTGAGCTCTGACACTCTAGAGTTGGTTGATGATGTGAAGCATAAGGACCAGAGACCAAAAACATTCCCTCAACCACTGGCTCGTCTCACTGAGCTGAACAAAGGAAGACCTTTTGACAAACATGGACTTGCCACCAGTACTCTGAGGACAGAGTGGACACTTCAAAACTTCACCTAGGAGGTGAGCAAAATGCAGATGGAATTATCAAGACGACCAGCAGCGACTTGACATCCAGCTCTTCATCGCCTAAAGAGATATCTCCCACTGCTTCAATTTGCTCTAGTGAGGTCTTCAAGGCTGCTGAGAAAGTAGATCTGAGCTTTCTCCCTCTGGAACTGGTGGATGTGGAGGATGAGGATGCCACGCCAGAAAAGTCTTCAGTCTGGGACAGACAGGATACATTTTGGAAGGTTCTTTACAGTGGAGCAGTCACCCAGTTCACTCACCTGAAAAATACCTTCCACCCCGTAATCAAAGAATTCTTTGACAGAGGATGTTAACATATTTTCTCACTGAAAATCCTGTGAAAGATTGAATACAATTGTAACATTTGTTGTCTACACTTTTGTTTTTGTGTTTTACTTTATTTCACTGTTTTGTCTTTTTTTTAAGCAGCAGAAGGAAATAAGCAATGTTGTTTATTACACGAATGTGAAGGAGAAAGTGATGGACGTGTGTGGAGCTGCTGAGGTTTGTCATAGAGAAAACTATTGATTATTCTATCAGTAGCCATCTATCACCGTGCTACCTCTTCCCAAGTTAGCTTCCAACAAAATTTGGAAGGCTCCTTTGGCAAGGCTTTCTGTGATGTGATTGGTGCAGCTACATCTGTCAGCATATAACCCAAATTCACAGAGGCCATTGTCAAAACGATCACTGATGAGGTCAACTCTATTCTGTCAGTGACCACACAAGCATCATTGGATAAAGAATCATCCAGTGCCCATGCTGCTCCATGCTGCCCGTTCTTAAGTTGAAGAGCGTGCAAGGAGAAGTTTATCTGGGAATGCATTCTCACAGGCCTGGGTACATCAAGTGAGAAAATCACATTGTCGATTGTGAAAATAAAGACTGATGAGTGCACATACCATCAACATACACGAAAAGAAGTGCTGGAGCTACTTTTGCAAATGTTTTAGACCAAAAAAGTAGAAGAGGCTGTCAGGTCATCCAGTAAATTGGCATCTGTTCACCTCAAGTCCCATCCAACCCCTGCTCTGTTCCCTCAAGTATGCTCCAACTCCACCCCTCTCAAGTTTGTTGATTATGCAGAGGATGAGAATGCCACATCAGATGGACTGGAAACATCCAAACTTCCTCTTTGATTAGCTGTTTTTCATCATCTTATCTGGAGAATGAGGTCATTGTCCCTGATTACTCAGTGAGCCCATCCCTCTCCGAAGATCACACCAAGGTGAGGAGCTCTTCCTGTCATCCGTCTGGTGATTCAGGCTAAGATCAGCAGCAAAATCTGCCAAATCATCTGCAAAGTGATCACACTGAAATAAAAAGGAAGAGGAGCTAAATTAAACTAGATTTAAAGAACTAGAAAGATTTTTATTCTCTACTATTCTCTACCTTCCCTTCCCTCCTCCTTACGCGTCACAGAACGGGACCTTCACTCGGCTCTGCGGGGAATACGGGGCTGTTCTATCATCAAAAAAAAGCAGCCCAAGTCAATCTGTACAGAGCAGGTCCAGCTGGTCAGAAATCTGACACAGGAACAGTATAGAGAATCCAATCGATTTTCAAAATAAAACACCCTGTGCAAAACAGCCAAAAGGGAAAAAAATTAACTACGTAGCATATTTACATATTTAGAAGCACCTAAACCAAGGAAAACGAACAAATCTGAGCAAGTAAACAAAGTCTGATGGGCAAACTGCTCCACTTCAGAAACACCCCTAGTGGGGTTTGAAGTCGCATGGAGGACGGCCCAAAACAGCGTTGTGGCTGTGACGTAACAGAGACGTGCCCGGTGGGGATTTGGGGTTATTATTTCTTAGGTCAAGAATTAACTTCAAATCTAAGCTTAGTTATTCTTTGAGCTTTACGCCTCAAAGTTTATCCTGAGGGTAGTGCTAGAGAGAAAGTTTTGTTGTTAAAAGAGCACAAAAATTTTAGAAATCAAAACTGATGCAGCAGAACCAGGAATATCATTTTTTATGCTTTTTTTTTTTTTTTTACTATACACAATCATTACACAAGATGAAGAAAGAGGAGCTGTAAAACTGACGTTTCTTTCTCCATGTCACAAACACTCAGAAGGACTATTTGTATTACCAGAATGTAAGCAGCCAGGCTTTCTTGGCTGTAGCTTCATATTTACTGTACAAATATCACAAGTGGTATCAATCTTCTCATCTAACTCTGGCAAAAAATCAGAAGATATTTCTTTTACTATCATAGAAAACTAAAAGAAAACAGCAGAAATTTGCAGCAGAGAAACTGGAATCAGATAATATTTATTAAAAAAATTACTAAAATGATTATGAGAGCTGTTACTGGTATGTCAGAAGCTGGACAGTATACCCAGTTATTGGGACTTAGACATTTATTTACCAAACCTGCACAACTTATTCTCACAATTTCCACCATCCAAATACAGAACTGCACATAAATGAATCACTATGAATAGAAATAGTGGACCAAAAGAGTGAGAGGAGAGTAATGCCACAGATGGCAGGAAAAGGAAAGAACTACTAAGGAAGAGGCGATGAAAACAGTCAGGAAATAATTGAATGAAGCAGATGAACCCAGAGGTAAAGAGAGAACAGTCGTGCGTTTGATGGAGAGAGGATGGTGGGAAGGTGAAACTGACATGTAGTAAGGCACTGGAGACAGACAATGATGCTGGTGTACGTGAGGAGAGAGCAGGGTGATGAAGACAGGTCTCCAGTTGACAGAATAAAAGGACAATTTTTTTCTTAAAGCAGATTTTAGCAGGCGCCCAAAGAGAGACAGGAAAAATTAGATATAATGAGACAGATTGAAAAGCCCAAAGGACTGTGACGTCGACTCCAGGAAAGCCTCTCTGTTTCAACGATTAAGTGACGAGGCAATGGGAAGGATAGAGAGAAGAATGGAAAGTTGAAAGAGAGAGACAGTAGGGGAAACAAAGAGGTAGCAGTGGTTCCAGTGAGAACAAGGCTAATAGAGACGGTGAGAGGGTGTCAGGTGAGAGAGAATAGAGGGGGGGTTAAGTGAAGGAGTTGGAGAGAGAAAGGCAGAGTGTAAGGCAGGTTAAGAGACAGTGAGAAAGAGAGATAAGTGTGAAGTCTTGCTCTCCCCATTACAGAGGGGCTCTTTGAGGCTGAAAGAGCTGGAGAGGAGCGTCCTTTTACAATGCACCCAAGGACTCTGAAGCATCTAGTTTCCTGAAATTCGGCATGAGAGCAATTGCCAGCGCATGTCAGTGTGACCAACTAATTTTTGGAGAGCAGAGAGACTAACACAATCCCACTGCAGCAATGTAGAGAATACAGAATAAAGAATACGATGAATGTATTATCGAGACAAAGAAGTCAGTATCAGCGCGTGGAGTCAGAGCGGGCTTCAGTAATGTTCAATCACATCAACTCCTGTCATCTCTCTCTTTAAAAGCAGAGGACAGTTCAGTGGAAAGGAGAAATGATGCAGGCTCGTCTGTGGAGAATACTAAAGTGAGCAAATTATTAATCTAGACAATATCTGAAGGCAATAAGATGTTCCTTTGTTATTTCAAGAATCTATCCTTTTGTCATTCATACATTCTCAACACTTTCTACTTTGAGTGCCAACAACATATATCTATCATCTATTTATGCTTGCTAATGCTGTCTAAGTAATATTTCATAATGTTTGCATTGATCTTTGAACCCTTGCAGTATACTCCCACACCCATGAACTGATGATGATCTGTCATGTTCGACCATGTTCAACAAAACATAGGGACGTTGCAGTTCTGAAACAATAATAGTATATTTATATTGGGTTGTTATTACAGTTCCATTCACTGATGAAGACTGAGATGAAGCTGAAACTAAGTGGACGTTGACCCCAAAACCCCACTGGGCATGCCTCTGTCACATCACGGCCATGGCACCATCCTCCACGCGACTTCATACCCCACCGGGAGCGTTTCAGAAGCGGAGCAGTTTGCCCACCAGACTTTGTTAACTTGGTCAGATTTGGTTGTTTTCCTTGGTTTAGGTGCTCCTAAATATGCAAATATGCTGCGTAGTTAATTTGTTTCCCTTTTGGCTGTTTTCACGACTGGCAGTTTGCACAGGGTGTTTTATTTTGAAAATTGACCGGATTCTCTACATCATTTCTGTGTCTGACTTCCGGCCAGCTAGATCTGCTCTGCGCAGATTGATGCGGGCTGCTTGTGGCATCCGTCAAAAATAGAACAGCTGCGTATTCCCCACAGAGCGGAGCGAAGGTCCGCTTCTGGGACACTTATGAAACAGACCACGGTGGAATTTAGGGGTTATGATGACTTTGTTACACAACAAATGAAAAACTCAGTGAGCATAATTTTTAGGACCAAAATGATGACAGTAAGTATTATTTGATTATTCAGAAGTAGAGTAATGGTATTTGGGGACTTTGAGGACTAAAGTTAATGTGCCTTTATACCACTGACTGTACAAAAGCAAAGAGCTGTGTATCCATTTAGGTAAATTTTGGTACCATTAGGGGAGATTATTACAAATACATCCCAGGTAGACTGTAAACTACATAACATACTATCAAACAGTGACATGGCAGCTGTGTTAGCACTACTGGTGACAGATTTAGAGGCCTCATCTAAGTGACCATCACTGTGCACTCAAGAATGGAATGCTAAATTAGGACAAACTCCCACTGCTGAAAATGAATCCAAGCAATTACATGAAAACATAGGATTATTCCACTCAAGGTGTACTGCACCAATCCCCTGCCATCATAACCTCAGAGAAACAACCTTAGTCAAGTGTCTAGAAATGCTGACACAGGCACAGTACAGATTCCACACTCACAGACAGCTACAGACAGACACTGTCATCAGCACATACACACACATTAGGAAATTAGCCAATCAAAAAACAAACAAAGCACTTTGAAACACATGCACACACTCATTTGATACACACATTTGTTCATTCAGCACTTTAAAGCAAACCATTAGTCGCTCAATCAGGCAGACCCCACAAGGGAGAGAGAGCTAATTAACGGCCGTACCGAAACGCCAAGCCTCGCACTTTATCAAGGTTTCTGGAAACATGATGGGCCTTCACGAATGCCATATTGTTCTCTCTCACTGTCTCTGTCTATCTCCCCATTCATTACTATATTTTATATAAACCCTGTGTGTGTATATATTGCAAAATATAATATTTCTAATGAATACACTGGAAAATACTGAGACCAGCTGTCACAAATTGATGTTGGATGTTACTTAACTTAACATAAAGTTTAAGCTTAAATGATTAATTAAAGTTATCTTAGGCAATATACAACCCCAATTTTCATAAAAACAGAATGTTATGAATATGAAAAATGTCAACCGATGATAAATGAATATGGTACAATACAAGATATTTCAGGTTCAAACAAATAAATTATTGTTTTTGCAAATACACACTCTGAATTTGATGCCTGCAACACACTCCAAATTTGGAGCCTAAAGCGTAATTTCAGGAGCAACAAAAGACTGAAAGTTATGAAATGCTCAAAAAACACAGGTGACAGTTTCATGATTGGGTATGAAACAGAGTACCCTTGAAAGACTCAGTAGATCACAAACAAGGATGGGGTGAGGTTTTACCACGTGGGCAAATAATCAACACCAACAACAATTTAAGAACAATGTTTTTACACACAATTGAAAGGCAATAATGTATTTGACATCTACAACCTGTAATATTATTAAAAGATTCTCACGTAAAATTGAATTGGCTGAAAAAACTGGAATGCTTGTGACCTCCCTCAGGCAGCACTGCACTAAAAAACATGACTGGATAAAGGATATTACATAGACTCAGAAACAGTTGTCAGTAAACACAGTTTGTCACTACATCTACAAATGCAAATGAAGACTGTGCCATGCAAAGATATAGCCATATATCAACAATATCCAGAAACGCCACTGACTATGACTCTCGGAGCCCTACTGTAGCTCATCTGGGATGGACTGATGGAAAGTGGAGTCCACATTTTAGATTGCTTTTGGAAACAATGGACTCTTGTTTCTTGTCTTGTCTCGTTGTACAGAAGGTATATGTGAATTAGATGATCTGAGCATATTTGAGTTTTTGGATCTGCAGGAGTGGGAATAGAAATGCAGTGTTGGGTTAACATACAGTATAAGTGGGATTTCCAGGTGGTAATGGCGCTGTCACAAAGACCAGATCAGTTTACATTTTCTTCAGAGCTCTGTGAGGAAACGATCAACCACCACTTTGAAAATAAGAAAGAAAGAAGCATGTTAACTGAAAATGTAAATAGAAATTGTCACAATTTTATATCTAAAGTGATTGTAATGATGTGCAGTGCATAGAAATGTCATAGATTAAATAACATTATTGATTTGCAGAAACAGGCAGTGTTTGGTGTCGGCTCATTTTAAGGTAACAAAAACACTTATACATTTTACACTAATGAACACATACCTATTATATTCCATTTCTGCCAAGATCCTCCTAAATATTACACGCTGGGTTAACACATAAGGGTTTCACACATATGGGCTCAAACACCTGTGTGTGTATGGTCTGATCAGATTTGATGGATTGGTACACAGAAGTATGTGACCTTTTTTTTTAGAAATTTCTTGTGTGATGTATCCAAAACTACTCTAACATTGACAGAAATAGTGTGTTCATGTAGGATAACTCAGAAAATATATTTTTAGGGCCTATAAATAATGCTACTTGAAGTCTGAAAGGATGGCCTGCTCTGTGAATAGTGTTAACAAAATATAACCCCCATATGCTAGCACAGGTTACTGCACAGAGGTCTAGAGCAACAAGTATATGACTAATACAAAAACTTTGTGTATTGTATTTGAGATTTAGTTGATTAAAAACATTATTAGCAAATCCAGAAATGGACCTGAAGATATAAATACATTAAAATTAAATGTTGACTTGTAGTGGAGCCTTTCTGTGTGGAGTTTGCTGTACTCTGGCTTCCTCCCACAGTCTAAAGACGTGCACTTAATAGGTTAATCGGTGACTCTAAATTGCCTGTAGGTGTTAATGTGAGTATGAAGGGTTGGTTGTGCCTTGCGATAAGCTGGCGACTTGTCCAGGGTGTCCCCTGCCTCTTGCAGAAAGTCAGCTGAAATAGGCTCCAGCCCCACAGTGACCCTGATGAGGATAAGCGGTTATAGATAGATGGACTTGTAGTGGATACTGATTGCAACACTGTGTGTGCATTACATCCCAGGTAGTGCAATGATCTACTGTCAGCATCTACCTTCCAGTGAGCATTGTCTGACTCAGGACTGAACACAACCCTGAAACCAGCAGTGGCCAGTTTGGCAGGGACTATAGTAGACTACCAAGTGTTTTTTTTCTTTTTGGCTTCTGGCATCCTGAGGCTGAAACAGCTGGGTTAGCCCCAAACTGTATCTGCTGTCGCCTGTTACAGTTTCCATCATTTAATTAGCATTTAGCTACTTTAGCAAGTCATTAGGCTAAAACTATATGTCCATCAGGAAACTCCAGAGGGTAAAACCAGCAAATATATTCTGTATAATATTTCACCAAAATCAGTGAATGAAATTATAAAGTTATTATAAAGCTTTTACTTTTTGTTTAGTAACCAATGAGGGCCAGTCATGTAGCAACATTCAGAATCACTCATAGCCTGTATTAGACAGGGATCACCCTGCTCTGGCGGGGTAATAAGAAATAAATAGTTTAATTGCATGCAAAATTAGTATACACCAACCAAGTACAGGATGAGTCATCAACAACTTTTTAGCATTCATCAGAAAATGACAAATGTTATTGTCATTGTTAGGTCAGATATAAAAAATAAAGAGTATAAATGGCATACAGTGCTAGACATATGTGATGGAAACACTTTAACATCCATTTTGACTTAATGGGGACTGGGAGAAAAACTCAGACAGGCTAATTAAAAAAACTCACTATGAGAAACTGCACTTTGTTAGAGGGGCTGGACTCTGGCTATCTATAGTTGCTATTTGAAAGCTCACAATATTAATCAGTCGTAAATGAATGTTACGATATAATACATGATGTAGTGTGTTGAGCTGACCAAGCAAAACTGGAGCCAGCTGTACAGCATCTCGTAGCTGCTGGACAATGTGACCGCCTTGTTGTTCTTCATTCTTGTCACTATAGTGAGGATGTCTTAACCCCATTCATGGATTCAACCACCTGGCAAACAGCTTGTCTAGAATGAGGTCATAGCTAACAAGCTCTTTTCCCAATGCAGCAAGCATTTTACCTCGTGCACATCCAGTGTGCACTCAAATATATAACAAAATAATTTCATGTTATTTATTTCTAAGAACAACAACAAGTGCATTTACATATCTGCAAAGTATGCCCTTTAAAATGAGAAGAATGACTGAATGATGATGATTTTGTCTGACAGACTCCACGCACCAAAATAAGTCATATACCAAATCTATCATATATCATCTATAATATTTGGTGTAGACATATGGCAGGATACATTTTTGGTTGGTTTGGAGAGTTTCCAGCAATAAATCACTCATAAATGTGTTGTCTCTAATGTAATGAACAACAGTAATCATTATTAAAAGCCTCTGGTTGGTGTTCGAATGCAGCTGAACTCCACCTGTGCAGGTTATACAGAAAGAGAACAGTCTGTAACAGATGCAACATTTGAAGTAATTCTTTGCCTAAACAATGAAGCAAAGCATTAATATGCTTATTTTCTGGCTTCAAGATGCTTCATTTTCCATCCACACTCCCATCTCTATATAACTAACCTGAATGTAGACATGACTAACTTGCATGTGCTACAAAGACCAACAACTCTATATGGCTCCGCATATGCTTATTGATCAGGAAATCACTCTTCCTATATAGAATCAGCACCTGCACCTGAGTCATCTTTAGTTCATTCTTTGTACCAACATGGAAAACAGATTTTACGACCTTGTTTTTTAGCCAGTGCCTATTTCACAATGTACTGGGTCAGAAAAAAGAAGCTCCTAATTTGGGTGCAGTGGTTACTTGGAGAGAGCAAATTAGTCTTTTTTTGGAGACAGGAGTTTGTCAGTGAGAATTATGCTTCATGCCGCCTGTGTGTTCTGTGAAAACCAAACAGCAGTGTCTATCGGCGTGCTTTGATATAAGATGATTTCAAGTAGCCAACCATTGTCTTAACACAGTAGAGTTGTAGCTGTGCGCCTATTTGAGAAGCCCAGTGTGTATAATAAACAGAGCCCTGCATGCTCATAAATCACTCAATGCTTGTAATTATGTACTGAATGCTGGAGAGAATGTTTGCCTCTTGGGATATTGAACATTTTACACCCATCATTTGAGATTTGTTCAGTTTACCACACAACAACTCCTTGTCATGTTGCTCTAACCATAACCTTTGTGCAATCATGTCTGCATGTTCATCTATCTTACACTGCAACATTGCAGATCTCATCTATAATCATTCAATTTGACTTTTTCAAAATGTCGTTTCTTACGAATTTAACTTTAAGAGCACCAAATACTGAACGTACAAAAACTTAGTATGTATATTTGTTTTGCATTTTTCAGAGAAATCCAGTTAAAATGCAGTGATAAGGGTATCTGCTCAAGGAGGCAATATGAAGTCGCAGAAATGTTCCATGTTCCAAATTTACACCTAAAGGTATTGGTGAGCAATGATGAACAAAATGCTAGGGGGCTAACACCTACAGCTATGTGAGTACTCACTAAGTCACTAAGCTTCCAGTTCGTCTTTTTACGTGTGGACCATATAATGTCACTTTGTAGTGTGACTGCTGCTTTACACTGGTTTTGTGAGTGCAAGGATCAGGATCATTAGAAATGATGTTCCAGTGTCCAGTTCCAATGCTCCAGTCTATAATAAGTGAGAAGAGTTGGGTTCAAACATGACCCACACACTGAATGCAGCACTCCACCATAGGCAGACCTCTGAAAAAAGAAGGACCTGAGCTGAGCACTTGGCTTTATCATCTGTGCTTTTAATGCTTTTATCAGAATATACTACTCCTGCAGTTACTAAAATGGGAGAAGCCGAGCCACCTGCTGCCTGCCATGATTCAAAGTCTTGCGGAAACGAGTTAGAGCTACTTAGCCAAACCAAAGATGGTTCCTCTGGGAAATACACTCCACTTAGAAAATGGCCACTAGTGGTACAGCACGCCCATAAATGACAAAACAGTGGAAGAGATCAAGTAGCGTTCTTTGCCAAAGTTGTTTGACTTAACTCCAGTGGGCATATAAGAGAAAAAGGAGCATAGATCAAAAACATAGTTCAGAAGATGTAATGTAAATGGATATATTAATATCAACAGATTCTGAGGTTTATATAATCCACTATAAATGAAATTACATTTATCTCCTAATGTCATCTTACAGAGACATTTATTTTCTGACTGAACATTTGCTTTGATTATTTGGAGAAAAAGAGGCTCCATAGAAACAGCCCCTGACTGAACAGATCTTAAATTATCAAATTGACTTGGCCCACATTTCCCACCTTTTCTTCCAAATGGACTCCTTAATTATATGTGACAGCACAGACAAGATCTTTCTCTATGCTTCAGAGTTCATTTGGCTGCCATTACCAGAAACATCAGTCGAATCCACTGAGCCTGGTCCAGAGGCAGCCATGCATGCTGCAATCATGACACTGCCTTCCCTGATGCTTCACAGGTGAGATGTGCTCTGCTGTTTCTGTCTATCTTTGTACAAGTTTCTGTACTTGCGACCAATGAAAGGTCTGCATCCTGCAGTGTATCTTTGACTCCTCCTGTATTAATCCTCCTACAATAATGAATTATGACTGTTTCACTCTTGGAATCTAGAGACTGTCTGCAACTTCTTTGGCTGATTTTATGTTTTTCATTCAGAGCTGTAACGCGGTTTTCTTTAATCAGTTGCTGGCATCTTCCTTCATTGATTGCATTTCCAGTAGCTTGATGATGATTGACTGAAGTCCAACTATTAAACAAAGTCTCTAATTGGGACTGAAACTTTCAAAACTTACTTTGGGTGTTGGACTCATCAATCAATGTGTAGTTCATAGTGGACGTGAACAACGCTGCATCTGGATTGCCTCATGTTCTGACAAGAAAACTAGCATGGTAGAATTTTTCCTCCTCCATGACGTGTCTTTCTGCATACAAGTGACCATCTAACCATGACTAAACAAAAGTGGAATGATGTTATTGGTGCTTTGAGGGGGGACTGTGAAACCAAACACGTATGTCAGGATGGGTTGTGCCTGGAGTTGGTTTATATGTATGTGTATATGGGTCAGTATTTGTATACTGACCAAGCGGCAACATCTGTGGCTGCGAACTGAAGCCTATGCAGAAGTGCCGAAAACTACAGTTACTCAAACAGCCATTTAACTACTGCCACTGGCTACCAGCTACAGGCTACAGCGTGGCTGCTTTGATTGACAGCTGAGTGCTGTTACAGATGTTACAAATTGTTTGAGCACCCAGCCGTCATTCCACCAATGATACACGTCTTTGCCCATTTTTGGATGAGCTGGAAGGCAGGAGTGCCAAGATGGCGGCGGCCAGAGCCACCACACTCTGAGCTTCAAAACAGCTCTTCAGAAACCTGCGGGTGATGTCACAGATATGACGTCCATTCTTTATACTGTCAATGGTACTGACCCAAAGGTGCACATGGCAACTGCTTCCCTGACCCTTGTACCCCCCCTCACTCCCCTGCCCTTTTCATTTGCTACATGACAGACGGACCCTTCGAACTGGGAGGAGGCTCATAATGAATACTTTGGATTATTCTTGATGAGGGTAATTTGTCACTGACAGACTTCTGTGGGTCGACTATTGCAATGATGATGGGGCAGGATGTAGAAGGAAGGAAGAGGAGGAGGGAGGAAGTGAGGTAATGAAATGGGGAAACATAGCCCTGATCCTGTACAGTCATACTGTAATGATGTTGGAAGGGTATTGAAGGACACCTGAACATGGTTTGGTCAGAATCAATCACGGTTTTCTTTTCTTCTTCAGATTTTAAGTCACTAATTAGCCATGTCTCTAGGCTAATCACAGCCACAATTGATGGTGCTATGATGCTTGTAATCTGACAGTGACTGTCAAAGAATAAAATATTCTGTAGTCAGAAAAGAAATGTGCTTTCCATCTGGTGTATACATTTTATAAAGGCTCGACAGAAATGTTCTTTCGTGGTGGCAGCCGTGGATGAGATAAAGTCTTCCACCTGATCTAAAATCCAGTTGTAGAAGAAGTACACAGAGCGGTGCATCAATTATAAGTCCTTCATTCATAATTCTACTGAAGTCAGAGAAGTCAAGAAGTTTTAGCAGAAAAGTGTCAGAAGTACTCCTGCAGAAAAATGAACACTTCAATGGATTTATGTTATGTATTATTGCCAGTGCAGCAATGAGTATGAAACATTTTACTGTTGTACATGGATGAGGCTATTTGAACTACTTTATATACAGCTAGTTTGGTCTAGTGGTCCAACTGAGAGGTCTGGATCCTCCTATGGTGGGTCACAAATGAAATTGGAGGGGTCATCAGGAGATTAATGTGGTTGAAAAGAAGAAAAATACACTGCTGCTATACACATTTTTATTAATGTTTTGCAACTGCTTTTTGTAAACCATAAGCCAAACAGGTTGGGAACCATTGATTTAATCTGTATATTCTGTATTTATAAACTTTGTTTATAAATGACTAGCTATAGCAGTCAGATAACTGTAATGACATAGATGTAAAGAAGCAGAAAATGGAAATACTTAAGTAAAGTACAAGTATCTCAAGGTGGTATTTAAGTACATGCAGTATTTACTTTTCACTGGTAAAATCATATATGTCTTCACTGTCAGTATGCTTTGTTTCATTTAAATATGTTTAGAGTATATGTATAGTAGTTAAAAACTACAAAGTACAGAACCACCACAGAGCTTTACTATTTCTGCACTTTAATAATTTATTTCATCTTGCACTACCTTACAAACAGTAAATATGACTGTTTGTGACTGATAACCGTCAAAAAGGCCCTCTATTGCCTCATAAAAATGGTGATTATAAAGACCTCTCTTTGATAAACACTGTTACATCACACAATAAGACATGGAAAAAACTCACTGTCAAATAAGTAGCAGACTATACAGCACACATACACACACAGACTAAAAGTAAAATATGCCTTAGGCAGAAAAAAGGGAATGATTCTGACACAGTTAAAGTCCTATACCACACTTTGTACGACAGTCCTTGTCTGTGATGTGAGGTCATAGTTCATTTCCATTTTGACTCACCATTACAGTAAAATAAGCTTACAGACATTCTGAACAGCAAGCCCATTTCCATCCAGCATGTCTCGTTCTCGCTCTGTCACTGAACTCTGATGTTAAGTGCTCCTCAAAAACTTCCAGCTCTCCGTCAGACAGGCTGGCTAATTGGGCTGCTGTTAAAACCAGGCCAGCGCTGCTGCCGAAGCAGCCAAGAGAGGAAACGCTTGGTGGCGAGAGAAACATGAAAAGATTTAGAGACAGACATAGAGAGAGGGTCATCCGCTAATAAACAGGCGACGTGCAAAGCAGTAAGTGCATCTTGAGAGGGGAAGCACATGTGAGAGCCACTAAATTTGTGCACTTAAGAGTGAGGGACATTCAATGAGAGGAGAGAGAGAAAGAGAGAAATAGAGTTGTACAAAGTGTGGGAATGTGAGACAAAGAGAGAAGTGGCGGAGGAGAAAATCTTCATGACATAAAACAGAAAGCTTGATCAATGGATCCCTCAGTCACCTCGTTAATAAAGACCAGCGCTTTTATTAGACGCAGAGCCTTGCAATATTTATACCATGAATATTTCAGAGTCCCCGGCAGGAGCCCAGACACAGAGCACAGCCCTTTCTGCAGAGAAGACAGAGTCACAGCTTTCCTTTCCACCCAGACGGCCAGAGGAAAAGAGTTTAGGTCCTTCATCATACTTTCTTATTTCAATGTAAAGCATGAAAAAGTTAAAAAAGTCGAAGAGTTTCTTCCGAGTATAAGTATTCTGGTCACCATTGTTAAGGCTGGGGAAATGCAGAGCAATGGGGGTGTAAAGAGGCAGTGAATGAGGCATAATGAAAAATGTGTTTACTCTACTGTACATGTGATGTACAGTAGAGTAAACAGACCAATTGAAAACCTAAATAAATTAATCGTCAATCAATAGACAAGATCAGAATATACCTGAGGGTAACAGAACAGGCCCCAATAGAGAGGGAACACCAACACTGACATTGGCATGATGACAGTGGCATGATGTGTCATTAATTAACTTGAGTTCACCATCTCCAGTTAGGACTACCAGTTAGTGCCATGAAGCAAGTGTCACAGAGATATTAGTGTGTTAGTCAGACTACTGTAACACTTTTGCAGGGGAGTAATTTGAAGGGCTTATTCAGACATGAGAACTACATGTTAAATTATGAATACATTTACATAATAAATATCATAGTGTAAAGAGGCATCTAGCATCATAAAGATGTCTGCTGTGATAGGACACTGATAATTGCTCCTTGGCTATCACCCCTGGAGACCTCTTGACAGCAGAGAGGACAAGGACACCATCATGTCCTCCAACAAACCTTGCTGATCTCACAGGTATTGGTCAACCATTCTCTGCCAGTGTGAGGCTTGTTTAACCTTCAAATGCTTCTTGTTTCCAGTTTCAGAATAGACTTGAAGTTAAACAGTCGCAGACCTCAGAATCTTACAAGTTCGTTGAGAAGGTTTTTTTATCTGAATCTGCTTTTGAGGAGCTTTCTCTTTCTTTTATCACTATATCGCTATTTTCCAAAGGTTTGGATCATTTTACATCTAAACATGACAGGACATGTACGGATAGATAGACAGGTCTTTGTGGGAAAATAGCACAGAGACAAGAACATTCATGGCTGTGCCAACAATGTCAGACACGGTTTGACAGAAGTGATCATAGGGGTATATGGTGGTGATAATAATAGTAGGGGATGCAGTGGGCCCCAGCTTATCCTGGGCAAACTTCCCACCTCCTACTCTACCTGTGCTTACAACCATATTCATGTGAATTTGTGGTACACCCTCAGAATTGTGACATTGGCAGTAAATGGAAACAATCTTTTACTTACATACAAGCCTACTGAGTACTTTTACAACAACTTGTCACATTCACACACTAATGGCAGAGGCTGCCATGCAAGGTGCCAACTCATCAGGAACAATATAGCACTTCCTATCCAAAGTGCTCACGATGGTACTAAGCTCCGCCATTCACACACACACACACACACACACACACACACACACACACACACACACACACACACACACACACACACACACACAACCAATCAGGAGCAATTATGGGGTTCAGTAACTTGTTCAAGGACACAGCAGAAATCGACCTAGTGACCCTTCAACTACTAGACGACACGCTCTCCCGCCTGAACCGCAGCTACCCTTGTGAGCCACGTTTATGTCATTCATTTGTAATTTGTTACCATTTTTCATATCATTGTGTTTCAATGTCACAGCTATGTGGCAGTTGTGGCATCTGACAATAACTGCAAGGTGGAGAGTCTTTGGAAAGGCCACGGAGTATGGTGTTTGTGCCATTGACCAAGTCCAATCAGAAAGGTCCAAGTACAAATATAATGGATTGCTCACTGCTGATTGAGTAATGTGACTTGGCACTGAGGTGTGGAACAGCTTCAGGGACTGTTTTCACACAGACACGTGGAGGGTGGTCTTTCAGGAAACTGTCCTTCAGTGACACACACTGCAGTGATACAGCGAGTACTGTCTCACTGTACTGTTTTCTGTTCAGGGGACTTCCTAGTTTTTTAATATTGTATTTCTGCCTACAGTAGTACACACATGCAGTCCCACTTTCCCCTTCAGTAACTTTTCGAAGTTTGGAAAATCGTTTTATTTGGTGCGCCCGAGAGTATCACAAATAAATTGTGGATCAGTTTGTTCCTTTGTTGAAACTGCAGTATTGTGTTTACACTGAGTGAGACAATAAAACCAAACACTCAGTGTTTTCTTGTAGTTGCACTGTTCTATTGAATGTAGGCTAGATGTTATAGAGGTCTGGTCATGGTTTTATGCATCTCCCCCCAAAAAACAGCTAGCTTATACTGTATGTTTGGTATCTTTGGAAACCTTGGGGACCTCTACAAGAATGTAAATAAAGTTTTGTCTCTTGGCTGAAGCATGAGTTTGTATATATATATATATATATATACACACACAAAACCTTTTAATAAGAAATGTCCATCCAGTATGTTTTTATCATCATCGGTCTGAAGGAACATAGTGTACAATAATTTCCTACATTTCTGTATGCACACATCTCCTCACACAAGTCTGCCAACTTCCGAACATCCACCATCCCCACTCTGTTTCTCCAGCATGTTCAATTAAGCACTGATTTTATGGTTTAGAACAAAGAGAAGCTATGAACTATGTATGTAAATATGTAAAATGAACAGACATTTTTTACATTAGTTTTCAGTTTGTATATACGCTATACAACATCCAGCCATGTGCTTTCATCTCTTCTAGAAAAGTAATGCACCATATTATAAACAGTCTTTTGTGCCATATACATTTTCTATGCTTTGTTAGTATGTATGCTTTCTCTCTCTTATTATTGCTCACTTATGTATGTACATAGAAATACAGGTATTTTGCTCTTTGTGCTATAAGGTCACTTTTATTGTCAGTCTCTGAAATTATATACACAGTAACTCATATGTTTATGGTCTTTGTCTCACACATTACATGTACACTCACAAAGGAGTGCCATTAACAGACCACAGGGCTGTGGAGAACCTCCCAGAACAGGGATGGGGCTTAGAAGCTGGTGGTGGGGAGCGGGAGAGTGGAACAGGAACACTCCTGGCAAATGATGCATGTCTTTAACCCTGACCAAAACAAGTGATACTTATACATGCAGACAGAGACTGTATTCTTAATGATACAGTAATGTAAAGGAGCCTCACCTAAACCTGCTCACCTTCAAGGAGCCTGTGCATTTACAGCTTTATGGATAAAGTATCTGATGCAATGTCTTTCATCTCTACAGCTTACATTTATACCATTTTAACCATACTGCCCAGAATGAGTGACAAGATTTGAAAATGTGTCATGCTGGAAAAACATGTTTGCAGTTTAAAACTGTTCACACATTGACCTACTTTAAGTAACAATGGTTTGTTTCACCTGGAACTTAAGGTAAACTATTTAAGTCCTTAATCCTCATGTGCACCTAATGTAACATCCTGTTAATCTTGTCTGTTGTATTTCCTGTTTCAGTTTGGTATTTGAACTTCTCCAGCCACTTCTCATGCCCCCGATTATCCACACCTGTGCTCATTCATCTGCTCCTGGTTTTGCCATCAGCCAAGCCTGTTTATATACTGCCTTGTTTTCACTGCTTGCTTGCCAGATTGTCTTTGTTCTGCCTCACGGGTTCATCTTCTTACAACATCTCCTACTGCCAGCATCTATGTTTTTTAGGCTTTGCCTTGTTTCCCAGTTTTCGGATTTTTGTCTGCTCCCTGTCTGGATTTGTTTGCTCGTGTTGGACTGACTATGCGTGTATGACTACCAGGCTTTTCAGTAAAGCCTTTTTAAATTTGACTCTGTGTACTGTGTCCTCTGCTTATTGAGACTCTACCACAAATGATCTTTTCCCTTTTTTTAAACCCCCCTTTTGTTTACCCGAACAAGGTAACCTTGCTGGCTTCATCTGCCTGTTATCTATTAAAATTATATAGAACTCTTTATATAAAAGCTCTATTCAAGTGTGACATGACCATTACAGATAGAGCTCACTCTTGCAAAAAACTTTAGAATTTTATGATCAAAATATACGAGTGGTTCAAACCTGTCATACAAGTCTTTACTTCTCGTGGGAAGAATTAGTCTGGGTTAATCTCAGGGTTTAAATGACACTGACATCAACTAAAACAAACAAACTGAATGGGAAATTAATATTAATTTTAACATATCATCATGGCTTGCCAGTTTTCTGAGAGGTTTTTGTAGATTGTTACTGCTACGTCTCAGCACGGCAACTTCTGATGATCAGTTGTTGCTAGGAAACATCTCTCACTCTGACAGACATATTTCGATGCTAATACTTTTGTTCTTCTACTCAAATAAAAAATTGCAGGATTTTAACTGCAGATTAGTGATATAAACCTTATGACACATTTTTATAGATTGGTCCAATATTAGAAGAATCTTATATATAGTGAGATGCATGTTTGAAAAAGGCTTTTGTCTCATACATCCAAGGATCTTAATACATCTGCATCCCACTTATTCTGTGCAGGGTCATAGGAGATGTTTTAAGACATAACTGCGCTACATTAAGTTTCATTTTCTGATTTTTTTTCCGAGAAATAAGAAGTGTGTGTGGGTGAGTCTCAGCACTAACTTTCTAATGGAATGGGCCTATTGAGGTCAAACTACTTCCATGGCTTCTCCAATCAGCAGATTTACATATCATTGAGTATTTAAGAGAAGTACATTATTGCTGCCTTCATCCCTCAATAAAATAGAGGTTTTACTTGTTAGAGAAAGTTGATGATACGTAGCAATCTCATTTAAGGAGCTACTGTATATTGGTTTTTCCTTAATTTGCCCTTCTTTTGTAGGTGTGTCTTTAATTAACTTCGATGAATAATTACATTACCCACCACCTCCACCCGTAAGTAAAAGTAAGAAATGCCTTAAAGATAATCTGAAGAAAAATAGGCTCAGACCAAGTTTCTTATCTCACTCTTTATGCAGAGCAACTGAAAGATTTTCAAAGCTTTGTGGTAAATGAACTGTGGTGGGGATGAGCACACTCACGGGTCCCACGGACAATCTCTGGCCGCTCCTTCACCTCCTTCTCATCAGTATTCACGTCCTTTCCCCTCCACTCTCACTTTCACTCCCCTCATTCTCTGCGGACCTAAGAACGACCTGCAAGGCTGACCGCTTCACTTAGAGCAGAGTTCTCAGAGGACCAACAGCCGTTTAAGGCCCAAATGGACGGACGTAACAGTCTCTCCAACTTAGTTCCTCCTTTATCTCCTTCCCTCCCAATTTCTCTTCATTAATCAAGTCTCTCACTTTTCCCTGTACCCCCCCCCCCCTTTTTTCTTATTCACCTCTTTCACTCCCTTCCTCTCTCCCTGCGGACCATTTCAGGCCTGTTTAGGTATGCATCATCAAGTGCACATTTAGAGATGTCAGAGAATTGATTGTTCCTCCCTCGCCTTCATCTCCACCTTGTACTCTTTGGCTTGTACTCACATCGCTCTCTCCTCTGCATAAGGCAGACTCCCCCACTTTTTTTTTTCTTCCCTTCATCTCTCTCGTTTCCCAGAATCCCCTGGGGCGTGACAGTCACTGCTGACATCTGTGACACCCTCCACGGTTGTCGTTCTCTGAGAAATGAGCTGACGTGTGCGTGCGGGTAAAGTATGTGTCTATGTATATGAGTGTGTATTATTTTATGTGAGTGTGTGTCAGAGAGGTAATTTGAGGGATACATGCATCTGTATGCATGTCTGTGTATAAGTGTATAGGCAGGATTGGATAGCCTTGTTTGTGTGTGCAAAATGATATATTCCCTGTGCGTGTTTGTGCATTTATGACTCTATGCACATTTATTCAGACGTGTGCTTGTTTCTGTGTTGCTCCAGGATACATATGTGGTGAATAGGTATATGTATGTGTGTGCTGCCTTTCAGTTGGGGCTATTTGCGACTTTCTTTCTAGTAAAATAGTCAATTGAAGCAAAGTGGCCCTGCAGAGAACGGACAAAGAGTTTGCTCTGTATCTTCTGCAGGTTAAAACAGAGGGCCAGGTTGACACTCCGAGCTAAGGCATTAGCAGTAGATCACTAGAGCGTAAGATCCAAACCTTCAAGTGATTGTGCGCTCACTTCCAAAATGCCGATGTCCATTTTTATTTCGTCACGTTTGAGCACAGTGCACTTTCTTGTAATTCTCAATTTACTGGGTGGAATAAATTTCCATTATCTCCAACCCTCAGCCTCTGACTCATTTGACTGCAGTGTGCAGGAGATGAAGGCACAATTAGCTATAAGAGGCAAAAAAGGACAGCAATACAAATTAGGCATTTTAGCGAATCGCTGTCATGTACAGTACTCGCTCTTTTGTAAATCTGAAATCTAGCTTGTTTGTTCCAACAATCACTTTGATTATAATTGTTGCAAAAATATAGAAATTTTGTTTTGATCGTATTTGCTGTTGGTTAACATTATGGGGAACATTGCAACAACAACAAGCAGAACTGTACAGTTGTCATTACAGCATACTGTGTTTAGAGTCATCATTGTTCATTCACCAGAAAGCTGACAGTTCTCTAAAGATCTAAGCAGAAGAAAAACAAACAAATAACCCACTTTGTGGGAATTATGGCCAAAGTTTAGGCTACCCTATCCTTCTTGAAAGGTGTTGGACTGCAAGTTAAAATGACATTCATTTATATACAGTATAAGCATTGTTTTGTTTCTCCACATTTCCCTCACTCTTGAACTCTTGAACAGGTTGAACTTTATTTTAGTGCCAACATCCAGGAGAGTTGATATGATCAGTCCAGTCATCTATCATGGATCATCTTTGTGGTCTAGCAGATTGTTTGGTTTCCAGAGTTTAACAATGGTATCTAGCTTCTTCCATATATAATAAAGAGTCTATTTTTGACAGACTTTTACCCATGTGTGAGAGCAGCAGAGAAAACTTTGAAAGTTGATGCATAAAAAAACACAAACCTGTGCATAAGAATTCACCAGAATGAAAGAAATAGTTTGACACAGATCGCATGAGGGAGACCTCCAGACCCCCCTTGCTTTCCCATGGGCACTGGGGTCCCTCATTTTATCACATTGCAGGTGGCAACTCTCCATGTGGCACCTGCTTTTGACAAGAAAGAAGAATGCATAGATTAAAAAAGATGATGTCAGTGGTTTAGCTATTTAAATTTTCTTCTTAAAGTGTCCATCGCAAGTTCGAAAATGTTACAGGAGTGCATTGCTAAACCGGTTGAGTAATCGGCTCTTTTAAAACACATCCTTTGGGTTCGTTCGTCTGCCAGCTGGCTGTGATTCCTGTTATACTTTGCTTTGAATCTAGACACAGTAATTTTACTGCTAACTACTAAATTGTTTCTTGCCTTGATGTCAACACATCACCTACTGGAACCTTTGCACCATGTGCCTTTGTTTTCCCTTCCAGATACATTTGGTGATTCTGGTCAAATCATCTGAAAGCTTGTGTTTCTTCTCCATCTTACTTTTTATACTCACATATGAAGTGCTTACAGTATGTTATAATTGGAATGCCAAAACTACATACAAACTAAATAGAATACATTTATTGTTATCTTGGCCTCTCCGAAACTGCCACAGACAGATATCTATTTCACCTTGAAAAGCAATGATTTGGCTGCAGGGTTTATATCATTTTTTTAACAACTGCTGGAGAGGTCAAGGGAAGTTTCGAGTCAGAATAAACAATTATACTGTGTGAAAGGGTTCATAAAGTTTGCCATTTGAAAGTGATACTTTTACCGAGCGCAGAGAGAGGGAAAACAGAGAACTGAGAATAACGGCTCAAAGGGAAAAAGTGAAAGCCCCAGAGATCAAACATGCAATTTAGCCCAGTAAGCATCAGCTTGACTACAGGCTGATGGCAAATTTTCAGAAACAAGTACACTGTGTGTCCGGTTAAATGGCCCAGTGCGAGAAATGGAAGTGATGCAACCTGAAAGAAAGTGATGGGAAATACTACACAAGGAGATCCCCTATTTATACCACAGCAAACCTTTGGTTTCCTTCATCTTCCTTCTGAACATACCATAGCTTTTCATGTATTTAACAATTAATGTGTATATTTGTCTTGCAAAGGACATACTGTAAATCTGTATATTTTTATGTCATGTGGTGCAAGCAAATTCCCTCGTGTTAAAATTGATTAATGATACATTTTTACAAATGATTTATAATTGCACAGACTTTCTCTTTATTGTATTTATTTAATCACTGTACAAATAATCATTTTTAAACATTTTGTAATAGGTGGTGCTACATTTTGCAATAAAGTGTCAACATAAATAGCACTGCAGTTGTTACTTAGGAACCATTTCACCATCCAATTACAATATATAAACAAATTTATGTTTGTGGATTATATAGAAAGAAGAATTATTAATCCCTTAAGAATTTTTTATATGCATTTTACCCAAAGGGCTCATAGACATGCAAATGTGGAGAGATGGTGGAGTGATGGGGAGCCACATAGTGGTGCCCTGGGAACACTTCCCAAGCCAAATTCCTATAGAGAGTTGAACTTTATAAGGCGCTGACTTTACTGAATTTGCACTTTTTGCAACAACCAAACAGGGAAATGGATTATAAATGATATTGGTAGTCCATAATTTCTAGCAAACCCTATTTTAATAATTTACCCCCAAAATGTACAGTACACAAAAAAGCTATTCATCACCAGAAACAATTCAGTACAGCAGCACTGAAATTAATTATTACAATTCTGTATTTACTTTGAGGAAGATCGGTGCAAAAAAAAAAAAAAAGATGCTTACAAAATCATTTTCTGAAAGTTTGGCTCTATCACTGACAGGTAAGTGTACACAGTGTATATAAACTGTCTTTGCTGTTTCTCTCAAAGAATACTGAATAGGGCTCATTTGTGTTGGTGAGAAATTCTCTGCTGTCTTTTGGCAATGGCTGCCGGAGAGGAAAGTGTGACGAACACACACCTCCTCTGGAAGGCAGGCTGCCATGTGTGACTGTGTGCCTCCTGCCCATTTAGCTGGACTTATCACAAACAACACTTACTCACAAACATATATACACAAACCAATGTGAACACACAAACAAGCACACACACACTGTATATCTTTTGCTCAAAAAACAGACTCAAGCTCATTAGAATATGTTGCTGCTTTGTTATGCTATGCCTGCTCATCTCCTATATATACAGTCTGTATTGTTTTTGCTGCATGGCGTGCTGGAGCAGGTTAACGTCAGTGTATCATGGCACATCAATAGATGGCAATAACCTGACCACTGACAAGTCCAATAATATACAGCAATTTTAGTATTAAGGACCAATAGATGTACTGACATGCCTTTTATGTGCAGCACATTCACATAATAGTTTGTTCATGATCTTTTATTTTGAAAATCGTCTGGATTCTCTATGCCGTTTCAGTGTCTGGCATCCGGCCAGCTTGATGCAGGCTGCTCATGGCGTCCGTCAGAAATTTGCCGCAGAGCAGAGCGAAGCCCCGCTTCTGAGGTGCTTCTGAAACGGACCGCGGCAGGGGCTGGTGGAGTTTGAAACATTGACTAGAACGGCCGCGTATAGCTCCAGCAGCCGTGGCGCACGCGGAATTTGGGGGCAAATGATTTCTAGTTTTTCTAAAGCTGCTCATTATGTTCAAGTTATGTGATTATACTGTCTACATTTCACTTTGTTGAATATCACTTTTGTCACTTAACACCAGTGTTAGTTTTAGTGAAGTAAGTAACCCAAAGAGAGACAGAGAACTCAGTACAACTTCGAGCGACATGGAGAATGGCTGCCAACATCTATTAACTTTTTTTTTCTTGCCCTGGACAAACTCTGGAGTAATGAACTTCACCAAGCTGTCTACTACTTGCTGCCAACACTATTATCATTTGTGGGATGCCGCTTCACTTAGGACAATCAATGCTGCCTCCACCTGACCAGATATAATTAAAAACAGGAAAGTATGATCTTGAACATGAAGCGTTCATGACTATACATACTTACCAATATGTCAAAACACAAAACAGATCTAATGTAGTGTATAACTCATGCTAGTCAAAATCAACTCACATAGTAAAGTTCAAGTTCATAGTAACTTTAACTCTTTAACGCCTAATGTATTTTATTTATAACATATGCTACCCCAGTTGTCTCATCGGCAGAGTTGGTTCCTTTTATATATTTTTATAATGATGACTCTCACCGTTATATGGCTGACAAAATCTCTTTCTACAACTGATGAGAGTCAGTGAAACCAAGAAACAATATTTCAAATCAAAAACAAACAACAACTATGTTCTATGAACTTCTATTATGCCATCAGAGACTGAAGTGGAAGTCAGCCAAGCAACAGCAACACCTGCAGAAGTAATCTTAGGCACGAATCAACCAAACTGCAACAGTGAGTTTCGCTAACACTGCAAACTTAACACCTTCAGACTTTAATTACCACTCAAGTGTTAAATTAATAATATAAACACACAGAACAGTGTCACCTTACAAACCCTTAGTGTAAAATATTAGCACCACAATGGTATTAACATCTGTATACTTGAAAGGTTTGTGTATATAACAGATGTATATAACTTTTTTATTTTATTTCATTTCTACTTTATTTTATTTTATATTATGTATATCTAACTGGCGACTTGTCCAGCGTGTACCCCGCCTCTCGCCCAATGTCTGTTGGGATAGACTCCAGCCCCCCGCGACGCTATTGAGGATAAGTGGTTACAGATACAGTAATGTATATATATGTATATATGTATGTATTATGTATATCTTAGATTTTTTTAGTATATATTTCTTTTTTTTTATTAGGTCATCTTATTCACCTTGTGTATACGAGCTGCTGTGACAAGTAAATTTCCCTGGTGTGGAACCATTAAAGTCTGGATGGATTATATGGTTACATTTAAATTATGGTAACTTCATAAATTCAGCCCAACTTTGGGGATCGTCATGATTGTGCTGCTGGCATGTGGCATTTATGTCAGATGAGATAGTTTGTCTGCTTGAGTCAAAGAGCGATTTTTTAAAAACAGTTTAGCTTGACGTGAGCCCACAGAGTCTTAAAATTAACAGTTAAAACACATAATTTCACCGTGCATGCAGTCAGCCAATCTGCTCTGACACTTTTATATCAACTAATCTGACAAGTCGGGGAGCCCCCCAGCAAGAAGCTTTGGTATTCCTCAGCATACTGATAGCAGATCTGCATGCGCGAGAATTGTCCAGCATATAGCATAGAGCTGGTATCTCCAGCATGTGAGTCAAGCTTATAGCTTTGCAGTAGCATCAGAGCTTACCACCATCACCACCAAACCACCATCGAGGGGTGTGTGTGTTACACTTCTTAAGTAAGCTACACTTGGCCCCAGTGATTTTGTGTTCAAGTTTGTAAAATTCTCACCACTACTGCTCTTTTCATCTTTAACATTGGCAGTTAACCAGTACAGTTCTACAACATATCATTTTAAGGAAGCCAAGCTTTTATGACATAAAACAGCTATTGTATATTATAAGTTATAGTTAAAACTGTTCTTGCTGGGGAGGCCCGGGGTTCGGGTCCGACGTGTGGCTCTTTCCTGCGTGTCGTTCCCCATCTCTCTCTCCCCGCATTCCTGTCACTCTTCAGCTGTGTCTGTCGGAAATAAAGCTTGAAAAGGCCAAAAAAATAATCTTAAAAAAAAAAAAAGTTACAGTTAATAACTTTTTCTCTTGACAGCTTGTTATATGGAAATTCAGAACTTGGAAACCGAGAACAGAAAGAAATTTGTAGGAAATGTGAATATAAGCAGTGTATTTATTGGAAGACCACTGAAACAAATGTCAAATATATATGCAGATCAGGCCAGGCGGAAGGCTCGTCAAACAGTATCTGACACTTCACACCCACTTCACTCTGAATTTGAATGCTTCCTCCGGGCAGGTGCTATCGAGCACTCCGAACCACGAAGAACTTGTTTAGGAGGTGTTATTTCCATCTCTGTCTTTAACTCTTGATTGATTTTGAATCCTTGACTCACTGTGCCTACACGTGTTACTGATTAAGCCTGCTGCTATTTGTGCCTACTAAATTATTTTGCCATGTTTTGTTTTTTAAATTGTATCTTTATACAGATTTTTGACCTTACATTTCTGCACACAACAAAGGGGTCCATATCTGGTAAAAACAATGATATGATCTTTGTCCTCTATTTACAGCGTGGGTTTAATTCCTGTTTTCTAGCTAAGATGTGTAAATGTGTAAAATGTGTAATAATCATGTAAAGTGTGCCTTTCTACATGGAAAATGTAGTCAGTAATCCTGTTAGAAATGCATTTATAACTTTATAATCTCATGACTCTCTTGTTGGTCTCCAGCAGCAACATTCTTGAACCTAATCAGAGATGACATATGACCCCTGTTTTAGCTTCTCTGCACTGGTTGTCCTCTGAATTCAGAATACATTTTAAGACTCCTTTAATCACCTGCAAGTTCCTAATATGACATGGCACTTTCTTCTATCTGTGACTAGTTAACTCTTTGACTGCATGACTGTGTAGCTTAGATCCTAACCCAACTATCCATAATTTCAGACTAACAGCTCCAGTTATTTTTCTACTGTTATAAAAAGGGTTTTAAAACACTGTTCGGATTGGCTTTTCCAAGTTTAACACGATTATTAGCACTTCTTATGACTTTGATCTGTCTTTTCTACTGTCATTTCAGTTATTTGTGGTAATTTAAATGCCTTTTATATTGCTCTGTCATGACTGATCTGTTGAGCTGTTGTCATGTCCACTCTGTTTCTAGACTGTCAGGCATAAAGTGATAAAAAATACAGTCTACAGTAAGCTAGACATAAAAATGTTTTATACTGTTTTAAAAGTCAGATAGCAATAGTGCCTGAATTTCTGATCATTTACGCAGTAAAAAAAAAAAAAAAAGTAAAAGTACTGTTTCCCCCTAAAACTTAATTTTGGCAGAGTGAAACTGCTTCTGAAACAACATTTAGGCTGCCTCGGGACATTAAAACTTCATAAAACCCAGCAAAATGCATATTAATGATAAGAGTGATATGAACAATGAGCACATTCGTGCATTGTGGAATCACTTCAGTGCTTCCCATACACAGCTAGTAAGCTATTGATGAATTATGAAGGCAGAAGCTAGACTGAAAATCCCAGCTTGTGCTAAAAAATCTGTATAAATCCAATTTAAATTGTTTGGTATTGGTCTTCAGGTTCAATTTGAACAAAGTTCCACATAGATGAAATGCCATTCAGCAACCCTAGATGTCAGGGTCAATCAATCAACCCATGCAGTATGTGCTGTATAATAGTTCAAAATCCCACATCACCATAAATCTAACCAACTGCTCCCTGGTCAAGGATTCTTCACTCCGGTTTACGGCTGAATATCTGGATTGCTTCCAGTGAAAAGGTATTTTGGTAAGGTTGTCATAAAAGCTTGTATGAACAAAATTAAACCTCTAAAGCCCCACTAGTGCCCCCTTGAGGCTGCAATGCACATTACACCACACGATCTAAAAAAAACTGGGATGAATGATAACAAACCCAACAACTGCTATGGGGGTAAGTAAAGATAAAAAAAGGTTTATCCACTTTGAAGCACGTGCAAAACCAACATGGACAGAAGTGATTTTGCCAAGGCAGCAGTTGGAACTATTGGAGTACATTTTGCATGCTACAAGAGTGCTGTTGTTTGAAGGTGCTCATGTTTTTGGTTAACTTAATGTATTCATTTGAAACCACTGAACGAAGACGTGAACAGTGTTGAGCACACAAGGAAACGATGCCAGGCGGAAAGAATCACTTTCATTTTTAAATGAGGCTATTACATCGCCTTTTTCGGGTACTGTGACCTTAGTTCAGAATTCAGAACTCTTCATGATATATGTAAATTAGTTCATCATCTTTGTGAACTTTGAGCTAGCTCTTGTTTAATGTGAGCATACACAACATGGGGCAGCAGTTACTGGGACACCTGTCTCTTGAGCAAAAGACATCATTGTGCTGCCAACAGGGTAATTCAGTGGGGGGCAAAAGTAAATGTAAGAATGTTCTGTTGCTGGAGGGGCATGCCAATGGGATTCTGGAGTAATCCACATCTCTTCATTCAAATATGGTGACAAAAAAACAAGATGGCAGCGTACCGTATCACTGCAGAAGAGGCGGTCCAGGCCTTGTGTATAGTCTGTAGTCAGCAGGAGAAAACATCCAGAGCTAAATGCCCTGGTCCTCAAGAAAAGGGAGCTCTTCGCCCAGGCGCTTATATCCTTTATGCATGAAGATCAGCTGCCTGGTACTGGACTTTTGTTTGTTCTGAGAGATCAGATCAGATGTACATTGCGATTCCTTGAGCCTTGCTGCTAAAAATTGGATTTGAAAACCTAATAATATAGAAATGTCAGTATTATGACATTTTATTCCATTCTTCATATTTACATTTTTCTTTAAACATAATTTTGAAACAGACTCCTTAAACCCAGTACCACTTCTTGCAGATCCTTATTTCAAGGCTCAGTCTTGGATTTGCCGCTCCCTTTGTCTCTCAGGTATTTATTCCTTATCTCTTTTTTCTCATCCCTCCATCTTTCACTACACCGGAATTAATTGATAATTTGTCCGAACAAACAAACAGACCAATTAATCTGAATTGGGCCAGGATTGGTGCTCCACAGCTCTATTACAATCCCAGGAGTCTCAAGAGAGAGGAGCACAGAGACCTCGCAGAAATATAATAATGGCAGAAGATAATACCAGTCGGGCCCTGAGAGAGACATGCTGTTTGTTCTGCTGTTATTAGCCCCACAAAATAAGACGAAGGAGTTTTTTTGTCCCTGCAAAGAGATGAAGAAGGTGATTGTGATGGAGGGGGTGTAAAAAGGCAGAGGAAAAATTTGAAGGTGTTAAGAAAGTGATGGAATAATCTTGCTCCTGGTCTTCTTCATCCTCATCTTCCCACTCACAGCTGCCGCCACTGCAGAAACAGAACATGTTGTGCTGGAGTGACATTTCAAATTTCATCCTGACTGATGCGACAGCAGCAAAGTACAGTTAACTTTATGAACATTTAGCCAACTCTGGAAATGTACCTAGCTATATTATTATTACTTCTATGGAAATGCTTGGGTTTATCTTCCCCCTGCTTTACACTTTTCTTCCCCTTCTTCTACATTTCTCATTTCCTCTCCACCCATCACTTTACTTTTCTTTATCTTCTCCATTCTCTTTGTCTTCATTGATCTACCAGACCCTGATCTTAAATTATTCCCTTACCTTGTCATCTCCTCTTCCTCTATTACAGTACTTTATCCTCCTCTTCTCGATCATCACCTCCACTCCTGCCATCACAGAAATCACTACTCTGCTCTCATTCCTACATTACTATTGCTCTTACATTTTCTCTTCATCCTCCTTGTCTCCTCATCTCCCGTCACTGCCATCGACCCCTGGCTGCATTCCTTGTCTTCATCATCCTCATCATCACCCTGATCATCTCCCCCACAGCCCCCAAGGCGCAGTATTTGTATGTGTTGGATGTATTGTACTCTATAAAAAACGTATGCTAATGCAGCAGAAGGCTGCCGAGCATTACAGCGAGTGGACCAATTTCAGGAGTGCTTGGCCACGTTTTATTACAGCTCATAAGCCCAAGGTCAGCTGCGTAAGATGAAGAGGCAAGAGCGTCCCCATGCAGCACTCGAATCATTTATCACCTGGCTCTGGTCTGCTCTGCCTCTCTTTCCTGTTTCCTCTTTCTCATGTTTAAGCGCAGCCCACATGCTGATCCCCACCTAAACTATAATTTATGTCTCTCTCTCTCTTTTTATCCTGTCATATGCTCTCCCTGGCTTATCTGCACATCTCTCTTTATCTTTATATCTTGCTCTCATGTCTCTGTGTGGTTATCAAGTTACCTTTGTTTCGCCTATTTTTCCAGTCTTCTTCCTTTACATGAAAAAAACAAAACAGAACATTTTTAATTCAGTTGCATTGTACCGATCTGTACTGTAATTGTATTATTGGCACCATTAGCACATGTCTTGCCAAACCATTCTACAAAGTGTCAACAGGTGTATTGAAATGTTGTATTACAAAGTTTTAAATAACAAATGTAATCTGTAATTATACATGAGAAAATGTAGCTAAAATCAGCTAGTTAGCATGACAGAACCTAAACAATGACTAAGTTTTCAGTTATCTTTATGCTAACCAAACATTTGGTAATAGTTAGGCAAAGATTTTAGCTAAATAGAGGAGAATAACTGAACACTAGATTTTGACTTTTTCAGAGTTTTAGGAGAAAAAAACTTTTCTTTGGCCAGTGCTGGTGAAAAAGCTGTAAAACATGTTATGGCTAGCATGCTAGCAAACGGTTGCTTATTTATACATTCAGCAGATACTGAGCAACATTAGCATTCATTTGGAGTCATGCCAAGTCCACTATAGTCCCCACTGACTATCGAGAGAAATGGAAATGGATGGAAATGTCCATAGGTGTAGTGCTGCCAGTGTAGATGTGCTCAAATCTGTAGAAACAGAAACCTAATCATGTCTGGTCATTTGCTTGCAGTACATTGGGAATTTTGACTAAATCTAAACCAGTGATATGTGTTCTACATTGGTTCATGCTTTTCACACCCACACACTAGTAGTTTTACTTGTAATTGACACAGATTGTCAGTGTTCCTTTCCACTACTGCTGGTACCTACACCGGAATACACTGGAACTCTACCACCATAACATGTGCTGGTAGCATTCATCATTCAGTCTTCTGAAAGTTTCTTGTTTCGTGATTCCTTTGCAAAGAAAAAAAAACAAAGTCAGCCTGTTAAACTTGGCCAGCTTGTGCTGCATCCTCAAATGAAAGCATGTTAGAAACGTTTTCAGAGCCTATGACCGGTGGCTCTCAACCTGGGGCATCACATCCTGGAGTGTCACAGGATCATTTCTGTAAACACATTATAGCATATTATATTCCATTTATGCCATAGTCTGTAAATAGAACTCTCCAAGTCTTAGAGACCTAGACCTTTAACAACACATGCGATGCAGGACGCAAGGTTGTTGATAATGATGACAAATTCTTTGTGGCCACGAATCAGATCATAACACTACCGCAGTATAAAATATAAATGATTTTGCATAAAGCTATTTAAAAATGTAAATGCAATTGTAATAATAAAGATTCTTCATATAGAAAGGATATTGTGGTTAAAGTGGGTTGGATCATTTTCCCATTACAGTCTCTTTCATCCCTTCATCAGTTCAGCCAGTCCCTCGCTCCCTCCGTTCCTTCTTTTCCTGTAATAAATCTATGTAGGGCACATAAACATCTCTAATTTTTTAGCCCAATTTGTCTTTTTCGCCTCCCTAATTTACCCCCATCTCCATGTCTCTGTCTCTGCAGGGGGTAGTTAGTGTGATGCAGCTCGTCTGCAGCCACATCACAAGATGAAGTAACACACAATGTGGTTCTTCACAAGGGAGAGGGGAGTGTGACAGGTTCTTTTGTTGTTGGTCAAATCAGATGGTCTGCGTGTCCTCGGAAGTGGGAATGGACAAAAAGATTGTGTGTGTTCACATGTGCATACATGCTGTATAAAGAGATTGTGTGTGTGTGTGTGTGTGTTTGTCTGTGTGTGTGTTTGCGTGTGTGTGTGTGTGTGTATATCTCTGTGTGTATTAGTAAGTGAGAAAAATCCTTTCCTGTGACGGCTCTGGTGTAAAGAATATGTGGCGCGTACGTGTGTGTATGTGTGTGTGTGTTGTCATTTCATTGGTCTACCGCTTTTCAAAAGTGACACTGAGAAAGCTTGACGCTGAATGTGCGACAGAGAGGGTGAGAGAAAGACATGAGAAGGAGAAGGAGAGCGTGATGAAGGAGAGAGCGCTGACACGTTGTTTGGCCAGGTGCCATTTCTTTTTTCAGCAGGTCGTTTGGAAGCTCATCTGCTAAATGGGAGCTTCTTCAGCTCCAGCCGTCTCGTAATTATTATTATTGTCACGGCTAAGGCTCAGGCATAATAGCTTGTAGCCTCTGCTGCTAAATGACTTAACACAGGTGAGAACATTTCCTGGTATGACCCCTCCTCAGCCTCTTCACCTCCATTTTGGTCCTCCGCTCAGACTTTGTCCCAAAAGCAACATGTGTCCACACTGGTGTTTCTGCCTGGTTAGTTCGCCTCAGACTCAATATAAATCAACCGACATGCAAAATTATTAATAACAATTGTCTGACAGTCTATAGCTACCAAGATGTATGCTTGTAACACTGCCCACATTATTACCTGCCTGCTTAAGTCTCAGTATGTGAGTACATTTCACACCACTGAGTCTCAGCTGCTTAAACCTTCATTCTGTGCTCTTCTTCTCTCTGTTATGACCTTTACTTTTTCTTCTTCTCTGCAGCTTCATCATCACAATTTATCTTTCATCACAGGTGAACTGTAGAAATATGACATTCATGTTACAACGTAATTTAACAAGAATGTGAATTTGATTTAGTGACTTGTCGGACGTTGCTTTGGACAGGTCTGAGAGGAATCTGTGTGTGGACAGAGGGCCAAAACAGAGAGGAAACTTTCAAATGTATGTGTCTTAGTGTGCATGCACTCTTAGGCCCTCAGTAAAGTCTGGCCTGGCTAGACAAGCCAAGATCCATCGAGGGACAAGCGGAAGTGAAGGAGAGTCACCCACTCGCTGTGAGACTGCAGCGAGTATGCCCACTATGTCCGACTCTGTACCCACTTGCACAATCCGACACAGTCCACCACATGACCATAAACACATCACCTTTTCACAAACACACACCTCTTCAAACACATGCAGCCTTACTAATGTTCCTCTCAGATCTAGACTCCCTCTCCCCTGTGTCGCCATCCCTGGCGATGCCCAGTCTTGTTATCTCTCCATGCGCCTCACCCTGTCTTCTCCCTCCTCCTCCACCTCCTTTTCCAGCACCCCTCAGAGACTGGAGCTCTCGTTTGATGGCACAGCGTGGGACCAACCGCACCAGAGCACCGGGGCTCATACCGATGAAGCTGGCCTATCTAGGCCACAGTAAGCACACACTCTCATCAAGTGCTCTCTAATTAGAATTCACTGATACTGTAGGTTTGCAGGCGAGGAGGGAGAGGAGCTCGAAGGAAAGCCTTCTATAGATAGAATGAGAAGAATGTCTAATTAAGGTCTCATTCTTCTCCGAGTCTGATTGCATTGCATCCTCGACTCCCCCTCATTCTCTCCAATTATGAAACCTGTGCTGGCCTTTCTTTGGTCCACGTGGGCTGGGGGGGGGGTTATCTTGCCAGCTCTGGGGTGTGAGGAGACTGACAACAACACTGGTGGAAGGTTGGCAGGGCCAAATGCGTGGGCAGGTGAGAGGAGCATCTGTGTTTGTGTATGTGTGTGTGTGAGCACCCATGAGAGAATCAGCGAGAAAAAATAAATGAGAGGGGCTGCCTGTGTTGTGATTGTCCTTTCAGAGCGTTTGAGGTTAGCATTCAACTCATAATGAGTTTACACGTATACCCACATATCAGTATCCAAAATCAACGACTGCAACTACAGCAACCAGCTCACACAACTCGCAACATGATTTGTACAGGCTAACATTATGAAGACATCACTCTCTAATAGCTGTAAACCAGCTGATAAAACACAACAGGCACTACAATTTTTAATTAGTCATGCCCACCTCTGACAACTAGCCAAAAACCTTTGCAGCTAGCAACCAGCAAACACACACATGCAAAAAATGTTGCAACAAGCCACCACTTTGCAAAACAGTTACAACTACTCCTAACAACATCACTACATTACAACTGTTGCAATTAGCGACCAATTAACACACTGCATCACTACAATTAAGCACCAGTTAGCAGAAACACATCAGTAGCATCAGTCAGTCACTGTTACATCTCCATGCTAATATGTGCTGTGTTCAGTGTCACATTTGACTGACAGTCTTTTATCTCAGAGCTATGACAGCATAATGATTTGAATTAGAAGAGGAAAAAAGGTTCAACTAATGAACTGAAATCACTTTTAGGTTTGATGCTAATCAGTTATCAGTAATTCTATGTCAAACCAAGCTTACTGAACTTAGTGCTCTGTCAGTCTCAGTCTAATTGATTAGAGGAGAGGAGGGGTTGATTTATTGGAACATAGCATAGCTTTTTGTTGGTGGAAACCGCCCACATAGTACATAAAGTAACCTAAACTATCTCAAACCACCAAAAAGAGACATTTAGGCACCTAAATAAATAAAAGGTTTTCACTATAATGTTATCTCTAGCTAGCGTTCATTGGTTTGCTTGCCACTGCAGGTGGGGTGTGGTAAGCTGAATGAATAATTTATGGAAAGGAAAATGAACAAGGACTTCCTACTGAGATTTATTCAACTTGGATACTTCAGCTTCTGAAGAGGGGTCATGCCAGAACAAGTTTGAGAACCAATGAAAATCAACTAGGGGTCATAACAGGATCCTTGACGAGCCCCCACCCAATTAGCCAGAGGTCTCCATATTCACCAGCCAATAGCATTAGGGGAGAAGGACTTAAATCTGTACCTCCAGAGCCTGAGAAGCAAACCCAGCACACATAAGCCCTTTTGACATTTAGGCATTCACCCTTTGGGGGTGTAACAGCCTCTCTAAAACCAGCTAATTTCATTTTGAAAGTGGCTAAATCAACACCATAGACCGATGAATAACATGCTGCACATGAAATAAAATAACTGAGCCAATCACTTTGACATTCAGTCATTCACTGTCTTTTTCCTGCAATTGTTAAAAGTGGCTGCCACTTTTATCAGTTCAAGAGCACGCTTGTCGCTAATGGCCTGTCACATAATTGCAATCGAATTGCTCCACCCACTGATGAACATCCAAATTGTTGTAAATTGATTGGGAAGACGTGGACACTTTGACAATCGAGGCAAGCCAGGCAGGCAATAAACGTGAACGATATGTGTCACCTCATTTTAGTGTCAAATAAAATCATAACATCATTTCCATACATTTTTAAAAGTTTTCAGTAGATTTGATCACAATTAAATGAGGCTTATTGAACTCAGCCAGGAAGACTACATTCTACATTTCCTCTACTTCTTTATCCATTACTCCCTGGAGCCATGCTCTCTCTATTATTTTAAAGTTCAAGTGGCAACTCTTTGCTGGTTCACAGCATTAGTTAGCCTAAAATGACTGCTCTTTGTCTCTCACTGAGAAGCCAATCACTAATGAGCATGATCATTATTAGCCAATTAGCTGCACCTGTGGCACCTTGTGTCCAACTCCTCACACTAATGCCAACACCCAGGAACATTAAGACTGCATCCAGAATTAATATTTTCTAATGAATAAATATAACATGTATATATATGTATATATTGCCATGATTGAAGATGGATTCTACAATAAAATCATCAATGCATTATATCCACGGTTAATTTACAGCAATGCTCTGTGGTTGGATGTATGCACTGTGAGTTGGCAGAAAAAAACAGTGACCCCTCCATGTTACCCAGCAGCATAATTCATTCAATCATTTTATCTTTGTCCTAATTAATGTGATGAGGTGAGCTCTGCATTTTGTCTGAATCAGGTAAAAAGATAATTTGACAGTCCATTACATTCAGAGTAGAGTTTAATCATCAAAATTGAGTTCCATGTAGCCAGAATCTAATCTCTTTTACAAAGGCTGTTGAAGCATGGGACTTCAGCCATGATAGAGGTGTAGCTGTGAGCTGTTTGGCAATATCTGTCGGTCAGTTAGTCCACCACTTTGGTCTGGACTGAAATATCTAATATATTTTTAGATGGATTGCCATGAAATTACTGTTCATGAATCGCAGAGTTCCATGGTCCCCAGAGAAATAAAGCCTAATGAGTTTGGTGATCCTCTGACTTTTTCTTTAACGCCATCATGAGATTGACATTTTGTGGTTTTGGCTGAAATGTCTTGACAACTTCACATATTCACGTAGATGAATTGTAATAACTTGGGTGATCCTTTGACCTTTCATAGCACCACCATCAATTTGAATCTGTCCAATACGTTGGTTCATGACCAAACTAAAGACATTCCTATTCACCTCAGCTTTGTTTGTGGCCTGAAGGCTATTGTTGTAGGTGCTGAAACGAAACCTCCTCAAAGTTGCAGTGATGTTACCACAACTAACATAAGTAAGTGCAACATCCGAATGCAGCTGTCTATGTTCTGACAAGGACAAAAGAAATAACACCACTCTAGTCCTCACAAACTATCCACTGGCTCTCTGCGTTCAGAATTAGGTATAAGATCAAAACATGGTGTAAACATCTCTAAATGCCCGGCTCCACTCCACAGTGTATATCAGACCCACTCTTAATTTACAAACCCAGCACATCTCTCACGTCTCAAGACACCTACTGTACCTCTGTCATATCCCTGGAGCTTACTCTAAATCTGGTGAGATTGTATTGAGCATGTATGCACCTAAAAGCATGGAACAGCTGACCTGTTGATTTCAGACTTTTAGCATTCTCATAAAGCTTTTTATTTGTGTATTACTTGTGTATCTATTTTCATCCTATGTTGTTTTTAGTGCTTGTGCAGAAACATTTTCATTTTTTCACCTTGTTGCAAGTTTGCTGTTTTTGTTTTGATGTCCTACGACCCTGCAAAGCACTTTGATCTTCATATAAATTGGTGTAAATTGGTGCTATACGAATACATTGTTATTAGTAATTTTTTACTTTGACATGAACTAACAACTGAAGTGACTTTTGAAATGCATTCATTACAGAAATCAAACTGGATCAACACCCTGCACGCTCGTCGCTAATGGCCTGTCACATAATAGCAATCGAATTGCTCCACCCACTGATGAATGTCCAAATTGTTGTAAATTGATTGGGAAGACGTGGACACTTTGACAAGTGAGGCAAGCCAGGCAGCCAATAAATCTGAACGATATGTGCCACCTCATTTTAGTGTCAAATAACATCACAACATCATTTCCTGAATCATTTAACTATTTGTGCTTTCACAAACAACAAGTTTAATTTAATTCATTTTTACACGTTTTCAGTAGATTTGTTCACAATTAAATGAGGCTTATTGAACTCAGCCAGGAAGACTACATTCTACATTTCCTCTACTTCTTTATCCATTACTCCCTGGAGCCATGCTCTCTCTATTATTTTAAAGTTCAAGTGGCAACTCTTTGCTGGTTCACAGCATCCAGTCAAGTTAGCCTAAAATGACTGCTCTTTGTCTCTCACTGAGAAGCCAATCATCACTAACGAGCATGATCATTATTAGCCAATTAGCTGCACCTGTGGCACCTTGTGTCCAACTCCTCACACTAATGCCAACACCCAGGAACATTAAGACTGCATCCAGAATTAATATTTTCTAATGAATAAATATAACATATATTACCATGATTGACGATGAAGTCTAGCAACATTGGCTTAGGTTGTAGAGTGGGTTGTCTAGTAATCAGAGGGTTGTTGGTTCAATTCTCAACTCCCCCAGTCCATTCAAAGTGTCCTTAAGATAATGACCCCCAATGGGTGAGCTTAGTATCAGTGTGATCACTTTGGATAGGAAGCACTGTATTACACCTGATGAGCAGTTGGCACCTTGCATGGCCATTTACAATAAAACTGAATTTATGTTATATCATCAATGCATTATAGCATAGGCAATGCCTCAGTGCACCTCAGAGAGTCTAACATGGCTGTAGACTACTAGTATTGTTTGGTTTGAATATATATCAACATATATATTATACATATTAAGATTAGTAGTTTCTAGTGAGTTTCACGTTGTGCTAACCGTAAAACATAGATCTATAAGTATAACCCATATGCATCTAAGAAGTCAGTTTTTGATTGGCAGCCTCATGACTCATATCCAACTCTCTTTTTGTGGTTTTGGGCAAGGCTTGTTCATGTTCACAAATTTAGAGCTGAACTAAGATCATAGGAGTAACATTTATATGAATTCTTTTCAAAGGTGGCTTTGTGCTATAAATTCAGCAGCTCCTATCTACATAAGGAGCTTTATTTCTTTAGTAATCATTCTATTAATACGTGATTACACTGTAACCCCTGGAGTTTTCATTGTAAAAAAGGCTGATAGTCTTTTAATTAGACCTAAAGGGGATTGGAGCAGTGCTTTTACATATTCCAGTAGTGCAATGAATTATACAACACTGCTGTATGGACTCACATACACCTCACATTACGTAACCACATGCCAATTATTCAGGTCTTTATCTGAGCTGTGAATTCACAGCTTTGGCTTTCTCACATAATATCATGGGCAAAAAAAACAAGAGTGTGCATTTGGCCACAGTGAAAATACAGATGTGCTCTCCACTTGACAGGCTCAGCACACTCCACTATTGTCAACAGTACCGGGCCCAGGTCCCTTGAACCAGCAGGTCACCTCCAGTAGAAGACAGATGGGTTTCTGTCATGAATTCTGGCCCCATGTTTATTTTATTTTCATCTATAGGTATATTCTTTCTGTTGCTACTACTGTTGCAATTCTGACTGGCTTTAGCACAGACAATGCTCGAGCAATGCTGTTGTCCTGGTAACAAACACTAATGACAAGATTTGATATGATCCTCAGAACAAAGCTGTAGTCTGCTGCTCCACATTGTGAGAAAGAAGATAGACATTGTCTGGTTTTATTTATGTGCACCTGTAGCATGTACTGTGCTGTGCAATGTTGCACCACTTTTATTATGAAAACTAAATACACTCACAAAAATACAAGAATCCAGAAATGAAATTGAAACTTGGTTAAGTAAAGTCTATGGCTAAGGTTTATTGAGTTAGTTATAGAAATGTATACATACTTTTTTTGGGATGGTCTATTCTTACTTTTAGAACTGATGATCACACCCGAAGGATGTAATGATGGTGTAATGAACATTAGATCTCCCTTCACCCTACATCCTACCAACATGTCTTGTTGAAAGTAAATAACAAATAAAAAAAAGATTGAATAAAAACTCAACAACTACAACTAAAGGTGGTAAGTAAATCAATAATAATAGCAATAAAGAGGTTAAAAAATGTGCTATGAAATACATTCATTCATACATCTCTGTCATATACAACTTTTTGCCACAGATATATTGTAGTCAGTATGACATTTTTCAATTCAAGCCTTTTTTAGACAGCACCGGAGCGATGCAACAAAGGTTCCTGTCAGACTTGAATTGGAAACGTTGCGCTTCTTGGTCAGCATCTTATGTGTTTTTCAACTTGAAGCATTTGACTTGGGTGATAAATGGCTGCCAGGGCTCATAAAATTAATCAGTACATCCCCTCAGAGTGAATCTAACTTTCTCTGACTGTAAAAAATAATTAGATCCCTTATTCAATGGGTATAGGTGGGTGATAATTCATCATTCCACTTCAGAGGGATTAGTCTTCTGGCAATAGAGACACAAAAGCAATAGCATTAAATTTCTATCGTGGAAGAGTAGTTTCCTCAACAACTATTCTAAATATTGCTGTCAGTGGAAATTGGCTAAAATGGTTCTCAAACACCTTTTAGAGAGTTCTGAATAGGTCTGTCAAGTACTCACAGAGTAGAGGGCATGTACACAAAGTATTAACAATAATAATAATAGGGACACCGTTTGATTTTGACTTTTCTTTGGATGGAATATGGAATATGATGGAGAATGTTAAACTGTAAAAGTCCATGACACACAAGGAGGTGTGTAATGGGCTCAAATTACATGTATCCTCATCCATTTTGAGCTGTAAGTCTTCTCCCCATTGACCTTCAATAATAGATCAGGAGGAGCAGTCGAAAAATGAAATGTTCTTCTTACATATCCGAGTGACCACACCGTTCCCTTATGGGTTATCCTGTAGTAAGAATGTCGTCTAATGTAGTATTATTTCATGGACGAGGGAACTGGACTAGATTTGTCCGAGCAATGTTTCTGATCTGGTTGTTAGCTAATTTAAACCTGTAACTCAGCTGTACATTTGGAAACACTGAAGACTGAATTCATAATGTTCTTCCGATGTGACTTGACGCCCCTGAAGTACTTTGAAAGAGGAAAGAAAGGTTGTGCTTTCTCAAAGAACCAAACATCTTAGTGAAGTCATCCATCCAGTCCAAACCAGGGTCACTTACTGCATCACCATGGGGTCAGCGGAGTCATCATCATGTGACAGGAAGCCACAATGAAGTCATTACCGGCGGTGATGGAACAATGAAGGCACAGTTGGCCTGAAAGCACCGTGTCTGAAATAGCGCACATCCTGTCCCCCCCCCATATCTCCATAAACTCTCCACCCCTTTCCTTTACCTCAGCCATTACTTTACTTTGCACCACAATCAAACTGCAACTACAGTTTTTTTATTCTTTTTTATTCTCTCCTCCAGACTATCTGGACTAGTGGCTGCAGAAAATAACAGGTTGCAAGGCAGCAAGCAAATGGAGACAATTTCAGCCTCAGAGTGTTTGTCTCTGCAAAGCGGCGGGACGAGTCGAAAGGTGAAAGAGAAGGGTCAGCGCTGCAATCACTGAGGCTGTCTTTGACATCGGGGGGCAACCAAACACTACACTTCCCTCTTCCCTTTACCCAACCTTCACCTCCTTCACTCAGTCTGATATTAAATATAATGAGGCACATAGAAAACAACAGAAATTGTGAATGCACACAAAAAAAATGAATATCACAAGTCTGCATTTCTCCAATGCCTCGTTTCAGCTGTCTCTGCCTAGTTATGAATGTAGTATGCTAACACAAGCTGTAAACAAAGTCCCGAAGAACTGTTGGGGAGTGACAGTCAGTGGACCTAAATGAAGACCCAAACAGTGGAAGGTGTGGCTCTGATCTCGACAAGGGCTTTCTTCTTTGCCAACAAGGCCCCAGGAGTTAATATGATCCAGAAGAGGCAGACGGTGCTCGTTCCTCGTCTTTGCTCCTTCCAGCGTGTTAATTTATGCAGCATCTTGCAGTGCCGCTGAGCTTGAATAGCAGCCGCGACAAGAATTTGAATTTGGAAGTTGGGGGGTAGTTTTCAGAGTTGGAAATCATGGTGTTCTTGGTGGTACGTGAGTGAGCTCAGGGCTCCACGTGTGCGGAGGGCTCTGCTCCAGTAAATACAGACTGAGAACTTTAATTTGTGGCACTGTGACATGTGTCTGTGCCCTGATTGCCTCAATGAGACAGGACTTAATTTCTCCGGGTAATTGGGAGGGGGAGCAAAGCTGACGTGGCTCACTTCGGCCCTCACAGGCTTTAACCAACACCCCAGAGAAATAAGGGCAACTGCTTGTGTTATACATTTCAACTTTTACTCTCCGCTCACTCCTTTCCATGTCTTGGAGAGAAGTATTCAGTATGGCCCTGTTTCATCTTCCTCCTCCTCTCTCTTTCTGCCGTCTTATCTTATTTCTCCCTCTCCTCAGGAAGCAATTTGAAGCAAAAGATGCTTGCTTAAGGGCTACGATGGCTCAGTCTGCTTTGATATGCTGCTCTGCCTTATGAGCTGTCAAGACATGCGGACAGGAATGGGATGGGATGGGATGGGATGGGATGGGATGGGAGGAGTGAGGAAGGGGGGGAGGGAGGAAGAGGGAAGGCGCTCAGCCGTGATTTGGGATAGGGATATAGGGGAGAGAGGAAAAAGCTGAGCTAAGTGGCATCCTTCCAAGCGAGTCGGCGTTGAGATACACTAATTAAGGAAGCCATAATTAGAGTTAGGCCTGACACACAGAAAAAAAGCTAACATCCCTCTTTTTTACTCCACCCCTCCACCCCCCACATCCATTTTGGGTGAATTTGCACTCATCCGTGTCTACCCGCCGTGTTGGTACAGTCATGGGCTTCAGCAGAAATCCCCTGCGCTAGTTTTATTCGTCTTGAGGTACAAACTAATGGAAGGAAGAAAATCACGCCTTAACTAGGCCAGAGAATATTCTTCCTAGGCAACCCTTTCCCATTACTCATCTACATTCTTTGAGTTGAGATTGTTTTCATGTAAAGAATCACCACAATTTCATACTTGACTAATGATAGCAAAGATAACTCTACCAGCTGCGGTGCCTGAGGAGGACAAAGCTAAGGTGAATAATGTTATTCCACTGTCACTTCTGCTTGGATGTAATCATCAATCACATTGCCTCATAAACATTGTGTGTTCACACAAAAGATGTGATGCGTTTGTCCTAAATTAGATTGTGCCTCTCTGTCATTTATCAAGTCTTTCTAATATATAAAGGCCACTGTACATAGCGACACACAACAGAAGGGGCTCGGAGCTCGGTGCAGTCAAAATGTCCTGCAGCTATGTCCTTCCTTGAATTACATTTCTGGAGACTGGGGGAGGGAGAAATGGCATTGAGTTTCAAAGGACTAACGTTTGTTTAAATGTATTCCCTGCTCCTCTTATGTTGAGGTGAGGAGGGCGAGCATCAAAGCGTGGTGGCATTGACGGTGAAATTATGTTGGTGTGCATGTGGCTGTGTGGTTGCTTGGCGGCAACCCTGAACAGACCAGAACGGTGAATGAAATGAGCAAGGGGACAGGGCCAGAGGGAATAGCACAGGATCCCTCGAAATGTGAATGGCCAGCCCTGGTTTCCCCTGGTACCTGAGTCAGAAAGTGATGGGTAGGTCGCTTGTTAGAAAACATATTAAAACTTCCACAAAAAGAGCTGTAGAGTGACCACAAAGAGAAGCAAAACAACCAGACACATAACTAATACAAGGAGACAAAATGACCAGAACTGCACAGGGTAGCAAAACAACCAGACACAAAAGAACCATGAAAGAACCACAAAGAGACCCAAAACTAACTGATATTAGAATTTATATTAAAATATTTAGTTTTGTCATTTATTACTGAATACATAATGTAACTATTAATCATATATAGCTTATTATTATGTGTTATTATTGAAGCTTTTTTACTAATGTTCCCCCTTTATTTAAATCTGGCCCCTCCGATATTTCATAAGCCGTCCTTGGAAATGAGAGGAGCGACACACTCTCACAGACCAGGAAACTGATCAAATGAAAAGGGGGTACGCTCTTATTTCACATTACAAATTCACAAGCGTACTGTGCATAAAGATGCATAATCTGGGTGTATAATTTAAATGCAAAGTACAAACACCATCCCCTCCCTCCTTCTGCCTCTCACATACAACAAACAGAGCGCCATGGAGAGCGAGAATCATTGGTGTGCATGTGCTGCAGCAATAAGACAGAGGGTGGCTTTGTCGTCGGCCAGCACACTTGCTCCACCTCCTCCTTGTATCAGCACATCTTCTTCTCTAACTGCTTGGGGCATGGGGCAGGAAGAAGGAGAGAGCTGAGTGTGTGTCACTGTGTCTGGTTCCCTCGTGCCTCATATCCCAGAAGCCTTAGGAGCGTGTGAGCTCATGAATTTGAAGTCATATGAATGTGTTATATATATATATATGTCACAGTCCTAGACACTTTGATTAGTTGTTTAAATCCAAACCTTGAAGCTCAGCGCATAAAGTGGGGGGAAAAAACAACGCAGCTGTTTACTGAATTGAGTTTAAGCAGAGAATAATGAGAGTTGGCACAGGCAGAGCTGTTTGTTAATGTGAATGTGTGTGTGTGTCTGGAGGGGAGGGGGTTGAGCAGAGCAAGAGATGACTATCAGCCAGACAGTTTAGGTAGCTGCTTCCTGAGTGCTGATGTGGCCCCCGTGATTCAATTGGCCGGGTTGCTGAGCGAGTGTGTGCAGGACTAAAAGTTCTTTGGTTGGTCAGCCGGGGTTTGCTGCAGCACGGCAACGCCATCCTGTGGAGACCAAGTGAAGTGCAGCAGGAAGATGAAAGTGTGCTGAACCTTGCCGCAGCTCCAGATGCAGCCTGAGGGAGCGGAGAGGGAGTCTAAGAACACAGGAATTGATTCAGTGCCCAAACACAGTGCTTCTGGCTTTGTTTAACTTTTGTTTGTTATAGACAGCTTCCCTGAGGACCACCCTGATCCACCATTTACTCAACAGGTTGGGTCTTGAGAAATTTCCAGAATAACCTAAGTCTAGTCACATTCTACACTATTAGAGTGAAGTGCAAATCAGTGTCAAGAATGGGAGAAATCATTTTGTCATTCAGTTCAGGAGACTGAACATCAAATATGACAGTGATATCAGGAGTTCTTATCATTTTAATATAAAATCAGCATAGGCACTATCACAAAGATTGCTTGGTTGCACAAAATGATCTCAAAGTTCCCTTATCTTGTTGAATGTATGACACCTGATGTAAAATGTACTCTAAAATTAGAGAGGTGGAAAGACTTGGGGCCAACTCACCCTTCTTGGAATGAGATCAGGATGTGCCACTTCTTCAGCACTCCTGACATTAGTATTCTCAGAGGGGTGTGCTCGCTGTGTGCTCAATTCCCACAGCCCACGGCCCCCTGCTGAGACGATGTTACCAGCACTTACAGTAGATGGCGACAGACGTCTGAGGCAGGAGCGATAAGAGCCTCTCAGCAGGGTGGTCTCTTTGAGAAATGCAGTCAGAACCTGTCACGCCTTCTGTTCTCTGAGAAGGAAAGTAGGTCTTCTCTTGATCCCAGACTCACAGATGTCAAATATTTCCACTGAATACTAATAAGGTCAGAGGAGACAGGCCCAAAAACATAATAGTTTCCATTTATGACATGCAATGAATTAACAAATAATTCCTCAAAGACATGACAGACGCCTGGTTGTTGGACACAATGATGAGGGCTAATAGAAAAGGAATACTATTAGAATATTCCTTCGCAGATGCAGCCTTTTGTCCATGTGTTCCTGTTATTTAAAGGTTTACTAGATGGGAATGCATCACCAGTTGAAGTTGAGAATTGATCAACAGTAGACCTTTTCCTAATAACAACTTAACCAGTGCATGCATTTGCAGAACTAAATTCTGACTTTTTACATGAAAAACTGGATATTTCCAGGCAGAACTCAAGGTTACAATCAAACCGCAACACCCTATCAAGGCCTTCTCTTATCAGAGCCCTGCTGACATGGAGTTCATTCTTACTTTGTGTATTTGACAGTCACACAGGCTGCTCATTGCTCATTGTTCCTCCCACAGTGGCATTTGTCTCCCATAACACTATATTATGCTAATTCTTCCATGCATGGATACCGCAGTGCCAGACATCAATGCTGACATTCTTGAGATTGACAGCTCCAGAACATGTGCTCGATGGGTTGTCATCTCCTGCAGAAACACTGCTTCCTTTCAGACATGCTGCTCTATTTGTGTGTCACTCGGAGATTTAAACATGACACAAACCTCCCACGGAAACTGAGAAAGATTAAGATTATATAAAATGAGTATAAAACAGGATGAAAACTCAGTGAGTCCCTCCTGCAGATTTCAAGCATTTCTTTTAGTTTCTCAGATATTTATTGTATAAAAGTAGCATAAAAGTATCTTTTTCTGCTAAACATGTTGTTTATGTGTTTAAGGCCCCACAGTGCATACTTCAAATCATCTTCTTTGAATCTTAACCCTGCCTCTCACGCAATGCTCTTGGGACAAGGCTCCAGCCCAACATGATCTGGAACAGGAAAGGTTGATGATTATGGATAATAATCTACAATTAATCCAACTGAGAGTCAAGAAGTCAGCAATAAAACCACTGGGACGAAGTACGAAAACATGCATGCAGAACATCAACATTTATTAAGGTAAGCTAGCAGGGCCGTTTCTCACTATATGCGGACTATACGGATGCATAGGGCCCTACAGCCGCCAGGGGGAGCCCCCCAAGCTTCACGTTCAGCCTCAATGAATTTTGCGAGAATTAAAAGTACCTGTCTTTATTTGTAGATGTTACATGTCGGCGGAGGGGGATAATGGAAACATAAGACTGTGATCATACAGATCATGAACACAAAGTAGTGTGATCATGTTGTACGCTTACATGTTGTTCCTTTTAAACTACAACATTCTATTATTATTATTGTTGGTTTGTTTTCATTGTTTGCACATTAAAACAGATGCTGCTGGTTTCTTGAATTTTTATTCAAGGTAATAGCTTTTGCTGATTTCTTTCAGACTTGTGGTTACACATACCACAATCAGGGGTTGCATGAAACATTCACATATAACACCGCAAAGTGCAATCGAAAGGAATAAGTATGTTCCAGGACTAATGGACTGTTGGCGGTCAACTCAGACAAAAATCTTCTATTTCTATCTAGATGTTTGCTAAAGAAATATCACTATGTTAGCTGATGCTTCAGCTTCTCAGACAATGATCAGTGTTATTGTGGCAAGCAGTGGAGAATGAAAGACAGGAAGCAGCTCTTAGAGTTGTCAAGCTTTTAATGGCATTCAATGCAGGCGACCAGAACTCAAAAACACTGCAGGCTATATACTCAATTTTTAGATTGAGTAATTAACAGGCCCAGTCATCTCTGTAATGTGAAGATTAATTTTATCTATTATTGTTCTTTTAGGCCTAAAGCTGACATGTTGAAAGTGCTTTTTTTTTCAATGAATCTAAAAACACTAATTAAGGCCAGAATCAAATTAGTTGTTGTTCTTTCTGTTGGCCAATGGTCCTCCTGTGAGAGTTTGGTCATTGTCATGTGTTATATTACAGCAATCATGGAACAGACTCAGGGCAGACGAGGGGGTGGGTGGGTAGCAAACACCAACCTAATTATTCTGGGGTGTCACATCTCCCACAGGTACCAATGGACTAGTGAACAAGTGAGCGAATCCATTTTCTGAATGAGTCACTGCTTTGCAGTGGAGAGAACAGGTGGCTACAGTAATGCTAATGCTAATTAGCAGGAACAACAGAGGGTGAGTTTGTGAAGACAACTAGATTCACTAAGAGGAGCCAGTTAGTTGTATTACCACAGAAGTGACAGACACTGTGTGAAGAACACTAAACCTTAATCAAAGTCAGATGCCAAAGTTAACACTGAATGCCACTAGAGGCCAAACTGGCTTTCTAATCGCTACACTGAGGCCAACTTGCCATAGGTCAAACAAGTTCATACAGTTTTCATCTCTGCTCGAACATTTTTATGATATGCATAATTTTCAAGCAGACCTTACAGCAGTGAAAGGCAATTTTGCAGCCAAACTTTTGAAAGTTTTCATCATACTCTCTCCTGCTGCCCGTGGGCTCATTCTCTGACTCAAAGCGTAGTCGCAGTATCAAGATCTAACCTCTCTCGCAACCAGGATCATGGTGCACTAAATTTGCTTAAGCCGATTCAGAAAAGGTGCATTCGTTTTCTTTCTTTCTGACCCCAATTTCCTAAAGGTCCATGATGAATTTGACAGTTTGGATATGTGTTCAGATTATACCCTTGACAAACAGACATTTCCTTGATTGTAATGTGTCAGGAATGAAATGAGAAATCTGAGAGCGGTATTCACAACTTGGAAGCTGGTATGAATGGCATTTTCTACAATTCCCATGTGAGGTGAAAGCAGCACAAGTCCTTGGTTTGATCATTGCCTAGCCTTGAGCTTGCATCAGCCTCTTCATGGGTTCCAGCCAACATGCCCAATTCCCCCCAACCCAAAAATCTGTCACCACCAGCTGGAATCATTACCCCAGCTCCTCCCTGGGTAGGCAAGTGCCACTCCTCCCTCATATCCCTGTCAGCCAACAGGGACAGATGTTCATTACAAGCCCATTTCCTCCCTCCAATATTATATCTATTAGCAATGAGGCACAGTTAGTAGAGTACATAGCTGCCTATTGTCTCTTATGACTTTGGCATTGCTTCATGCAGTAACAAGTGAATAGGGTGAATGTGTTTAGCGGTCACCTGCTGGCAGATCCTGAGTCAGAGCAATATGCTAAATGTAACTGTGGCCGACTGTGAAATGATGAGGCTCATTAGCAGCTGATGGCCATGGGTACTGAGTCCAGAAAATTGATGATCAGGAGATTTTGGGGTCGGATCCTGTTTAATACTTACAGAGCCAGCAGGCTTCATGCAAATCATCTAAATGACTCATCTGGTAGGAATCTCGATGTAAATGAGGGAGACTTTGAGGGAAGATGAAATATTATATTGAAAAGAAGGTTTGTTGAACATCAGATGATCTTGTGTTCATGTCATATTCAATTTGCAATCATACACACTGGTCCATATGACAGAACATTTAATCACGCACTTTTTTTCTGCCTATATTAATATATATTTGCTTATATGTAAAATTCCGTATAGCAGCAGATTCAAAACTTGAAAAATGACCCAAGATTTGTGTGAGCTGCAAAATAAATGATACTGTAATAAGCAAAAAGTGTGCAGTGTGAAATGTTTTCAGCCAGGAAGCATTATGCCATTAATGAATCATCAACACGCCCAATGTGTCTATTGACCCTGGGGATAATAATGATACCTACCAGGGGATGGGTCTAATTGTTTGCTTGCACTGAATGGTGATTTGTCTGATAATAAACATTTGTGTTTGTGGTATTTCCTGTCTTTGTTGGCACCACACTTAGGTAACAGTATACATCACCTAGCTGTCTTACGTTGGACTGTCAACTCTTTGGCCAAATGAGGCTTTAAGCAGCTAGACAATCGTCACACCACCAACACTGGTTGCTAGCATGTTGTCAAGCAATGTACATTATTGAAAGTATATTGAAGTTTTTAAGTTTTTGATTGAGAAAATGTTCTGTCACCATCAGTGTTTCTATTACCACCCACCCATATTATTCATACAAATAGACTCATAAACAAAAAGAAACATCGTACAGCTCATATGGTAGTAACACAACTGTTGACTTTACACCTGTTCCCTTGAATATGTGCATTACAGCAAATTAGATATGGAGATATGGTCAAGATGAAGCAACTGGCCAATGTAATTACTCTCATACATCTGACTCAAACTGAGTTAAAAGCGTGTAGCTATAAATATGATCCTTGTTTCCCTTGCTTCATACAGTATGTGCTGTATACATAACAAGGCAGGGCTTCAATGTTGGAATGAAAGAACAGAGGAACAGGAAGTCACTGAAGTTTGATACTCAATAAGGGGACAGAAGTGTTCAGGCAGTCCTGTTCAAATCACTCAGCAGGAGGATCCAGTGCACCAAAGGAGGGGAGGTTGGGGTTTGGATGGGGCTGGTGCTCCTCTCTAGCCCAGAGAGAAAGCCCTTGTTCCTGGGCGGCCGATGAGAGCTGGCCTGCTGAAAGAGGGTGCTCCGCTGGAGGAATATGCCATTGTGTGTGGGAGCTCTTCACCACAGAGGAGTCACTTCCTCTGACTAATGTTTCATTCGAAGGTCCCTGCAATGCCTGCCACTACTCTGTATGTGCACAATTTATCAGATCAGTGCAGCAGAGCTCATCATGCATGTGTTGTAGGATGCACCCATGTGGCACTCATATGTTTTTACTTCTTTCTTTATGGGAATATGAGTACGTCTCTGCAGAAAATCTCGAGTTTGTTTCCCATGTTGCCCTCTGTGTGTTTTTTATCTTTGCGAGTGGGTGTTAGAGCTCCACAAGGAGTATTCGCTCTATGAGTAGTGATTCCACTTGTCTTCATAGATAAATGCTATGAGACTCTACACTCGAACTGGGTATATTAAAACTGTCAATACTGTTGTGCAAAGGATTGTTTTGTGTCTGCATATATATGAGGCTGAAATCCCTGAAGGCAATATATATATATAGTGTGCAGGCAGTTACCAAGGAAAGAGGCACTGCAGTAGATTTCTTCACACACTGAAAAAAACTGCTAACAGCTTATGTAATCTTGTATTACGTCAAATTGGATAATGAAAACAATTGAATAGCACCAACTGTACTTGTTCCCAAACCTCTTACCACCCAGAGGTCTACCAATGAGCTAATAGCACTGTGTACAAGTTTAACTTCAAAATTTACATGAATAACAACATGCAATATATGCATTGATAGACTAGGTTCTTGGATTTTTGTTCATTTTGGTCATGTTCAAAAAGAATACCATGTCTTAACAATAATCAACACACTTGGCGGGGTATACAACTGAAAGGAACATTGAAGGACAATTAATATTTTAAAAGCACATTCACTTGTTTTCTAAGAGTTAGATGAGAAGATTAATACCACACTATGGTAAATATGAAGCTACTGCTAGCAGGTTAGTTCATGTTAATTACTGAACTTTAAAGGTGCTACTAGGTGCATTTCAGAGTCAGGTAAGCTGTATGCCCACTTTTCCAGTTCTTGTGCTAGCTAAGCTAAGCTAAGCTACTTGACCTCTGGCTGGAGGATCGTAGATACTGTACAGACAGCACAGGCATAATTTACCTCATGGCAAGAAATCGAACATTTGCCAAAATGTCCACCTGAATAATGCAGTGTCTCCAGAGGGTTGGATGTTAAGGGTTATCACCATTTTCAATTAAAGCAAGATAGCTCAAAGCACTGCATATGTTTGCAAAGTTTGAGATAATGCTTCTTATCCAAAGCTCTCACAATGATACTAAGCACACACATACACCCAGATTCACACAACCATTGGGAGCAATTTTGGAGATCAGTATCTTCCCCAAGGACACTTCGACTGTACTCAGGGAGCTTGGAATCGGAGCAGCAACCCTTCGATTACTAGATGACCTACTCTACCACCTGAGACACAGCTGCTCTGCTCTGGCATCAATTGCTCTGACATGGTGTTGTAGAATAAAAAAGTCTACTGTTGTTTTCTTTACCATAGCATCAAGCTACAAATGTAAGATTTTTAGCCCATTTTCTTGCTTCAGTCTTTCAGCCAGTTTTATTTGTATGAAGGTGAATTGTCAGACATAAGTCCAGGGATGGCTTGTTAAGATGAGTATTTTTTTGAGTACAGTATATGTTCAAACCTGGCAACCCAGTAATAAGTCAACAGCCGGCAATGGTTTATTGGTGGTAATTGCTGCTTCACTGGCATTTTATCAGCCCATCTGTTGCTGACGATTGGAGCATGTGTTGTAGTACTCTCTCTCACACACCTACACACACACACACACACACACACACACACACAGGAGTGTATGAATGCAAACGTAACCCACAAACACGAGTGCACACAAATACAGCTTGCATTCACGTAAATGCACAAACCAAGACAGGTGGATAAACACAAACATGTTCACACATCTGTCATCTGTGTAAACACGTGCCAACACACACACACATGCCCATCACAGATTACAGCCTGCACCTGATCCCTTCACATTTTATATTAACATATAACTAATTAACATATAATTTAGCATACACCCATGTACATTCTGCACCAGCAAACACAGCACACGCATGCACAATTTCATTCGGCTACACTGGTAAATACCTATAATATTGTATCGCAGATCACATGGACCCACACACATATAAATCAGCCTCCACTTGATCCATAGCCTTTACTGGAAACATAAACAAAACATAAACAAAACACAGACTATGCACGCATGCATACTTGAATACAGATACACTGTTGTAGACACTAACACATACCCACACTAGTGCAATAAAAGCCTGTTTTATGACTTTGATTAATGGATTTTGGATATTATATCCTTTTAGGTGGGTGCAGAAATAGGGTACTGTAGGACGGGGGAAGGACTACTACTGCTTACACATAAAGTACAGATATATCAACACTGTGCCGTGCATGTACTATAGTTGCATACATGCATGCAGAAATGTATACATACACTGGGATCCTGTGTCTTTTCCTGGGGAAGCCCAGTCTTTGCCATGATTAATAGGGGTTGTGTGACTCCCACTCTTTACCTCATACTATCTCTGTGCTGAAGCTGGAAAAATAAGCAAGCAGTCAGCTTACATGACGCTGACAAGAAAAACTCCCCGGCCAACCAGCCAGCCTGCATACAGTATGAGCATGATAGTGCTTAGCATGCAATGTTCTGGGTTGAGCAAGCCTTGTAGCCAGAAGTAAGGGCTAATTTGCGATATGGCTTTGTAGACTTTGCTTGTACTGCATTGACCCAGATTACTACTGTTGCAACTACCTTTTAATGCAATATTGATATTCTTTTCAAAACGTCCAACACACCACTTTTTTTTTTAACTCTTTAAAGATATAATAATGCCCTCCAGCAACATTACACTGCAATGAAAAAGCTAACATCTTACTTTCTTCAGCTGAATGAAGAAAGTTCGCTAACAGTGAAATGGAAAAGAACCCCCCCCCCCCCCCCCCCCACCACCACTACTTCTCGCTCATTGCTGTAGGCCTGTCAAAGCTCACAAGCTAGCAAGTACCTTGCTATAATAGTATGTGAGTAAGTAACCTTTGACCTTTGTGACTTTGTTACAAGCAGACTGTGCATTTCCTTGGTTTGCATCTGTAACCTTGGAGGGAGGCGATCCAATAAACTACATCAACGACCTTCTTCTCCACACAATTATGCACAGCAGGTAAATTGGATGTCTAATTGTTGCATCGACAGTTTTTTTGGATGATGTTTGCAAATGGCATTTCTTTGCATAGCTGGTCAGTGCTACATCGCCTGGAATACCACCATGCCTTACTAAGCAATTTACTAGAGTAGTGAGCATCCTTATGGTAAGACTGATTTCAACGTCATTAGTTTTAAGTCAGAGGATCAGTGCTGTAACGTTACAATCTAAAGAGAGAATGCCTATGCCAATTATCTCAGTCTGCAGTAACTGATGCAGTAACTGCCCAGCACCACAACACTAGCATGGTTAAAAAGCAATAATTATGGGTGCATTTATAATTAACACGTCTTAAGTATGATTTAAAGGGAATTTATAAAGAATGGGTAGTATACAGTACCAAGCACCAAATCCATTGATTGACACACTGTTATATCCAAACCTAGAGTATGACACCACATATTGTGGTTCTGCTCTGTCAAATTATATAATGTGACGTATTATAAACAAACCAAAAAGATAAAACAGCAGTTTAAACCCATGTTGCCACAGCTGCTTAGGCTATTAGCGTTAACAAATCTGACTTCATTGTAGGGACATTAAACTGACAGAGAGTTCAGGGGTTCAGCAGAAAAAAAGAATAAGACAGGGTCTAGTTTTTGAGTGATTCCCAAGTCCAACACATTGGAAGAGCTTTGTGGGGAATGGGCAGTGGAGCAATTCACTACCAGCAATCCAATCACTGAATCCCACCCAGTCTAAGCAGAAAGCATGGCTGAACTTGTGTTTTTCTCTGGGATTTCCAAACTAAACTGTCAAAGGAAACTAGTGAACCTCCCACTGACCAGGAGGTGAGATCATAAACTTGTAGTCAAAAGTGCAAGTATTTCCAATCGCTGTGACATAAACTTTTACTGTCACAGTTGCTTATAAGGCCCCAAAGAATATTTTCTTATTAGTACTTCTTGGTTGTCTGCCCCAGTTGTGTGATTCCATGGTTCCATTTTGGTATTATTATTGGGTGTGTGGAGGACATATTTTTACTTAGGTCCAGGTGTTTGGCAGCGAACCCTCAGCTGTCAGTCCAGAGTTTTGCAAGAACATGACAGGCCTCTGAACTGTTTACTTAACTTCACGCCATTAACTGGCACAGACTGACAAGCTTTGGAGTTTTTGGGAGGAGATGGGAGGAGAAAGTGAGGTCAGGAGAGGTAAGTCAGGAGAGTGTATTTCAGTTCTGTGAAAGTCTTTGTAGAGTGTAGAAATAACCAAGAAAAACATTTGTACATGGGGTTGACTGATAAGAACATTTAATGTTGACATGTTTGGGAGTTGCCAACAGGCTGTCTAGATATTAACGCTGTAAAAGGCCTGGTCACGTTGGCATTTCAAATAGTGAAATTTTGTTGCAAAATGAATTCCCTCCAATAGAATCAAGTTTAGCTTTACTTATTTATACTGTATTCAATGTGTAAACTTATTGTCCCTTTAGTGACTGAGCTAAGCTAACAAGCTAATAAATCTGCAAAAGAATAGCAAGCTGAGGACATCAAAGGATGTCAAAAGTTACAGGACGATGAGCACTTCCAATCATGTTCAGTGGTTTACATTGTAATTAAACTCAACTATCCAGCTATCAGAGAAGGAGTAGCCAACTTTGTGCCATGGAGAGCTAACAGTCTGCAGGTTTTAATTCCAACCAAAGACTCCATCCACTGATGAGCACTCTTTTAAGCAGAGAGGAAAAACTCATCAGTGAAATCGTCTGCTGAGGTGATTGATTGGAGTGAAAAGTGCAGACTGTTGGCTCTCTATAACACATTGTTGGCAACCCCCGTACTGTATTAAATGGTGGAGGAAACTGGTGAACAATCTCCAAACACACATAAATGTTTCCTTGCTTGCCTCTAGTTGCTATAACTTCTGGTTGAACACAGGATACGTCAGATACATCATAGAGTACGTAAGGAAGTCGCTGAACATGACCAAACAAAAAGGTAATGCATTACCTTGTCTGTAAATAATTTCTGTCTGAGTCAGATAAATTCTCATCAGCAGTAGTGCTTGTGGCAACAACTCCCATGATCCAATGCTACTTCTACTACGTCTTTTGTTCTTGTTTTGATGTGAGCGACGGCCTAAATGGTAAATGGTCTTGTATTTATGTAGCACTTTTCTTGTCTACTGATGACTCAAAGCGTTTTTACCTATCCAAAGCGCTCATGATAGTACTAAGCTCACCCCTACAAACACACACTCCGAGACTGATCTATCCAGCGACCCTCCAATTGTTAGATGACCCACTCTACCACCTGATCCACAGCTGCCCTTGTGGCAGGAATTACTGGGTGTTTCAATTGTAATTGGCAGATTAATAATACTTTATTGTACTTCTGTGATGAAATTACTGGTTAAAGATCAGAAGTAGGATGTTGGATGATGTTGTTGTTAGTATCAGTACACTGCTTCAGCCTAACTGCTTACTAGACTGATCACCTAGTTGACTGGCCTGTCAGCAAGATTTGACCTGGGGGGCATATTGTGTGTGCGCATGTGTGCGAGAGGTGCGGTGACATGGCCGAATAGGTGCACGCTGCAGCCTGACACGAGTCTTTGTCCTTTCAACTGATGGATGGGCTCATGGCCCGAGTTTTAGAGTGGACACACATGCATACACACTCACACACACAGAGCTCTTGATCTTATCTTGCAGTCACTCATATAAGTACCACTGACCGCTAGTTATGAAGGCCCGAAACCTGATCCACTGTGGAAAGTTAAGAAGTCCTGCTCTATGATCAGGGAGAAGCAGACAGAGAGGTATTTCTTTCATTTAGTCACCCAAGGAAAGTCAGTGTGTTGAAGTGACAATACACATTAAGGCACTCATTCAGAGCTGGAATCTGCAGTAAAGCCACTACCACTGCAATTGCAGTTAAAGTGGCTTCCTCAAGGGGACTTGAGCCAGTATTGACGATGGGCTGGAGAGTGCTTCTCATTGACTTTCGATGTTGAGATTCAAACTCTTCACTGTTCACACTTCACCCGTTTATCACCTCCAGGCACCCCTGTTCAATACAACTTAGCCAGGGCAACAGAGATGCCTGCTTACACAAATCCAAACTCCTGCAGTGACCTCCAAAATGTTTGGCCGGTGGTGGTGGTGGTACAGCACTCGAGTCAGCTCAGTCTCTCCCTGCAGTCGCTGTCAGTCCTCTGTCAGCTGCCATCCATCACGGTTCAGCTATTTGGGTTCACCTGCAGCCGACTGGGCCAAGACAAGAGGGCTTGTCAGTCTGTCAGTCACTGAGTAATGACACCAGGCCTGGGTGACCTCCAACACTCACTAACAAAGCACAAGCTGCCCACAGTAGACGGGAGTAGAGTAAAGTGAAATAGACTGGACTAGATTAGAAGTGAAAGGCATGAACTTGCAATTCTTCAGTCAAATAAAGGTTCAACAAGTGTAACAGAGGAAAAAATGTGCTTCTTGCAGTAGAGAAGTGTCAGGTAAAAGTTTGGAGGATACTATTTTTGAGTGCAGCAGTGCAGAGGAGCTGACCAGGCACGCTGAATAAAAAATGCATGACAGGTCCTGGTAATTCTTCTATTCCCACTTGAGAAAGAGATTGGAAGGCAGCAAAAGGAAATTAAAAATTTCATCATTAGGCTTTACTCTGATCAATACACGCATAATGCGTGTAATTAAATAGAGACTCCAGTTGAAATAGGACTGTGTACCCCCAGCTCTTTTCTTTGTGCCTGGCATTAAGCCTGGGAACACCCCCATCCCCCACCCCACTTGGTCCAACACCGGCATCCACAGACAGGCTCATCCAGCATGGAAAAATGATCAGCTATGGAGCTGAACGCTGCTGGCCTCGTAAATAAGACAGAGGCAACGGTTGAGAGGGTGTCCTGACACGAGGTATCTGACTGTCCGGTTCCCTCAGTCCAACCGCAGGGATGTAAATCAGACGTGTGCTGGTCCGCGGACGCTTGGCCTGAAAGGTAAAAGAAGAAGAACAGAGGTACAGGGAGGTCCTCCTCTGTTCTTTAGCTTCCATCTCCCCGGGGAATGATTTACTGAATGTGCACGCTCTGTCTGCCACCCAACGCCAGATTAGTACAGGTATGCCCATTTACACTAGAGGCCTGCTGGGTAAAACCATGGTCCTCTGCTGTTGGCAACTGAGCAGCACTACAGGCAAAGCTGGCAGTGAAGGGGAGGGTAGCCAGCGCTTATCTGCAGGGAACAGAAACTGACAAACACTTCTGCCAGGGGCTATCCAGAGGAATTCTGGTCCCCTGCTCAGCACACACATGCAGATAAAATACAGGATCTTATAGTTTCTGAAGACTGTCTGTCCCCTCTGTCTTGCTTGGCTAACATCTTTCCCTGGATTTATCTCTCCCCTGGCTATCATCAATAACCACACACTGAGAGTTTATATTGTTCCACTTCAGGTGTCCTGAATTTAATCCAAACGACAAGTCCACTATAAGTTACACAACAGGATTTGACAGTTTGAAGGCCAGTACAGATATCTTTGGATCTGAAGTCATGAATAACTGATACTGTGAGATGCACAGTGCTCAAAGCTGACCATTTTAAGGCCAAGAAATCTGAAAAAAGTCAATTAAATCAGTGTCTTTCCAGACATTTATATGCTGTAGGATGGAGGAGGGAGCAGTTTGCTTAAATTATTCATTGAAACCTTTAGTTCTACTACTTTGACTTCTACAGATATTCATAACATTGATTAAACCTGCAATAGCAAATTGCCACTTGGGAGCAGTGGAAACAGCTGTAAACACAACACTATTATTTTGCTATTTACTATTTAAATTGATATGGCCAACATGCTAACAGTTACGTATTTACACAACCAGCAGACATGGAGCAACACTAGCATTTATTTGGATGCCTGTTGGGCAGGTAGCATACAATTTTTATTACTTTTTGTTGAGAACAGCTGCCTGCTGCAGCCAAAAATTCTGCTATTGGGAGCAGTGAGACTGAACCAAAACCTTTAAAGTACAACCAATTAAACCAAAACAATGCGCTGAAAGAAGCCAAAACCCTCCTTAGAGCTGAAGAAAAACTGCAGAGCTGATTGACATGTTAGATGATCTGTGGGTTCATTGTTATGAGAAATATTTTGTTTAATAATTGTATAAACACTTGACCCTTATCCAAAGTGCACTCCTCCTGTAAGATAAAGTTCAGAGACGCACAACAATCAGAATGTCCATAAGTGGATCTCCTCTACTGAAGAATGTCAGCTCAAAAAAAAGGAGAAAAAACTAAACTGAAAACTGAACTCAGTGCAACAGCTGCATTGTAATACATCTTATTTTACTGCTGAGCTTTTAGTCTTAGGCCATTAGCAAAGCATCTGGTATGCTGTGTCCTGATGATAATCCAAATCTGAGAGCTCAGCAAGCATTAAATCAAGATATATTACAACGCAGCTTCTGCATGATGTTTATACATTACATTTTCAGTATTTAGCTGACACTGGTATCTTTCTAATAGCTTTAAAATATTAAATCAACACGTCTCAAACAAACAATAGTGAAGAGTCACAGATTCAATCCCTTAGTATCCAATTCTATTAAATCTATTAAATATTAACCCTGTATGAAGAAGATTTTCCCCTTTGTTTATACACTTTTCTCCTTTCACGTCTGTAACTGCTCTGCAGAAATTGGCTATTTCTTGAGTCTTTCACCTAAAATTCATCATTCAGCAGTGCAGGACTGTTCATTGTGAATTTTAATTTGCCAAATTAAGAGAAGAATTTGAGAATCTTCTGCCAGTGCTGCGTCTATACTGTATGCCAACACTGTGTTGACCTCGAGGAAGCAAATGCAACATGATTCCAAAATTTACTGGCTCAGGGTTGATAAGGTCTAGTTGTTAGGCAAACAGCTTATCCCAAGGACACAATAAATAACAGTAAGCGCTATGGTGCAAGGACACAGTCTTTGTATGTACAGTATGTTTGCATCTGGCTCAGTCAGCCTCAGATTGATATGGAGGATGAACAAAAGCGAAGGATGACTTTATTTTTCTTTCTGTGTATCACATTTAGACTCTGCATTTCTACCTCCAGCCTGTTATGTGCATGTTCACAGTACATCAGATGCATTCATTTTCATGTCATTTTTCTGGATTTGATCATACCGTATACAATTTTGAAAGAGCACAGGCATCTGGGGGATATGAATGAGGGTTATCTTGATCGATTGGCAAAACCAATCTTGCCTCCGAATGCAATTCTCAAGGGCTTATTTTTGCAGTTTGATGAGAATGCAATTCACAACATTAATTGAAAATTGTAAACTTCAAAAATATTCATGGTTGGCTCAGAAATATTGACATCTTCAGTCCAAACATATTGGCATCACCATTGTAAAAATTATCTGGATCGAAACATAATTTTAACCCACAATGCCGGAGGCCCTCTGAGTCATGCCGGTGCTGTTTGTGTGTGATTTCGATGATGGCTACTGTGAAAATTGAAGATTCTGTTTATAGCTCCACTCATGCCGATCACCACTCTTGTCCTTGTGTTGATGCAGCAATCAGAAAAACACTCTGGGAGAGGAGTGCCATTATCGAACAAGTGAAAAACACAGATGCAGAAAGACAGACCTAAGTATCCAGCTTATTATCTGATAGGAATCTGCGTGGCCAGATTCGATTGCGGCGCCCTCGCAATGTCTCTGACTTAATCAGAATGTCCGCCCCCTTCCTCACACAGATTATCCCCCCCATATCGTGGAATCAATTTGCCTGTCACTGAAACATGGTCCATGCCTCGACTGGGTGGAGGGGAAGCTCTTTGATGCAGGTAACTGGAATGCAATTATGTGTCAGTGGAGAAATCACATCTGAACTGTGCATAAAAGACGGATAAAGGAAGAGAGAGAGACATGGGTACATGGTACATTATTTTTATCCAAACTGAAATATCTCAACACTATTAGATGGATTGATTGGATGGATTGCCATTAAGTTTTGTACAGAAATTGGTTTCACCCAGAAGATCCGACTGACTTTCTGTCCAGCAGGGTGACATTTTCAGCTTTTAGTGAAGCATCTTGACAACTATTGCTTGGCTGTCACCAAGTACAGCCTTAGCCCTAAATTCCACCGGGCACTGCTCTGTGACTTCACTGTCTTGGTCTGTTCAGTAGTGGAGCGTAATGATTCACTCTGACATCCATGTGCCACTTTATGTCCATTAAAGTAGTCCATCAATGTCTTGTTAAATGATGAAAGATGATGTCATATCTTTGTACTTTGCGAGTTAATGTCCTGCAATAAGACACAAAGGTCTTTAAATAGTGACCTGCTGTTCATCCTAGTGACCTCTAGCTGACCTGTTGCTGACCACTACCAAGCAATTAACATTTTCATGAGTCACTGGTGTCACTACCACCACCACCACCACCCTGGCCCACTCATGCATGGGACAACTTGGGGTCGACTGCCAGTCCAATAAATCTGACCAGAAATAGGAGACCTGCTCACCCCTGTTTACTTTAGCCCTTTCTGACTTTCAGTCTCTCTCTCTTTCCCTCCAATTGATTCATAGCCCCAGGCATGAAGGTTGATAGTAGCCTGACTGAACAATGAGCACCTGTGTGTGAATGTGTGCGCATGCATGTGCCTAACCAAGCAGCAAGAATGACCTTGCCACCCCTGATGCCTCGAGTGACTGCTAATTCACTGACAGTCATTCTGCTGCTGGAGCATCCGTTTGGGTCTGTTGGGGTTTAGAGAGAAACCTCACAGCTCTGTTGCACTCACATTAACATGTATCCTGAGACGGTGCACACAGCAAAAACGAATAAAGTCCAGGTTTAAATCCCTTTAAGATGTACTGAAGATCCAAAGAAGCTACAAAGGTTATCACAAATGCTTTGGACACAGCATCATTAATAATCAGATATATGCTGTGCATACTATGAAAAGATGATAAACAAAATACTTGTGGGTACTAGAGGCTACTAGTGTGTTTATCATGAAAATTGAAGAATGTCATCTTTACAAGTGTAAAGAACATGCATGTTATTTGTTTCACTGATGAAAAATTCCACTTGCTGTGTATGTTTTGCAATGCTTCAATTGACAGTGCATGATTAAAAAACCATAGCAGAGAAAGAGCGAGACAAATGTAACAAAAGGCCAAGACTACAACCTTAATGTCAGGGACATTGTCCTTTGAAATCCAATCCCAGTCAGAATTTAATTTTTATGCTAAGATGCATTTTAATGTCAAGTGAAAGGTCAGGTGGGGCACAGAGAAACACTGTATACACAGACTGTTTAGAGACATTTACAACAAAAATGGATTCTGTTGCAACAAATCCATCTACGCAGTCAATAAAGAACTGTGTGTTGAAGGTTTGTGAACAGTTTGAAAGTTCACTTTTTTTTTTCAACATTCTTTACAACAATGCAGACATCACAGAACACACAGCATTTCCAGACACTCCATCCATCCACTCAGACTCATCCACTACATCCCCCAGGTCTGCAGCCATTTTGTAAAATAGCAGCACTACAACAAAGGGAAAAGTTTTTATAGTCCTTTTTATAGAAAACATTTTGACACGTCGCAGTAGAAAAAGCAGAGGTGTATGAAATATTAATAATGGCTGAATTCCATTTAGCTACTTCAGTTTCAGCCTGCTGGCGCATACTGTCTCCCTGTTACACTGACATGAACAGAGCTGAGCCAAAACTTCTTGCTTTTCTTACTATGACAAGACAAAACGCCTGCTGTTATTTTTGTGATTACCACAACAAAAAGAACTGTATTGGTCAAAATATAAGACAACCCTGATTATATCAGGCTCTTTCAAGAGTCAGTGGTGATTGATGAGGATTTTTTTTTTTTTATATATAGCTGTTAGCATTTTGATAGATGAATCAGTTTCTGGTCCGTTTCTTTTGGAAGAGGAGGAATTTATTTACTCTGTGGTAGTGAAACACATTTGCCATAGGTTAAACTGAGCTCCCAGAAAAAATCTTTTAGTGCAAACTATCTCCCAAAGACATACTATATAGACAAACAGCTCCAAACAACCGATACTGCAACACTTTGTAGGAGCTGGTGATGATACACCAATACTCATTCCATTCAAAAAGAAATATGATATTGTGAATATGTAAAAACATAATCAAGCCAGATCAGTATTATAGCAACCAAATAGTATCATCATTTGATAAAAAATGACAAGCACTTTCAATAATGCAGTAGTGACTTTAGACAAGGACACTATTTTGTGTTGGACATGATTTAAAGATAATTAAAAAAAGGTGATGAAAGATCTTCAGCATGTGTCCCGTTAGATTAATAACCTGTAATAAAGTCTGTTTTCCATGAATTTGTACTTGGGGAGAACCTTGACAGGTTCTGTTATATGGTCTATGAGTGATTTTATTTATTTCATTTTCCTTTTATTTATTTATATTTTACTACACCAAATTAAATTCAAAAATCTGTCAGGTCTCTTTCAGTTTGACACTGACGTGTTATACCTGGTTTCCTCCCCTCAGGGAACATTGGTTATGAGTGAAACCTTGAGGTGTTAGAAAACACTTGTTTGGATGGACATGACAAGCAACTTATTTTGCCTTTAGGTCTGAGGACTCGCTTGTTGAGTTATATGGTACTATCAGTTTGATGAGAGCATTTCAGGATCCTCAGAGATACACTTGACATGATGAGATAAAACCATTCAGATCATGTCAAATCCATTTTATTGTTTGGTTATCTTCATGTGTAAGCAAGTAAGCAAACAGTAGGGCTGTGTGATATAAGTTTGCCTCATTCATTTATCTCTCTCTCCAGTCTTGTTTTAGCTGAAGTGCAGCTGACCCTCCTAACTGTTACTGTCATCACCCTCTTTAATTCCAGGCCCTTCGCTGTGCTAAACGAGGCCACATTTCAGCACCGTATCAGGGGGCCCACACCACCGCCTGGGACGCTTTCAACTCCAACACACCTGCGTGTCCCACAACATCACAGGCCATTTGCCCTGTCCTCGGACAAACAAGGACACCCCACCACACACACACACACACACACACACACACACCTTCCCTAAGACAAATGGTGACTTCTTTTTCATTTGGAGAGGGTGTTTTTGCTGATGAAGGATGGAGCTTGTCTCATCAGCAGGGTTAGAAGGACACAATGCTTTGCTTTTTTATCAGTCGGGTTTGGAGTGTCAAAACGCTGTTTCAGATACAGGCCATTGTGGGGAAACCAAACAACTAAATCGATCCGAGTGCTTTTTAATTTACAAACGCTCGAGGATGTACATGCACACATTGGTTTCGTGTCAATATAACTTATCTGGAAACATTTTTTTTTTAACTTAGTAATAACACAACTTAATAGACACAATAGAATGCAAATACTCTTAGTCTTAGTGTGTGCAAGACAAGTGTGGCTCAGACCCACCAAAGGGTGAACAGGTGAATGAATGGACTCCAGAGGATTAATTGTTGTTTTTAACTTTTCTCACATTTTTTTGCTTTTCTCTTGTGAAAGAACAGATTTTTTTAACCTCTCGCGGCCTCACAAAATCACGAAAACGAGAAGGAAAAATCACTGGCTGAACTCTTTACAACTCTGTGACCTGTTATTAATGGTCACAAGTAGACACTGTTTCATTTTAATGTGTCAGAGCACATTTTGCAGCCACATGCAAGGCAACTGATGTCTACTTTATATGACGCATAATGTCGTATCAGTGAGTGATAGCATAATTATCTGTCTTAAACACCTGCTGCGATTTTTGTGAGAAAAATATCATAACAGGATGATGTATTTTTTTATCCAGAGCCAAAGCCATGCATGAAATAACCCCCCCCCCCCCACTCTACTGCTCAATAAAGGTCACGACTTTGTGTAAATCCTGCGATGCTGCAAATGCACGATCTGTAACCATAACCGCTGAAAAATACCAACATAATGTTTTCACTTCATTCACACTTACTCAGTGTATCCAATGCATATTTTAACAGCTTTAATTCAGCCCACTGAATTAAACCACTCAGAATTTAGACATGAAAGATGGTCAACCAGAGTTAAGGACATCTTGACATTTAAGGATTAAAAAAAAGCATAATTTCCTCCAAGCACACGTACACACACACAGAGTTTCCTTGGCAGTCATTGAGGCTTTTTGCTTGGGTTAAATGTAACTTCAGAAAGGCCGGGGTGTGCAGGCCTCCCAGTCTCCACTTCAGCCCACATCATTCTCCATGCATCATTACCGCTGCAGAAACCTTGAGCCAATAAACAGCTCAGTGGCACTGCTCTTATTTAAAGGCAAGAGGGGAAATGGAAAAATATACAGGCGCACACACACATACAGAGAAGCTCAGACTGGCAGTCTACTTGACACACACGTTAAAAAACGATAACAGAGTTCAACGTTCTGCATCAAAAACACTCTGTAGACACATTAACACACTCACTCTCTCTCTCTCTCTCTCTCTATCTCACACACACACACACACACACACACACACACACACACACACACACACTCTCTTCATTAAATTCCAAATGGACCAAATTCAGATCTGAGAGCTGTAATTAATGATTGGAATATACACTCAACACTATTAAAGTCACCCCTCAGGACTTTTCACTGTAGAGGAACTTTCAAATAATTAAAACCTGTAATCAGATACATGCACAAGTGGCCGGTGTGTATCTAAAGATAGATGTGTGCTTCTTGTTTTCCCTCATCCCAAGACAATATTCGGCCCTGCAGAGTAAAGGAAATGAAGAATAAATAAAAGAAGACATTGGCAGCGCTGGAATAATTATACGCCACTCTATCCAATCTACATAAATAAACGCTCACTAGGAGAGAGAGAGAGAGAGAGAGAGAGAGAGAGAGAGAGGGAGCGCTTACAGTTGTGGTTAAAATCATTTTTCAGGCCGTGGCCCACCACGTTTTGAAGCATGTTTATGGCTGCGAGCGTGTTTTACATTGTAGATGAAATATTTGGTTTAGTTTGGCCGAGCCGCGGCCAGTGACTCACAGTGCTGGATTGATGCAGAGTGTGTATCCTAATGTGACATTAACCATCAATCTCTGACTTACAGCCCAGGACCCCAACAAGCTTTCCTTAAAGCATTATCGGATGATCTATTTTTACGTGCCTCTAGGACGTGTTCTGACCTGCCATGCAATAATTGTTTTAGAAAGATATGACTGGCCCTGAGGGTTTAATGCAAACCATGGTGACCTTGCATCACACAGGTTTGAACATATGATCAAGTACTATTGTAAAACAAACATATTACAAGGTCAACAGAACATCATTCACAGTACCAATGTGTCAGTACAGAACTGTCATAGTGGCGCCATTAGCAATTAAGTCATGGGAGTCCAAAATTATCAATTTATCACAAAATTAATGAGCATCAAGTGGCTCAGTGGTTCTTTCTTTAAGCTTGATTTATAGCTTTAAGCAGAGCTACATAGCCTACAAATGTAGCCAAGTGGGAGATCTCTTGGGCGAAGCTTAGCTCCCGAAGAAAGAAACCGTTATCTCATTTGTAATGCTGCATTAAAAGATAGCCTTTAAGAAATAATTAAATTCAAATTAAACCAATGTCCCATCATCGGTGCTTCTAAAACTGAGATACATCTTACGTAGTGACCGTAAGAACTGTGGTCGGCTTGGGTTGTCTGTGTTTTCTGATGCGGATAGAGATTCTAAAAGGGAAGGCAGTTTCATTAATCATCTATTTTTTGAACAACCATCAAACAAAAAAAGATCTCTGCTGCAAATCTTCCGCTCACGGCGATCAACATCACAGCACATGAAAGAATGTCATCAGAATATAAACATGACATGACACGGCAGCATTGTTCAGTGGCGTGACAAAGCGAAAAAGAAGTTAGGAGGATGTAACTTCAGTTGTTTCAAGTACATGCACAGAATATTGACGCTCTAAAAGTAAATTAAGAGTTAGTGCTGGAAATATAATTAAATCACCTTCAGGCTTGATCACGTATGATCCATCTGTTCTTTTTTTTTTTTTTGGAAGTTTTTGCATGCATTTTTAAAGACTTTGCTCTATCTTGTGCATGAAAAATGAGCTCTTCACAATTTTTTCCAACAAAAGCTAAATCAAAGATAAACACATGGAGAACTGAACCAATTTTAATGTGCCTTTCCACTAACAAACTGTGGAAAATTAATAATTTTACGCTAAATACGGATGCCTCCAACAAACTTCTTAACATCCATTACATCAGATTATGGGAAATACAACACGTATTTCAGTCTAAGCCAAGCTGCTCTGCTAAATAGAAAACCAGAAAGTAAAGGTACAAAGTCAGTCTCCGTGCTGCATTATCCTCCCTGCTAGCACCACATGCCCAGTTTATCTGATAGGAAGCTATGAGTCACAGTCCTTGTTCACAGCTGCTATCTGTTTGCCTGATCGAGATACTTGTTGCCCTTAGCTGTTTACACTTATTCTGCAAAGGCCACTGCTCCTGCTCCAAGGCTGTGTGGGGATGCTGGGCTCCCCCGGGCTTAGCAGAACCTTGATCAGATAACACACCAACACATCTGAACAAACACACACACACACACACACACACACACACACACACACACACACACACACACAAGCAGGCCAGCAGCCACACAAATAGATATGTGTGCATCTCAAATACAAATATATTTAGACAAACGCAGCCATGCATGCAATCACCAAATGCACTCACACATTGAGGCACGCGCATTCACATATCAAACACAAATGTGCAGATTGTGTGCTTAGAAACATGCTCACAGAATCAGACACAAGCTAGCAGGGGTCCAGATCAGCACCAGCATGCATCGGTGGATTTGTAAAGCAAGGCTAGTTTGGCTCGATGGTTCATTGGCCACCGCGCTCCATCAGCCCCTCCATCAGTCTGTCCGTCTGTCTGCTCGTCCGTCTGTCATAGCTCAGATGAAATGCTCTGGCTTCCCGTCCTGAGCTCGGCTGACAGACAGAACAGGCTTCACTTCACTGCAGAACAACAATATCGTAGCACCACTACATGTAATGCAGCTGTTTCACAACATAATTCAGGGTCACACTTCATGTCTAATCATTTTTAATGTGTTTGTGTTGGAAATTGTGTATGCAGAGTTCTATAGAGCAACAGCTTGATTCAAAGAAATGGAGATGAAGTTGATTTTTCAGATGTAAATGTAGAAATAATACAAACTGGAATACTGATTTACTTGAGTTTCCAAAAGTATAATATGGGGATGGTCAGATTGGGGCAAAACAACATTGATTCAGGTTTACAGATAGTATCATATACAGTATTAAATTTAATAAATCTAACTCAGTTTTCTCGACAAAAGCTGCACGGACGAGTTTTGAATGGGCACTGCACTAGTTATGATGTAGTTATGAAGGTAATGATGATGTTATTAGGCCTCTAAAACAAGAGAGATAATTCTATTCTGAACAGAATCAGTGATGAGGGGCCGCAAAGTAAACATCACTTTGTCTCAGAAGCTCACAAGTCGAATAAGTGCTGCTTTAAATGATTCCAGTGTGATGACAGAATGCAGTGTAGTGCAGCACAGTACCAGACGCCATATAGATTATATAAACAGTGGGTACTAAAAGCTGCTGGCTCCAGACTGCCTTGCAGGGTTTGTGTGGCCTGCAAAGCAGCATGATAGCAAATATATTATATTATATTTTTATATTATTTATTAAATTATATTTATATTTGATCAGGTTTCTCATTATGATGAGAGGTTTTCAGACAGCTCTAACAAGGCAATGCTGAGGTTTGATTGTTACAGAAATCCTGATGTTACCATCCCTGACCAGAAGGGGGTGTAAGAGCCCCATGTCTCCCTCTCTCTCTCTCTCTCTCTCTCTCTCTCTCTCTCTCTCTCTCTCTCTCTCTCTGTCCCTTGACCTCTCATTCATCTGTGAGGGCTTATCACTCTGCTACGCCGATGGCTTATGAAGAACCCTCAGCCATGACTATATAAGTATGTATATCAGTGGTGATGGAAGCAGGTAGACTGGAGATGCCCTGTTGGTGAACCTCAACTTTTGATTGACACCAGCAGCCTGTCCCACTAGTTTGGATTCCAGGCGGCTGTTCACTCAACTTTAAATTGCTGCCTTACTCATTACTGCAGCAAACAGACAGATATTTGTTAATGAATCCACATGCTTCAGTAACCCTAGCTTCCTCCGAGGCGCTGGGAGAGCACACACTTCTTCTCAGCGGCCTCTTCTTTAACTGAGTGGGGGTTGTAGTGGAGAGGGGTTGGGGCAAAGGTCAAGGGCGGGGTCACAGGGTTTTAAGATGCTAGGGTCCACCAGGCAGAGGTTATCTGGGCCTAATGGAGTGGTTAAAAGCAATGAAATGCAACAATACTGGTGTCACTGCAGCACGCAGTTTGTCTCAGTTACACAGAGAAGAAAAGGGATAGCACAGATTCTGCGGTGTGTGCATGTATACAATGCTGTGTACAATGCAGTTTAACTGATTTTATTCATTTTATTGTTGATATGTATCCTTTTATTTTTCTGCCATTCTAACAAATTAATTGAAATGCAGCTCAAAGATAAGCTGAACTGCTGCCATTCACACTAAGCTCATTTTTATTGTCGCTGTAATACATCTGTAATGACTTTCATAAGGAGATGTTTGTGTGGTCTGAAGTAAAGAAAAAGAAGGATTAATTTCTGACACTGCATCATGCTAGAAGATTAAGCAAAGTGGTGATACTATCTTAAAGTATGTGCTGCAGTGCACGGCACAAACAAACTGAAGTTGTAGTACTGGCTTATGTAAAGTGATCCTCAAAGACAAGTGCTTCTGATTCCATCCTTTGAACTGAAGCGAGAATGTTGTCTGAATAATAATCCATGCTGTGATGTGATTATATCCATCTCAATCAGTATGTGCCAGGTGAGTATTTGTGCTGGGTGAATGTAAAATGGTTACAATGCGGGACTGAAAGTAATCACACTGATTCGATGAATGTGGTGACATGCTAACAGTTAGCTTTGGATATGGCAGTTTGCTCAATCTCGACAAGTATTGGATTATCATGAAAATCTGTGGGCAATGCCCCCAGAGGATAAACCCTACTGACTGTAATCCCCTGAATTTACCTCTAACACCACCATGAAGTTAATATTTTTTTTTTTTGTGAAATATCTGGATAACTTGACAAACGTCTCTGCATTTGGAATGGACAGCATAAAGTTTGGTACATTTGGAAAATGAATTATAAATTCTAACTTCATCTAGTAACATCGTTAGGTCAAATTTATAAATATTTATATTTATTTATAAATTGTTCAACACAATAATTGCAAAATGCTTTACCTGCACTTTGTGTTTAGAGCTTATTAGGAAATGTTAGCAGGGACTGCCCTTTATTCACATGGCCTTATTTTTTTTAATCAAAACTCTAATAGTCCAAAAAATGTTCCATTGAACTGAAAAATCAGTTTGTCAGCCAAATGAAACAAGTCGCTTGAAATGCCAGAAAGACTGACTGTTCAGGGAAAAACACCTACTGATTCAGCACAATGGACAATGAGCTGACAGATATATGTGCTTTGTGATCCAATGACATTCAAGGACATGTTTGGAAAACATCAGAATAATGAGATGGTACCATGTTAGCATGATAACATGGTACCATGTTATACATAGTATTACACCTGATAAACATTGACATGTTAGCAGTGTCATTGTGTGCATGATTTTACCATTTAGCTCAAAGCACAGCTGTGTCTAAGTACAGCCTCACAGAGCAGTAGATATCTCTATGAATGTGGCTGCTAACTCCTCGTTGTGTTGCCGTATGTTCAGACATCATGTCATCAGCACAAATTTGAACACTGGGCTCATACTTGTGTTTATTTGCCCGAAACAGTTACATACAACATACCAATTGAAAAGTTAGCTGTAAGATAGCAGCGCAACAACAGTGAGACCTGTATGTGTTCACCAGAAATGTGTTCTGTCATATCTCTCCACTCAGTCCACTCTCGTATCTGTATGTTTATGAAGCAGATTCATAAAGCCCCAGAATACACATGATTTTTTTGTCAATTCACGCCTATGCATGGACATGGCCCTAACATTCAATCATACTACCTCTAAATGTTCTATGAACAGTTAGATTTTTAAGCATATTCCAACCCTGACTACAACAAAGAAATATGATGTAGAAGCAGCAGAAATTTCTGTCTAGTCAAAGTAATAAATCACACTAAACCACAACGTTCTCATATTAAATGACAATGTACATTTAAAAATTCTGATATCTACTATCTGATGAGAAACAAAAACAACTAAACCATGCAAGGGTTGCTTTTAAATCTCCAGTGCAATAAATAGCTTTTTCAATTTTCTTTTTCATTCATCTTTAAAACAATAAAGAACACATGTCTCCACAAACAGAAACCCAATAGAGGCATTCTTTATCCTCTCTCCTTTGAACTCCGGTATTCAATGTTAAACAGTGTCAACAAAACATCTGTGTTTGGAGGTGCACAGGGGAATAGTTTATTTCAGATCCCATGTACTACATAATGAAAGTAACCTTTCCAATACAGGCTGGCACACAGCTTGGGAGAAGTGTGCAGGAAAGGACTTTAGTCGAGGATAAGGCCAGACATAAAAGGCTACTGTGTTGGTGCTGAGAGACAGATCAAACCCTTGTGCCACCAGCAGGCTAACTATGAAACAATGTTTTGGGTTTTGGGTTTTTTACGGTCAAAATGTCCTGCACTTTCCTTAAGCTTTTCCTGGCAGTAAATCGCACTCACACTGACACTGTGTCCCATACACACACTAAGCTTGGTGCTTTTAATCTTTTGATCACTGAACCAAATAAATTCATGTTCACTGCTCGACTGCAGGGTGAAAAATAATAGGAAATGGCTCAGAGGCACAGTGGCACACAGTTCACTGCGTGTCTATTTGCTGTGCATGTCTTTGTGCGTGTTTGTATATTTATGTTACTCAGTGCAATTGTGTGTGTGTTCTTTGTGTTTATCTGTTTGTGTGAGCCAATAGACGCCTCACAGAGCTTAAAGGCAGATTCATTTCAGAATGCTTCCTAAATTACTAAAGCATTTGCATAAAGTCCAGCAAAGACACTCAGCAATGAAAAATGAATATGGACCAGCAGCAGAATACACTTAAGTGCTACGGCTGTGTAACGGCTCATAAACAATAGTGATCACCCACACCAGCGAAACTGTAGTTCGAGGCTGATGAGAGCAGATTTATGCTGCTTCAGGCTTCATATTCAAGCTGGTTGAAAAAAAAAGCCATTACGGACCAGACAGAAAGAATATAACACAATACAATACAGTCATATGCCATAATTGAATATGACAGAGCAATGGACATTTAAATGATCCTTGTGCTATATAACACCCCCAGCTAGATGATCAAGAGTTATAGTCATAGTTCAAAATATAGCAGTGTATTGCACTTTAACATTATAAATCTACTGAGACATGAGACATGAGAGCAGGATACACACAAACATATTTTCAAATGTGCTCATATGCTAGTTAGGAAATCTTGGCATGCTTAGATTCTAAAGTGAGATTCTGAACATGATAAGCCTTATACCGGTCTAACAACAGCATGTTAGCATAGTCATTATGATCGTGTTAGCATGATGACATTTAGGTCCTGTGCCGAGTGTAAAAGACAACAGTTCTGAAACCTTGAGTTTGGCATTACACCATTAACACCATTAAACCATAACCCTAACACTAAATGACTATATTTGGACAACAGCGTAGAGCTGCTTATTCTATTTTACTCTAAATGGGAATATAATTTACAAAATGAACATCCATCTGTACAGCGGAACACTTGAAACTAGCGATTAAGACCGTAAACTCATGAGGAAATAGGTAATAAATCAAGTGAGTCTCATTTCTCCATAAGACTCAATACAATCAGACTTCTTTTTACAGCCAATGGAGCTGCCCCCCATTGGCCTCAGAGGCGGTAAGCACAGTATACTTTTAATGCCTTGATTTATTATCGAGCATATGCAAAACCAATCACAGGCTAATTCATACTAACTTCTTTAATTCAAATTAGTAGATGTTACATTCACAGATTGTAAACATGTTAAAAATAATCTTTTAAACATCAGCCCATTAGCATGCTAACATCAGTACTGAGCCCAAAGCACCACTGTGCCTAATTACCTTTGTTACATGTTTCCATTCAATCGGCTTGCTCATGAGGTGTATTCAGTCTTTACCAAGGTTATTATTCCTCTCGGGATATAAAATAATCTGCAGCACCATAGACCAACCCTGTTGTTCATAATAATAATAATAATAATAATAATAATAATAATAATAATAATAAATAATAATAATATAATAATATACCTATGGCAACAAAAGAAAGGATAATTCATGAAATCTAATAAGATTTCAGGAATTAAACATGTTTATACATATGGGATATGATCAAAGGCCATGTAATTAATGTGAAATAATGTCATGTAACAAACTGTAATTCATTTAGATTTAGACTCTGAAGTGGTCTAGTCAAAGTTGATAAATCAGTCTGAATGTTCTCATCAGTTACGCTCCAGTCTTGGAGTCTTCATTGGTAGAGTTGATTTGTCTTGTAAGTTAGCAAAGGCTGCTGTGGCCTGCATGAAACAAGTTGGCCAGTTTGTCTTTGGTGCAGAGGGAAGGTGAGCCGGTGCTCTGAGGAGCAAGGCTCATCCATCCAGGTGCCTGCTGACAGGACCAGATAAGCATCTCACCCTGGGCAAAAATAACACAGCGTCCCATTGAGACCTGATAATTACACGGGCCCACTGCCACACCAGGCCTGATGTATGGCCTCAGATAGCCATCTCACACCCAGTAAGCTGCTACACACACATGCACAGACACACACACACACACACACACACGCACACACACACACACACACACTCAAACACTTCCACTTAACACGTAGGTCGAATGAGTGCACACACATATCCAGTGAGAAGGTATATCACTTCTATTATAGATCTGAAAAATGCATCTCCAGCCAACTTTAGCTGTAACAGAACAGAGAACTATGAGGTTTCACCTTACCGAGAGCATTAGTACACACGTGCTGAAAAATAAAGTTTCAAAGTGTTAAATGTGCTCGGCTGCCGCAGGTGTACAACGCTCTTTCAACACGGACTTTCACAAGATAAGAAATATCACTGACACTGAGCGTGACGGGGAGATGTTGGCGTACTATCTTTACTTGTCACCAAACATGCCACTTGCTGATGTTATACACTCAACAACCTGTTCAGAGACTTGTCCCAACAAAAAAAAGCCAGTTAAATATTGGCGATAGCAACCATTATTTAGCATAATGACAAACATTTATCAAAGTCCACACTATTAAGCTTCCTGCCTTGAGTTAGAAAAACTAAGACACAAATTATTTTTAAATTTAAATTTAAGCCATTGAAAAATAAATCTAGCAAGAACTTTTACTTGGCTTTCCCTCATCAAGAAAAACAGGCAACAGCAAAATAAATATGACAGATATATAATGGGATTTCAATAGCAGGTACTGAATGTTCTGCCAGACTAATATGAGATTTGTAACTTTGCTAACAAGAGTGAATTAACTGATTTTTTTTGGCCACTTGGGGCAACACTGACACTTTTATCACTTAAGTATTTCTACACATAAGCCCAACAGTGCCGTGCTGTATTAAACCACAGATCAGCAATTTAGATCATTACATTACATTTACATTTTACTATTAAGCTAATGCTTCTGTCCAAAGAGACTTACAAAAAAGGAGAAACAACAGTGCGGACATGTTAGTGAGCAATAAGTACTACTCGCATAGAATCAAGTGAAAGTTCTAGAGGGGGATAGATTTATCATGTCCAGTTGTTGGTAATGCTAGGAGAGGAGGTAGTCTCTGAAGAGCTGGGTCTTTAGGAGGTTTTGAAAGGTAGAGAGGGACACCCCTGATCTGGTATGTCCACCAACGGGGAACAACACACGAGAAAAGTGGCAGAGCCAGACATCGTTCATTTGTGGAGTCCAACAGTCAGGTAACATATGCCTGTATAAGGGCATCCAATAAGTGAGAGCAGAGCCGGTGACTACTTTATAGGCAAGCATAGGGATTTGAATTTAATGCAGGCTGCTACAGGTAGCCAGTGGAGCTCGATGAGCAGCAGGGTAACATGTGACCTTTTGGATTGATTGAAAACCAGGCGCACCGCTGCATTCTGGATCACTCGAAAGGGTTTCACTGTGCTCAGAGCGGCAGAAAAAACACATGCATGAACCATCTTTGAAAGTTTCAGTCTGATCTTGCAACTTTCTAAACCAAAAGAGCTGATCTGTGGCATCAGATAACAAGTGTTTCTGTCCAGTCCTGCTGAAAAACCTGCTGAAGGACAATGCATACATTGATTATTGTGGGTTTGTCACTACGGATGACAATTTTCAAATTCATGTGGTCATTTGATCATTCATCAATCATAATAATATTTAAGCTAACCCACCTACGATTAGAATATCCCACTGAATAAGTTCTTCCTTTTGTATTGTTGTTGTGTTCATGTGTCTACACGATGATCTACACCACAAAACACTCTAACTTGATTCACTTCTAAGAAGCAATAACTGTGGATGCAAGTTGGTTGTCTCTGAAAAAACTGTCAGCTGGCCTGGTGATTGAAGTTGGCAGCCTTCACAGGATTACATCAATACTACTGTGAATGTATTAAGAGTTCCCTCCCAAGAGTGTGAAGTACAAGGCCAGGCTATTGTGCAAACTTGCAGGTGATCCATTCTTTTCTAAAGTTGCCATCCTTCATCTGATGAGCTGATGTGCTGACAGTGATGGCTTATATGAACCATTGTCTGTCCCATGGGACAAGCAACATCTGATATGGCCACCTGGGGGCAAGTTCACAGAGAGGGGGAGAGTTCACGGCATGTCTGGCATTGTGTCGTCGTCCCCTGGGCACAAGCACCTATGATTTATGGTAGGGCACTGTACTGCTATCATGTAACGGGTCACTTCCTGATGTTAGCTACACTCAGGACAGTGAGGCAGAGACCGTGGTGATACAACGCAATGTGTGAGGAGGAGAGGAAAAATCAATACATTCCAGTGATACTCACACCTTTGAAGAATGCACCTCAAATGACGTCCATAGATAATTCACACTGTACCATCTCACTGTCAGTGTAGATCTTTGGATATAATAAAAGCTGACAGCTTGTGCTGAAGTCATGCAGGACTTAAACTTTGGCCAGGCAGTGTGTAGGACAGACTTGTGTAGCCTGGAGTCAACAACATCAGGCTGAGGCAACATGTGCAGCCATAGAAGAGAGCCGTCAGAGCCTCCCAGCCACTGAAAAAGGCCTCATTAATCTCAGCCACCTTGACAGTACTATTGTAAGCTCATAAATAGTCCAGGCCCATATCTGATACTCCACAGTGACGGGTGGGGAGATGGAACAGAGATGTACAATACTGTGGTTGTATGTAGGTGATATCAATCTGTACAACTATGTAAGAGCACACAGAGAAAGTAATATCCCCCAGCTTTCTTACACAACAAATCCCTTGCCACTTGCCACCCAGTGTCGATCACAAAAGAAGAGAGGATGAGATTACTGCAGACGAACCTGAACCTACAGGTTTGGTTACCAAACACATGTTCTTTAGCATAAAACACATTCCTTTAAGAAATAGTTGTGCCTGTTAGCAGCATGTTCAGAATAACATATCAACCAATGGACTAATACACTGACAAATTGCCTCATTGTATGCAGAATCAGCTGAGGTGAATTAGTAGGAGTGGAATTTGATTTAATCTCCATTTCCAACACCAGATTTTGAAAATGAGTCATGTTCTGGCTTCATGAACCATGTCAAAGTCAGTGCTGACTTCAAACTGACTTGATTAGATGTAAACTTTGAGCAGCATGTAGCTCAGGCAAGGCATCTGTAAAACCACCACAGGTGTTAGAGTAGCAGATGATGAAGGCAGCCTGTCAATATGTTCAAGATGTAGGCAATTTGTATCACATGTGTTCACTGTGGGATTTAAATAGGGATTTTCTTTGCTACATTTAAGCTTTGCCTTTCTTTTTTTTTCATTACTTTCACTACACAGTCACCTTTACTCAACCCAACTGATCAAACTAGTCATTCCTCCAGCAAATGGGCCGTGCAAACATCTTGAAGATCTTCGTGTTCAGTGCTTTGTTGTTCTTACAGCCAAGCTGAGAATGTACTCACAGCGGTGCTTTGAATTACATGCTAATGTTGGCATGCTAACATGCTTACAGTGCCATTGTTAACATGCTGATTGATGTTAAGGCTAGAAAGACTGGGAATGGGATGGGACTGTCAACATTTCTTCAGGAAATTGGTCATAAACCAAAGTAATTTCTGACCTGATGATGACGCTAAAGGAAACACCAAAGGATAATTAAAGTCAGCGTCCCGTGGCAAACATGAGTGTCCATCATTTGAGCCAGTCCATCTTGTAGGTGTAGAGATGTTTCACAGGATGATTAAAACTTTGGGTTTAGGATTAGGTTAGGTTAGATGATAAATTAGGGGTTAATCACAGTGTGATTCAGGCCATCAGTGTCTGTATTTACACACTGCTAATATATATTGTATGTATTTCTTTTTCAAATAAAGAATCCACCTCTTCATTTTCCCATGATTCCATTTGAATGTCTTCCTTAGTGCTTAAATGTTTCCAAAATGCAGAGCTCAATCATACTTGGCTTCCTTTTTCCTGAGGACATCCACTGTTGCTACTGTTTCTTGTTCTCCCGCTGTTATCATCTTGCAGTTTAACTGACTGTAACAGCCTTTCTTCCACTAAAAGTCCCTCTCCTGCTGTGTCCTCCCCATCGTCTCAGCATCCTGTTCCTGGCCGATACACCTCAGCACATGGCTGCCAGCAGGGGAGGACATCTACACCACTGACCCATGAACCTGTCAAACCAACCCCCACCTACCCCACCCCTCACCCTCTGCCAAAGAATCTGCACCCCATGCACCTACCTTAGTGGCAAACATGTCCAATGTAGTAATGTACTGTAGCATTTAGCCGTCAGGACGTAACTGTATGTAGGTCAGTTCCGGTGTCGGGCCAGAACATGAGGTGAAACTAAGTTTAGGTAATCTTATTCTTGCCAAAACTTTATCTGCTCTACCAGAGGATGAAATAAAGTTTTAATTGTGTTTAAAAAAAACACATACTTGTCTGAGATTACTGAACTGTAGTGATTCAGTGATCAGCTCTAGAAAAATTAGTTTCTTTCCTTTTATTATTCTACAATAAAACACGTCTTAAACCTGCCTCATCCTGCCTGAAGAAGCTCAGCCCACACAAAACAAAACATTAGTATGGCTTCCATTGGAGATTAGTGTCCTTTGGTCTAAATCCTGTTTCGCAACTGTCATGCAAGCAAGACTATTTTAAAAAAAGAAATAATTTTCCTTTTTTAAAGATAAAATAAATTGCTTGGTTCAGTATTCAGGTGTTTGTTTCGACAGCCTTGGTGTGCTACTTTGTTACAGGTAGCTTATGGTGGCTAATGTAAGCTAATGTTAGCAAACAATAGGGAGATATCTACAGATAACTGAGACAGGTCTATGAAGCTATTGCTTATGGCTCTGTTCCATGACACAGACGCATTTAGAATCATTATGTAACTGCCCGAATTGACTGCTATTCTATAGGCCAGCTTTAAAGTTAGGGGGGACAAATGTAAATAGTGGTGGTAAATGGTAATAGTGAAGTAATCAATTGATAATAAAGAGGTAAGAATTAAGTAATAACATGCAATCACCAAAATCATAACCAGTTTGGTATTAACAATTAGTATATCTGGGTAATATTGTACTGAAAGTTGTGTAACAGAATAAGGAACAACTAAGGAAGTATTAGCCTCCCAGAAACCTCCATATTGTTCCTAAAATATTTCATTTGATCTTAAATGTCTGTTGAAAGCAGATGAAGTTCACTCAGTTTTTAAAGGCAGAATCCAGAGCCCCATGCAGAGAAGGGTCAGCTCTAATGGAGGACTGTGCTACTCGAAGAGATGGGACAGAAAAAGCCTGACTGGGTCATGACGGGTCTCTGGCCCGTAACAGACCCTATCATTCACTCCACCCCTGCTCCCAGCTCAGGAGCAGTGTGTCAGGAGCTGTTGATGAACTTGTTTTCCAGACAGCCGTGCTACCTTGGCTTGTGGTTTAGAGTGAGGGAATGCACCCAGTGGGACCTGAAACCGAACCACCTGCTGCACTCGCCCACTCCACTCCCTGACTCCCAGCCTTCTCCGTTTACCAAACACCAGTTTCTAGGAACACTCAGCCACCGCTATTTGCCATTTGGCATGCTAGGGCTGTGCTTGACGGGGCCTGCTGTATTTGTGTTTGTGTATTGTGTGTGTGTGTTTGTGTGTGCATGTGCGACCGTCCATCTGTCCATCCGGAGCAGGGGTTATATGTGCATAAATGTGTGTGTAAGTGTGTTATGAGGGGTGAAGAGACAAGCAGCTGAGGCCTAATGAGCTATAATGAGGTCTAATAGTGGAAAAGTCATCTAGAAGCCATGACCTTGGCATTATGACTGATGCCCACAATCATAACACATCTAAAAACAGCCTGGGAAACAAGCTAAAACACGCTGTCGTCTCACATGGTGGTAAGTCATCGTCCATATTTCACGGGAGGCGTTGAATTACTTCAGAGTTAGCAGTGATTACAGATTTTACGGTAAATCTGAAAATTAGACTTTGGGGGTTTGTTTTGATGAGAATACCATTTTCCATTAGAGCATTTATGAGAGTAACAAAGATAGTTTAGCATGTTAATCGTGTTAATAATGACACAGGAGAAGGTGTCTTGCTCATAACATCCGTGCTGACATTTGGTGAGTGTTTTTATCCGGAGCTCTGATTGCATATATATTTAGCGTGGGTGGCCACTGTGGGAAATGAGCCCTTAGTATAGCTACTGTCATTGTTGGCTCCAATTTCAGCCTATCAAAGCACAAGGCACATTAATAGACTTTGTTAGGCATTTAGAGAACATGTTTCTAGAGCATATGCCATAAACTTAAGAGCATTTGTCTTTATCATCATCGAAAAACATGCATGAAAGCTAATTGTTGACCGTTGAAATAGTAATTTGACAACACAGTCCTAACTCAATGTCCACTTGTTAGCATTTTACAGAGCTTTCAACAGTATCTCATGACCTTTATCGGTGGAAGAATTTTCCTCACATAGAGCTGTAGCTGTTGACATGCATTTAGTTGTTCTGATTTGATCCATACCTGCAGGACTTCTTATCCATGTTGGCTTAAACATGAAAGTTCCCTCTTGACCTAGTTTGATAAAACAGCTCGTTAGGTTTTTTCTGGAGCTTTCAACTGCAATCCAAACCTATGGCCAGACAAGAACGTCAGTATCAGTATCCTACCATAACTGTACTTATTTTAACCCAAACCATGATCCTTCCATGAATCTAACCAAGTTGGTTTTGTGGCTAGACCTAACTAAACAAAACCTAAATAAAGCTTGTTGTCATATCATAAAACTGATTTATTATTCAAGAGTGATTTGTAGAGATTTTGGACGGCACAGATAAATTGTGTTGTCCTGCTGATCAGATCAGAAAACACTTCCACCTCCATGTGTTGTATGTGTCTATTTGTCTCATTTTATTTGGAAGATTAAATGAACATGTTAAAAATACTGTTTAAATTAGGCATTAGAATTACTTAAGAATATGGAAAGATGGGGGTGGTGTTTAGCTCAGTTGGTAGAGCAGCCGCCCAATGTACAAAGGCTCAGTCCTTGCTGCGGAGGCCCAGGGTTAGAATCCGACCTGTGGCTCTTTCCCGCATGTCATTCCCCGTCTCTCTCTCCCCACATTCCTGTCACTCCTCAGCTGTCTCTATCGGAAATAAAGCTTGAAAAGGCCAAAAAAATGATCTTAAAAAAAAAAAAAAAAGAATATGAAAAGATGATTCAATTCAATTTTATTTTTATAGTGCGAAATCATTTCTCAGACATTTTTCATATAGAGCAGGTCTACACCGTACTCTTTGGAACATTATTTACAGAAACCCAACAATTCAACACTGCAAGTTTCCTGTAGGAAAGTCAGACATGCTACACAACCATTCACCCTACCAACCTCTGCCCACTAACATTCCATGACGCTACATAAACTCCACTTCTACTTCCTGAATTGGCACTGAGTGTTGGCATTAGACGTAAATTGTGAAGACCGTGAGTTAAAATGTTTTTTTTTGTCAAATATGAGTTTGTAATAGTATTATCTGTCTATTTTTTCTCACATTATTACATTAGTTACTAGATCGATTGTATTGTACTCATTACGCTATATGTGTGTATATTTCATATGTATCTGTATATGTCAGATACTATATATGTCAGATTACTGTAAAAGCCAGATTTGGCACATAGCTTTCTCTTTTTTAAGACAGCATTTCACCATCTCACGGGTTACTCTCAGTCTAGCGGCAGGTCAAGACATGTGGCAAGAGGTGAAGTGAAAGGCTGCCCATATGGACCGCAGCTGAGTACAACATACATACTCAGCCTTCTTCACACTACTGTCCACACACTGCTGAGGCTGACAAGGTAATGCCTTTTATGGGGCAGCTAACACAAACAATTCACAGGCCATAAGTCCTTGTCTCAATGGTTTTCATTTTACCATAAATTACGTACTAAAGCACCCATGGGACCTTATTAATTTAACCAGAAATATATAGGAGACATAACAACAGAGCTGTTTGAAAGCTTTAAAAGGTTATCTGTGTGTAGAGAGGTTACATTTTACTCTAATACACGTCACGAATACTCTTTGTTTGTGTATACAGTACTATATTATTCATACTTAAATATATGTATTTAATATTACACACTTACTGTGTAACTTCACTGATTGCCTATATGTAACCTACACATGTCCCTTTACACATGTATTTTTATTTGAGTTATATCTGTGTGTGTTGTGTGTTATTGGGCAGTTTCAGTGTGCTGTGGGCAGCTGGCTAGTGAAGGGAAGCCCTGTCAGTGTGGACTGATCGCTGCTGGAAGAATAACAGAGGAGTTGCTGGTTTAGCAGCATGCTGGGACTTATTAAGACTGGGAAGGTGTGTCGCTCCCTGCAGTGGATGCTTAACAGCCCACATCAAACTCTCTCAGACACACTTACACAAATATAGGTTATGTGTATGGGACTATGCCTCCCTGCTGTTTCTTAGCTCTGTCAGCCCTCAGACATTCACTTTATTTCAATCATTGCTGGACAGGTATGCTGAGCACTTGGAGCTCCCCCTGCTTCAGGCCAGATAGGCTCTTCCACTAAATTATGTTTGACTGGCAGGTGGTTGTGTTCAGTCTTTTTCTGAGTGTTCAAACAGAGGAAGCTAGTTGGTGCATCATCTTTAGCATCAAAGGTCTCTTTGCAACAGATCAGTCAGTCAGACTAACAGGAGGAATGTAGCTTCAGGATAGTGATATCTTCACTTCCTCCACCTGTAAAAATGCCTCCAGTGGTGGAAGGAGCCCCAGAGGTAAAATAAGTGAGACTGTGACTTGAAGGTAGCAAAGTCAAACTGTCAGGTCAGCTATCAAAATACACCTAAGGCCTTGGCCCTTAAACGAGTTGTTGTAAACCACAAGAACAACCATTCTCAGGCAGCTTTCCCAAAATAATGAACGTTAGATTAAATTTATACACACGCTTTGCTAGAGTCAAACCTTGTTTAGTTTTTCAAGAGGTAGTCCAATAAAAAAGAAAAAAGTATGTTGCACCTGATGCCCCGTGTAACTGGAAACTTCTTCCACCTCCACCTATTGTATGTTTAGTCGAATGAACCACTCTTTGCACGGCCTTGCAGTCTTGTTTGATGCTGTTTCTTTACCAGACAGTGATGTTCCCCATCAGGACTCTCTTGATGGTGCAGGAGTAGAAATTTCTCATTGTTTGAGGGGATACACAGATTTCCTTAAGGGTCTGATGTGAAACAGTCTCTGCCTTGCCTTTCTCACCTACAGAGTTAGTATGTGGAGCACAGGTCAGGCCCTCTGTGATGTGGACAAGCTGTCCACTCCCTTAAAAACCTCAAAGGAACATATTGTATATATAGTAAAGGTCTCCTAAAAATTCACAGAACGTCCTGAATATTCACTAAAAGTCCGCCAAATAACGTCACCCTAGCCTTACTCCCGAACTCCATATCTTGACTGCCCGGGAACATTGTGGGAATATTACAAGGCAATGTCCTTCACATGGGCAGGGACGTTCTCAGAATGTTCTGGGAGATTACTTTGTCGGGTACAAAGTCATGCACAACAATGGCTTTATAGTGTTTTGCAGAACTTTAATAATGTAACGCTTTTTGCACCCTTGCTTCTGAGATGGTTATTTGCATGACCACAACAGGTCATTGTCAGGGAAACATACTTGTAGATTTGATTTAAGCATTTACAACAAGCATGTGCAAGTACATGATATGTCCTCTAAAACCTCTGAATGAAGCATCCTCAACTACTGGTCACAAGTTTCTCAAAGTTTTTTTTTTTAACAACCCAAATGATAGACTAGTCACTCTTACACTCCATATAAAATGACATATAGTCTACTGCTTTCTCAGAATAAGGCAAATCTCAGGGGGCCCTTTAACATTTCTGCCTGGTTGTGTAAGACTGTGTGTTCAGCCCATAACAAAAGATGCCTCAGGCTTAATGTTTTGGAAAAGGAGAGAAAAAATCTTTATGGAGCTGACCCTTGGTGCTTTGAGATGAAGGCTGTTGATTATTAATATTCCTGTCCCACAGTCCTTTTTATCCTCTGACAGTATCTATGGACACCCCAGCTCTGGTCATGGTCCCAGCTTGATCCTGTTGTAGGCTCAATATCTGGGAATGACATGGGCCTCAGTGATGTGTGATCAGTCCCCACAAGGTTGTTGATTAATAGCCATGGGAACAGAAAGCGCAGGACTGGGGCCTCTCATGAGGCCACCTTGTGGTCCGGTACCACAGCCCTTGCATTGCAGACAGCAGTACCTGTGGAGCCGGTTACATATAGTACTCAGCTGCTTCTCCAGGCCTGCTGGTTTTGGGGACAGACAGTGATTGAGATCCATATGACCATGTTCTTTCTCCTATGGATCCAATGTGTTTGATCTCCAGGCTTTGATCTTAAAGAGATCCTTCAGTGTCGTTCCACAGACGTACCAAAGAAAAAACAGAGATCCTTGAGGTCCTCAGATCTGACTGTGAACCCCAAAATAACCTGCAAGCTCAGTGTATCCTCTTACAGGGAGATAGTACGATGACTAAAACCAGTGACTGGCACTTCATAACAAGGTCTACATTTTCTTTCAGGCTGTCACACACTCCTGAGACTAAACTGTTATGCAAAGTGGCCCATCAAAAGAGAAAAGCTATTTTTGCCTTTCAGTTGCTCAGTCTTTTTTTCCCCCTGTGATGTTTGGGAAGGTAATCTACATGATGTCTGCACAAAGCAATCAGATGTTTGTCTGATCACTGGGAAATAGTTGTTACTCAAGAACATTGCTGTCCTTGATGAATGTAAAATGACAAATCAGTTTGTATTCTATTAAATAATACAGAAAAAGTTTTGTAAAAAATCCTGTTTTGTGCATAGGGGAAATGTATCTTACAAAAGGGTTACCAAGGGAGTCCTTTGAGCAGTGATCAGTAGTGTGTTCTACTGACACAGGGCGTATTATGACAAATGTCCTATGATACTTAGATTGTTGATTGATATCCTTAAAGATCCCCTCCAGACATGTAATAATAAGCAAAAGACAGTTTTGAGCGGAAGGGGACTTTAACAGGCATGTACAACTGTAATGACGTAAGTCTGCTTGATATATTTGTGCACTAGCAGGCTGTAGTCATGACATACAGTAGTGTGGACAGAATCCTGAGATTTTTTCTTATTTGGCACTAAAAGTGGTGTTTTTATGGAGATCACTGTCAGTAGGAGCAGTGTGGGATCACCTTTTTCCATAGATTTCTGGTAGTGTTTCCTGTCATTGAGGATACTGTTACCCGTGCTGTCTTTCCAGCGTTATCACATGGCTGCTACTGCTGCTGGAAACATAACATCTATCATTTGCTCGGAATGGCCAACCAAATGCTGGGTGGTCATGAAAGCAAAGAGAAAAGCATTCATGGTCAGGGAATAGGTTGGATCATTGTTGCGTTATCTAAGCAACATTTTTCAGATTTTCGCTTTAACCAAATTAAACTGTACAACACTATAGAAAAAAATACCACACAGCGGTAGTCAGTATGTGTCATGGTACACTTGTACAATGGAAAAACCATATCTGAGAATCCAGGATCAGGCCATGGGAGGCTGGCATCCGTCTGCTCCACTGGCCATTCGCAACAATACGCTCCAATAGGATGACTGTAATAATATCAGTGGGAGTGTTTTTAAAGGGTCCAGACAGCCCCAAAATAATATGCTGTACAAAATAATACAAGACCGCTAAACCATGTCCACACCAATCCCTGTGTCTCTACACCAAGAATTACAAACCAAAACCTGATGGAAAGGTTTTCAGAAAAGAACACATTTCTCTTTGTGAGAGATGGCAGTGAAATCACTTCAATAGATGTAAAAATGTACATTGGATCTTTCTTAGATGAGACACTGGCCGAATAGTCCAATCACTCTGTTTTCTTTAAATGAGTCATTGCGGCATTCCAGAAGGTTTTTAGCAAAGCCTACAATAATAGCATCGAAATTGATCTGAAACTACATTTGAGAAAAGTTTAAGACTTAATAAGACATTAAAGACTGAATACAATTTAATACAGACAATGAGTAATTAAAGGTTTTAATTGGCATATTACATGTTTTTCTAAATGGGTTAGGGTTAGTAGTATCTTTATATGTAAGACACGAGGGAGTGGCAGTGTCCAGAGAAAGAAGATGTCCCTGCTCCACCTCCCCAATTACCTGTCCATCTTCACCTCTACCGTCCTTGGTATCAAGACTCCACTGATATTCTGCCCATGAATCAGACCTTCAGTGCCTCTCCATCTAAATGACTTCCTCAGGTCAAGGGTCAATGTCCCATCACTCACTAAAGCCTGGCTGATTAGTCAGTTAGGTCAAGGTCCCTGAATGGGTATTTGCTTAACAGAACCCTAATGTGACACTAGATTTCCTGCTTTTCAGTGTATTTAATTATGTGAATAAATATTCTAGTGTCTGTATAGTGTTCACCACGATGATTGAAAGCTCTGAATTCTTTCCAGTCCTGGAAAAGTGTGGTCACATGAAAGTATTCTTGTGCTTATTGTGAGAACTTACTTTAATAAGATCAGAACATATTTTAATCCAACAAAGAAAATTAACAACAATTCATCCATTTATATACCACTTTCCATATGACCTATTTTTCTCTGTGCTTCAAAACCTTTCTCACAATTTCAGCCCAAGGATTTATTTTCCAAATATGACTCAGCATCCGTGTTCTGTGGTACATACTGCTTCTCAGCTGCCTCGAGTCCAATTTTCTCACATGAATAACGTTCCATATGAACTGTAGCCCGCTGGTTAGATTGTGGCTGTGTTCGTGCACAATCTAAAAGGCTCTCGATGACACATTTGTGTCAGGAAGTAGCTCTGGTCATTGAATACTATTCAGAAACACAAAAGCAACGCAGAAGGCAATATTTACATCAACAGCAACATTAAAGGCTGTAACAATGTATCCTCGCAGTGCAGCATGTGTCAACAAAGCAACGCTGCAACAAGTCTAAATCCCAAGTTAATTTGCCCCCATAGAATCTGGTACGGCCCATTGGGGTGGGAAGAAAGAACTAGCGATTGTGTTTTGTTTTTGCCTCCAGCTTCACAAACAGTGGCACTAACAAAGTATCCTTTCTGTGCCGTTTCCTTCCACCCTGATTGGACTAATTGGGACCTGTTGACAGCGAGTCCCATCCGTGCAGGAACAGGCCAATCACATCCCGGCATCTGTCATCCCTGGCACACAGGGCTTCCACTCCCCTTATAAAGGCCTTTGTCTCTGTGACCTCAGTGACCTTTAGCATTTTTTAATATGGAAAGCCTGATTAAGTCTCCCAAAACAGGACGTGAAACATTTTGGTAAGCAATATTTGGTACACATGGGAGTACAAAGGTTGTACCCTTCATGATATAAACAGCTTTACAACAGCTCCCAATGAAAGTTGAGAAAACTCACAATTTAAGGCAACAGACTTTAATACAATTTTGAGTTGAGTTCACTTAATTTCTTAAGTTCTGTCTTTGAGTTTGAGTTTTTGAGACTGAGAGATCTTACTTCTATGAACTTACTCCTATCTGAACTTATCCTAAGTATAACTCATTTTCATTTGTGATGAATTAACTTCATGTTAAAATAAATGTCATCTGTACATTGCACATATATAACATTTTAAATTTTTACTAACACTCATTTCCATGAAGTAAATTGCAGCTCATAACCAAAGTCAGACAAAGACCAGTATCACTTGGAACCTACGACTTGAGAATCCAGTATGCGGACAAGGTGATCTTCGTGACTGTCAGACCATATGACTCATCCAATATGTATGAAAAGAGATAAAATAAGTCTCCATCATGTAACTGTCTTTAAATTATTAGAAATTCATTATTAAATTAGTAGAAGGAGGTGTGCTGGGAACTATATGCTAATAAAATAATTTGATGAGATTAGACTGCATAGAAGAGCATTATAATGTAAAAAGGAGCGAATTTCACAGCTAAATAAAACTTTCTCACTTTGTTTTTAAATGTAAAGGTCTGTTCAGACAGAGAACATTTTTGTCTAGTGTCATCCATGCAAATTTCACCGCTGGATCATGCAGTCTGCTTTTACTTGCCCCAAGCAACCAATGTACCAACTGCACAGATGTTAAAATTGGGAAAAATTAAATTGGGGACAGAAAGAAGATCATTGACAAAATAAACGTATGTATGTATTTAAATTTATTAGGACAAGCCTTTGGTTCCATACACTTGAAAAAAAAAATAAAAGCTTGACCTATGAAAGCTTTTGAACGAGTGGGACTAAACTGAGTTCAGGTTAGGTGATTGAAGCTACAAAGGAAACAGATACATCTTTAATACAACGTTATTTTTCTTACCTTTTCTTTGAACATGTGCATTGCAAGTGACAAGGCACAACAAGACCTTAGCAGTTTGCCTGAGACAAACGACCAGAGGAAGAGTGGAACAGGAGCGACTGAGGAAGGCACTGAGTTCCATCCACAGTCTCTGAGAGCAACTTATCTGTCAGCACCATTATGAGCCTCTCATATCTTGGCCTGCACCTGTCTTTAGCAGTCCAGGATTTTGGTGAGCCCCCCTCTCCAGACTCCATACCACCCTCCGTCCTCAGGAGCAGAGGAGAGGTCTGGGGATCCCCATTCATGGAGGATGATCGACAGGGCAGCAGCCAGAAGAAAAGGCAGCTGTGATGAGAGAGAGAAAGAAAGAAGTGTGTACCCATGTCCCCTTTGTGCTTTTAACTACCTCCCCTCTTTTCTTCTACAGCCATGTCCTCACAATAGAGTCTTAACAGGAGCTGTCAGCAGACAACACTAGTGTGACCACCGTGGGCACCGGGGTTAGCCGGGATCACATTAGCTCTGTGTTTGTATGGCACTGAAAGCCAGCTAGCTACAGTTAAAGCAAGTTTTGTAGCGTTTTCTAAAGGAGCTCACGGCAGCTTTCAGCCTAGTGTTTACCCACACTGAACTCCAAAGAGGCAGGGAGCGTCACATCACTGAAGAAACGTCGAGGCTTTAAAATGCTTGGGAAAAAAAGTTAGGTGAGGTGTCCAGCGAGGGCCTCCACTTTGCACCTGAGGTTTGATCAATATAGTCAAGTGATGACATGTCAATTTGCACTGGCTTTCAAAGAGATGGCGTGGCTGTGAATGGCGGTGCTGAGAGATGGCGGCAGGTGAATTGTTCTGACAGCGGATACAGTGTATCAACGTGCTGCTTTTAAGTGTGTGTTTATCTCCCCGCTGCCACTCAGTCAGTATTTTCTTACATTTGGAGCTTTATTTGACCAGTGCTTGTGAAACTGATACTCTTTGCCATTCCCCATTGTGCTTTTGCTTTTGTGATAATGCAATGTTTATGAGTTATTGCACTGTACACACAGCCACAAGCCAGCTGCAGCCATTATTTGATGTTTGATACATGTAATTAAGCCACAAAGGCACTTAAGAGCTTTAAGCCAAGGATACAAAAGAGGTGGGGTGGTGTGATCAGATAAGACTGAATCAGCTCATGATTTTAATTGTTACTTAACAATGATTGAGCAGATGTCTTAGCAGAAAAGGATTAGGAGTACAGCCATACACACAGGAAGAAAATGTTTTCAGTAAGAGACCACCACTGTTACACTGTGTGGGGCAGTGGGTTTGGGATTATTTCTTTAAACGATAAAGAATCTGAAGCAGTTAAAATAAATGAGCATATGCGTCTTGTGAATGTCAAATATAAAATTATAGTATTATTTTACAGGGCTTTTGCTTATGTAACAACCAACACAGTTACCTTTACATTGCAGTAGAAGAGTACTGAGTCAGTGTTTTATAACTCCCTGACCATTAGATGGCAGTAATGCACAGCGGAGCCTTCTGATCTCCTGGGACGAGAGTGAGTACGTTCTGCTTTCTTGGAAAGAAGGAGAAAATGTTTGACTGATCATTTGTGTGTTTGAGTTTCAAGCAGTGAGTCAGCACTGCTTTGTTTGGGTCCAGTTTAGTATCAAAAAGCATTAAGATCAAATCTCCTGCCTGTCCCTACACAGACAATTTTTGGCAATTGAAATTTGTCTCAGTTTAATTAGTCATAATCACATAAACATAAGATGCCACGTCTGCATAGATGCAAACCACATATACAAACAATTTGTAGTCACTGCCTCTTATTGGAAAGTCCAGAATAAAAAAATGCATAAAAGGATAAAACCAAAGTTCAGATACACTGTTACATAACATTTTACTGCATACCTACTGAATCTATAATGAGGTCTTTACCTGTGCATCCAGACAAAGAATCAAACAGAGGAAACTGGAACACTTTTCTCGCTTTGTCGCGACGTTTACTGTAAGCGTAGGATCAGATCTCAAATTCCAAAGGGACAAGCCACCAATAAACAAACAAGCAAGTCAACAGAAACACATCTGACAGAGAGAATAACTCACTGTGGTAGCTGACTGCAGTGACCTTATTGTGGTCTGGCTTTTATCTGTAAGGCAACACAGAGACAGCATCAGAGTGCCTTTGGTCTGTAGTGCACACAGTGGATCAAAACAGCCTTATCTGCATGCATTGCTTTGCAATGTTTGTGTACCTTAGCTTCCTGTAGTTCCATTTACAGTGAGCTTAGTCTACCTTATCACTGCTAAAGATTAAACCTATAAATCCTAATTTATTTTAGATTAAGATTATTTGTACAGTACATTCAGAAGAGTATACAGTTTGACTCACTGCACATCCAGCAGCACACAGCAGATACCATACCTCCACAGACATTTCCCCAAAAAGTTCAAATTCTTACATTGGCCTTTAGTATCTTGTTTGGTAAAAATGAAACGTAATTGTCTCTGCAGATTGCCACTACTACTATAAATCGGTTATTGTTGTATCAAATATTAAAAGGACATAAAAAGGATTTGGCAGTTAGGAGTAGCCTTCTATTCTTAAGGAATAGAGTAAAAATGAACCACAGAATGAGTATGTAAGTGTACATACTGTAAATATTGAGTCCTTTTTAAATCATATTATAGCTGCTCTCATCAATATTTTAATATTAACAATGAATGTAATCACTTTGTATCATGTGAAAGCACTCTCTCCAAGTGATGATCCCACAGAAATTTAGTACCCAAAGCTGTAGTTCTCCCCAGCTCTGTGGAGCATTTTAGTGTCTTTCAGCACGTTGTTTAGCTGTCCTGCCCACAACTTTACTGTTTTGGTTCATTTGGTTCACTGCATTGTCTCCAGATGCAGCAGGCACCTGTCCAACACTAAACAACAGACAAACAAAGCTAGCTGGTGAACACAGTGGAGCATTTAGCAGCCAGAAAGACAGATATTTCCCTCAGAACTAAAAGGAGATTGACTATGAGACTTAGATTTACCAGGTAAATGCAAAAAATTATTGTTTTTGATATTATTTAATGTACTGTAAATAGCACACCATTTGTTTGCATGGGCTGTAGAGTGATACAGAAATAATTCTTGTGTAAGGTGTGTTTGCTGACGATAAGTCATTAATCACTGATGATCAGTGATCATTAATGTGTCATTTCAAACATAAATCTCGGGCGCCTGTATTATTAAAATGCACTTGCAGTTACCACCGCTACCCACAAATGGCACCAAATCAACACAGAGTATTAAATGGTACATTTAATGTATGTAAATGACAAATGAGTGCATCAAGTATATTATGAATGATATTTGAGTTTGAAAATAGTTTAATATGACAATCCAAACCTATACCATATAACTTATAACATAAACTTAATTGTACTGTTGATTCAGCGTACTGAATTGAAATCATAAAAAAAAATCATGTCACACTAAACTCTATTCTACCAATAAAAATGTGTGCACAATAAATTTATATGTCAGCCTCTTTACCTCGAGGGCAATCTGCTGCCTCAACCTGCTCTGCTGTTTATGACTTTCCTACTTTAAGAGATTCAGAACATGCTATTTGGGGGATGTGTTTATCCAAATGTCATTCTAGTACAGTGCCATGAGTGTGTGCATTTTCAGTCACCAAGGACTCTTTGGCTCTTTCATTTTATTATTATACTTTTTTAATTTTGTTGATTTTTCATCAGACATTGTATGTTTATTGCTATGCTTGCAGGTAGAAGAAGAGTTTTGAAACTGGAATAATGTCTGTTCAAAAGCACAGTATGAGATACGAGGGCTTACTTACATAATATTATGATTGGCTAAGTTAAATCTCTGGCTTTTAGAAGAGCCCACCATTAAATGAGCCTTGCATAAGATCAAGGAGGTCTGAAGGGCTGTAACGAGATCCCTCTGTTCAGTTGTGTTTTACATGACTCATACTGTACACACTGCTTAAGAGTTCAGCCTATGTTATGCGGGGTATAAGGTGGGTCAAAGTTTCAGTCACATACTACGTATGTTCATTTCAGTAGTCTTAATTAAAGTATAATTAAATATAATATTTATTTCTCACCTTATTCACTACAGTCTGGGAACCAGACAGACAGAGTGACAGACAATATAACAGACAGACAAACAGATGGTCAGAGGGGGAGATGGGAGATAAGCAGCAGTGACTGACATCCATCCAGCCCTGTGTGAGCCACATGCCACAACCATTCCCTCTCAGCCAGGCAGAAAAGCACCACTCTTGTCTCTGCAGGCTGTGAGCAGCCAAATGCTGCAGTTTTCCTCCTCATGAACAGGGCTCTGAACCCAAACCCTTTGGCCAAGTGTAAGAGAGGTATTAGGACCCATGTCAAAACAGCTTACAGCCAAACAGTGTGCCCTTAAAGGCTGGGGCCTATTCATGGAGTCATTCAAAGTGACAGCACCCTGAGCCTCCTGCTCTCTCACAACCCTGTGCAATGAAGTGAGGAGGGCTGGTGCTTGGCTAATGTTAGGGAACATGGCGTAGCTCTTTGTTAACGTTGGCAGCTGAGACAAGGTTCTTGAAAACACGAGTTTTCCTTTAAGAGAAAAGCTCAGCACATGCTGCTGTTGGCATTTACATGCATGGAGTCGATCAGGGCCTATCGACCATGCTTTGGTTGAGGTCTCATTCTGTTTACTTGAAAACAGCTGAGTTGAGTCTTTGTGTTGTCTTGCAGAAATCGGTCACTTGCCACATCCTCAAGTGAGCAACAGTGGGTTAATTCCAACAGAGGAAAGAACTAATCATCGCGGTCATGTGTGCAAGCTTGCTGTTTGCCACCATGTCATTTGTTGACATCAAGTTGGATGCCAAACCCTTTGAGAGAGAACAGACAAAACCTGACAGAGCAACATGTTTCTGTACCACTGTAACTCTTTTAACATCAGATTAGACCTTAATCATAGCTCTCATAAACTGAGCATGTGCCTAACCTGGTCAACCAAGTTATAAAATGCACTCACAATGGCTGGCTCATATTCAAGCTACCAAGTGTAGAAAAGTATTTATAGATACTGCCAGAGGCTCTCTTTTTGCTATGAGGTTGTTGCATCTGTATTATTAAATTACACCCAGTAAGTTTACCATATGCCTGTGGTGTGACTGCACTTGTGACAACAGGTTTAAAATTTAATTTCTCAAAATCAAAACAGCGGAGGCAGCGATATCCAAACTTTTAGTCACTAGTATTGGACAAACTCTGAAAAAAGATTCCCCATAGATTTCCCATGATGCAACGCAATAGGGTTTTTATTAAACACTTTTTTTTTTACTTTTTGCTTTCTTTCAAACTCCACAAGATTAAAGATTTTTTTGGCCTTTTTCAAGCTTTATTGTATAGAGACAGCTGAATTGTGACAGGAATGTGGGGAGAGAGAGATGGGGAATGACATGCAGCAAAGAGCCGCAGGTTGGATTTGAACCCTGGGCCGCTGCGGCAAGGACTGAGCCTTTGTACATGGGGCGGATGCTCTACCAACTGAGCTAAACAACACCCCAAGAAAATATAAACTTAATACAAATAAGTAAAGACATCTGATCCTAAAGATCAGTTCATTTACATGTTGTCCTTTGGAAGTGAAGAATACAATAAAAGTATCAAGGGTTGCCAATCAAATTGTAATCAAGTTGATTATCTTGCTAATAATATTTTAAAGTATGTATGTTATTATATTCTGTTTATGAATATTGTCATCTGTGTTTCTTCCACTTGTCAGTGTCCTGTGCCTTTGTCTGCTTGTAATGTTGCTAAACAAGGTGTTGAAGCTTAATCTACTAGTCACTCTGAATGAATGAAACAGGACACAAAGGCACCTGACAAGTAAGGTTCAGTGTGACATTACTGGTATGTACGGAAGAAAGGATCCAATATCACTCTCTGCTGAGCTAGAGACAGATTGTCCTGGCAAGCTAAATAAACAGTAGATTAATCTGTCTTCTTGCTACGTGCTGACAAAATCAGTCATGGGTGAAATCGAGGCTTTTGACAGGTAGTCTTTCCAGATGAAGCACTGATAGCGAGAACTTGAGAAGGAAACTCTGAAATGTGAGACTTTTGTCCGACAAATAAGGACAAGACGAGATTCAGTGTGCTAAAGTTCGGGAGGTAATTTTGAATTTGTAATAAAATTCATATAATATTTTATGGTTTATTTTACTTTAAAAGACCCAGTTTCAAAGTCGCATTGACAGACTATAAATCACCCTATAATAATAAGTTCACTTTAGTGGTTTCAGAACCCATAAGAGCAGCTCAGGTTGGTCTGTGCCACAAACATGTCTGCATTTATAGCAGGAAATGTTAGTCAGATAATATCTATGTGGGGCTTTTGACATTATCCCAGAGTATGAGCTGCAGCAGGTGTCAGGGGAGCTGCACAGGGCCGCCCAGGCGAGCAGCAGACTTGTCTTATCAGACAAGGCCTCGCGCTGTCAGCACCGCGAGTGTTGAGTCTGCTGAATACTGACATCGTCCAGACACCCCCAAACTCCAAGGAGGAAGGAACAAACCTCATTTATGTTATGAAACGGTCTCCTGTATGCCATGCTGCCTGAGTGCACGCTGTGACTGAATGTTAAAAGACACACAGAAAGAGGGTGACTGTACAAAAATGATTTAGGGGAGGGGGCTCCTGATTTTCATTTTTTAAAACATCACAACTTTACCTAGCATTAATAATATTTTATTTTGAGAAAAAAAAAAAACTTAATTACACACTCTAAAATAACTTTATTAATAAATAATAATAATGATGAAGCATTAAGAATTTAAAGGTTGGTAAATAAACACATAAATAAATAATTGACCCTCTCCCCTTCAGCAAAAAGTAATACCCTGCACCTTTTCAGACCCTCTAATAATTTCCCTACAGTCCCTTATGTTATGATATGCTGTATGTCATATTAATGACAACTGGGACATGACCTAGTGGTATATTTGTATGACAAAATGTAAATTCAACTGTCTATTGTACCTACATCTGTGCTACTTTGCATTTATTTTGACAACCTGTTGCTCTTGTACCAACTGCCAGTACAATTATAACATAAAGCTATATTAACTGTCAGGAAAAGTCAACGTTTTAAGCATTTTTAGGACAAAAACAATCCAAATCCTTGTTCTAGTGATACTACGTAGGGTGTTTGGAAGAGAATAAATATTTGCTTTACACACAAACACACCCGTGTGTCAATACATCAAGACAATATTTGACTTGAAACTGAATAATAGCTAGTCACTGTGGTTCAACACCAATATACTAATAGATAATGGATATGATACATATTGCTCCATTGAATACTCATTATAGAGTTCAACTGTGCTGGAACAATATTGATAATTAATTAATTATTTAACAAATTAATTATCAAGAAAGAACTGCCCAACATTCACTGGTTGCACCATCTCAAATGTAAAAATGTGCTGCTCTTCACTCTTTTACATAAATCTAATTAAATATGTTTGATTGGTTTGGACCAAAGCCGAATTTGAGGACATCACTGTGCAAGTCAGGGAAATCACACTGGCCGTTTTTCCCAATTTGGGGGTGTTCTACAGCCAGAATAATTATTCAATTACCAAAAGAAAAACTGTTAGCTAAGCTTAGAGACTGGAGACTAGTACTCAGTCTGAAGGTAAAAGATCTACCTACCAGCACCTCTAAAGCTCAAACATGTTACATCTCATTGTGACGACCTTGGGCCTTTAGACTGTGTCGTGCTGGCCTGCCTGTCATTGTACCACATACACTCACTACTGATTGCTAACAAAATACGTTTTGCTTGTATTGAGTTGTATTCAATGAATTATTTTAGTTCACTGAAAAGCTCACTGTCTGATCCTCCCTCTTTGCAATGCTCTTTAACAACCCATGAATAACATTATACACAAACCAAAGTAAATAAAATCGCCATATTGTGGTTTCATGTTGGTCCAGCTACATCAATGTCCGGGCACAGTTTTCCTTTGGGTCAAGTCATAAACTAAACTAACCTGTTGCTGGCTTTAGCTCATGCTTAACGAATGGACATGACAGTGGTATCAATCTTCACATCTAACTCTCAGTATTCATGAAAGAACTGTTACTTTAAGAAGAAAATTCCCCTCAAAATCAACCAAGTGTTATAATGCAACCTCTTTACCTCTGATTCGTACCACATTACATACAGTAGTTCTAAGAAACTTGAGGAATTAAAAAGAAATAACAGATTCTGTCAAAGCCATTGCTACCCTGCATCAGCACCATCGCCTGTTCTCCAGCCCCACCACCACCCAACATACCAACAAGCAGCAAACATTTGGTTCTTTCTCAATCTTGTTGTACTTTGTCATTTGGAGGCTTAGCGGAAGGAAAAAGCACATGTTACAAGCTGAATTCCTCTGCAGAAGATGAGTGAAAATACCAAGCTGACTCGCTGCATGGTACAGTACAACCATCTGGTATGCAGGCTCACTGTAATCAGCGTAGGAGCGTACACTGTGTTCGAGGGTTCAACCTCTTATTTGGATGGCTATCTGAGGAAGTGGGTTTCAGCTGTACATCCGAAAGATCATCTGCCCGATCCCTGCCTTAAGTGTTGTTACCTGGTTTAAACCAGATGGCCTCAGGTTAGAGCAGCAGTGAAGGTGTGTGTGTATGTGTGTGTTTGTGAGAGAGAGAGACCTCTAAACAGTATCTGAAGCTCTGCTGGTTACTGGTGAGTATAAACCAGGATACAGAGTACTTGAACAAGGATAAGTCTGCACATTAGATTTTCTGTATATTTGTTATTGCCAGACCAAACGCAGCAATGAACTAAAATTATTGTCTGTGTAGTCAAAGCCTGAAGAACTGTCAGTGAGCCAAACAGTTGTTACAGAAAAGGTCACCTTGACACTTTGGTTTATTTTGGTTCAGTTGCACAGACATTGTCATGTTGTTGTAAGTACTCACTTAAAACCATTATAATGGCAATTATAGAAAGCATGTAGCATGACAATGTTTCAAACATTATCACAATCATATTAGATGCTTTATGACTTGAGACCAGGTGAGCTCGGGCAACCCTGTTTGTCTTTACAAAGGTTAGAAACCCTCAGATTCCTGTCCAAGTCTTAGACAGGAATGCCCAAGCCTATCCTTCATATCTATATCTCATGCTGATTATTATTGTGGTTGTATGCAGTGTTGATGAAACAAGGGTTAGGTATGACCTCTTGTGATGATTCTGTACATTTGAAGCAATATTAATATTTAGAATCTTTTGTATTAAAAGATTGTTGGTGGGTTCTGGATCTTGTCTTCTTGTGAGTGTTAGTAAAAGCTGCAGTGAAAGCTGCTCACATGCTTTTATGACCCAATACGCCAACATAAAAGACTTTCATATGACATATTATGAAAGTTATATTTTAGTGACATATGAATGTTTAAATGTTGTTGTCCGTCGTGACAAGAAAACTACAATTATAGTCATCCAGTTTTCAAATTTCAAAATACCATCAGTTACAAGTACTAGAAACATCCACTGAAAACCCAGACAGGCTGACGTCATTCTTCTGTTACACTTGCTGTAAATCACTCGGGTGAAGAAGATTATTATACTTCTATAGTTTTAGGTTTTTAGGTTTTAAGTAGGTTTTTTTAATGCCTGACTTTTACAGTGATATTGATATTTTTAGGATCTGAGTGCTACCACACACGCCCTCTTTTCCCCTACGTTCAGTCTATCTTTCTGTCTTAAGCCTCTCAGCATTTACCAACAGATTAACCACTTCACTGACGTGTGATAAGACAATGTAATGAGCCCATCTTTAGATTGCATGCTGTGTAAATGATTTGGACTGAGTCCAAAACTAACAAGAGACCCCTAAATTCTTAGCCCAGTCTTGGGGCCCCTGTTGATATGCCAGGGTCTGGCCCCTAGAGACAAAGTCTGTAGTAGCCAGTGTCATTGTTCACAGGCCCTGACAAATCAAGACAGGTGGAGACATTTCTCTGTCTTTGTCAATCCCCCCTCCCCCCCGCCGCCCCGCCCTGACACCGTTCTGAAACCAGATCGGGGAAGTCGAGTCATGCACCACCATTCTTCATAACTCAATACTACCGTTGCTTGAAGCCCTGTTGCCTGGCAACCAAATGTTTTTCCACTGCGCTTTTATTTTGGCCTTTTTCTGTCTACCCCATACCCCCACCCTCCGCACACACTCATTCATACACACTCAAGTATCCCAGGAATTGCATCACTGAAATGCATTCAAGATCTCCCATGGATCATCATAAGGCCCATAATACCTCCCATTTTCTCTTTTTTTTTGGCTTCCCTCCATCTGCAGAGGAGATTATCATGGACTCTACTCCATTCACTTTCTCTCCGTCTTTCAAGCCTCTGCTTCTTTCTTCATCTTTTTCTCCCGTTTTCCTCTCTCTTGGTCTACACCTCAAGCCATTGATCATCAGGCGTGCCCGACCAGCCACGCTTGTTGATCGACAGGTCTGAGAGCTGTGGCTAACCAACAGGAGTGATGGATCGGAGCCGCTCGGTAATAAACACAGAAGCTACAGCAATAAAAGAGCAATTCCTCAATCTGCATCTCAGCAAGTCTGAGATGAGTTGAGAGGAGACATGATGAGATGAGAGGAGATGAGCTCGCTGAAAAAGCCTCCCAGCCTATAAATAGTCTGAGCCTGTGTCTCAGAGAGAGCTTCAAACGCAGCGAGCCTGTGATAATGATAAAGACAAATATCTGGACTAGACTGAGGCATTACTGATTCTATCCATCATGCCTCGGGAAGAAGCCGCCATGGGAGGGCATGTTGATAGCTCGCTTTGCCTTCTGTGTTGAAATCAAAAGAGCCGAGGGAACTTGAAATTCAATTCCGAAGAGCAAACCACAAGCTGTCTTCCACTCGTGACAACAGCTCCTGTTTACTCAGCGGCAAACACAGGTGGAGAGCTCTGAAGAGAACACAGCTCCTCTTTTCTCCTCCATCCTTTTCTTTCCCCTTTCAATGGACTGGACACGAGACAAATTACAAACACTGATGCTTACACACGCACAACCAGCTACTATAAATGAAAATACTCACAACTATGCAATGTGGAGGTAATTTTTTGAACTGTGGAGAAGATCTCAAAGGACTGAAGACAGGTGGAAGGTGACAGGTGACAAAGAGAAATAATGAAGAGGGTAACAAAAAGACAGAAAAAGAAAAAAATGAATGAATGAATGGACACAGCTCGCTACACTATTCTTTATTTGCAGTTTTTTATCCAATAAACATGTTTGTTTGTAAGTAAAAGTACCTATTGTTTATGATCTGATGATACAGGACAGGTTCTTCTCTACCATCAGTTTTGATTGCCATATGGATCCTACACTGGATGCCACAACCACATTACTTTTCCCCTGTATCTAATCACCTTTTTAAAAAATATAAACATCAATATTATACAAATATAGCAGTAAAAGCACCACCATTTTACCATATATTTTAGTATATATATATTGTAGATTTTATTATAGATTTTATTTCTACGTCTCTCTTAATCACAAAGTTGTTGCTCTTCTTTGTCTTCTTTCTTTGTACTTACATAAAGTTAAAAAATATGTATTTTACTGATACACCATATATAGTGATTAATTGTGGGCTGTAATCGAAAGTGTTATTCTTGTTTCCACTGTAGGCCAAGTTATGCCTGCTCAGCCCTTCAAACGTGGAAGAAAAGGGGGTCTGTGCCTGGATGAAGGGGTATCAGGACGGAGCGATGGAGGGATGTTGTTTTGGAGGGAGGATGAGGTCAGAGGGAAACGGATCCATCCATTAAGGGGTATAATGAGAGGGAGCAGCTGCCTGCCGCTGGGTCAGACAGCACACAGATGTGAGGGAGCCTCAGGGCCCGACAGAGCCAAGGGGAAACACTGGAGTCCCAGTGCCATGACCTCATTCTCAGAGCCAGGGCTCCCACTAACACCAGCAACACTCTTAGCGATGCCAAGCCCTCCACTGACTGAAGATGGAGATTATCCATTCCTTCAACTCACCTGGATGTTCTGTGTGCAGGACATTCAGGTGAGTTCTGGGCTGTTCTGTTCATGAGCTGCTTAACTAAACTCTGGCTGACCTGGAGGGGCACAGCATGCCAAAGCCTGATCTCATCACCTCCACTGCCCAACACTAGCCGCAGAATCAAATATTCTCATGGGTGGTTGAACTTTTTTAGCTTCAGTAGTTTTAAATGAAGTGTAGACTACATTAAATCTTCTTTATTAATGCAAACAGGTTAACAGAAGTGCCAGTTGGTGTTCATCTCTGGATATTTCATCTTGAGCATGACTGGGCAAAATCTGATTCAGATTCAGATCTCAAATCCCCAAAAAAGTTTTCAAAAAGTCAAATCTATTCTATTTTCTATTACAAAGCATTAATAACTTTAATTTGTGTCTTGTCTACACAGTAATTTTACTGATATATGATATAATCAACTGTATTTATTGTGAGTCTTTATCTTTGCAACAAGGTGGGAAAGCTGCAAGGATGTTTTTGAGCCAGATTGTAGTGTGGGAATAGCAGTGGGATGAGTCTTCTTCTCCTTTGATGACTATCATATTCCGTTGGCAGAAATCAGGAGAGGCACTCAGAGAAAGCAAGTGTGAGAAAATGATGTCGATCATGAAAGTGGAAATGAAGAGGATAACTCATTGAAATCCCTTTTTTTAAACCCTTTAAAGGAATAGTTCAATATTTTAGCACATACACAAATATTCACTTTCTTGCCTTGAGTTTGTCAGTCAGAGGTACGGCTGGAGGATTTTTTTTTTTTTTTTTTTTTGTTACCTTTGGACGGAGTAAGTTTACCCCTGCTTCCAGTTATGCTAAGCTAAGCTAACCATCTCCTGGTTGTAGCTTCATATTTAATGCACCAACATAAAAGTGGTATTGATCTTCT